>CM061534.1:76889156-77306471 GCA_030545055.2 Neoaliturus tenellus | reverse complement strand
AAAAGAAATATAAGGGAAAATTAAAAGAAATAAATTAAAATGAATAATACAAATGTTCTTTATGAGTCCTCCGTAAAGTATACGAATTAAATTTTCAACAGAAAAAATAGGCTAAAGTCCCTTCTCAAAATTTGTGTAAAAAATATAAACGACTATAGATTTCACCTTCTACCAGATAAATGTACAATAAGGTGATCTAACTTAACAAGTTACCACTAATAGTTAATCTTGTTTTTCACTGATATAGGTTTACATATCATCCTGGTGAGCAGTGCACCCTCAGATCAACGACGCTCATAGCAGTGTACCCTCAGATCAGTGTACCATCAGAGCAATGAGCCCTCAGAGCAGAGCAACCTCAGATCAGTGTACCCTCAGAGCAATGCACCCTCACAGTAATGTTTACTCTCAGAGCTGTGCGTCCACCCTCAGAGCAGTGTCCCCTCGGGGCAATACACCCACAGAGCAGAGCAACTTCAGAGCAATGCACCCTCAGAGCAGTGCACCCTTAAATCAGTGTCCCCTCAGAGTAATGGACCCACAGAGCAGAGCAACCTCAGATCAATGCACCCTCAGAGCAGTGCAAATAGTAGAGATATTTTTCATATATTCTAAATTACAATCTCATGTGGGGAATAACTGACAGTGGTAGGAAATTATAATCACCAAGAAGTAAGCAAAAAGTGTCTGTACCGCCATTTAATCATCAATATCAGAGCATCGAAACTACTAAGGTTTAAGGAGATAAGTGATGACTACATTAAGGTATACAACCATCCTCAAACGTTACCATTTATAGTGAATAATAATAATAATAATAGAAGTTCTAAAGGAATCAAATTTCTAAGTAATAGTTCTAAAGGAAATTTGTTCACTGTAAAATCTCTCTTTTAAAATGGTTGAAAAACACCCTTAGCTAACAAAGATTAGCTAGTGAATAAACAAATGAAAATAATTTGAAAAATTTCAATTTATTTAACATAGTTATTTGTTGTTGCAATAGTTATTGTTATTTTTGGAATTAAATTATACTTACGAACTTAAATTACTATGGAAAATTGCTTTAGAATCTTATGATCGTTAATTGAAGTGAGATAAATTTTAAATGAATAAAAAGTAAATCTGTGTAAGTGTGGCTTCAGTAATAAGTGTATTTAATTTAAAGTAAATCTAAACAGAAGCTACATAGTGTATTGACGAGGAAAATTAAAATTAATTAATAATTTTAAGAAACAATGCACGTTAATTATATGAAAGCTACGAGATTGTTGAGAATGATTTACAGTGCAGTAATTGGGTACTAAATCAGCCCATCTGACGTTTATAATAAACGGCGCCAACTAATGAAGTCCCAAAAACCCATCCAAAAAGTATTTCCATGGACTGTGTCTTTTTAACTCAGATAACGTATTAGTCCAGGCTCTGAACAGGTTGAGCATGCACTAAAAGTCTAACGAAATTTGACTTTTGATTATTGTTGGGAACATTTAGTATATGTAAAAAAATCGATGTTGCCACATTTCCAGAGTGGGCACAACACGGGGGACGCCCCCTAGAGGAAGTCAAAGAAGGAACTGTATTGGCCTATGTCATGTTATATATCATTTTAAAGGTCTTTGAATGTAGATTAAAATGCCACAAACCCGATCTCTAAAGGTTGAATATAACGCGAGTTATTGCGTTTTGAAATTTCGGTAAAATTCTTTCATGCAAAATTTGACTGGCTGCCATTTCTGGCTCAGACGTTCATTTGATGTCGAGTTGGCAACATTGTTTTCAACTCTATTTAAATTCTGTCTATCTCCTCTTTATAAATATCCTGAAAATAAAGTTAAACGTTTTATTTTCAGTCTTCATTTGCCGTCTTCAATTGCTGCCCGAAATATTATGATTGCAGTAGGATTTTCAGCCCGATTGGGGACAACCCATGAAATCTTTATGAAATATTTAACGTGAGCTTTATTATCATGTTTGACAGAAAGCAATGCCGCAAAGCCGACCCTAAATTAACGCTCGAGTCAGAAATGGCAGGTAGTCAAACTTTGCATGAAAAACATTTTGCCGAAATTTCAAAACGCAATAACTCGCGTCATATTCGACCTTTGGAGATCGGGTTTGTGGCATTCGAATCTACATTAAAAGACCTTTAAAGTGATATACAACATGACATAGGCCAATACAGTTTCCTCTACGACTTCCTCTAGAGGCCGTCCCCCGTGTTGTGCCCATTCTGGAAATGTGGCAACATCGTTTTTTTACATCTACTAAATGTCCTCAACAATAATCCAAAGTCAAATTTTGTTAGAATTTCGTGCATGCTCAACCTGTTCAGAGCCTGGACTATATGGTTTATCATTACAAGCGCATAATCTTAGACAATTGTGTGCAACGTAACTAAGCCCAAAATTTATTACTGTGGCTATGTTATAACATATCTTGTTCAACTTAAAAGTCATTATACAATTTAAAATTATACCACCAATATTTTGTAATAATTTTTATATTTGTTAAATTAAAAGTCATTGTTTCACTATTACACTCGATTAACTTGAACGATCTTATTACTAGTAATGGTTTGTGAAACCCATGAAATTTTTATACAATGACATGTACTATTTCAATGTGACAAGCAAAGTAAAATAGCTTAGTGTCATAGTGAACTATTTATATTACTGTAGAACATTATTTAATTAAAATAAATAATGCATCACCAACGATTTTGGTACACAGTAATTCATCAAACAAATTCTATTGGTATTAACATTGAAAATAAAAATAATATATTGGTAAATCGTTATTTTTCGTAAGAGGTAGATAATTTTCGCAGCAGCAAAATTAAAATAAATAATAACATTGCAAGTTGTATATTAATCATGTAGTTCGTTCTCACGTGATGCAGGTTGCTTTTGTGGTTAGTACCAATTGGGATTGTAATATCCACACTGTTTGTGGTTCACTCCAACTAACACCATTGTCGGGGTGAGAATGCGGTACTTTATAATAATTATCTGAATTTTGAAATTACCTAAATATAACGTTTGCTAAGAACAGATTTAAGAATAAGACATAAAAATAACTAATTATTACCGAATCAAAGACCAGTAATATAATATAATATTTGTAATTATTTTAGTCTGTTAATAATAAAATACATACGATTTTAAAAGAAGATAAATCCATTTGGAAGAAGCCACCCAAAAGAAGGTAATTAAAAGAAATATACCAGTATGCCATTTAATTCAAGCCTGAACAAAGCTGTCCGAAAAACCTTTGAATAGAAAAAAATCCAATTCAGTCACCGAACAGCAAATAATACATTCTACTTGATCAACAATAAAGCAACACTCGAAAAAGAGCAAGGAAATGAATATGAACAAGCAGGAATATATAAACTTAAATGTCAGACTGTAGTAGTTTTTACATCGAACAAACGGAAAGGTCTTTTAGGTCAAAATTTCGTGTGCATATACAAGCACTCAAAAGTAACAACCTCACATCGATGAAATTTACCTTTGCAGACCATCTTCTTCGTAAAAACTACAACTACAAAAGTTGAGAAAAGAATATAATATACTTTATATTAGTAAGAATATCATACTTTTTGTGAAAAGTTATGAAAGAATATATGGAAATTACTGAATATTTCAAAAAAGGAAGATAAATGGATTCCAATAAACAATTCCATATATTTAGTGCTTAAAAAGACTATGATGATTAAGACTCCATATACTAAATTGTCAAAACGTATGAATGATTCCCAACGTGCTGGTTAATTTTAACAAATTTCCAAGGAGATTATACTTGTGATTATTTTATTTTATTTATCTAAATTGTATTAGGTTAAGGTTTATTTTTAGTTTAATTTTATTTGCTTGAAAATTGCTTTAGTGCCGAATCATGTCGCAATTAGATAAAAAATGTTTTACAAGGATACTCAGTTTACTTTATTAATATTGTTTGATAATATACATACATATGGACTCTCTAAGGTTTACATAAGAAAGATTATTTATTATAAAAAACGAAGGTATTTTCAATTGGCATAGCAATATATAGTTCCTATAATAATGTAACATTGTAGTAGCTAATGATGAAATTATCAAAATGAGACATGATAAATAATTAGTAATTATTGAATGGTAGAAACATAAATTATATATGAATATTGCTAGTAAAGTAACCACAATATGGTATTTAACCCATTTGAATGTTTAAGTTGAAAGACTAATCATGGCTGCCCATTTCACTATTGTATGTTTTATGTAGTATACGAAAGAAATAGTGTGTTTTTTTCATGAAATTATCTTTTAATATATTATCTTATATATATTATCAGCTGATATATTTTACTAAGAGCTTATGTAAAATGTGTTCATGCAAGACACGTGAGACAGAGAGGGCAAAACGCACCTCCAATGAACTTCAATGTTGTATTAACATTCGCTTTTGTGTTGTACATTCAATGAAAATATTGACTTAAGCTTTTACTTAAATTTATCCTCAGGTATCACTGTAGTTATTAGATGTTAATTGGGGTATAACAACTTGGCTGCGTCGAGGGTAAAAATATTCTTGAAGTTTCACAACTTACAGTTATTAAAAAACCTCACCTTTTGATTACAACGAAGGATTGCATATTGGAATCTAAACAGTGAAATCACAAAGATGTATTATTTGGGGGTTTCACCCCGCAACTGTTGCACATAAGCCGTGAGTGACGATATTGGCTTTGTAACGGCCATCCCACGATCTACTAATGCTTCTGCCACGTGGATTTGTTAACGAAAACCAGGATCTATGTTTAGGTCCCTTGTAAATTTTAACTCATAAGATATTATTAAATTTCGGAGGATGCTTAATCTATATATTTACATGAACTACATAATTTATGATAGTTAAACCAAATTTAAAAAAATATATATACCCTAATAAAATAATGAACCTGTGATTCCGTTGGGTTTATAGTGTTAGAACTGAAATCATTAAAATTCATGAGAAAGACATGACACGGAAAACTATTTAAAGATTTAATATCAAATAAAACATATTCAAATCATCGCTTATATTCTAATTAAGTAAAATTATGAATAAATAGGTTCAGGGAAAGCCTTATTTATGCTTCCCTACCACATCTTGTACATTTTTATTGAATTTTAAAGCAAAGAATCAAAGACATAAAATATTTTTTAGTTACCTAAAGTAAAAAAAATATATTTTATAATACTGCTTGTTTTTTGTGCTCTGATTTATTTTAAAGTAGACTCGTTTATGTTGCAGGAGAAATTTTAGTTAGTAGTTAAAAAAATAAATATATTTTTAATCAAGTTACGAAAAAAAGAAAATTTCATTTACGTTTTTTTTTTTTACTGTACATGAAACATATGGTTTATAGAGTGGTTACAACAATTTTTATATTTCATTGGAGCTCGATGACAAAATAGGAAATTTCCATGCTTTACCATTGGAATATTTTTTTATCGTATATTAATTAACTTATACATTAATTAATTTAATTAATTAATTTCAGTAAAAAATATTAATAATTAATAAATACAAAATCTATTGAATATCTTAGGCTCTATTTTTAATATATTTCTTGACCGATAGTTAAATAAAAACTAAATAGGGCCTAAATAAAAATCCCTCAATTTTTACGACGTTTTACTATTTTTCGCAACTCTAAACAAACCGTAATGATTTTCCAAGTTAGATATTGAAAGTTTGAGTCAGAAATAGTAGGCAGTCAAACTTTGCATAAAAGCACTTAAACTATATTTCAAAACGTGATAACTAGATTTATATTCGACCTTTTGAGGTCAGGTTTTTGGCATTTTTTTCTAATTCCAAAGACCTTTAAAATGATACATACCATGCCATAGGCCAATACAAGTTTCATAACGACTTCCTCTAGGGGGCTTCCCCGTGTTGTGCCGACTCTGGAAATGTGGCAACATCGATTTTTTACATCTACTAAATATTCCCAACAATAATCAAAAGTCAAATTTCGCTAGACTTTCAGTGCATGCTCAACCTATTTAGAGCCTGGACTATATAATTTTTAGCGAAATGTATAATTATAATTTGTAACTAATTGTTATGGCGGAGTTTGTAATTAGTTAAAAATTTGTCATACTAAAATATTCAATCGGTAACGATGATTACAAATTTTGATCCTCCAACACTCTTTAAAAAAATTACATAATCAATTTTATATTAGTTCCTGTTTACGTTATGCAAGTGGGTTAAGTTAAATTGTTTCCTACCTTATTTTCCTGAATATTTTCCTCAAGTACACAAAATTATCGTAAAAGCTTATGAGTTTGTATGTTTGAACGGTTGTATATGACAGACAGAGGTTTAAGAGAATGATTTTGTATATAATCAATATATTATTGAATAGATTTTCGGAAATACGTTCAGGTCAGATTTATGGATAGTGATATTACTTCAAGCTATATAACGTAGTGCATATTAAATCAGATTTGTAATAAATAGTAACAAAACACGGGACTATTCAAAGCACATAAAAAGTAATTTCTTAAACATGGATTAGCTTAATAGAACTACCTAAATAGTAATGTACCAGGAGTATAAAACAAAGTTAAAAGAATAATCATAATAATAAAGTTCAGCACGACACATTACGTTTGTTTGTTTACATACGTAGCCGAGTGATAATAAAAATCTACCAGTTAATCTTTTTTTTCTTTTTTTAACAAGTAATAATATTTTTTTTAATTTTCTACATTTTTACAATTCCTATGTAAAAATGTATTTTAAAACCTCCCTATCCTATATGAGAGTCTCAGTTGTACGTAATATACCTTCCCATTCAGTCAATCTTGATGCTATCATTGCTTAATGAAAATTACATTAGCTGTTTAGTTACATGTAAACAAGATTCAATAAGCCTCATACCTATTGAAATTCAATGAAGAAACTATTTATTTTTATTTAAAATCACACAAACATAAAACTAATATCTCAATGCATTGTACCACGTTACTTTTTTAGCACACCTACAAAATTTTCAACGAAACATTCAACTTAAAGGCTATGTATTATGGTGTTAATAATAAAAAAATACCTGTAATATAACAACCATTCACTGAAATTCCTCCAACAGATGAAATAAACCACGGTATTTGAAAATATGACTAAAACCAATAAAGTCCGTTGTACATAATTTACTTACATCGATTACCGCAATACAACAATTCTCTTAAATAATTAGTTGAAAACTTCCTGAGCCTTTGAAAAAAATCCTCAATAAATTAAAAAGAAAACATCGCAGTAGTTCAAACTGAAATAACATTGTCTTGCGTTTGTAGATCAAATAATGTACACATCTATCTACTCTTTGTGTGAAAATAGGTCAAGACTAATATGGACTTAATAAATATTTTAAGTAGTCACAATATGATCCCGATTTAGACGAGATGTTCATAATAGAATCAGTCCATAAGTGAGTTGCCAACAGTAGTGCTTGCGGCCTTAAAGTTCGTCTTGTTACATTTGCAATTCTGACTCGGTTAAGCTCGCTTCAGAGCTTCAGGCTTCGTGTGCTTTGATAGCTTAATTATTAAGCCTCTATTAGGTGTCATAGTCCGGGAGACAAAACGATACATTTAGGTATATAACGTTAATGTTCGAGTTTTCATAACAATCCAATAAAAAATTTAACGTGAACGTAATATGCAGAAGGAAGTTGTCTGTATTATCATATAAGAAAACAAAGAATCACTCGAAACCACTCAATGAATTAATAATCTTCCAAGTATTCATGCAAAAGAAGAAACTCATGATAAGTATGTAGTATATACGTAATTTTTGAAATTTTTATAACTTTCTGTAACATTTTATTTTTTGTTTAATTTTAATCATTGTTTTTATCTGTTTTCAAACTTCCTATACTATATTAGGCTAGTATACTTAATCAAATAATACTAATAAAATGCTTTTTTGGGCTTTTAAAAGGCCCAATATTCCTATATTATATTAAAATGCCATCTTCATCATGATGAAGATGGCCACAGAGCCATCGAAACTGCAAGTTAAAAAAAAAAAAAATAAGACTTTTAAAAGACAAAAAAGCATTTTATTCATAATAAATATGGCTTATTTAAGTTTAAGATCAGAAATAATACTAAGTTTATGAATTATCTAATAGGCTGAATCTATTAATAATATTTTACTTGTAAGAAATAATTCAAATTATCAATCAGTACAGACACATCTGTTAAAAAGAAAACATATTTAAGAAATAATTCAAATTATCAATCAGTACAGACACATCTGTTAAAAAGAAAACATAATCCAATAAATATGAAAAATTACATAAAGCCTGTATTGAGCATCAGCATTTCTGTGGAAGAACTGTTAGTTCGAGTATGCTATATTAAGATATTTTATTTAAATCAATACATTTATTTTATCACATTTAAATGAGAAATGAGATTAATAATTAGTAGAGAACTCGCTGTAGTTGTGGAATCTCAGCAAATTGTCATAGAAATGTTTTTAAACAGGTATGAAATGAACAGAGTTGGTTACATTATTCATAATTAAGTGTATGCATATTATTTAATTAAACTTCCAAAATACGTTTTCAAAATTTTATTCTTTATGAAGTTCAATTATGATTGTTCAAGTATATCAGTGTTTGCTTAGTTGTTTGCAATGCATTACTTATTAAAGTGCTTGATATAGAAAATGTATTTGTTATGTACGTACATTTTATACATTTATTACTATCTGTGTCATTTAATATGTTTTATTTTAATAATGGTTTTTATCTCTTTTCATACTTCCTACATTATATTAGGTTAGTGTACTTTATTCAAATAATGCAAAGCTTATTAATTATCGAATAAGGTGAATTTATTAACAATATTTGAAATAAATTACTAGTAAGAAACAGTTCAAATAATCAAACAGTACAGACATAATATATTTAAAAGAAAGCATAACTCTATAAATCCTCAAAGTTTTATAAAAAAATCGATGAGAAAATTCAAACTAATAAATATACCGTTTAGCTACAAATATATTAGTACATTAATTTGATGGAAATTTTGTTTGTGAATTTTTTGTAACACTTATTTGGATGAATTATCCATTTAAAATAAGTTTATCATCACACCACTGGTCAAAGTATGTAAAAAGTTAAATACAACTAGAAATTTGTTTTGTGTGGTTTATTATTTTATTATTACTAGCACTAAGTATGTACAAAGTCAAGTAAAACTAATAATAATAATATATTACTTGGAAATTAAACAGATTGTCCCAAAGATATTGACCCAAACTTCACCAGTTTATGCTTCAACTTAACACAAAAAATTTCCTTATGTAATCCCATTATTTGGGCCCAGGTTGTCAACCAAGACAGGGGAATCAGAAGCTGATGCTGACGTTGGCGCAGCCCATCATACTCTTTGGAACGGAGAGCTGAGCAGGTAGGACAAAGGTAAAGAAATGCAGAATGTGCGTTCTAGTTGTATTCAGCGGTGCGGATCTTTGTTACCATAGTACAGGGCTTTTTATGAAGTCACCATGCTAGTTAACTAGTCATATAAGTACCAGAGATGGTGAGGGTGGCGGCCAAACAATGGCTACTTAGCATCGTAGATTTGACCAAAGGTTGAACGAAACAGGTATCGCGGCTTTCATACAGTAACAGATAAATTAAAATGTACCTAAACCAGTTATCGTCGGGCTCCTGATATTTATTTACACACCTAAATCTAAAGGCTAGGCTATAGGCATATAGCAGGCCACGGAAAGGAAACGGACGAGACACGGATAAAATTCTGATGGGGTGGCTACGAAAATATAGACAGGGCATATCTGATCCTGGACATTGGGCGCGTACCCGTCAGACACTGCAAACCCCCCCGGCTGCCCCACCACACAATTCCACTGTTCACTGTTCAGTTAACCAGTCATCACAGAATAATATTGTTCGTTGTGTCTTTCGTAACAGAATTACAAAGAAATTGTGCTGTGTTTTTTCTACGAAGAAAATAAGAGGGAGAATGTTTGGACACATCTCATAAAAGAATTCTATGAATTTTATTCATGTAATTCACATCTGGTGAATCGTATGGTTTACGATAGTTTTTCACTAATTAAATTAATATTTCGTCATATTTTTTGGCGGGCGATAATTCAGCCCGATAAGTCAAACTCTGACAGCAGGATCAGGTGCCAAGCTATATCCCTAATCAGCAGAACCCTCCCGAACATATACGAGTGTAGACGAAGAAAACCGAGCATGAACGAATAAACAATCTCCCTGACCTACCGTCAGAATTTTCTGATGGTGTCAGGAGGGGGGGGGGGCTATACGTACTAAGACGGGGTACGGACGGGACACGACATTTGGCAAATAAAGGTACAGCTACAGATGACAGGACGGGACACAGTAATGACACGGTCGAGACATTTTCTGACGAATGCTCCCTGTGTTTTCAAAAGGAGTGGCTACACATGGCAGGACGGTCCACGGACAGGACACATACGGGACATTCTCGGGGTCGGATGGATCGCCAGATGATCACTCAAATTTTATGTCCCGTCCGTATCCCATCTAGATGTGTAGCCACTCCATGCGACACCATCAGTAATTTCTGAGGGTAGCTCTAGGAGTTCGGTGTTTCCACTCATGCTGGTATTTCTTAGTCTATGTTTTCATGTATGTGTTTGGGAGAGCTTTGCTGGCTGATTCTGGAAAACAGTTAGCAGCAGGTTTTTGTAGCTTGGCACCTGCTGCCAGAGTTTGACTTATCGGAATGAAGTATCACTTATTAAGAGGGTGACGAAATGTTAATTCAATAAGTAAAACTATCGTGAACGGTACGATTTTTGTATGTGGATTACAGTATAATATTCAAAGAATAAATATGTATAATATTATTCATTTTTTGGGAATTAGAAGAACATGACGAACATGAGGGTAGCTGAGTGGTTATAGAGCTCGCCTTTGAATCTGAAGGTCGCCGGTTCGATAATGAGAAACGTTAGTGTTCTGCTAGTCATGACCAACAATGATCCTGACAAATGAAACAGCTGATATTTGTCAGTAACAAAGCTACACCTCATCTGATCCGTCTCAATCATCACACTCGCCCATACAGCCATACTCACATTAACATACGCACCATAGAGTGCGTTGGTGTCTCAAAAAAGGTATCTTAAAGTATTGTTCCTTCATGATGAGTGGTGAACTCGAACTGAACTGTGAACAGTGGAGTGAGTTTGGTATATTAGCCGGCGGGAAGAGTAGTGTCTGATGGATGCGCGTGCAATGTCCCGCCTCAAAAAATGCCCTGATGATAACACAGATAGAATTCATGAGAAAATGTCCAGTCCGTGTTGTTTCCGTGTCCTGTCCTGTCATGTGTATGTTAATGAATAGACTACTCACGTAGTTGCATTTACTGTGGACACTATGACGTTTGAATACGACACAATAATTCAAGTGAAGATAAAGACTTCTTTGCATGAAGTTGTTTGGAAGTAAAGTCTCTGAGTCGAATTTGGACACACTCTGTCTCCGGTCGGCCTAAGGATGCTGTTGGAGGACAAACGTTATGGGGAAGATGTTTTAGAACAAACAAAGCTGAAAAACATAATTGGATTTGCCATACTGTACCAAAAAGAGTTAGTGCCGGTAGTCTGGAATAACCTGATGGAAGGACATCAAAACGTTTAATGAGCACAGATGAAGTACAGAAAGGGATGGAAAGTGTAAGAGAATATTTATACAGCCAAGTATGTAGGACAGGAGTTTTGCCACATAACCAAGATCCATAAATAAATGCAAATAAATTCCATTAGCACCGAGATGTAACATTCCCTGATCCCTCAGGAAAAAAAAATTATAATAGGAAAAATATTGCATACATATAATTTTCTAATGTTCTGTAACATTGAAACAAAGCTCCTGTTTTATGATTAATATAATCAGATGATTTTTTGTTTACCTTTTAATTTTGTTTTGTGTAGATTTTTCTAATATGTTGACAGGCATTATTTTGTGATTTAAATAATTAAAATGGTATTTATATCAAGAAGTGTTAATTATTTACTCTGTAAATGTGTACTTGTAACAGGTTATGGGCCCAGACCCATACAGTGCCTGATTTGAAAAATTTATGAGAGGAAAATAATAGAAAAGTAGTTGTAGTACATAGAAGTTAGAAGACTGAAAACCAACATGGACAAAGAGAAAGAAGATAATAGTAAAACAAACTGGATGTTGAATGAGAATAACTATCATGCCTGGAGTGTCAGAATGAAGGCCTTGTTAAGGAGAAAAGAATGTCTTGAAGCTATAACCGGATATAATGACTACCAAAGAGATGAAAATGACGAAATCGTGTATAATGAAGACAATGAACCAAATTTGATTATCATTACACCGAAAGAAAGAGCAAAAGGGAAAAAACTGGACAACTTAGCCCTTGAATTAATATATGAAAAAATACCTGATGAGACTTTAAATGAAATTGAAGATTGTGTGACTGCAAAAGAAGCTTGGGATCGCCTAGCCAAAGCAAATACTGAACTGGATTTTATATACGAAATTAAGCTGTTAAAAGATTTGATTAATGTAAAGAAAACTGACGAAATTACTGCTCAACAGTACATCAAAAATATTACCGATCTCCACAGAAAAATATCAAGTTGCCTTGACATAAGTTTCACAAACAGAGCTCTTGCAGGCATTGCTGTGGCCGGACTACCTGAGAAATATGATGCAATGATTCGAACGATGAATAAAGACAAATTAAACTTGACTTATGTTAAAGCTCAGATCCATCAAGAAGACTTGACCTGGAAACACAGAGAAACAGAAGATGCATGTGACACTCAAGTTTTAGCAATTAAAAAAATTCAAAAAAAAAAAAAGAAAGGAAATATCGGGTAGAAAATGAAACAGGAGATAATCCTAAGGGGACGTTTATCTGTTTTCACTGTGGAGGACCGGGGCATATTGCAAAATGGTGTCGAAATGAGAAAGATCAGTACAGAAAATCAGAGAATAAAACTGAAAAACAAAAGGAAAGTGAAAATGTACAGTCGAGATATACTGGGAATAGTAATAAGAGAGTTCATATAGTAAATCAAAATGAAGTTGATTTTGAACAAAATGAATATGAATGTGAATTTGAAAATGAAGAAATTGCTCTGGCTACAAATGGGTTATCGGAAAATTATATAAACATACTTGGATATTGGATAATGGTGCTTCGAATCACATGACACCTCACAGAAGTTTATTTGAAGATTACACCCCATGTGAAGACTATGTGAAAGTGGCTGATGATCACCCATTGAGAGTAATGGGAAAAGGCACTGTGATTTTAAAAACAATGGATAAATGTGAGGAAATAATGTACGATTGTCAAATGTTTACTACATACCTGAACTTAGAACGAGTTTGATTTCTATGGGACAAATTGATTCATCGAACCACAAAATAAATGTAATAACTGGCCAGAGAATTGACATAATGGTGAAACAGACTAATAAATTTTGTATGTCTGCCCTGAAAAAGGGGCACATTGGTATATTTACACAGTGGGAGCAACCAATGAAATTAAACAAAACGAACAACGAGAAAATTTAGTTGCAAATGTTTCCTTGGATTTATGGCACAAACGTTTTGGACATTGCCATGAAGAAGCTTTACTGAAAATACCACAACTTGGTTTAAAGAGAGCATCTAAAATTGAACTTTGTGATGTATGTGTGAAAGGAAAAATTGTCAACCAAAAATTTCCTAAGAAAGCTGAAAGCAGAAGTAAATATCCACTTGATCTAATTCACAGTGATGTGGGGGAGGGAAGTTCACACCACCATCTTTAGGAGGAGCGCAATATTATGTGACTTTCATTGATGACTACACTCAGTACACTAAAGTGTATATGTTAAAAACTAAAGATCAAGTGTTTAACTATTTTTTAGAATATCAAGCAGAGGTAGAACTTATGCATGGAAGAAAAATAAAAGCTCTACAATGTGACAATGGTACAGAGTACATAAATGTTAAGTTCACAGAGCACTTGAAAAATTGTGGCATTAGATTGTTCAGGTCCACACCTCATCAACCTCAACAAAATGGGAAAGCGGAGAGGATGAATAGGACTCTAATTTCAACTGTAAGATGCATGTTAATTGAAAGTGGTCTTCCGAAGGTTTTTTGGGCAGAAGCTTTGCGGACAGCATGTTTTAACCGAAACAGATGTCCGTCAGCAGCTACTGGTTACAAAATCCCAGAGGAAATGTGGACAGGGAAGGAAATTTCACTGGAAATACTTAAGATGATGAGAACATTTGGATGCAAAGCCATGGCTGGTGTAACTGGTGCAAAAAAATTGGATGCTCAAGCAGAGGACTGTATATATCTAGGAGTTCAGGAAAACATGAAAGCGTGTAGATTGTGGAGTATAAATCGAAGAAAAGTTATCTCTTCAAGAACTGTTGTAACTGAAGAGGATAAATTCCCAATGTTGAAAGCCGTAATGAAGGAAAGTAAAACACCTAATGGTGATGACACAAGATCGAGATATGAGGTTGATTTTGATACAGAAGTTGAAGAGGAGAGTGAAGAAGAAAATCTAGAGGACAAAATACAAGTAAATGAGGAACCAGAAAGTATATTACATGAAAATGTAGAGGCACAAAATTGAGAAGATTTGCAACGAGAGCAAAGACAGTATTGTGGGCAAATCGAAGATCAACAATCACAAAAAAATGAAGAAACAAAACCAGAACCACTAAGAAGAACGATTAGAGAAAGGAAAGCAAAAACAGTTTGCAGTTGTTGTAATTTTGTCAAATGTCAAAATTTTGAACCAAGAGTCTTTGAAGAAGCGATAAATTGTAATGAAAGTAGCAATTGGAAAAAATCAATGGAAGAGGAAATGGATAATATGGCAAGAAATGAAACTTGGACTGTAGTACCAAGGCCAGAAAACAGAAATGTAATTGGTAGTAAATGGGTCTATAAGATTAAGAAAAATGGGACAGATACTAGGTATAAATCCAGATTGGTAGCCTTAGGTTACTCACAAGTTAAAGATGTTGATTATAAGGAAACTTATGCACCAGTGCTAATGAACAAAGCATAAGAATGTTATTGGCTATTTCAGTAGAGATGAATTGGGAAACTAGACACATTGATGTACTATCGGCATATTTGAATAGTGAAATAAAAGAAGAAGTGTATATGGAACAACCATTAGGATATGAGGAACAGGGGAAGCCAAGAAAGGATTTTGTGTGCAAGTTGCAGAAGAGCATATATGGACTTCATCAAAGTGGAAGAGACTGGAGTCAGTGTATTACAAATCATTTGATAGAAATTGGCCTCAAGAGATGTGCAAGCGAACCATGTATATTTGTGAAAGAAGACCTAATTGTTGGTATTTATGTGGATGATTTACTAATAATAGGAAAGAGGACTGAAATCCAGAATTTCATTGAAGAGTTGTCAAAACGCATATCTTTAAGGGATCTTGGCGAAGTGAAAAATATTTTATCATTAAACGCAATCAAGAGCGAACATGGGCTGATTGTAAACCAAGCTACTTACATCAGAAAATTATTGGAGGAAAATAACATGTTAAATGCAAATCCTACCCTAGCCCTGTTACCCCTCAACATATACACAGATGAAGAAGATGAACCTTTTGACCCTACAGTTTATCAAAGTGCAATTGGAAGTTTACTATTTCTTTCAAATAATACAAGACCAGACATTGCTTTCGCTGTTGGTTTTTTGAGTCAGAAAAATCAGAACCCTACGAAGAAACCTTGGTCATACATGAAACATCTATTGCGATATTTACTTGGCACGATTGATGTAGGTATTAATTTTGTGAAAACTGGAGAACCATACAAAATATTTTCAGACTCTAGTTGGGCCGAAGACAGAAATGGAAGAAAATCTATTAATGGAGTAGTTGCCATTCTAGCTGGAGGTGCTATATTTTGGATAAGCAAGAAGAGTAAACGTATTGCAGATTCAACATTACATGGAGAATACAACGCAATGGATGAAGCATTGAGAGAAGTTTTGTGGACCCAACATTTGTTAACAGAAATGGGGCTACAACACATGATAGACAAACCAACCAAGATATTCTGTGATAACCAAGGTGCAATATTGAGGGCATCTCACTACATATCATCTGAGAAAACAAAACATTATGATGTTGTGCTATTTTTTTCACGAGAATGTGTTGAATTGGGGGAAGTAACATATAAATATATATCTTCAACAGACAACTTAGTGGATGCTTTGACTAAAAGTCTTTCTGGAGCTAGGTTAAAAAAGTTTAATCGATCCATTAATTTATTTTAAATCTTGTAAGCAGAACCCAAGTTGTACTTATTGTTTTATGAATTTCTTTGTTCCAATGTTAAGGGGAAGTATTGCATACATATAATTTTCTAATGTTCTGTAACATTGAAACAAAGCTCCTGTTTTATGATTAATATAATTAGATGATTTTTTGTTTACCTTTTAATTTTGTTTTGTGTAGATTTTTCTAATATGTTGACAGGCATTATTTTGTGATTTAAATAATTAAAATGGAATTTATATCAACAAGTGTTAATTATTTACTCTGTTAAATGTGTACTTGTAACAAAAAATGACCAATAAATAACCTAAAAAAAAACAAAAAAAAAAAAAAACAATAATGGTAGTTCAAACAGTACTAAAACAGTTAAAAGCAATTATGGTAGATATATAACTGGTGTATACTTTGTGGTGCGATAAACACACAAAGCCTCGGAGGAAGTCTGCATTGCAAATGTATAAGACGAACTTGGGAGCCCAGAGACAACTGTTGAAACTCGCTTATCACGAAATTGCATTATCAATGTCTACAGTCTATCCAATACCATTCCGTTTCCATATACTTTTTCGTGTTATAAATTTATTTCGATAAATAATTTATGGAAAAAATTATTTTGTGGCTCTTATAGTAATTATTTAAAATGTGGGGTTTTAAATATTAGAAATTGTTAATTGTTACAAGCAACTTAAATGTATAGAGAAATGATTCTAATAGCCTGATCAAAAGGTTTCTCGTGAATCGTATTAGTGATTTTAGAGGGGGGTTTTGCTCTGCATAATGAAGAAAATTGCAAAATCGATATCCATGATACAAATACTGATGTAATTTTTCCCCTTCTCAGCCAACGCTATAATTTTCAAACATTGTTTTTTTTTCAATTTACCAACACCGATCTAAAATAAGCCATTAAGCTTTATGATTAATCAATAATGGTGTAAAATCACCTTCCTGTATTTATTTTTTTAAATTTTAATAACATCATTGTTTCCATAGAACAACAAAAATGAAATAGGCATACCTTTCAGTCAAGTAGTTTTTAACATTGAATTTCTTGTATTTTTCGAAAATATTTTATATAGGCCTAAATAGTTTAAATCAGTTCTTTTAATGTTTGAACATATGATACAAAGAGGAAAAAGTAAAATAATTTCAACTATTAGCCATTTGTAGCCTTTGAGGTATGACTAGTTTTAACAAAAGAAATCGCAACCCTGAAGTCTCAGAACTATTTCAACTTAAACTTGACTAGGTAAGTCAAATACTGCAAAGTCAATTGCTCTTCACTCTAATATAATTTTAGACCTATGGAGCTACAACAAGTTTTAATGGACATTTAAATTTTTAAATGTTTTTCTTTGATTGAAATGATGTTAAATTTATTCTTATGTAGGCATTTACAAATTGTTCTTAATGTCTAACCTACTTAGCAAACGAATTTGTAGTTTTTTTATATAACTTATGGTAATTTAATTGTACTTAAATAGCTTTCTTATTTACTTCAAATTTATTGTAGTGGTTACCTTTTCTAGATAATATATTCAACCAATGAACGCGTTGAGGTTTAGATCTTTGATCTGGTTTGGTTAAATCCACTGGAATGTATGTTTGGTGATATAATTAGTAAATTGATTTACACCTGAATTTCATCCGAGTTAGCTTGTATGAGTGGGAGTTTAATTAAAGTAGTGTCACTAAGGAAATTGAGATAATTATCACTTTGCGATCTCGCAAAATATAGTACAGTAATTCATTTTGAAAATCTTTTCTCATTGGAACTCAATACCAATTTCAAATAAGTACATTAAAGTAAAGTAATTAGAGGAAGTATGGTCGGCGTATTTGACGCGTCTTAGAAAAATTTAGATCCCATTGAAATTAATGCAGTGTCAAATTATTCCCTCAAAATTAACAAATATTTTAGGGCTGAAAGGCATGCTTGTCAATTTTCTTGTAAAACTTAATGACACTGAGCACTGACAAAAACTTTGATTTCCACCTAAACACGCAATGGCGAACTGCCAGAAAACAACTAGAGCATATGGTGGCAGCGCTCAATTACAGTGTGATGGAACCTTGCACTAGTGTTTAATATGTTTTCCGCTGGTTTCAGCACACAGTAGAGCCAATAACCTTGGGGGTCATCATTAGGAGAAGGTCCACTTTTGAGTACTTTACTTTTGAATTTTAAGTCCATGTATTTGCATTTTGCGATATTTTATCAGTTATTCACTTTAAAATGAAAATTAAGAAGGTTACAGTCTTTCTCTGGAAGAATATAGCATTGAGTGTAAAATTTTATACTATTAAAAATCCCACTGATCAAACATGATTTATGGTGTTGGTAATGACTTATGGTTGGTGTGTTAATAAATAGATAACAATAACTTTCCCAAACAGCTCAGCAAGTCTGTTACTAATGAATGTTTTGCACAAGTATATTGTAAAAGATCCCGGGATCGGTACTCGGCGCTGGTACCTCCACCATCTATAACGAAATTTCACGAGTCACGTATTTACCACAGAATTTCGCTATTTTAAATTATAGGGGAATAGGTTAGTAAAACCTAATGGATAGGTTTGCAACCAAAACGTGTAGCTACTATATTCCTTAAAATAAAAATACTGTGCTTTTTAACCATTCCGTTACCATAAATGAATACGAACCTTAATTATTGAATTTAGGTTCCTTCCAAATAACACTGCTCCCTCTTCAAATCAGAAAACAACAATTGAAACTCTAACCCTAAAATGAAAAGGTGGCTTAATCTTTTGGCAAATAACAAAACCCCAAAGTTATATATCCAACCCAAAGAGCAAAAAAGAAATAAGATCACATATCTCAAAAATCGTTCTGCGAGCGATCGACTCAGGTGGCCCCAAAATGCCACCATGGCTCCCCAGTCTGGACTCCCCCTTTGATCCCGAATGTCCCCCCCCTCATTAAAGGTTATCAAAACCTTGCTGGAGACCCTGAAACCGCCTCAAGATAAGTTCAACAGCTTCGTTTACTGTCCAACTTCGTTTTGTTCAACTATATCTGCCATACTACTACACTCTGGAACTACCATCTACAAAATCAATCTATAAAATATACAATAAATTTATATATATACATCTATGCCTTATAGGATATTTAAAGAAAGGTAAAAAAATTTAAGGCAGGTGATCAATTGACCACTTAAAAGGCCAAATTTCGTGCTCCTGTGACAACTAATAAAAAACTATAACTCAATTAACGGAGAACTATTTAGAAAATGAATACCTTTTCAATGGTGTACGACAAATTATTTCAGGGTTTCTCAATTTCCATTAGGATGCGTTCCCTAAAGGGTGTAACTAAAAAAAATTAGGTCTAATTCACATTATAAATCATATTAAAGATCTTTGTATGTCTAATGACTTGCCGTAAACTTGGCTTTGAAATATTAAATATGTCTTCAAATCGCATTTTATGTATAAAACATATTAATATTATAGGATAGGGTTTAAAAGCCTGCCTATTTTGATTCGATCATTAGTAAAAAGTTGGGTTCCCGCCTTACTCCCTAATAAAGCTACCGTAAATTTGATATGCATAAACACCTATGCCCGAGCAATACTACCTACAGTATACAAATTTCTAATTTGTATCTAACTCCTCAAAGTCGTCATTCTCGGTTAGTATAAAGTTTTCATATGGTTCAAAATCTGGATTTTTGATGTTAAGAAACGGAGTTTGGTTACTTAGCTGATGTCAGTAAATATTATCAATGAAAATACAATTAATCAATCAATTATTAATACAGTATTAACATTACATACAATTGGTAATGCAGTGTTAATTGGAACTTTAGAACTGTAGTGTATGTCGAAAATCCTTTCATAACAATCTCTAAAACCTTGCGATCATTTTAAGATATATGTGGCTGAGTGACGTAGTGTAATACAGTAACTCTAAAATAAGATAAATGCCAATAAAAAATCGTCCTACTATAACATTAAAAAACATACACCAACCACAACATAATAAATTTAAATAATTAAAAAACACCTTCTTAAAAATTAATTGTAAAGTACACCTATTGTACTACTTATTATAAATCTAATATTTTATCCATTGATTCGTCTTCTAAATGTAACGGCAACAAAGCATGTTAATTTTATGCAAGCTACGAGATAGCGGAGAATGATTTACATTCCAGTAATTGATTACTACATCAATTTAGCTGGTATTTATAATACATGACTTTCATTACTGACAAGGTTATTATTGTCCAAAATATTGCGATGATTATTTATTATTTCGATTTAGTTGTATCGAATACCTCCATAAGAAATATATGAATAAAAACTAAAATTATATGTTAAGGCAGTTATACTAATATGTAACTTTTTTAATTTAACCATAAATATTCTTTTAACTAGTAGCAAATTTCCTTTTTTTGCGTGTAAAAAAGGGAAAATAATTTCCTTATGCAACTGTATATTATTAAAGGAAAGTAAAAATTATATATTTTAATACTAAAAAAGTATGCGTCGGTATAAGCTATTGTATGAAACTTTTGTGTTACAAAGCTAATATTAGTAGAATTCAAAAGTAATCCATATAGAGATTTAAAATATCTTCTTTACAAAAAAAAAGAAAAAAATACTTTTGCAACATTATTTTGAACCAACATAAGACTACAGGTTTTTCTCAGTATAATTTAAGGGGACTTTATCAAATTAAAATTTAGAGCAATGGTCATAACAAGGCCAATTGCAGTGGGCCACACACAGCAGAAGTTGTTGTTATGGCCAATATTGTCAGAGAACGTTATATTATTCATTATGATAGTCATCTAGTCGAAAACCTCGATTTGGGTAGCCTTACTGTAAAGAAGGTTAAGTAAATACGCTATAAAGCTTTGCATTTTGTTTTTATGAAATAATAACAATTCACATTCTTAAATCACCATATTTCCATTGTGAAAAAGTATACTTTACGTAGGTTGTAGGAAAACATCTATTACAGTACAAAAAGTTACCAAACTGTTTTTGTACAGATAAGTTACCTGTTACTCAAGCTCTCCAGCTTTCCAAGCTCTTTCACCTGAAGACCATCTTGGTAAATATTTAATGGCCACGCTGAAGACTCCGTCATGCAGCGCTGAGTCACTCCTTAGTACTTAGGCGGAAATGTACCTGCATTGGCTAAGATCAACGAAAAGTTGTTTTCGTTTAAAGCAATATTTATAAAATAAAACAATATTTAATAAATAAAATATATATATATATATATATATATATATATATATAATATAAAAAATGATTATTTAATAACATATCTCAATAACATCAATTTAAAAAATTAAATTACTTCAACATCTTTATTTATTGTCATGTTTTTATAAAACAGGGTGTTTATAAGTGATTCATCAGGTTTTAATGGCGTGTATCTAAATTATTACTTATCCCACACTTATAGCTTGAACATGTGCTCCAAGAGCCTTTTATTAAGTATTATAATCAGCTATTCAATACTCATTCTTGCAATTTTTTGAGTGTGTTTATCGCATTTTAGAAATTATTTCAATTTAAGAAGAAAAAAACGTTGTGTGTTTTTCATTATGGCACAAGTTTATGTCTAATAACCATCCAGCGTGAGTTTCGGCGTTATTTTAGGAAGAATTCAGCGTGAGTTTCGGCGTTATTTTAGGAAGAATTCTCCAACACACCAAAGCATTTTAAGGTGGTATCTCCAGTTTAAGAACTCCGGATTTGCATTGCCGTAGAACCAATCAACCACCCAATGTTAGTCGTTGTACAGGACAATTTACAGCATCGATAAAAAACTTGTTCCATGGCCAATAGACGGTACATTGAGCGCTTCTGAGGGTATTTACTAAATATAAAAAACTTCTTTCTGTTGATTTTTGTTTAGCATTTAGGTCAATAAAACGTTTTAATTAAAACCTGATGAATAATTTATAAACACACTGTATGAATTTATAAATTATATTTCCAGCATTTTGATAAAGAACACAACTAGTTATAAAAAAATTCGTCGGCCTAATCCAATTGTAAAAGTTATTTGTCCTGCAGACATTTTCATATTTTATATCATTTCAGAGAGTTCAAAAATTAAATACTTTTGTACAAGGTTAAGAAAACATCAGTACACATGGTAACACAATATTATACATGCTTTAGATATTAAAATAGTTGTTAACATGTTTTAAATTGCATCACGACAGTAATTTCCTTTTTTCTTTATGTGTACAACACAAGGAAACAATTTTGAACGAAGATTAGAGAATATTCTGCGTCACAAAGAAGTTTTATTTTCTCGACAAGCTCCCTTGATTGCTCACATCCGGGAAATCCTCTCTTAAATATTTTTCTTGGAAACTCTATTCTTTGCCATAAATTTGTATCTGTAGGCCGGAACATAAGTATTCAGGCATTTCTAGACATAACTTTCCATCTGTATTCACCTTAATATGTATATCAGCATGTTTTATTGAGTTCTATATTCTTTAACAAATAACATGGGCAGGAAATTAATAGGTTACCACCTGTTATTCCGTTTATGACCAAAACATAGGAAAATTATCAACTACCTCATTGAGCTATGCTTCATCATGCTGATCAAAAGATGTTTGGCTATGTATTACAGGTCACTAACCTTAAACTCTGAAATATTCTCGTCGAATCACCTCTTGGTGACCCAGGTTATGACCTTAAAAAGGCCAATTTGAAACCGTAGATTAAAAAACAACCCTTTAACTCGAAACCCGGGTCACCAAGACGTGATACAAAAAAAAAAAATCGTTGACGTTTTAATGGCCTCGGATGGTTTAGTAGCCTTTTATTTATGGATCAATAACATTGTGGCTTAATTGATACTTGATTGTTAACCCCGTGGCTTAATTGATGTATAAACAATTTTTTTGTGTAATAAAATAAGTTACTTAAAATATTCATGATTTATTTTCCGAATGGTGTCAATTCGTTAAATGAATCCTAAAACGTACCTGCTAAGAAGCTATTATATTATTGTCGGTGTACATATCATAGACGTCGGTGACAGAAGCAGACTTCGTCATAGTTGAATCCAGTTAAAACGAAAACTAATTAAATACATTCCTATCCTTAATGTTAGGATGGAATCATACACATTAAGTATTTGTAGATACGTTTTACAAATGAAACATCTACTTAATTTCGTCACAAGTAGCAATCAACTATAATGATATTGCTGCAGATGTGAATTCAAATGTTTCAATCTTTAAGTTGCCATCTCGATTAAACAAGGAGAGTTCTAGAAGGAAGTTATATACGGTGAATGAATCCAAAACTTAACTGAGGAAAACATTTCAGTTATCACAATTCAATTTATTATATCCGTGTTAGTGTTATTATGTATCCTCTATTATAATTGTGCTATTATTTAATCTTTGAAGTTGAGTGAACATCAAGGATACAAAACACAAAAACAGGCATAGTAAACGGTTTCCTAGTCTAGCTATAGACCTACATTTCAATCTAAAAATATTAAATTGATGTTTAAAGAGCAATGTTTACCTTAATGTTAATAATTTTCAGGAATCAGTAATATTTCTTAAGGACCGAATATTCGTATTGACTAAATATACGTTTCTGAATAAATAAATCTTTTTGAAACTCACCACATTGTCTTTCAAATGTGAAATAAAGAAATAGTAAATAGCTTATTTCACGGTGTCGCTTCTTCCAACACGACCTTATGTCTGAGGTGGCAACTTGACAACGAATATTCCAAGTCCCCGAACCTCTTAGTATTGACAAGTAATTACATTATGCCTCAAAGGTAGTTTTGTTCATGAAAATAAAAGCTAGAAAATTGGAAAATTACGTAAATGTATGAAAGCACAATATTTTATATATATAAAATTAAATTTTTATATAGATAATTTTCTTCTGTATCAGAGATTTCCCTTAGTTTTTTGCAATGACTTATCTGCTTTTAATGTCGAAGTGATTAAAATTTTGAAAAAAGACTTACTTATTGAGTAAGTAAGTACTCAATAGATAGTATTGAGATGGGTATTAATTAAATACTTTCTAGGCTATCATTGGGAGATACGTTATATAGAGTTTTGTTAATTTCGACTTTTCTTCTAGTACATTGATGGATCATGCATCAAATTAAAAAATAAAAAATATTAATGTAATAGCTTTCAGATACACTCCATATAACTTGCAATAAATTATCCGAACTTCTTTTAAAAATGTAAGGTTTTCACAACATTTGGGTAATTTGATATTATTGTATTTCTGGGGGAGAGGTCTTTTGAGTAATAGCCACAATTGTCATACAATGAAATATTTTGAATTGTGAACTATAAAGGATATTACTTTGCAGACATTTTTGCCAAAACCTTTGATTGGTTCTTGTTTAGTATTTAGAAGAAAAAGGACAGTTCTGTTAAAACTGTTGAAGGAAAAATGATTCTAATGTAATGTAATTGGTTTTTATCCATAAAAATTGTGTTAGATTTTCGTCAGTTAGGTAATTATATTTAATGGGTTGGTGGAATATATAGAACGGAATCCATTTTTGCATTATGACGGATTACTGTTAGACAGAGACATCTAATTTTTAAGCGTCAAAATAACATGTGTTATTTACAATGTTCTATTCACTCTGTTTACACACGTATTCTGCTTTTTGTAAACATAAAACTTTAAGTACTAAAAGTTTGTAAAGCCTGAAAATCAAACTAATATGTTTTTTTTTCAATGTAAATAACTTAATATATTTTTTCATATTTTAGATGAACATATTCTAAAGGAAATAGCAAATATAATTGGCTTCAATTAACTCCATTTGGTTGTTTTTTTTTTATATTCATAAGTATTGTATTAGAAAATTAGTTAGTTATTTAAAGGAATTTGATAAAATATCACGAGTTTTAAGATTATTATGTTATGTACACATAAATGGCCACCTACTTTATATGCTACGTGATTATGTATGTGGATATTTCACCAATGATAATTTCTAATTAACATAAACCATTTGTATTATGATTGCTTATTATAAATGTTCACAGTAAGGTAACAATCACTTAAACCTAAGAGCGATATGAGAAATTCTACCGAAACCACAAGTAAATTGATGTAAGTATTCCCTAATGAAGTTCCAGCACGTTCTGAATACCTTCCTTGCAAGTAAAGATACCTTCCAGTAATCGGCTTGCATGTTGTTTTTATGCTTTCTTTGCATTTATTTTACACAGTTATCAATTTGTTACCTTATTTTATCTTTTACATTGATGGAACATTAATAATTTGTTTTCAAACTTCAAATGTGGGCAACGGTAAATTATTCTTTATTATATTTAGATCAACACTTTATATCAAGATAGTAAAGATAAAACATTGTATTATTTCATCATAATAGCAAAACCAGTCAAATAAATTGGGTTAAAAAACATGTTATATTTTAATTTATTATTAATAATTTGTACTAATTTTTTTATTTAAAGTAATTAAATAGCATTGTTGAAATAATTCTTGACTGCTCTAAGTGTAACTGCTTTAATGTTGATTTTTTTATGCATGAGAACAAAGTGCATTGTTTTTTATGCACTCGGGCATTGTTGACGAATACACAAAATATGAAATATTAAAATGTCGGTGTAAAGTGCTTGCTTGATCTGTGTAAGTTTTATACCTGCACTATTTAAAAAAGCTAAATTACTATCATAAGTTAGGATTCTTTATAGTATCATGACCATGGGGTTTCATAACCTTTCATTTCAAACATGTGTAGCCCTTAGAAATATAGTTGATTAACTAGTAATGACGTAGATTTTAATTATTTCATTTATTTTATTTAAAGATCAACAAGAGACAAATCAAAATGGATTTTCAATTTTGAAAATATTAATAAACATTTTGAGAGAACCTAGATAGTTGTGGTACAAAATTGTGGTAAAATACACCGTTTCATCATACACGGTTTGTGCAGAATGTCATCGATATGAGTGCTAGCGGCAGACTCAAGGCAAGCGAAGAAAATGAAGCTGACAGGATATTTCTGATTTTACAACTATTTTATTGGCCTCATTGGTATTTACACATTTAAACGACTTAAAGTCTCAAATAGTTCAAAGATGTCAATGGTGAGATACAGAAAAATGGACACATAGGCTACCGGGTTAGTCAAAAAGACTTAAAGAGATTCAAAACCTTTCTTTGAGAGAATCTTATAAGTAATGTTTGAGTCAGTTTGTAGATTAACACACCATTTCACCCATAGCAGTTGTAAATTGGCTCAATTCAATGTATCTGAGCTTGCTAGCCGTGGATGTATCTTTGAAGAATCAATGTTATAGAAAGAATTACAGCCTCTCATCAAGTCTATAATTACTTCGATGATCTTTAAAGTACAGAAATTAAGCTGACTGTATAATGTAAATAAAAAAACCTAAAAAGCTACATTGTAAACTTGTTGTTTTAAATAAAACTAATTAAATTAGTTTAAATTCAACGTAAACTGAAAAAATATAACGTGACTAGTCTAAAAGATGTATCAGTGAATTTTAAAGACCATAGTTACTGATAGAACTGGATTTCCAAATAATAATCGTACGTAATACCAATCATAAGATAATAAATATAGAAGAAGCTACAATAACAACTTATCTCTTCAGTGAAATAATATAATATCTTGGTTTATTGTATAAAAAACTAGTGGGATGATTTAACTGTTTAGAATAATCAACTTTTGGTTGTGTTATCGTTGGTGTTCTATAAAATGAAGACTGTAGTAGCGGGTAGGCTTTCGCTATTATCGGCTTCCGGGATGGCACAGGAAGCAATTCTCAGCATCCGCTCCCAGTTTTGTCTTTTGTGGATGTCCCTTACTTGGATAGGCAATAATAGAATGGAATTGAAATTAATAAAAGAATATTTGTGTTTTTAATTATATATTTTCAAAGAAACATAACTATCTTATACCTCTTTTACTGTTATTGTCATGCAGCTTTCATTATTTCATGCAGATTTCTTTCATTTAAACGAGAAAATATACCCGTTGTTTATTGTTGTAAAAATACTTACATTAGATTTTGTGAACTGTAAATAAATATTTACTTCTTGTCTTCGAGAAATCTAGATAGGATACTGGATACGTTGGTAATGAAATGATTGTATGGTATTTTTTAAAAGTTTTTTTTTTTTGTAATGTAAATCTATAAACAGTAACCCTTCTTAGTGGAAGGACAGGAGTGGACGACAATCTACAATGTATAACATTATGGCGATGCAAGCATTCGGCTGGCGTCGTTTCAGTCGCTCTCGAAGCTAGAGGCCTTAATCTTACATCTTCGGCACTCATTAGTCCACTGACGTGGCGTTAACTTGTCATATTGTCCGACGGGGTCAGGAAAATTCAACCAGGCTAGGATATTGGCTGCTTAACACAACACATAAATTGTAATAACTTCTTGAATAAACATTATTATTTTAATGCAATTAAAATAATAAAAAAAAATGCTACACTCTACAGCATAATCTACCCATATTTACAGCATTACATGAACATATTTGTAAGGTCTTTGATGTTTTCAAAACTGAACAAAAATAATTGTGATTGGAAATTGTTTTTACATTTTAGCGGATTTCATAAGAGGATAAGGTTGTGTCAATATTTCACTTATTAACCAATACTTTTGGAAGAAAATAGAATTGGTATTTAGCTTCATTTGGATGAAATTCAACCATTTATGTAAAAAAATCTTGGTTTTTGTAATCATCATGGCAGCAACCCTGCATACTCTTTTCCCATGGTAATCATATGGAGAACAGGCAAACTCTTTTATTATGGATAGATATTGATGAAACTTAGTAACTTAGATCATAGTAAACTTATACCATATGAAACTTGGCTTCATATGGTCCAAATAAATTTTTTAATACTTAAAAATCTACTTTTAGTGTTCCCCATGTCAGCATACATGCATACTCTTTCCCTATATTTACCATGGGAGAATAGACATTTATTTCCCTATTTATGAGCACGTAATGAAATTTTGTTACAGGTTCATCTGGTCAAAATTAATATTACTAATTTGGAAATTCGCCGAGTGCGCAGGCCTACTGCGACGGGTGTATTTACTGTATTTAATACTTTGCGGAAATTCAGAGTACATTTTAGGTTTTTTAATCAAAAACAAATTTTGAAGACTTTTTTTACACTTTTGGTCTTCTAAAAAGTCCTGTACTAATGGATGTGTTTCCATATTTTGATTTTAATATTGGCTCAAAATCCCAGTTGCCATTACAGTTGTAAAAGGTTCTAGGAACTTAACAAATGTGTGGTAATTCTAAAAAATTTATAAATAAATTTATAAATATTGTCTGTCAAGTCTCAAACTTCGTATCTTGATATTTCTAGATCGAAGACCTTTTTAAAAGGGAAAGTCTAAATTTTACTTTACATTTAATAAAATTTAATATATAAAAAAAATAGTAATCTACATAATGTGTAAAGTGCATTTTCCACTCCATACTCAACTGTATTAAGGGCAGGGTTTTCAAAATTTATTTAATAACTAATACAGTACAGGTTCATTTCCTAGAGCGCGACCCATCTGGCGAAACAAAGGGAGATACTATTAGCGTAATAGCAGTCTGTTTACGTTAAAGCCCATTTGTGACGAGGTTTCTTCTTGTTACCCTTAATTTTATTTTTGTTTTAAACTTGATCAAAAAAGTTTCTTATTAATAGCAAAGCTGATAAAATAACTATAATTGCTCATATAATTGCTTTTTTTTTTTTAGATATACCGGATAATTACTGGAGGGAATAAATTAAAATGGAAAAAAGCTAAGAAATCGTATGACATTGTATCACGGTGAACATTTATTTTAGTACACAATTTTTTATAGACTATGTTGCATTAAAGCGAAGAGTAATTGTGCATTATGAGTTTTATTTTTTATGTATAAATAATTAATTAAATAAATAATTACTAAAGAACTATGTAAACTAAAAGAAGATGCAAAATATACTTTATGGTACAAGTAGATGTTTTTTGTTTTTTGTATGTACATCATTTTTTACACTTCACAAAAAACACACAACACAATAAAGAAAAAAAAGTAAAAATAAATTTCGATGGTTACTTTTTCCCCCGTGTAATAAGTGACAAATATCATAACACCAAGGGAGTTGTAAATACAAACAAACAAGAATAATGAAAAAAAAAAACAAAAAAACAATTGCCCATATTTGACATATCAAAACTAGCTATACAATACATGTTCTAAATTTGAAATCCAAATCCATTGTTATTAATATAATCCTCCACATCATTTACCTAAAGCAAAAACATAACATAATGAAAAATAAATTAACAGGATTTTATAAGATTTAACAATGTTATTCGTGTTTTATTTTAGTTTGTTTCAATATGAGACGCCTTATCTTAACAACAACAGAACCGACTCAGACACATTGGCGCTTATATAGTTAAATCTTCATTCACAAGGAAGGATTTAAAGCTGTTTAAAAAGTTTGGGTCCACCAAGTTGCTGGTAGAGCCTATGGTCAGTGAGTGTTTGCCAGTTGAACCTCGTTCCGACAACACCGGAGAAGTTTGCAGAGGTGGCCAGTAATCCACTTTGCAGTATTTGACTTACCTGGCTGAGTTGAAATAGTTCTCTAGCTGACTGATAAAGTTTGAATGTTCAGTCAGTATATTGTTTCATCGGATCAAGAGATATTCGACTTGTTGCCACATAATTAACACTCACGGGAACCAATTACTTTATTTAAAAGCTAGTTTTTATTAATGTGCTTTTAACAAAAATACTTTCTGTTTAATTTTCTGTCCGTGTATATTTCATGTAATTGCAATATTTTACTTTATATTTACTATAAAATATAAACAAATAACCAACACTTGTCTCCAGAGGTTCATTGTCTAAGTCCTCTCCCGCTCCCATGCCTCCTTTAAGAGGGGGCTAGAGGGATAGAGAATGCGTAGTAAATTAGCCTTTGCGGTAACTACCGGCATACGTTTCGCATTGTTGCACGACCATTCTGAGGTCTAGTGTGTCAAAAATTCATCGTACAGTGCTTCACCTGCTCCCGTTTGTGCCTTTATTTAAAATCCGATAACTGTGGGAGGGGTTTTTAAATGAAAGATAAAGCCTTGGGCTGTCTGATTCGTTTTTTATATTTTTTATATTTTGAATATACGCTAAGCGATAATGGTTAAGTTGATCAAATTTGAACCATTATAGCTAACTATAGATTTTAAAAATGAAAAAAATCAAATAATAGCTTAATTCTTTATCTTCGATTTAAACCTCTTTAGGTGTTATTCTTGGCCTAAAGAGAAGACTAAATAACACTTAAAAATTTCTTAAACTCGATAGTTAAGCAGAGCCCCCATTTTGTATTTTTCAATAAAGATTTTAATTTGAGAACGGGTTTTTTAAAAGGCGTTATTGAAGAAAAATAATCAATCATTTTTACCATTTATATTTTTATTATAACGGATATTTTAATTTACTTAACCTTGATTTGAATAAAACTGCACTAGGTACCAACATTCATGTGTTTGTGTTTATGTGTGTTTTTTCTTTTAGAAATTAATTTTAAATCCAGAGATATATAAGTTACGGGAATAGGAATAAGTAAATAAGCGAGATAGAGTGATTTAAATGGAAACCATCTTGAATCTGAGCGGTTTGTCTAACGAAGAGCACGGTCTCGTTGCCCAGCTCAACAATGAGCAGAATACCCAAAACAATCCCGGAGAAGTGCCGCAACCGTTACTATAGTCGTGGTCAGGCTTATTGACGGGTGGGTGACCAGCTGTTACAACCTATTACCTTAGTAAACTGTTTGATAAGGTAACAATTACTGTTTTAATAGAATCAATAACGTAACTGTTTGTAACTATACCCTTTTACCGTTATTTTCTTGCACATATTTTTGCCTAGTGATCGATTAATTGGATAAATTATTTCTTGTTTATCGAGTGAAAGAGATAGAATGATTATAGTACCCCCCGTCGCAGCAGACCTGCGTACTCAGCGAATTTCCAAATTAGTAATCTTAATTTTGACCAGCTAAACTTGTAAGCAAAATTTCATTACGTGCTCATAAATAGGGAAATAAATGTCTATTCTCCTTAAGATAAATATAGGGAAAGAGTATGCAGGTATGCTGCCATGGGAACACTAAAAGTAGGTTTTTAGCATAGAAAAAAATTTATTTCGACCATATAAAGCCATATAGTAAGTTTCATCAATATCTGTCCATAAATAAAAGAGTTTGCCTATTCTCCATATGATTAACGTGGGAAAAGAGTATGCAGGTTTGCTGCCATGATAAGTACAAAAACCAAGATTTTTTTACCTTAAATGGATGAATCTCAACCAAATGAAGCTAAATACCAAGTTTCATCAAAAAATATTGGTTAATAAGTGAAATGTTAACACATCCTTATTCTCCATGAGATTAACATTGGAACCCCAAAAGACAATGTACTGTCTTTAGACTTTGTAATATCTCGGTAACCAATGGAGATAGAGCAAATCTTCAAAATACTAAATTGTGTGTTTTTTTTTTTTTTTTTTGAGCTAAATCCAATGGTCAAAATAAAAAATTTAAAGTTTTTAAAATTTTACATATGAAAAATGCACAAAAACCCATTTTTGGGGTACAAAACCCCCCAAAACTACCCCTTCCGGTAAGTCGATATGTCCTGGTTTTCGAACTCATCCGAATAAACGTAGGATTACACATCTCTGCCAAATTTGGTGTTGATCGGACCATTTTTACGAGAGTTATCGTGTCCTAGGGACATATATATATGTATATATATATATATATATATATATATATATATATATATATATATATATATATATATATATATATATATATACATCCCGCTATCATTGTGACGACTTTCCATATATAAGCATTATGACACCCACCTTATCTGATGATGTATATATGATTATTTAAGTGAAAATGTTTTATTTCAAACTTATATTAAGTCAAACAATACTTACTTTTTTTATATTTGCAATATTTGTAAGGAATCCATTAGGCTATCAATGTTGCGACTTTTCATTGTACTATCATTATGGGAGCTAGAATATACATTATATCATGCCATCATTGTTGAACCCAATTTAAATACTTAACATCATTACGGCAACCGACAGTGTTGCCAGTTTTCTGCACTGTATATTCAACCAAAATATACATATTATCGTGTAAAGTGACGACCTATCATGGTACTACCAATATGACTTCCAGCACACATTTATAAAAATAATAGACAAATAATATATAGATCTCTCCCCTCGGCTTCGCTCCACGTTATTCGCCGTCAGGTTAAGCTCGTCCGCTACGCTCACTCGCCGTCACGCTCACCCGCCGTCACGCTCACCCCGCCGTCAGTTTGTCTTGTTCGCAACGCTTGCCCGCCGCCATCAGGTTTATATAGCTCGTTCGCTACGCTCACTCACCCTCACGCTCCCCTGTAGTTAGGTTTGGCTCGTTCGCTAGGCTCACCCTCTTTCACTTTCACGCTATACAGGGTGTTCGGGAAAAACGTTTCAGGAATTCAGGAAGTTATTGCCCATATCAAAATAAGCAAAAAGGTTCCTATAAACATATGTCTTAAAACGCTTCGTTAAGCCATTAGCCGCCATTTTATTTTTACACTTATTAATTTTTATTTCTGTAACGGGTAATGTGTATTAAAGTCATATTTGGCATGAACCTTTATCATTACTAATGTCCATTTTCCGAAAAATAAATACTTTTTTCCTATGTGTATTTTTAAAAATGGCAGCCATTTTTAATTTTTTAAACTCATATTTCTCAAAACGGTAAATTTTATATTTGTACAAAAGAAAAAAAGCTGACAAATTGAATTATCTAAATATTGATATTAAGTTTGTAAAGATCCGACAATAAATAACGGAGTTATTTAGATTTTTCAATGAAAATAACCTAACTTTGCTATAATGCAAAGTCGTAGCTCAGTGGTAGAGCTCTGGGTTATCACCCAGCGGGCCCGGGTCCAAATCCCGGCTCGGGGACAAAAAGATCGTTTGGCCGCTCCCGTGCTGGTTATTAAGTCACGTTAAGCCGTTGGTCCACCTGCATAGAAATCAAAAAAGTGCAGGCATTTCAGGCGAGGAGAACTATTAGTTAATTGCTGATCTCCCTCCACTAAAAGCTATACGGTTATTATTATTATTATTATGTTTTTCTGCAGTAAAATCTCAACAACTCCGTTATTTGTTGTCGAATATTTACAAATTTGGTATCAGTGCTTAAATTATTTAATTTGTCAACTTTTTTATCTCTTTTAAATTTTTTCTAAAATTTACCATTTTGAGAAATTTGAGTTTAAAAAATTAAAATGGCCGCCACTTTAAAAATACACATCGGGAAAAATAATTATTTATCTGAAAATTTTCATTGGTTTGATAAGGTTTCCGCCAAATATGACTTTAATACACACATCTTTTACGGAAATAAAAATTATTAGGTGTAAAAAACAAAATGGCGGCTAGTGGCTTAACAAAGCGTTTAAGGACATATGTTTAAAGGTATGTTTTTGTTTATTTTGATGTGGGCAATAACCTCCTGAATTCCTGACACGTTTTTTTCCGAACACCCTGTATGTGAAAAAATCGCTGGAATACCTAAAATTGGAATTTTACATTGAATTTGTTGACAAAATACATAATTGCAACATGCAATGGTTTACATGCAGTTATAGTTGATATAATATTTCACATGACATAATATCTTCAAATTAGGGTGTATTCACTGTTCTACAACGTGAAATGCATTGTTTGAATGGATACACTTAGTAAAATTGGGTGAGTTAGTGGCGTAGTGGTTAGTGAAGTTAGTGGCGTTACGAATGTGATGAAAATAAAAACTAATATTCACTCGAAAACAAGTGCAAGATACATGACTCCAATATATGACACTATTTAAACGATTCAAGTATAAAAGTGATGTAAAGTTTAACTACTTACTTTTCCTTAACACTTAACCAATAACTTTATCTGGTATATAAATAACGTACGGTATGGTCCCTATGATAGGACTAATCTTATGGTATCGTAGTCATCTAGAAATAATATATTTAAAAAATTGATATTGCTGAAGTGTCATGGAAAAATCAAAACCGAGGGATTAGGCCTACACTATTGCCAGTTTCTAAATTACTAATACAAAGGTTTTATATCCTTAGTACTGAAAAAGGACAACGTAGGCCTACGACTTGTCACATATAACAAAGGTTATGCCTATAGTCGAAATAGTCTGAGTTATATTGACAAATTACCTTCGGGATGTGTGGATTCCAATTCGGCAAGAAATAACAAACAATAACAGTTTTTAACTACAATAAATTACGTATTTGTAATTTTTTTATGGTTCTACAGTTAGTTGTTTACGATTGCGACGCATTATGTGTATAAGGCGAGTCAATGAAGGGAACGTTATTTTATCAATTATTGCTTGTAATTTATTAAGATATTGTCTAAAATCTTTTTATTGCCGTGCTTCAAAGCACATTTACTGTGACATTTACTTAAAAAACTATCTCGGATGTAGAAGTAAATCATAATTACACTCAATCTTAGCTATCTATGCACGCACTGGGAGGTGCGGCACGGAGGTCGGAACGGACACTCGTGGACGATCCTCAGCGTCCACAGATTTACAAAATATCCGGGAGATTTTCTAGCTGACGTGCCAACCGCACAGGCTATGACGGCCATAGTGTAGTAGGCAGGGACTCGCCGGGATCAGTTTTCAAATATATGTTTCAAGTTAAGGATATGTTTTCGTAGATATACCCGAATCGCATAGGCAAATATTCTTGTTAAAGCTCCCCAAGATTATGAGTATTAAGGCGATAGTTCTATAGAGTTCAACTATATAGTTCAATATAGTTCAGCTACAATTAGTTGAACATTATGGGACATCACCGGTACATTAATAATAGTAAAAATAATGTAATTATAGAAATACTAGTGGGTTGTAGGGGCAAAGGCCCCTAAAAATAAAAATGGTGATGTTGTCTCCAAAATTAGCTCACCTCCTCGCAGTATTACTGTACTTTTCCCAAGCTGTAGTGTGAATTTAAAAGTTTGGATTTTCTAATAAAATATTTCCTAGTCCTGACGAAACATTTTGGGGATATCAAATCAGTAATTTACCAATAATTTTCCCTTTATTAAAATCCAGTTGTCTATTTTGTGGGAAAAAGAAAAATGTTGCACTATTATACTAAAGGACGCGGTAAAAATAGTTTTAACCTTAAACATGTTTATGATGAGTTTGTAACTTAAGTAAATAAAATAGTTGAATAAAATATAAGCCCATTAATACTGTACACTCCTTCGAAAACTATTCCCCCACACTCGCCGTTACCCCATGCCCAGTGGCGGCCGGTGGTCAGGGACGGCGGGGGGGCTCTTTAGGCCTATATTATTTATATTTACGCCAGTGACGATAAGTAATGTCTGCTTCAGAAAAAACGGTTATGTCTCGGTCAATAAATATAGTTACTCCATAAAACAGAGACAATTCGGTCACAAAGTTGAATTGAATTGCAATATAAAAATTTGAATCACAATTGCTGACGCAAAGTCATCTCTGTTGTACATAACTGATAACTGCAGAGTTATCAGTTATGTACTACATAGATGACTTTTTTAAGTCAAAAAAATTGTTACAATTTATTCAGTTGATATGAATCCGTTTCAGTGCATAGGCCTACTTCTTTTTGTGACATTTGTTTTTGAAATCAGGAAACAAATCAGGCTAAAATAGTTTTTCCGCGGACAAGTGTTTTAGGAATTGAAAGCGGTCGCCTACCCCGGATGTTAAGATGTCCACACACTTCCTTTGCGACAATATGTTTCCGGTCTCCAAACCGCGTTTACGTGTGGGTTCAGGTACGCTATTGTTCACACTGGATTGATCCAGTTCAGGAGAGTTTCTATATTTTTACTTCAGTTTTGAATTCGTTATCGCACTTGAACGCCTTAATACAAACAATTGTTTTATGTTGAAATTGATTGTAAAGGACACATCACAATGTGGGAGTATTTTGCTAAACGAAATCCATCAAAAAAGAAAATCTGCATCTGCATCTCAAAACATTTTGTAGACCTATACATTTAATGTCGCAAATCGAATGTCGATCCTTCCAAGAAGGCCTAATTCAAATTCTATGCACGCATTTAATGTGTTTGTCATTCATTTTATATTTCTTAGCTTTGTCATTCAAGTGTTTAATGTCTGGAATACTACCAACAGTTTAAGGCGCGATCCTGAACCCATATTATCAAGCAAGTGTAAAAGAAAAACGAGTTTTTAACATCACAGCCACAGAGCCAATTGGCCAAATTGTATAAATTTCTAAACACTTTTGATTGAAACTAATTTTTTTTGTTAGATTTTGTATTTGATTAATAACTAAATTGGGCATAGGAGGCCCCGAATTCCTCAACGTAATTGTAATATTCAATGTTTTTTTATTCATTCTATTACCTACTATATACGGTTTACCTGGTGTAAATGTTGCTCATCTCCAACGTCGCCCATTTCACTATCACTCATTTACCTTTCTACACAAATCTAATTAATTCACTATTTCATCACAACGCACACCAACACGTACAACATTACGCACAACAGAGCCCAGACGGACGACTGAATCGCGAGGGAACTGACAGTCACATTTTTGGCACTGCTCGGTTGGTAGCAGTGGCTGGAGCAGTTGCGCGCGCAGCCTAGGGCGCCGGGCAGAGCGCTGCATTAGCAGCCGTTGTGTGTGCCTGTGTGAGTGACACACGCGTATGCGCGTCCCCATTTGATTTTACAAGAGCGCTAGGACGCCGTAGCCGGCGTCCGCCGCTCCGGCACCGGCCGGCCGCGATGGAATTAGACACACAATCGTCATCGATTTTGGATTTATTTCGGTACGATCTGTTTCTATCTTCAACTTATGACCTATACAATTGTCATTCTGTTAAATATACTCATAATATTATTTTTGTTAAATTATTTATTTATATTTTTTAATCAATGCGTTGGGGGGGCGGCGTCCGGGAGTCCTTATGGGCGAGCCGCCACTGCCCATGCCTCCCCGTACCTCCGTTCACCTCAACTGACCCGTGTTTCCCGTACCCCCTATGCCCCAGGGCCCGAGTAACCCCATGCTCCCGTACCCCCTTGCCCCCCGATGCCCCTGTTCCCTCCATTTTCCCATACCCACATTCCCGCAGTTCTTCCCCGTGCCCTCTATGTTCCTCATTCCTCCTCCGTGCCCCCCATGATCAACCACCTTCCGTGCCACCGATGTCTCTAGTACGTTTTGTGCCCCCATGCCCCCATTGCCCCGTGTCCACATTCCAACCATTCCTCCACGTGTCCCCTATATCCCCATGGTTCTACCTTGGCCCCATTCACCCCTAACCCCAGTGCCCCCGACAACCCTCTTCCCCCCATGTCCCCCACCCATGGTACTCCCCTGGCCACATGCCCACCGGGGTTCCCCGTGGTCCCCCAAGCCCTCTGTGTCCCCAAGCCTCCCGCGTGCCCTTATGCCTAGCTGTTCCCCGTGCCCCGTGCCACCTATGCCCCCAGTTCCCACTTACACGCCTCTAATCCCATGCCCGCCACGTGTCCCCGTGCCCCCCATGCTTCCGTGCCCCCATGCCCGACGTTCTTCCCCGTGGCCCTCCATCCATCCCTCTTGCCAACGACGCTCTTAGTCCTCATTGTGCCCTTGCACCCCCACCGCCACGTGCCCCAGTGCATCCCCATGACTCCCCAGAGTGCCCCCTATGCCCTCGTACCTTCCATGCTCCCATGCCCTCATGCTTGCCGTTCCTCCCTTTGACCTTATGTCCCCCATGCCTCCACCGTGGTCCTCATGTCCCCCTGTATTCAGTGCCACCGATATCTCCGTGGCCTCCTGTGCCCCCTATTTCCCTCATGTCTTCCACGTGCTTCACGCCCCCTTACCTTCCGTCCAACCGACTTCCCTCCTGCTTTGATAGTAGTCTATTTCGTCTGTTCGTCATTAAATAGAACATTGATTAATATATTGTTAATTTTCGCACACTGCCATTTACATGAAAAGCTCCCTGTCTTTATGGATTGACGGGTGTTTATTGTTTCACTACGACCTACGTAAACAAAGAACCAGAGAATGGATAAAACCAAAACAAAATATTCCTCATACTGAGGTTATTCAATGTTAGTAGATTACATATCCCACATTCAGTCGAAAATTAACAAACACTCAACAAAACGATTTAACTCTTCAACTCTAACTAACCAAACGGCATTCACTGAATAAAGACAATTAACCATTATATCAACTATGACGTAATCTAATCATGACTATTGGTGATCTCCTTTTTATAGTGCATTGCCAATTTTCAAAATTTATAATTATATGGTTATCTTAACTCACAATATCTGCTCAGTAACAAACTGATTTTATGATAAAAATATACACTGGAATATCTGCTTAATTACACGTGTAGATCTAAAAATCTTCTCCCTTTAAATTAACATTGGAACTTCTATGTCCGATGGGGCAAAGCCTAGGGACCTTTTGATAATTCTGGTATTTTTCCTTGCGTCCTTGGACCTCAAGCCTTAAAATGAGCCATCATAGGTTACCCTATCTTTCTTCTAACTCGAGATATTTCGTGGGGACCGATTCGCTTACGGAATTATATATATATGTGGATTATTTTTATTATATTCTTATTTTCTTGTTTTTTTTTTCTTAAAAATTAAACTTATCACCGCCAATTCCTCAGACCATATTATTTAACCAACTCTCCATGAAAACTGATCTCTTTTGACGGAAGGCGGGAGTGTCCGGGACAGCGGAACACCTGGTGTCCGCTGCCCCGCACACTTAGATTTCAATTTCCCCCTTTTATCCCCGCTCCTCCCACGGCCAAGAATCCATCCTATCACAATCACTGAGAATTACTACAGCTGTTTAAAATCTCATATCACTTTATGGCAATGTTTTGATTTTTCATTTTTTTCAATTTTTTCAATTTTTTCAATTTTTAATTAACAAATATTTTAATTTTGACATTTGAGTTGTAATAAGAAGCGCTTCCAACGGCAAGTAGGAAAAGTAACACGATTATCAGCACTCTATTCTATTCTGAATTTTATGAGCGAAATAATAAAAATAACATCTGAGTATGAAGAAAATCGGGGAAATTTGGAAGGTATCAAGGGAATTTTTCTTGAGGTGGGAAATAAACTTCTGTTTTCCAACCGCATAATTATTTTGAATGCGGTACAGTGCGCACACTCCCTCTAAAAATGCAGGCCGTGCCGTGCCGGGTGCCGGTGCCGTGCCGCTCCGGGAGGCGATTTTGGACGGAATTGCCGAAGCGTTCCTGAGGGTGGTTATGGAGAGTGACGGCGGGGGGTCTGCCCCTGCCCCTCCCTACTCATTGTCGCCCGCAAGAACACAGTAGTATACAGAGTGTAGTCCCTTGATTTACTTTGTAAGTTGCACTTAGTAAAGACTTAGTGTCAACATTTCTGTATTCCAAAATAAATTCAGTTAAGAATGTATTCGAGTAGGTGGACAATTTGGCGAATGTGTGCAGCCAGGCTAGTACACAGTTGGCTGCCCCTCCCACTCCTACTCCATACCCCTCCCAGCCCTCTTGTTCCCCTCCCCCATGCGCGGACTGTCTCACGTCTCGTGCAACCAGCAGTACTTGATATACAGTCAGTCAGACTTTAAAATATTTAATTTTATACCTAGATATTCCTAAGGTTTTATAACGCCAACTGTAATTAAATACAATCACATTAAAAATTTGTTATTTTACAGTAAACTATTGAATCAAGTAAAAAATTATTTTAACAGAAAACCTTTGAGCAGTTTATAAACTATTTACAGTTTTAGTTTCTTATTTATTTTCTTGGTAATTATTTAGCTAAGCGTAGCCAGTCACTAACTTTTTTACCATTTTGGTTACTCTTTCTAAACTGTGGTCTTATTAAAAATTAAATACTTTTCCAGTGTACAAAAGCTATTTTATTAATTTTTAAAACTTGGACACATAAGCAAATAAAATCGAACCTTACAAAATTGGCTGAATAAAAATTGTTCAAATCCCCGTGGAATGTTTATAATACGCAAGCAGCAATAATGAAATGAAATCCAATGTGGTCAGTGAACTGGGTTAAATTGGTGTGTGAGATAAGGTAAGTAAGATAACGCGATAAGACCAGATAAGACGGCCGTTGTCTCTGGTGCCGGTGCGGTGTCTGTCTCGTCGGCCGGTCACCTGTTTTACGCGGAGCTGTGAGGCGTAATAGTAATGTAATCAGGGCCCATTTTAGCTTAATGCCCTATGCCGCATTATGCTTGCCACCGTCCCCCTCCCCCCCCACCCCAGGCAATCTCCCCCCACCCCTCCGACACCCCGCACCCACGGCACTGGAGATAAGAAATAATATTCTATATATCTATAAATAAAAATAAAAAATGTGCTGGTAATTGAAAGTTAAATCTTAACACTTTCTAGGTCAATTTTTCCCGGAAGAGCTGCTTGGATTGCCCGCTCTACCTGAGCCCGAACGACGTTACCGAATGCCGCCTCGCGGCCGCAGCGCTAGGCGAGTTTGATGGCTGCAGAGGTTTACGGAAATCGTGTATTAAAATTAACTAATTAGGATAAATATTGACTCTTAACTTTTTCTAAAAGTAGAAAGAAGCATCTCGTCTTCTTTGGTTTTAGATTTTTTAAATAAAATTTCTAATTTCAGTTATCGCCTAGAGATCGCCTCCTGATCGAAATTCGATCAAAATTTCAGTTGATCTGGACCCAAGAAGCTTAAAACATTTTAGAACTAAAACATCTGTTCTTGCTTATTTTCTAGCAGTTGTTTTTACAACAGCTGCCTTATGCCTTATGAATTCATTCAATTCTCCTTTCTCCATAAGATTAACATTGAAACTTTGAAAGCCTGTGGGGCGTAGCCCTAGAGTCCGATGTGAATTATAATGTGATTCTGCTCATCTACAGGACTACCTTTCTAACGATATGCGCGGATTTATCCTACGATGCACACGAGCTGAGAAAAAAGTAGGAAATGAAACATGCTTGCATATTAATGTATAGATTCTACAAGAATATATGAAGGTCATTAGTTATGGACGCATTAATATACTAAATGTGATTTGTCTTGTTGATGTATCCGCAATGGAAAAATCGATAAGTGTTTCTTCTTCTTAAAATGTAATATTTAAAGAAACTCCTAAGGATTTTTATCATTAAAAAGATTATTATAAATAATCTGGCTTATTGGAAGCCAGTATAGAGTGAACTTTACAAACTCAATCTTTGAATGTCACCTGATTAAATTAAATTAATATGATAATAGATGTTTTGGCTCGTCTAAATTGTAATATTGAAGGTTTGCTGCTTTGTTTAACTTTTAAAATTACGAAATGTAAACAAAATTGTTTTATAAAACTCATTTGATGTATTTTGCAGTGAATGATCTTTATCTTTGTACACAAAACTTTGTACTAAGTACATACTACGAAGATTCATGCAAAGTTTCGTATGATTTCCATCAGTGATAAAGGCTGTATCCTTGTTAAAAACAAAAATTGTTTGTTATGCGTAGAAAACCATATTTATAACTTATTTAGGCTACTTTTGAACGCATATATTTTACTTCACTGTGGTTTTTAAAAGTAAGTTTCGTAGTTTTTAGCGCTTATTGACCTAGTTTTACGGATGGAAAAAGAAAACTGATTTAATCACTGCCTATTTGTACCCTTTTGAGAAGTGAAAATTGGCCGTATTCTGCTTCATGTTTATAGGCACGCGTTGTCTGTTTGGTTGGGTGGGATTTGGCGACGAGACACGACCGTGCCACTAAATAAAAATTGACAATATTTTATGGTTGCTCTGTAGCTACTTAACATAACACACCAAATAACATGTTACGCAACATAAAATACTAAAGATGGTGTCATCGGCTGCATCACATACGCAGGTGGATGTCTCCTGGCGCTCAGATTAAGTCCTTATCGCTCCGAACTTCCGGTGGTTACCTCCCACGGTTTATTCCAGTATTATGTACTTTTTTCGTCTGGGTCACAATATTTTCAGTTGCTATAAAGTTATTTAAGTTATTTGTAGCGGATGATATGTAGCATTAATAATGTTATTATAGGCCTACCAATATCTACATTCATACCATCCTTATCAAACACTGATTCAAATAACCAAACATTATCAAATGAAAACAAACGAGGGGAAGTTTGTTTTATAATGTTTCAGATTTCAACAGTGGAAATTGAGGATAACCATTTTAGAATATGGATTATATATACATGATAATTTTCAAGTCACTCACTATTCCCCATAAAAACCATAGAATATAAAGTTAGTTCATTTGTCTCCAAAGCCTTAACGACGAATGCGAAAACTTGTGATTCGTTTTTACGAAGTAAATTAATTAATATAAGAACAATTAATAGATTACCTAACGTGATATAGAGGAATCTATACTTATAGACTGGGACGGTGGCGACGTCCTGTAATCCAGCTACTTGGAGGTCACGAATTGTGGATAGTTATGAGCGATGGCTTGTGGATGCGATATTCCCTGGTGGGGATTAACGTCCGCACTAGTGAATACTAGTTCATCCATAAGTACCATCCTCATAATTAGACCAATTCGTATATGGGAGGTTGAAATTGTGGTTCGGATCCCACGTTAAACTGTAGGTCCCTAGATACCATTGGCTGTTGGGATATGAATTAACAGTCCTGTCTAAGGAGAATGTCGGCCTTAGTCAGTAACAAGACTACAAGATCGCGCCACAATCATCCTACACTCATCCTTCATTCATACTTGGCTTTAAACTACCTATTGAGTTAGGTCGCCATTTCAATAAAGGTATTAAAGGTATTAATACGCTAAGGGTTTTTTTGTCTTGAGAACTCCTCCTACAATTTTCAACCGATTTTCAAGTTTTTTGTGTCGTTGGATAGGGCTTGGTCTGTAGTTGTTTTCGCCAAAAATTGATGAGAATCGGACTGAAAATAAAGGCGCAATCCAACATTGAAATCTCAAAATTTTCCATTTAAATAACATTGGGGACTGAATAAAGCATTTGAAACATCTGACAGCTGATTATTAAAGATATTCACATTATTGGATTGGTCGGATGTCATTGATTTAGAGCTAAGGTAACATTTGTACTGTATTTAAATAAATTGCTCGATTTCGAGCAACACGTATACTAGTGAATTATTAATGGAGGTAATTATTGTATTTAATATAAGAAAGTAAAATAAAATATAAAGTAGTTAGTTCTCAAAGTCACATTCACTAAGCGTTACTGCACGTGAAAAGAAAATGTACACGTAATCAATTTCCACAACAAAATAAAATATGACTTCAAAACTAAACAAAGATCTAAATACGCATTTGCCCGCATCGATGCTAAGGGAGTCACTGCGATTCGGAAGTCAGTTTGACAGGTAGTCGAGGTGGGGCGGGGGCGAGTACAACGTGGATAACGTGTTTTTGTTTTGTTGCTACCCATAGATGCGACGTTCGGCTTGGCGAGGGTGGAAGGGTATAAGGGGTAAACAAACTTATGCTGGAACGCATTTGGTCTAACAGAAAACTTTGCCGAAAATCGTTAGTGAAATGTATTTACTGAAAAATTTGCAATGATTTTGAGTCGAAGCTTGAAATGTATAAATTAATTAGAAACGTGAACAATTCGGACTAGTTTACAAAATAAAATTCAAACTATCCACAATTTTTTTAGTATTATTTATGTATAAAATGCTAGGGACCAATTATAGGAACTATAGGAACTTGTTTTCAACACATGTTCATTGTGAAAAAAAAAAAATGTTCAAAATAAAGTTAAAAACACTAAAAGACCATGTTTGATTAAACGTGTTTAAAATGGGTTTAAATAAATAATAATTGATACACGAGATTATTCTGAATATGCAGGATAATAAGATGCAGTTTTTTATTCAACGTGTTTTAAAGTGGTTTAAATATCAATATTAATTGATACCGTTCACAAAACTATTCCGAGTATGCAGGACAGTAAGCTGCAGATTTTAAGCTGCAAATTTAATTATAACAAGGAGTAGAATACTTAAACTGTTTACTTGAACCACGTTCGGCTTTTCAATATTTTTTCACTTTTCAACAACTTTTCATATAACAATATTCAATTTGCAAATCCACCATAAATTATATAGATTTTAGAGTTTGCCGTATTCATTTATTGTATATCTAAAAACTCTTGAATAATCGATTGCAAATGGAAAAATACTAGGTTATAATGAACTGATTAAAATGTGTTATTAATGTAAAATAAAATGAGTGAGAAAAGGAGTGTTTTAACACCCAGTGCGACACACTCCTCTAAGCTAGGGTAAAATATTCCACCGCGGGGGCGTACCACGGCAAGGCGGTTATACCGCCGGCTGTCGGATGAAGTGTACTACTTTGGCAGCTCCATTCCGAGGGTACTAATTACCCTTATTTGTTCGACCTGACCATCGCTTGAAGGGGTGTATCCATTTTGCCCCACGTTTTCGGGCCCATCTCAAAACAGGACATTTGCCCCACGGGGTTAACAGGCAGAAAAAATAATCGCCAAGAACAGGACACTTGCTAGACCAGAAGAGAGGGAGGTACAGCCCCTCCCCCAACGGCCTGCTGCTCTCTCGCCTCTCTCGCTCTCTCTCTCCCTCACTCAGCTTGGCTGGTGGTGGTCTGAATGCTCTGTTGCGTGACGTCATCATAAAGCGCATTCCCGTATGAATTCCATTGTAGCCCCCTGCTTCGCTTACTCACATTACGACTACATGCGACCCACTAATTGAGGCGAAAAGATCACTTAACATTCCTAAATAAATCTTAGTTTCTTATTCGATATCAAGAAGCAATAATAAATAAAGTATGCGAGTATTAAAAGAAATACAAAATGCTAAAATCAAAATAAGAGAGCGTGCAAAACAGTTTCTCCCATAAAACTGCCCGTTAAAGTAGCCCTCTTTCGTTGGCGCGCGAACGAGAGTTGTGATGAGTAAAAAGTACTCCTAGAGTTATCGTGTTCTCGTGTATAAAACACAAGAATGCTTCATGTCCACTAGTTTTACTTTCTCCCCCTATACCATAGTATATGGAGAAAGTATTGTTTTCGTCAAAATTTTCGAATTTGAGTTGTTTGTGGATTTATCCATTTTGATGCCCCCTGAGTCCAAAAAAGTGGTTTTCAGAGTGATGTCTGTGTGTGTGTGTGTGTGTGTGTGTGTGTGTGTGTGTGTGTGTGTGTGTGTGTGTGTGTGTGTGTGTGTGTGTGTGTGTGTGTGTGTGTGTGTGTCCGTGTGTCCATGTGTCTGGATGTAAACAGAGCTAGAGAATGCCCCAATGGTCCGATTTTGGTGAAATTTGGTATGTGTGTCCAAACTCACAATAATTCCAGGTGTTTTTTTCATTTTTTTGAATTTTTGATTTTTAAGGGTATTTTACCCCCAAAAACCCTAAAAAATCATCAAAAATCAAAATTTCTCAAAAACGGCTCTAACAATTTTGATTAAAATTTTGTGGGTTATTAAGATTAAAATGCTGAATAAAATGACACCACCCGCATCTCCGAGAAAATGCGCGTTCAAAAGTTATAGAGTAAAAAGTGTTTCAAAAATCAATGTTTTGGATTTTCAAAATAGCTGTTGTCTCGAAATAAATTTTACTTATCACCATTAAATCAAGCTCAAAAAACTAAATAATCCAGTATTTTAAATTATTGCTCTACGTTAAGTGGTTGCTGAGAAAATTCAATTTTTCGTTTACCGGTAAACACAGTACGTTGTTAAAAGTCACAGACGCGCGTAGGGTCAAACGAGCGCTGCTCAGCCGGTAGCTATCCGACTGAGCCATCAAGACATTAATGTTTTGAGGCTTTTAACACGTTTTCATATTCTTGGGAGAAAGTATGTGTCAGTTATCTGATACCGTTTATTTTTCATTGGAATATTGCATACTGTTTACTGTAATTAAATAGAAAATAAAACATTAATTTAAAATCACAAAAGAATGATATTAGATTAACTAATAATGATTTAACCAAATTATCCTTAATCTAATTAAATACCATAATTTAACTACACAATGAAGCCTTGTAGCTTAGTAATATACGGTTTGGATTAAAGAAATCAGTTACATGGCTGCTACTATGAAATAGTATTGTAATTATTAACGTCGAGGCTGTTATCATTTTAGATTGAAAACCTTCAATCTGGCGTTTTTGCCTTGATGATTAGTCACTCCTGGAATAAAAAAATTAAAAACACATTTACATATCCATAAAATAATTTATTAAAATAAATCACGTGCATTTAGGCCACCACGAGCCAAGCCGAGTGCGAGGTAGAGAGAGAGAGCGAGAGAGCAGCAGGCCGTTGGGGGAGGGGCTGTACCTCCCTTTCTTCTGGTGGAGCAAGTGTCCTGTTCTTGGCGATCATTTTTTCTGCCTGTTAACCCCGTGGGGCAAATGTCCTGTTTTAAGATGGGCCCGAAACCGTCGAGCAAGTGGAACACACGCGCTTGAAGTGTACTTTTTTCAAAACACCCCTAACATCGGATGAAGTGGCGTACATGCTTTTTATCAATTAGTTTTAGATACATTCAAATGCAAAGTAATGATGAGGGTATTGAATGTCGAAATGTCATGATGTGTGCACGTGCTGTGACGATGAGCAGTGGGCCGGCATGCCGTTGGTAGTGCGGGCGACGACGGACGCGACGAGGAGCAAGCAAAGTGTACCGGCACGGCGCCGCGCCGGCGCGCCTCATCTCGCCACCAAGTGGAAGGGTCGGTCGGTTGGGCGAGACAGAGTGTAACGTAGTACTGTACTATCTATGAGGGACAGATTTAATCGTGTTTCTCTCTTCTTTGATTGGTCACGTAGTCCTACTTGTTGCCGCTAGTCTCACAGATAGCTTGCAAAAAACATAATGTATTGCGGTTCTTTTTACTATGCCTATCATCGATAATTTACACTCTAACACCTCTTCTTAACTATTTTAAATATATTATTGTTACCATTGCTACCTCCATCATAATTTCAATATTCTTATCCTTCATCACTTCCATACCGGAAATAGTATCACAGTAAAAAGTTTACATGCAATCCGAACTGGTTGATACAAATACTTATATACTGTAGAATGGAATTCAATATTTCACGACGATTTGGTGTTTTAAACATTGAGTAAATAAATGTTATCTCTACAATGTTGTTCTGAGAAAATTATAGAAACGACGAAATTTTATGCCACGAAAGGGTGTGACTTACAATGAACTTCTTCGATCCTCTATGAATTTAATTAACAACGATAAACATATTATTTATACAACGATAAACATCAAAACATAAAGGCTACAGGATCATAAATTGCTTAAATAATAAATTAACTTAGTTGAATTAGTTAAAAAATTTTTGTTGAAAATTGATAACCTGCCAAAAAGTTAAAACCCCGTGTTTCCCATGCCCTTCCAAATGAATTCTTCAACATTTTTTGAACTCTTAAAGTTACCTATGTTTTACCAGATACAAGCCAATAAAATGTTTGGGTTTATCATTTAATACGGAAATTAAATATGTAGGCTGAACTTATTTGCAATTTAAACACTCTCTTTTGTCTCTATTGTGTGTCAACATGCGCGCAAAACCACAAAAACAGCAGATACACTTGGCGGAATAGGTCAATTGTAAGATGTATGAACTATCGAGTTTACAACATCTTGCAAAAATCACCTTAATATAATATTTCAAACGTTAAAATCTGTGAAGAAATAAGTACAGTAAAGAGTTGGGCCATTTCCAGGAAACGATAACACAGCGCGAGACACGAATGAATAGGCTTCCGTTCCGGCGTGGAGCGACGCGGTGTTGCCAAGTCGTCCGGTCGTCATATCGCACCTCAGGCCGTATATTGGGATACTCGCCTACGGCTCGATGGGGGCTCCGCCCCCATGCCCCCTCAGGGGTTGCCCCTGAGTAGTTAAAGCCCAAATTAGAGTCGTCGTTACGTCATAGATATATCTTTCATAGTTATAATTTGAATGCCAGAGCTCAAAGTTCAAGATTTCATAAAAGCTTAGTGTTAATTTGGGGGGATACATAGTGTTACTTGGAGATTAAAAGTAAAAAGCAATTATAAAATAATTATTATCTTAGCTTTTTACAGGCTGCGAGACTATCTTCAATTTATATGTGAGAATTTTTTGATATTTAAAGAATGGTAAAAGAATCGTTGAGGGACATTACGTCATCGCGCAACTAAGAACTTGGTGCAATGAAAAAAGTACAAAAATATCGAATTATCATTAAATTTGAATTAAATGTGTTTAAAGGTCCATTTTTGTAAAAAAAATTATTTGTTCACTTGAAAAGAACTTAGCCATTACAAATGTTCAAATATGCTACAAATTTAAAACTGAAAGGTAGAGAAACGGTTAAAACAAAACTTATGTGTTAAAAAGTTGTGGGATCACGCATCTTGGTTACTTAGCGCAAATAAAGGAAATAACGTATAAAAATTAAGAAAATCTTGTTAATCAATAATTAAGTCTAAATTATTAAACTGGTTAGTACCACCGAAGTAGTGGACTGCCAATTTAACTTTACTCACAATTAATACTAATAAAAGGTTTGAAAATTGCTTATGGTTTTTTTCTTTTTTCCCTAGTCTCTTAATTCATAAAAAAACTGTCCCCACTTAGAAAAATAAATAAAAAAATTCTAAACATTTCCAAATCGATGCAAAAGTTCACATTAATAACTGTAAACTAAAATGCCTTGCTTGGATAAAATAAAACTATAGGTGCATGGTGGTAATAATAATAAAAATAATCGGCCTGTAAAATTCACCAATAAAAATGGAAAAACTTATTTTAGATAAAGAGTGTTGATATTGACAATGGTTTTGTCAAATCATGACTTACGAAAACTTATAAAATAATTGTTTATTCTTAGGCCTCCTTAGACAGTAGATCTAGGTTCTTGTATAAAGAAAAAAACATTTGGGGAAATGAACAAATATTTATATATGTAATGTACAGCAATATCTCACCTAAAATAATCAAAACCTTCAATGGGATTTTTTTAAATATAAGTAATTGTAGGGATAGAATGGAGTTGTGAAATAATAATGGACTATGTAAATATTCTAGATATCATGCTTAAAAATTGATATGTGTTAAAATTTTGGCCACATGATGAAAGACAAAAAATACTTAAGAAAGATATTAGAAAATTTAAAAATCCACCGATAATGAGTTGCAGGTGAGGCCCACCGAAGAACTGCCCGCTAAGACAGTAAGAAAACCGGCTAATTCGAAAATCGCCTGTAGCTCGTTTTTTAAAACCACATCCTAGTTCTCCTTAGTTCGTAAAAAAATTGAGAATTGTGAAATCATGATCGATTATGGAAATATTCTAGATATTATGGTATATGGAGGCTCCACCCCCTTTCCCAGAAATTAGTTGCCCCTATTCTTTAATTGCCGTAAAAATCTCAAGCACTGAACATGGTAGTTGAGGCCTCCACCCCATAACCCTCGTTGTAATTTTGTTTGATTCTCTAACTGTACTGATTAGGTTATGAGTGTGGGTGTATGTGTAGTTTCTACGTACCTACTATACCTGAGTACTAGAATAGATTTTAAAAGAAACTATACTGTAGTAAACTAGTCGTCAGGGGATGTGACGCCATGCCTTGCCTCACCCTCCTAGCGCAAAAAGTATGAAAAAAATATCTGGATAAAATGGATGAAAATGTAGGATGGCTAAGCTAAATAAACTATTTTGCATAAACTAATTATTATATAAACTATTATTTAAATGAAAAAATAAATACCGTCAGAAAAAAATAGGACAACATGAACAAACTGTTATGAACCCGCTAAAGGCTAATCACAAAAATACTATTCGATGCAAAATAAAAATGTATGTTATAATTTAAGAATAATTATTATAAATACTACTCATAAATCCTGTTGGAGTTACAGGGATAATTCAAACATTAGTTAAAAATTAGAAATTTACCTCGATTCGTTGGAAACCAAAGTTTTAGGTCAGTAAGTAACAAACAATGTAAAAAATCGCTAAGTAACAACAAACAATTCAAAACAATCAGTTACCTAACAATTAATTGTAAAACAACAGTATGGCCTAACAGGTAGAATAAAAGGCATTCATAACACTTATTTTTTTTGTTTGGTATGTACTTCCCCACTCACTCATCAGGGTATCAGAAATTCATCAAATGTCGGTAAAGTAGATTTAGTTCTCGCTTGGGAATTACTGTGTAGTAAGTGATATATGGGTGATATAACTAAACTTTGCTTAATCTACTTTACCGACATTTTCTGATACCCCGATGAGTCAGTTACACATTCGGGAGTATATAATTTAGATACACTAACCGACGCTAGCGCTGTTACGGATTTTACACGAACTAAAAATATACGATTGAGGTGTGATATGACGACCAAAACAATTTTTTAAAGTCATCGCTATGTATGTTTACTTGTCGAGAGAAACCCAAATAACGTTGATGTGCATATAGCACCCATATACGGGTGCAACATGCACCGGTCGCAACTTTACATACGACTTTCTCCATGTATGGCACCAGTAATGATATCAGGATAAATATATATATATATATATATATATATATATATATATATATATATATATATATATATATATATATAGACACACACACACACACACACACACACACACACACACACACACACAGTATGTGAAATAAGTAACCGACTTAACCGATTTTTTTTTAATTTTAATTAATATTTGAAATACTATAGTTGCTACTACAGTACAAAAAGTATTGTTAAGTTTCGTGTATTATTTACATCAAGGATATTGTTTCCACAAAAATCTCTCCTTACAGCAAGGCTCTTAAAGGAGCGCAACGTAGAAGACGTTGAATGCTATTAAAATGTCTCATAAAATTAAAGATATTAGATTTGAGGATGATTAGCACCATAAGGCATGATTATAACAATATTAGCAATCTGAAACTAGAAAATGTTCGGGGCTACCTAATCTGTTTAGAATCCACAAAAAATGTCTGCCGCTTGAAATAATTCTGAACTTATAATAAACACATCGAGTTTGTATTCTCCCGTCAAAATACATAATTAAAATACACATTAAGAAGACTTAAGGCTCCGCTCTACCTGAGCCCGAATGTCGCTTTGCGGCACTAGGGCTAGGCGAGTTTTATGGCTGCAGAGGTTTACGAGGATGGTGATTTAAAATTAACTAATTAAGAAAGAGATTGACTCTTAATTTCTTATAAAAATAAAAGTAGAAAGACGGATATCGTCTTCTGTGGTTTTAGATTTTTATTTTATTTATAGTTTCAGTTATAACTGTCTTAAACCATCTGTTTTCTTCATTTTTAACTGAAGCTTTCTATTAGTTTTAATGAAATAATTACAAAAGTGCAACAGAGAAAAAAAAATCACCGTTATTCTTCTTTAAGATTACACCTTATTTATAGCTCTAGGCTGCTTAAGCATAAGATGACACGATTCTAAAAAAAAACCCCTTACATTTGGGTGGTGCGCCAGGGGTAGACAGGAGCTTTAGACTTTACAAAACTGTGTAAACAAAGTAAAGATGTTTAGTACCCATACATACCAATTATACTTATAAAGAAAGTTATAGGCCTAGTAATCAAATGGGAATCGGCTTACTAAGTGTAGAGACGTTAAATTATATCCGACGTAAACCGTAAGTTAAATAGTTCAAACAAGTGGGAAAATGTCTGATTTCGTTCTCTAAAAAAAAGGAAAGAAATTTCATAAACAAAACTTATGTTTTCCTTCATTCTCACCGATCCGTGTAAAAAAACAAAAAAATAATTACTAATAACGATTTAATAAAACTACCCTATCTAACAACATTAATCAACAACAAATCCAACAACAATACTTATAGCGACAATATCAACTGACAATGCAGTAGTGTAATACTGGAGCACACGTCTGTACTGTAGTACAGTGGTACACGGACGAGAGGGTCCATTGTTGCAGGGGCTCAGGTGTAGCTGGGCGGCGCCGGTGTAGCATGCACGGATAGGACCGTGCTAGAAGTGGCGCGCGTCCCTTTTGTGCATGCGACCCTCCATGCACGAAACGAACGCTACCCCGGCGGGCTGGAACTGTGTAGGGACTGGCGCGCGTCCCTTCTGTGCATGCGGCCCTCTATGCTCGGAACGGACATGAATGAAGTCGAGACTTTAGACCTCCGGAGGGGCTCAGAATCACGCCTCTCTTGTTAAAAAAAATCAAATGCATTTATTATTTTTATTTTTTTATTTATTACTTTGCATTTTCTACAACCAATTATCATTTTATGCAGACAGATTTCACTAACTTACCGCCTAATAAATAATATTGCTTTGGTACTTGTTAATTTATACATAGTTTATCAACTTCTGCAAGCTTTTTTATTCAGTGTGGCAAAATATACTAGCGGTTAACATAACTTTAAGACTAAAATGAGATCTCAAGTAATTATATAATTTAAAATAGACGAAATATATTCAACATTAATTGAGGTTCTAAGTTGTAAACTTTCGGATTAGCTTACTGAACTATAACTGACTAATTGGCACATTGTGCCCTTATTATTTCAAAATACTGTTCCCTTAACCGTTTATTCTACAACAATGATAGTTTTACAATACGTGTAATCCCTTTTATCCCGTTAAAAACATAATATTTATGACCATTATTTATTCTTTGTCAAACCAACAAAACTGAAATGAACCAGTGTACCAGAACAATAAAGAGCGGCCTGCGAGGAAAATGGCTGAAACCGGGAAATCCGGAGGGTAGCCACGGCTAATTTTTAGAAGACCTAGGGGGAGGGTTCATAAACTTGGGGAATTTGCATCCCTAGACCTTTTTGTCCGTTGTGACCATCAGTTTGTCTCGAGTTGTCACCTTCCCTTTTGTATTCATAAAAGGGAAGGATAAGGATTATTAATAAAAAATCTGTAACAAATATTTTACTTGTATCTTTATAATACTTGTAAGGTATAGTAGGCAATCAAAGCTATTTTCAATACCAATAAAAATTTTAATAATATAAATCTCAGGTATTTGTAAATTTATCTCTGTTACTATCTGTTCGAGCACATTTGGACCGTTTCAAGCGTAGCCGTAATGAAAAAAAAAAAACACAAGTTTCCTTTAATGTTATTTAAAATCTTAGCCGATACAGTGGAATTCCTCAAAACCTTATACCTTAAAAGTTACCTTGTACCTTATTTCATTATAGCCTAGAGAACTTGCAAACAGATTGTATATAGGTTTTTGTCAAATATCACTTCTGGTTTGTATCTGATGTTATTAAGCTAAACATTAGAATTACAACAAAGCCTTCGTAATAATAATAATAAAATGCGCCGTCCAGCGAGGTCTGAATTTTATATAATTTGTCTGAATATGCTTATAATCTTTCTATGATAAAGTTTAACAACAACAATATATTTTCAGTACAGGCAGAGGTTTCAAAAGAAACCATTGAAGTGTGAAGAACGCAGCTGCCCGAACTCAGGTAGGCGGCCCATTCGTACATGGAGGGGTGGCATGCCCAAGTGAGACCCGACGCCCTGTCCCGCACGCCACTTTACGCATGCTACACCGGCGCATATCATACACAGGAAAGGATTATGCTACCGGCACGATAATGTCCGCAGAACAACTTCTAAAGCATGCATTTTTTTTATAAAGCTACTCATTAAAACCTGAGAAATTCTTCGCTTGATAGGCCCTAACTGTTTTTATGAACTATAGTTTTGTAAAATAACGTGTATTACAAAACCTTTATACTGATTAAAAAGAATCTAAATTCCATTTTGGAGAATTCTTATATTGTAAAAACTGGCATTAATGAACGAACATTCGATTAAATAAAAAACGTGTTTGTTAAAAAAGTTAAATAAGGTCAATATGGTCTCAAAAAAAAAAAATAAAAAAAAAATAAAAAAAAAATAAAGTAAGTGGTAAATCACGTGATGGTAAATTATGTTTCATTTACAGTTAAAACATTCTATTTCAAACATTTCTATGATAAATAAATGCACAACATAGTCAATAAATTTTGGTTATTTATATTTCACCTGCAATTTGATTTTAAACAAACGTTCCTGAACTTGAATGCATGATAGATAGTTACTGTATTTGTTTAGTTTATTGAACCATATTCTAGGTTCCGTAATGAATTTTTTCACGGAAAGTCAACAATCGTCTAATAAAACACGTTAAAACGGAGGACCAAGAGTTGTCATGTTGAAGCAGTCGTTGAGAGCGCGCCGGCGGCGCGGCGCGGCGGTGCAACCGACTGCGCAGTGCTCGGCGCAACTAGCGTCCTGTCGACGCTAGGACCAGAGTGTTGCAATTAAGTTGAGGATTCTCGACATCAATATTTTAATGGTGTAGTTTAATAACACTCAATAATATTAAATTTAAACAATTGTTATTCATTAGGTCTTAAAAACTTGTGTACTGGTAAAACATAAATGTATGCCGATGCGGAGTTTAGTTACCTATGAAACCACCTGTACAATTTCTGATAGACAGTAGTAAAACATGAAATTGACAAAATAATTAATGAACTAACTAGTCTATTAATACCAGATACAGTACAAAACAATGCAAAAACAATAATAACCATTAATTCTATGGATGTCCAATTAACATGTACTATTGTATAATTTTCAAGAAAGTGAAATATATGTCGAAGGGATCCCTGCTGGGAGGTAACTTTCCCGGTCGGTACAGACAGTACCTGCTGGACTAATGTAGCAGGTATCCGTATCGCGGGTAACTCATCTCTGTGATAACTGACCACCTAAACTCCTTACCTAAATGCAATTTTTGTTGCTGTGTAGAAAGTTTACTGACGAACCTTCCAGGGGGCGTATCGAAAGAGCTTTCCGAAAAAGTAACACATTCGGCTAAGGAACTGCACCACTGCGCCCACACAATGCAAGTTAGTACAGTAACTAAAATTCAATAATAATCTACAGTAGACATTATCACAGTTTAGTACACAAACACAAGAAACAAATACTTTGCATGAAACAAAATTTACTGGAGTTGTTTCGCCACATATATAACATTTTGGTATCAATTATTAATTTACTGTCAAAATAGTTCTGTATTTACTTAGGTAGACTAACTATAATTTTATAAAAAAAAAAAAAAAACATTTAAATTAATCCATAAAACGGTTCAGTAACGCAAATTAACTATTTTCTAATATAAATCTTTAAATGGTTTCGAATCCGTCTGCGGTCAATCTGACACGGCAACAGAGGTATTGTTTATTTTGTCAGGGACAAATATAGCCGGGCACGATATTTTAGTCCTGCCGTGTCTCGGTTGGTACCACTGTCGCTATCGACCACACAGCTGTTATTCAGGCCGGCCAACTTACATCCACCCACGCGTTTACGATTTATCGTTTTGTTTGGGATTTCCTCATCCGTACTGAGTTCCTTTACACATGTTGATAATTTTAGAAAATGAGAATAAAATTTAAAATATTTAGTAAAAATTTAAGACATTATTTAACAATATCAACATTGAATGAAGAAATTAATAAAGGAACTATAGTTTAGATTGGCAATAGTCTACATTTGGAGTACCGGAAACTAATGTCATGGGACTCATAGGATGGACTCCAAAAAGTTGTATTTTTTCGAAAATTAACAACACAAATTTAAAAGAAGGACGATTGAACAGTGTTAACTATTAGAACTAAAGTTTTAAATTTATAGTGTCAAAATAATTTGACAAAACCGAAGAGTTATGTTTTATGATTGATTGGTCGACGTTAGATCAAGGTCAGGATTGTACCATTCCCTATCACAACGTTAAAAATGAATAGCGTAAAAATATATTCAAAATAATGTAAATGAGATTTAAAAAACGAGATTAAAAGTACATTATAAATTTTTAATTGATTAAGAAGTAGTATCAAGGCAAAGAAGGCGTAAAAACGATGTCTGTACATTTCTTTTTAAAAGTTTTACTTTAATACTTTACTGCAGAAGAAACAATGGGATCTCTTCTGGGACGTACTAACTTTTCTCGCACGTAATTCAAAACGTATTTCGCGATTCAACTTCCAACGAAATGCTAGTCGTCAATGTAAGACCATTTTTAATTTCGCCACGGTTGGGCCATTGTAATTTTTCACAAGATATTTCCAGAAGCAATTCAACAGATTAATGGTAACAAAAATCTGAAATATGCGTGGAAAACGATTTTTAATTACTGTATTTATTGTTATCATATGGCAAGGATATTAATATTAATAAAAGAAACCAATAATTCTTTAAAAATAATTATTGAATGGTTAATATTTGTTAAATATATTAATGCATATCGATTCATCACGCAGTAAATGAGTTTCTTGTGCTTAAATAACTTAGTATCACGTCCTGATACAGTAATACAAAGTGCGGGCTAAAAGAATCCTGTTGGATTAATCTAAAACTATATTAAATATAACAATGGGATTTTTTTTCAATACATTCTTATTCGACTTCGTTTTACAGAAAAATTATATTGGACCATTAACTGATTACTCTCCGTCATTGTTATCCTACTTTTATCTATACTTATTTAATACGCTAAGGTTTTTTTTGTCTTGAGAACTCCTCCCACAATTTTCAACCGATTTTCAAGTTTTTGGTGTCGTTGGATAGGGCTTGGTCTTTAGTTGTTTCCGCCAAAAATTGATGAGAATAGGACTGAAAATAAAGGCGCTATCCACAATTGAAATCTCAAAATTTCCCATTTAAATAACATTGGGATTGAATAAAGCATTTTAAACATGTGTTACTAATCAGCTGTAAATACCTGTTGTTTTGGTGATTACAGATGCTCACAATATTGGATTGGTCGGATGTCATTGATTTAGAAATAAAAGTAATATTTGTATTGTATTAAAATAAATTGCTCGATTTCGAGCAACACGTATACTAGTAGGTTATGAATCGCAGTATCACAAAATCTTAAAATGTTTTTATAAAAATACTAACAATTTCTAACATTAAAAAGGGTGGTATGATGATTTAGATATTTGTAAGTACCGTATATATAAGTTTTTTATGTTAGCCCACCTTTGTCAAAAGGCTAGTCTGATAAAATCGGAGTGATTCTAGTTGAAACAAAAATTAAACAGAAATGTATAGGTAAATTTTTAATGTATTACTGACAAGATTTCGCAAGTTAGTACTAAAATTGATCAAAACTGTATTTTCTTTTGTTATGGAATTGAAAGTCACACTCACGATGGGGGAGGTTAAACGAAAATTATTTATACAGTGTGAATGGGTTTCTAATGTCTCTGATCTGAAGAGAAGGATTTGTTTTCCATCGGTAATCCGAGAAACAAACAATCAAGTCGACCAGACAGAAGTCCTGGGTTGGTGAGGGGGAGGGGGAGGGGGAGGGGGAAGCTAACATGGGGTGGTCAGAGGGAGAGAGGGGCAAAGCGGGTCTAAGTGGTCTACCTCAAATAAAGATCAAAGCAGAAGCAAACCTCCATTCCCGTATGTCCATTCCATACACAGTCTGTATGGACCACAAGTTTACTTTATCAAGTGTGAAAAATTTGTAATTCCTATTATCTTATACAGTTTCATAGAATTCCATGGCGTTGAAAAAATTCATCACATCATAGTGCGGCGAAATCAAAAGGAATAGATCCGTACTACAGTTGAAAATTTAATTAAGTAAGCATGTTGTGTAACGCACTTACCACCCGCCAAACTTCACACTAAATACTGACCTGAAATCAAAGAACATAGTTAATAACAAATTACTAAATACAATTAACATTAAAATTTTAAGAACATGGTAGCAGAAACTGAGTCACTTGCAGTGTTGAGGGAATTATTTCGGAGTCACTATAAATAAAACAACAATATGAACTATCAATAGAACTTTAAATGTACGGTTAAGAGTGGGAAAAATTTTTTTATGTAACTAACCCTTTTAAATAAATTAAGAAACTTTTTAAAATTTTTAACAATCATACTGTACCTTAAGTTCATATTGTTCCTGGGACCCGCTTATCTCTATCCTAATGAACGTATTCTTAAGCGCAACTGATACACAGCATTTAAATATACCAAAGAAAAAGTTACAACGTGGCATATTCTTTAGGCAACGAGAGGGTGAGGCAGGTCAGTAACATGCCGTTACAGGAACAGGAAGTTGGGCCAGCGGAAGCGGCAGTTGACACGGATCCCAGCTGACTGTCAAATAGGCCGATGATGACTGTGGCTATGATAGCAGGAGAGGTGGCAAACAGTCCTACTACGATAGGTGAGGAGACGGACGAGGAAAGCTTCATCAGGAAATAAGCACCACCAATAATATTAATGGTCTTTAGACATTAATACAATAACGGAATATAATAAAGCACTTTCTGGCGCCATTACTGTAAGTGAAGTAGGCTATATAACGTGTTGCGTCTTTGCCACTCCTTGCCCTTAGTAAGTGACCAACCAATTGATAATGTTTAGATAAAGCATATACATAAATAGGTGTTCAAATTGTTACTTATCGTTAAAACCCCTTTCGGCGCTAAAAAATATTACATAACTTTTGAAAGTGCTTAGGCATTTTTCATATAACTCCCGAAAAGTGCTAGGATTTTCAAGGGTCGACCTAAAAGTGCTTGAGAACGATATTTCATATCTCGATCGTATGGCGAATCGAATGAAATAATCGGTGTTTAAAAATAAAAATCGAGACTTATTCCCGATAAGTCCGCCGTATCGATATCGGCGACGAGCCGATTTATCGTTCCTTCGCACTTTTCGGATGAAAGGCGAGGCACGATATATCGTTGCTTAGCATTTCTCGGGAAAAGGACGATGATATTGGCCCATATAACCAAAAGGGTTAACAGTACAAAATCAAGTGGACAAAACAAATTTTTACCATCCCAAAAATATACAGTACTACAACACAAATAATACTTTTACAAAGAAGTGTTTGATTGTCTCAACCACCAATAATTTAGATTAAATACTGTACACACTATAAACATTGAAAACATTGAACTATAAACTGTAGTAAACATTGAAGACAGACACATACACCACACATAGCCCCAGCCTGGGTGCAAGAAAGAGACCGACCTACATCGATTCTCGATTCACACATCACTTCCCCCATTTACACCCCTTGGCCCTTCTTCGCATGGCATTGATGGCATGAGAAAATCAATATTAGGCGATAGATTTACAAAGGCAAGCTAAGCAATCTGTACAATATTATTTTGTATTTTGTCAAACAGAAAGAAAATCTTTCAAAATTCCCTTAACATCAGTTGTCATAAACCCGATAACGCGATGACATCCCCCCTTCAGTATTGTACTGATGTAATTCGAATAACCAATGTTTTGCCTGTCCTTTATCGGCAAAATGTTTTGCAATGCACGCTTTTTAAATATTCTATATTTGAAATGAATACACCATTCCAACGCTGTACCTGACCTGCCTAATTATCTTATCAACAATTAAGGAATTGAGGGGACACAAGGCGCCAAGTCGCTTAAGCGCTGGACGTTGGCACATTAGTTTCACAGTCGGAGTAATTTGCGACGGACGTGGCGGCGGCGATAGCGTGGGGGCGTGGGCGTTCACTAGGGCGCGGGGACCAACGACAATGCCATTATCCCGGTATTGTCGAGTACGGCCGCATCTTGTCTGTAACCTGCTCAACTGCGACAACCGTGAAACTCGCTACAGCAGACGAATGGAAAACTATCTCGGTTGCTCCTGGTTTCTTATGAATTATGTTTCATAGGGTTTTATGTAGGTTGGTTAATTACAACAAAAAGCATTTAATTTGCAGAAAGACAAATTTAGGGGAATCAATTGAAACATCAACCACGGCTCAAAAAACACAGTACTTTGTAGGGGGGTGTTCAAAGACAGTCACCTCCGCCAAACTTTGAAGTTTCGTACAGTATTGGCATTGACTATGTACACTCATAGTCAATGGTATTTTTTCTTATGGATAAATATATAATAACCAGAGATACCTATTTATTTATTTTATATATACAATATTACATACACATAAGTCAGAGTTGAAGCATATCCTATTCCCTAAAACAAGTATTGTATATTTGTAAGCAAGTATGTTTGCACACGGATCAAGAACCAGCTCGAGCGATTTTCTCCAAACTTTGCTAATAACTTAGTTCTGGGATAAAAATACTATGTATACTATAAACATGCTATGTATAGGCCTATTCTTGTACGTATTTATTGTGTATGTATATTATTATTCCTCTATGCTAGGAAAAATCTTATTGCGTTATAATCTTGAATTGAAATACTAAAAATTTTAACATTGGTATAATAATGGCTTTTAAAACCAAAACAAAAAAAAGTTTATACAGGGTGTTTCAGAACTCCCTACCAATATTTTAGGGCATTGTTCCTGGGTTAAAAACATATCTAAATATCATATTTAAATTGTCCGAAAGTCTTAAGTTACTCACACAGCCGCCATTTTGTTTTTTACACGTAATAATTTTTATTTCCGTAACGGATGGTTGTATTCAGATCATATTTGGTATAAATGTTTATCATACCAATGTACATTTTCAAGAAAAAAATTAATTTTTTCCATTGTATATTTTCAAAATGGCGGCCATTTTAAATTTTTAAACTCAAATATCTCAAAATCGGTAAATTTTATAAAACTTTTACAAGACACAAAAAAGTTGCCAAATTAAATAACCTATCCAATGATGCCAAGTTTGTAAGGATCGGACAACAAATAACGGAGTTATTGCGATTTTTCTTCATAAAAACATTGATTTTGCTGTTAAAATGGCCTTATTTGCATTAAATTCAATGCTAAATCCATGTTTTTATGAAGAAAAATCACAATAACTCCGTTATTTGTTGTCCGATCCTTACAAACTTGACACCATTGGTTAGGTAATTTAATTTGGCAACTTTTTTGTGTCTTCTAAAATTTTTATAAAATTTGCCAAATTTGAGATATTTGAGTTTGAAAATTTAAAATGGCCGCCATTTTGAAAATATACAACAGAAAAAATTAACTTTTTTCTTGGAAATGTACATTGGTATGATAAACATTTATACCAAATATGATCTGAATACAACCATCCGTTACGGAAATAAAAATTATTATGTGTAAAAAACAAAATGGCGGCTGTGTGAGTAACTTAAGACTTCCGGACAGTTTAAATATGATATTTAGATATGTTTTTAACCCAGGAACAATGCCCTAAAATATTGGTAGGGAGTTCTGAAACACCCTGTATAAACAGCTGACTCAACACGCAAAAGTACCACGTGCCCCAGTATAAACATGTTTTCCATTGTAGCCAGTAACTGAACTGCTGAATGATACTACAATAAAAATAAGTTATCAGTAACTAAATAGTACTTTAAACCGTTGATTATGATTACTGTATTTAGTTACATAAAAGTAAAACTATAAAACAACTAAGAAATCTGTTAGTTGCAATTAAATGTAAAAACAAAAGAATTAGAAACAATGATGAAATCAACTGTTATAACCGTAGAAGTAAATTCTCCGTGTTACTATACAGTTGAAACAAACTCGAACCAGAGTGCAGCGCCCTTAGTCGTATATAAAACATAGTGACAGGCGGGTGAGCAAAGTGAACGAGCTCGTTTTTAAGGAAAACCCCTTATGGGCTTGGCATTTTAGCGTACAGTCTGTGACTGATATTATTATGACAACAAAGAGTTGTTTTAGTTTGCCGAGCAAATGATCGGCCCGAATTTGCCACAATGCAAAACAATATATATTTATCTTCTTACACTAAAAGATATTCCAGTGAGGAATTACGCCTGGGTATTCTATAAAGCTTTTTGATTAATTTAAGATTTTTTAACACGGATTCATCGGAAAATTATTGTTGTTTAATTACAAAAAAAAAAAAAAAAAAAAAAAAAAAAAAAAACAACAATGAACAGATCACGGAGAACAACTATCACACGCATTGAGGACATGGACCAGCTAATCAGTGCCACAGCACATTAAAATGTTATCAGATTGATATGATTGAGATAGGAACAATTTCGTACGGGAAAAGCGTTAGAGTAAAATGCTTCCGTTTGTTACAAAACATAAAAATAAAATCTTACTAGACTTAGATATAAGAAAGTGTTTTTACAAGGGCGAAGATGACTCTTATAACAACAAGTAGGCCTACGTGGTTGCGTTGCACGCAGAACGTGTGTAACGCAACCACGAAAGCAAAAACGCAAGTATAATATACTTTAGACGAAAATCTTTAAGAGGTGCTTTGATAAGAACATCAAAAAAGTGCAAAACCTCTCAAACAATATTAAACGTCAAAATAGAAGACAGGGAATGTCGAAGATTCGTTCAATCACATAGGACTTATGATGGCACGAAGTTGTGAGCTAAATGGAAGGGGGGGGGTCAACATAAACAACTCTCTATAAAAGAACGATTAATCAAAAGTTACTCAACAGGCCCTCAATGTTAGAGACGACGCGACGCCGACAGCTTTCAAAACTTTCGGCGACTCCAACTTGACACTACGTACTTCATACTTGGGGCAACGCGGACTTGCTCACTTTGTGTATGAGTATTCGGGAATGAATAAAAAATAATATTTATGTACTACAAATTAGGCCTACTTAGCTAGCCGATTTATTTTTGTAAATTGTTAGTCACGCTTATTTTAAATCGTTTGCGTAAATAATAAAACTGGTCTTATTCGTAAAAGTCTAGCAGTTTTTTTAATAATTATAACAAATCAATTTAAGAGTCAAGAAGTGTAGAACACGACGAAAAAATTTTTATAATTAATTCAACTGCTGAACATTCTTACTGACTATTATTAGATGTTGATGGTGTTTGGAGAAACTTTACACATTGGAATTGTTAATTCCTCTAATTAAGTCTAGACGTCTTAAAGACAAAAGATAAACATGACATGGGTAGAACAATAATAAAACATACAAATTTCAACTGAATCTTTAACTACAGTACTTATGAAAAATTTTAATTGAATACTATTATGACTCTTATTGCCCAAGGTAATATACAAACCGTTAAAACACATTTTAAAGACAAAAAACAAAACGAGAAAAACACCAAAACATACGCTTGTTACCACAATATTTTGCAAAGCAAATTGTAATTCAAGTTTTTTTTAGCAATTTCAGTTTCAATTATAAAATACTATGTGATATAAAATGCTTGCATATGGTCTTTAAATGGTAAAAACGTGAAAAATGACTTAAATGTACATGAAGTTGATTGAGTTCGGAGTAAAAAGCATCAGATCGTTATTCTGTACGATTTGATTCAATGTACGATTTGTACAATGGTTTTAGCACTCCCCTAAATCAATTTCTGTTGTTGATGATACCATAATTAACTAATATCCTTTTGCATGAGACTTAAATAAAACACGCACGATGGTAAATATACCTTCAATGTATAGAATAAAATTATGATCCAAAGAATGAAAATTATTTAACCTGAAAACATTTACCTGTGGAGAAACATGAGCAGCCCATAATGTAGCCCATCATTTGTTGGTTGGGCGCAGCATGCCTGGTGACAATGGCACATGGACACTGTGACTCTCATACGCGCACCCGCGGCCAACGCGTCCCCTCCACTCGCCGTCACTATCACTATCACTATCACTATCACTACAACAGATCACCGCCGCCGAAAACCAGAGTCTAAATACACCGTAGGGCGAGACGTCTCAAACTATCTCTATTTTACAGGTCTCTCGTGATTACGATTCAAAATTCTGCTTGGAGTTGATAAGAACGCTGGAGAAAAGGTTTAAAATTTTCTAACAAATCAATCATATTGTTTTACTATGGCTGCCTAAATACTGTGGAAATGTAAACCGATTGGTAAAAATAATAAAACTCGTAACAACTACGTACTATGTAAGTAAAGGCTCTGTAAATATTCTTGTACACGAATTTTTCTCTCACATGTAATTAATATTAATATAAAATTAGCACCTAACACAATTTATACAAACTGGTAATGATACATTTTAAAGTAAAAGATTCATTTATAAAGGTAGTCATAGAACACATTAAATGAATTTATGGGTTAGTAATCAACATTCAAAGTCTAAATACTATTAGTACGCAATACTAAAGCCACTTCTACAATAGACGGATTGTAATATTGACTGCTAGAAATTACTTGTACATCGCAAAGAATTTTTATTTCATCGTTATCAAATTGAACCTTCTCCGATGATTATAAAATATAAATAGTTACAATAATTTTTAACAATACTTGAGGATATAATTCTTTTCATATTTTTAAAACAAGATGCTAAGGAACGAGTAGTCGGTGAGAAAACCCGAATCGATGCCGTAAATTGAGAATGGGCGCAGATGCAATTTAAAAAACACAACAGTTGCATTATGGCTTAAAAAGCTCTTTCAGGCTTGTTAACGATATCCAATTATCCGTCTCCGTACATAAAATTTAAATTCTTTCACACTTTTTACTACCCGGCCAGGTAGATTAAATAGTTTAAAGTTCATGCAACAGGATGAAATAGTAAAATATGTAACTGAAATTTCTGTATACACAAACGAAGCGTTTTGATACATCGATGTTGACAGGTAGGTTCCAAAATATCAAAACATTTAACAAAATTTAACTATTAATTGACATCACACTGTTGTCCCTGAAGAGTCAAGATATACGTATCGGCTATCGGCGATGTGCGCGCAATCGGCGGGGAATGCGCGATGGTTATCTCTTATCTCCGTTATCAGCGTCGCCGCGGCGACACGGTTACGTAACCAGAGAGGTGATAACACCTACCACGTCCTGGTCACGTGACCGGGGTCACGTGTCCGGCGTACATCACCGGCGACGGCGGCGGGCCAGTCAAAACTGTTCAAAATGTCAGGTTCGGTTCATTATTACTATAAAATTTTCTGCACTGTATTCGGTGTCAGATAAAATCTGAATCATAATACAAATGCGATAAAAAATCTATGAAAATGTTTCAATGTTGAAATAAATTACTGTAGATACTTACACTGGGGAATACTTAAAATGTGTTTTAAGTATAAATGGCGGCGGTGCCAATCAAACACAAATAGTAAACTCTTTATTTTTTTTTAAAGATTTTCCACTCATGTGACATTGTGCTGCAAAATGAGAAAATGTAACGAAATGTCCGGTATTGGACCTCAATTTGAGTTCGCCTATATACGTTAAGCAGTATCGCGCTTCTGTTAAAAATTAAACATAAAAACATCCGAATTTATTCTCCATATACGTGAAATTAAAAAGTTTTTTTTTAAATAAAAATCATGGCGAACAATACCCTAAATTGGGATGCGTTACATTTTTTCAATAATTAAGTAACTATCTAAACGGATTTATTATAGTTTCTTAAAGGAGGAAATTTAAAATTATGTTCAATAACATAAAGTGCATGACGTAATCAGTAAATAAACAAGAGAATGCGTATTTCAACCCAATTAACTACTTCGAATGACTACAATGCATTGCATTTAGCGACATGGTAGGTTAAAATATTGCATTACGGAATCAAAAATCAATAAATTTATTGAAAATCTTACACCCTCAATGAACAAACAAAAAGCTTACGTACTTTGATTATTTTTAATTCGGTGCATTTTTGACCTTGGAAGTTGGTGGGAAAAAATAAGTTGGTTCTCCACTACAGCGAACTGACAGCATTCGTAATCAATATCAGTTGACACCGTGGTGGGTGCTTAACACATCGCGCGTCACAGTCACCTCGCCGCCACACAACCCCCCACCCCCCACCCACTCAATCATCCCCCACAACATACTCGTGCATGTGTGCGTGTGTGCGACTGTGGCAACTGTTAATACATTATATACAGGTTATTCACGCCCGTCCTGTGTCTGACGCGTTTCATTCTTCCGCTGCTTTTCAATGCCCAAACCACTTCCAACAATATTTCAATTGAATAAAGGGTGGTTATCAACAATCCCGGCAAACAAATGAATGAAGTCTTTCATAACGCGGCGACCAAACAACCAATGAAAAGTTTAAATTAGTTTTCACAGGTTGTTTGTTTTCGAGGTTGTTCGGATTTGATTAAAAACTGTTTTTACACTGGTAAAGCTCAATTCTAGAGACCGGAAAATTACATTGCTTCATGAATATTTAATCACGTGTTCTTAATTCTCTTTCATTTAGATAAATAATTTTGCAGGATTCATCTTTCCTAAGTATACAAAAGACCAATATTTTTGTAGGATATGTTTTGTTTTACCACTAAGCAACTTTATGAATGAAATTTATAAAAAAATACTTAATTGTCCACTTAATTACCTGAAATTACCAGCCAAGCAAAAGCAATAATGTGTAGTGTTATAGCTGTTAACATGTGCGTATGTTTAATGTGTAGTGTGCACATAACTTTGGAGTACTTTACAGTCTTTGTTTTTCACAACTAAACTTTATCAATAAATTATCAATTCGTATTGAAGACACCTGTAAAACATAAAATTTTGGAAAATGTGACATAATGAGTCTTATAGAATCTTTCGTTTAATTATTTCACTTAACATTGAAGTAGAATAATGTTGTAAACTGTCTTTAACCAGTTAATACACCCTCTATGAATTCAATAGAATTCATAAACCCGATCTTTTACGTACCCCACACCCCTCCACAGTAACAATCTATGTTATAAAATTATTGGCATGATTTAATGGATGGAAATTAGTCACATTAAAACTTAAACGACATTAAATTAACACTGAATGAATGTATAAAGGAAATTCATATAAAACAAATGATAAAATATGGCATTAAATATGGGCACGTATTCAAATGTATTAACATTTTATATTCATGTTTGATAAAATTATTAATACATAGTTATAAATGTCAATCAGAACAATAAAGATAAGCAAATTTAAGAAAACGTTCAAAATAGGGGGTCTTAAATAGACGTATACAGTGTTTTCCATTACTTTCTACTTGATTTCCGAATGCTACTCAATTAGGTAACTATGTATGTTACACATGTTTGTTAATATGTGGGCTTTGAAACAATCCATAATTATAATGGCGTCGACAGTTTTAAGTGATATCTCAGTACACCGGTGTATAAAACTTCGACAGAAGGCTCTAGAGCATTGAGTATGTAAGCTGTAATTAGTGTAATTTTGTTTGATGTTTAGTGTAACGTATGTGATGCACAAAGAAACATATATTCTACAAATTATTAAATTGATTCATATTAATCCTGTACTTAATTATTATATTAAAGTAAACAATCATAAATACAACTTTGATCAAAATCGCCTATTCAAACACTAAAGCCAGAACCTGAGAGCAATATGTCACACAATGTTGATGATTGCATTGCACGATACACAAATCTGATGATTCAACAACTACTGAATGTCTTGACTATGATTAATAGCCTTCTCGGTTTTATTTTTCGAATCAAACAAACATCTTTAAGTTCCAGTTAACTCATGACAGCTTCCAGCATATTATGGCTGCTCGACTTCATTCTCTCCCTTTCTGCTACGCTTGTCAGTTCCACAGCGGAAATTGGAATCTTCAGACGTCGGATGGAATAGGAAAGCGAAACTGGGAAACGGAACTCCCTATAGAAACGAGTATTTAAACTAACGTCAATGGGTGGTCCTAATGCACTGGATCCTCCTATCCAGTTAGTTAATGTTATAGTAAAATTACCGCATAGTACATAATAAACGTGATTCCCCGTTTGCCGATCGGTTAGATATCGGTTGCTTAGAAATTTATCGACCTTAAAGTATCTTCAAAGGCAAAGTGTAAAGGGCCTAAATTCAAGAATGAGAGGGATCCAATTGTCGGTAGTAACTCATAATTTACATCACTGAATCACAGTAATCCTCGCAAGCTTATTAGTGGTAAATTTTAAGAAAAAAAAACGAGCATGGAGAAATTTTGCTTTAAGAAATCTTGAAAAAATAACAGAGAGAGGACTATGTGCTATAGCTATTGAGTTTATATTGATTTGAAGCCACTGCAACTATAAACCCACTTCCGTCCAGGTAGTGTTACAAGTGTCGGGTGCATTGGTGCATTGCAGTTTCAGAATTCGACCGCATCGAACCCCCCTTGTTTGATAGTGACTTGGTTTTATGTAAATTTTGATTAGCTGTTTTACTGTATTTCACTAGAATCCTACTATGGAGTTTAGTGAAATTGTTAAACTGGTGTATACATTCGAAAATGCCAGTTGATGAGATTATGTGAATTTGGGGATCCCCAACAGTTAACTATATGGGAAACAAGAATAAAATAAGAATTGTAGTGACGACTCCATCCTTCAACATGAATAAAAATCAAACACAGACATCAATTCGGACTGTAAAATTACGGGTTTTGAATTTGTTTCTAATCCATCCAACTGGACTGATGGCGTTGATTGTTTAACGCTGTAGTTAATAGATTTGCAAATGAAAGTGCAGTAAACACCAAGTTCGTTGTAAATACTCCTGATCTTAAGCAAAAACGAACACCACGTCTTTCATTCTTTAGGACAGCGTTCAGTTATCTTTGTATTTGGCAGTGGTGTAGTGGTGCGGGAACGCGTGGGAACGGCGTTCCCACACTGGTTTTTAAGAACCCAGGAAAATCCCAGTGCCCCGTTCAGGAAAAATCCGGAAAAATAGCTATAAAGTATTTTTTATAAAAAATATTAATTAAACAGTATAATAATATTAAACAATATTTATATGCCAAAATGCAATACTTTTGTAAACACGATTTTACTCTTTCTGTTTCCAAGGATACTCTCGCTTGAACTTTGTATTTTGCACAGAGTAGCCTACGGTATTCGGTGGCGGGCATCACTCTCCCGTCCCTCAACAACCTTTCCACACCTACAGAAGTGGATGCATTTGCCGACTACTTGTAAACATGATTTCGTCAATCTGTCAGTGAACTTTCATTTTAATTAATTACTCTGTTTTTCCTCTGTTTTATGGATTTAATTTATTTTAGTTCTCTGCTTTTATACTTGTATGAATATGTCATTTAAAAATTAGGTTATGTATGTTGCTATTTTGGGGTTAAAATAAAAGTAGTTAGAAAATTAATTAATAACCTTTTCTAAAACAACCTTCTTTTGTTAAATGAAGTTAGTTAAGTATAAAAAATATACTGGTTTTTTTATTTTGCTTTTCTCAAAATCATCAAAATTATTAAATATTTCTTGAATCCTCAGTAAATTCAGTTGTTAGCTTAAACTACATAGCCTAATACGCAAAGCTATTGCTATTGTATGCATTTAGGAAAATTTCATCTTAATTTTTAGGGAATTTGACAAATATATTAAGCGTTCCCACATTGGAAAATTTGCCACTACAACACTGGTATTTGGTGTATTAGGACTATGGATAGACTGTAGGTCTATATTTGAAGTTGCTAGAGTATAACAGAGAACCAACACTACTCATCGGATTGCACCCAAGCAATTGATTTAACTCAGAAGGCAGGGGTTAAAGTTAACCAACTTCTTATAATGTTCCTGTTCGTTGTTCATAATCAAAACCGTCTGACCAAACTTCCTGCTTACTTGGACGAAGCTCCAAATACTTCTCGGTACGTTACCAACGCAAGTACGTAGGCTATATCACAATAACCTGACCCACCATAATTGCGCGTTTTTGTTATCAAAAGACTATAGGTTTACGAGTAAGTATCGGAAAGCTAAGAGCCACCTGACCCGGTTAAGAATACTAAAGCTCTCGTTAATGTAAACGTTAACGTTTACGGGCCTGCCAGGACTTGCTCCTCGTCTCATTAGGGTCTGATTACGCCATTTGTGGCGCCTCTTTAACGTCCCTGTGCTTTCAACCAAGCGCTTCTATAGCTATGCGGTAGCTAGCTTTACAGCACAGCTCGCAGCTTCCCTTTAGGTCACCATTAAACACATTACTGTTTGTATTTAGGTGATTACGTCATTCAGTGGGTCAAGTAGCGTTTGAAACCAAATGAAGTGGCAATTTTTCTACAAAGAGGGTTTGACAGTTAAGAGTGACAAAAATACTAAAATAATGTTTTCGCAGAAAGGATTCTTTAATTTCAACGGCGATCGGTAAATTACTGTTTAAAACCTGACAAACGAGCATTGGCGTTAAGAAAAGTTTCCAAACGACTAAAACGCATTTATACCAAATTAGAGTAAGCTATCAGACGAAATACTGTAGACAAAAACCCTAAAGACTAAGTTTTAATCAACTACAAGGCGGGACGTAGATCGATGTTGCTAAGCTACCAATATTAATCGTTCATGAAAGGGTTCGATTTGCTAAACATTCATTACCGGTATCTCCGTGCCCCCTTGAGCTCGGGGGGGGGGGGGGGGGGGGGGGTGAGGCAGGGGTAGTGATGGTTGGGGTAGGTGGGGGGGGGGGGGGGGGGGGGCAGACGAGGTGTGAGCCGCCACTTCCATCAGCCCCCAAATCGTCTCTTAACACCCCCTCCCCCCGCGCACTCAAACTCCCCCCCCCCCCCCGGAGTGAACGAACGGAACGTGAGGCTTCTGTTACTTTAACCGCTCGGCTAGGCTGTAATAACGAGTCGATTGAGTCTGCATCGCCGTCATAATATTACAGCGTCATACCGCCGACAACGTCTTGAGACCGCTTTGTGCGGCGCAAAACAATACACTACTCGTCAAGGGAATTATATTAACTTGTGAACAGAGTCTCGGGCGCTTTTGATGTTTGTAATAACGACTCTTGTTTCCAGGCTGGCAGCAAATTACGCAAGGAGTCAGATTATGGCAATATCGCTGTGACAACGTAGTCTATAATGTATCTGTAAGGAGGTTCATTATTATGAAACGTTTTATTGCACTTTTTGTGCAGTACATTATAAATATCCTGATCAACAACGTAAGGAAAAATGTCGTAATCGGCGATTTCTACGGATTTGTGGTTACTCAAACTAAGTTTTCAGAACTTTATAAGCATTATTCAAAGGGGATCCTATCAAGTATTATTACCATAGATTTTGTAACTCATGCTGGAGAAAGCAACTAGGCTTTCTCTAACACGAGTACACAGTTAGTTGTAATAGAGAACCAACAGTAATTTCTTTTTTTTTCAAAACTAGAAATGCATTGCTTCTTTGCATACCGATAAAAGAAAATATCGTTGGACAGAAGGCTAGGATGAGGCACCGCCACGGCGAGTTGAGGGTTGAGTTGAGCTGTAGAGTCGGAGGGACGCGCGTGTGTGGGACATATTGATTATAAATGTGGTCACGCACAGACCGGTACTGGTACTGACGGCTGATGGTTCTAGACGGGTTGAGGAACCGATCACACTATCAGTGGCTTCTGGAGGAGGCACCGCCACGGCGAGTTGAGGGTAGAGTTGAGCTGTAGAGTCGGAGGTACGTGCGTGTGTGGGACATATTGATTATAAATGTGGTCACGCCAGACCGGTACTGGTACTGACGGCTGATGGTTCTAGACGGGTTGAGGAACCGATCACACTATCAGTGGCTTCTGGAGGAGGCACCGCCACGGCGAGTTGAGGGTAGAGTTGAGCTGTAGAGTCGGAGGGACGCGCGTGTGTGGGACATATTGATTATAAATGTGGTCACGCACAGACCGGTACTGGTACTGACGGCTGATGGTTCTAGACGGGTTGAGGAACCGATCACACTATCAGTGGCTTCTGGAGGAGGCACCGCCACGGCGAGTTGAGGGTAGAGTTGAGCTGTAGAGTCGGAGGGACTCGTGTGTGTGGGACATATTGATTATAAATGTGGTCACGCACAGACCGGTACTGGTACTGACGGCTGATGGTTCTAGACGGGTTGAGGAACCGATCACACTATCAGTGGCTAGGAGGAGGCACCACCACGGCGAGTTGAGGGTAGAGTTGAGCTGTAGAGTCGGAGGGACTCGTGTGTGTGGGACATATTGATTATAAATGTGGTCACGCACAGACCGGTACTGGTACTGACGGCTGATGGTTCTAGACGGGTTGAGGAACCGATCACACTATCAGTGGCTAGGAGGAGGCACCACCACGGCGAGTTGAGGGTAGAGTTGAGCTGTAGAGTCGGAGGGACTCGTGTGTGTGGGACATATTGATTATAAATGTGGTCACGCACAGACCGGTACTGGTACTGACGGCTGATGGTTCTAGACGGGTCGCGGACCGACTAAACTGTATGATAAGAAATTACAAGCATGGGGCATTAACAAAACTTATTTTGGAGTCTAAAACTATTTTTGTATGTTTTACCTACGCTACTATACGAACCAAACAACAATCTAGCTAGAATCACATCCTTAGCAATATAGATGACAATTTGCCTATGCAAATTACGACAACGTTTCGGTTCTAACTGCAAAATGTGATAACATATTACCCTAATACTTAATGTTTTAGTTCTAAAAATGATTTAGTTTTAAGAAGAAAAAATATAAAAAAATCTATACATTTTGAGATGAAAGTAGATACCGGTAGTCCTATAATGGGTGTTCATTGAGAGTCAAATCAAATTTATACTAATTAACTTAACATTGTACTTAAAAAGACCATCATAAATTAACCAAAATGTGTAATGAACCCCCGTAACCAATTGCGTTAGTTTCAATCTTATTCCCTTTTTCAATTAATATTATAGTAACGAAACAATTGCAGGGAATGAAATAAAAGATTGACAATTTAAATTGTACTTTCCTGAAAATATCTGATTTTCCATAGCATTGATGTATCTTTTTCAATGTTTAGTCAAAGTGGTGTAATATAACTGTAACGCGTCAGCATAATTGGCTACTCAGACACCCGGGGGATGGTATTTCATTACATCCACAATTAATCATCAGCGACAAACTGTCCTGACAGTATTGCATTTTAATTGAAAATGATAAAGCGAGCGACTGCGAAACTTACAGAAATTACCTCTATCATGAAACAAATCACCTACTAGTTTGGTGATGAAACCACGAAGTTTGTCACGTGGTTTGAAAAGGCATTATTCAATTACTTATCATGTTAATTTTAAATTGTAGTGCTAGCTAAAGGTTTCCAATTTAAACACGTAACCATTGGTATAAGAGGGCTAAAAGTTTAACAATGGGTTAAAAGGTTATACAATTAAACAGGTTTAACGGAAATAAGTGGTTTGCTTTCACATTTTAGCGGAAATTGCCTTTATTTTCGTGCACTTACAAAGGTTGGACATTTCCTTCGGTTGTCACGCATCAGATACCGTATGCAAAGTAACCCACACGGAATTAACCTTGTAAAGCCAACAAAGTCAGCAAATCAACGAACGAAAAGCCATAGGCGATGGTCACAACACAACACAACACGGCACACGGTTATACTCGTACATTCAAACCGGCGCGGCGGCGGCGGCGGCGGCGGGTTTACCTGTGTTTTGTTTCATTCCGCTTTTCTCCAAAATATTTTATTTAATATCGCCACAAACATAGCAATTTTTTGTACTTCAAACTTTACTTCGACCATCGAGTAAAAGAGGGGTCAGTCGAGCTCTCATCTTGCCAGCCAATATTTGTAATTAAAAAGGTAATTGCGTTCTAAACAATATTGGGAAAAAACGTTTCATACATTACACTGAGTTGTTACATTACAGCATTTATTTTCATTTCAAGTCAATCAGGTAATCAAATTTTTACTTTGAATCTTGTCCTTAATAACATTTTACATGAGTTTCATGCAGAAAAACGAACGCTGAGCACGTGCTGTCAGGTGAATAAACAATGTGACCGGACCGCAAGGCGAGTTGGGCCCACCGTCACGCGCGCGGCGTCCTGCTGACGTCACGGGGATAATATACAGGTCGGACCCATGTAGGAACAAGGGTCGACCTTTATCACAGGTCCAGGTTGAAATTAAAACGAACAATATAGATAAATGTACACGGGATATACTTTTAACTTGCGAGTCTGCTCCGTTTTCTCTTACTTTATTTGTCCCATATCAAATAAAAGAAAAAGTTTTTCCCTGCTAACACATATATTTTTGTTCACAAATTTTGAATGACGAGAACAAATACCCATAGATAAAAATTATCATCCTTTGTAACTTACCTTATTCTGAGTTTGAAAATACTGCCTATGATCTAAGAAACGTCGTATTGTTGGGGTATAAGGCTCGCATGGACCCCTTTCCTGAGGGAATGTTATCACCAACGTCATGTTTTGTAAAAGGACCGTCAATTTGTAAAATCGCGCACGACCGTGGGGTATTTTATTGATGCAGTACTGTTTTCTTAGTCATAACCAAGGAAAGTGTCCTGACGTTAGAGATATTGAAAATAGAAAAACGGTGTCGATCAACCAGTCAGTGAACATTTGTAAAATGAAGTATTTTATGTTGAATTCATATTCGGAAATACAGTCTTGATCAGGATTAATTTTTCAGAATAAGTTTTAGTCAGTATTTGCAAACCTTTTACTCCATTGTTCAACACGAGAACAAAGCTGATGACATGTTATCGCGGCTTGCGTTGTGAACCTTATTCCACCTTCATCCTGGAGGCTTTTAACGCAGAAGCAAGTTATTGGTGTCGAGAAAACAAACCCGCTGAGCCGAATATCTGATACAGCGAGTAGTAACGCCTCATGTAGTTTCGATACTGGGCTACCTAGGCTACAACCACGGTTTGGAACTTGAATTAGCGCATATGTTTATCAGCCATGTGTGAAACGCTGATTCTACAAATCGACGGTCCTTCTACAAAACCATTACGTTGGTTATAACATTTCCTTAAGAAAGGGTGTCCATACGGGCCCTATGTACCCCCAACAATATGGTGTTATTCAGGATCTGTGACAAAAGTATATAACTTTATGTTGAGGAGGGGAAAACTTTATACTTTTGTTGGATATTGACGAACAAAGTGTGCAGAACTGAACGATTTAAATTCTGCTGCCTCATCCCCCAGAGAAGCCTGATCCCCAGTTGTAAGCACCCGGCACGGAGGGTCGGTGGTATCAGTATAGGTTATCGACCCCCACGGTCGTCGAGGCGCCCAAACTCCGTCGCACGGAGACACGCGTCGTACTGCTCGGTTATACGCTGGGATGTCGGATTGAAAACTTGACTTGGCATGGTCAGCTTACAAGAGAAAGGGTGGCAAGTTCATAAAACTGTTCGTAAACTAATCCTCGTGGTTTAAAGCGGCTTTTCCGTATTGTAACTCTATAAATCGATTTTACTAACGACTAACTATTATCAACACTGGGTCCGTAAATCATTTGATAAACTCTCCTCTCCTTAGGTCAGGAATAGCCTTTGGAAGCATTCCCTAGGTCATATCGTATTAAGTAGCCCTAAAGTACGTGTGTATTGTTGATTTAAAATTTAGATTCATATCGGAAACCGGAAAACTTTTTGTGAAGAATTTCCTCCCAGTGTCACAATGCAGCGTAAAGAATAAATGAGGTTTTGTCTGGAAAAAACATTTTAATTCTATAACACAAGGATCGGTTTAATATTACTAGTATTGCTGCTACTGTAAATAAAAAGTGCAAAAATGAAATAAAAACAACTTCTTTGTACAAAACTGAGAATTTAACCGTTCATTAAAAACGCCCTAAAGACACGCTGCAAACCAGCTTCAATTAGAGAAAAGTGTGTCTAGAGGTTATGTTGTTGAATTAACCGTTTTTTTTTTTCAAAAGGGGTTGATGATAGTTTTAATGGCCGCAACACTTAATAACGATTAAGAAGAAATAACGACAAATTAAGTGCTTTTATGCCAGACATCAAGAAGAGATTATCTAAGTAGGCATGGCTTATTGAAGTTAACTGCCCTCCAGTAAAACTAAGTGATTAAACTCTTCGCAGCAAAGAAATGCGCAGTAAGGGGAACTTTTGTTTCATAGAATGTTATGTTGTTTTCTCGATACAGATTGAAATTAATTCTCATTTTAAAAATTAATGATTTTAGAATAAATAATTCACTATAGGAACATGGCTCAAGGTAATAAATCTTCAAATGTTTAAGCGGTAAAATGTTCTTTAAAGCAGAGAACACAATCACAGTAAGACTTTTCTTTTATGAAAAAAAATAATAATAATAAATAAACCCAAAGAATAATCACGATATAAACGTTATCAATTTATTAATCAACGTGTTTGTATCACAAAATTGAGTAGAGATAAACAAAACGCAAGTTCAAGAAATTTATAAATCCAATAGTATCCCATGAGTATGTGACTCTATCCTATATTCAACGTCTGTTCTAGAAAACTTCGAGAAAAATAAGATTTCGTTACAATTAAGTTGATTAAAATAATTTATTTAAATATTCCATGTTCTAATAATTTTTTAGAGCTAAACATCATAATGTACTTTAGAATAATAAAACGTTGTTCAAATAAATTGTAGTAACTCACTGAAATGTATATTAATATAGAATACTGTTACAAATAAAATACAAACAAGCGCAATTCAACGGTATGTTGCCCGAACTCGCATGACAACAGGGCGCGTCGCGTCGCGACGGCTTCTCCGCAACGCGATTCACACACTGCTGCTGCACGTCGCCGAGATTCGAACGTGGGACCGACGCGACGGCAGGACACACGCACTGTTGACACCCACACAGGACACGGCGCGGACACACAGACACACGGCGTTATATTGACCCAGTGACACGGCACGGCACGGCTCTGTGATCACATGCGCCAGCTTCGGCCGTCTCCGGCGCCGGTCGGCCCGGCTCGGCAACGCCCGCCCGCCGCTGTACCCGAATTGCATACCGGCGCCTGCCACCCGCCGCACACAACTGTGTAAACACTGGCCCAGTGCTGAGTTGCAGAATAAAACTAACAGTTTTACTATATTTTATTTCTTGTAAAATTTAAATATACGTAACACTATGTGAATATTTTCACCGCACACAATTAAATCTACCAATTATTAATACTGAGTATTTTTAATGAACTAAAAATATATTACAGATATAATTCAAATCATATCTGAAACATACAGTAGAAGCCCTCTAGTCCGGCCTCTCATGGTTCAGCCGCCGGATAATCCGGAAATGAAGTTTTCAGCCCCTGGCGTCTCCCACGGAAAAAATAGGCAAGAGTCAACTTTTCCCATGTCATATCACCAAAATATATCAGTTCAACTGACGATTTTTGGATTATTCGGTTTCGGATGTCTTACAAAACTTTGTGTTAGTGTTCTATATTTTATCATTATCTTTTTGTTGGGTGTTTCGCGGCCCGATCGTCGATGTAACATGGAAGTTAGGTACGATAACTAGACAGATTCTGTTGCTTTTATGGTCCCATTAATACGTTAGGGCCTTCGTTGACAGAAGACCAGAAGACCTCTTATTGCCTGTTGAACGCAGGTTCATCGCTAGTGACCGCTTTCCGTTTTCTTTCGTCATTTCTGCGCTACAACATCTGAGAGGGAGCAAATCATGATGGTTAACACGTTGATAAATAGCATTGATTGGGCAAGTATGATACCCTTCATTGTTAAATGTATCCTAATAGTTCATTGTTACATATATTAACCGTAACATTATTCATCCTACTTCTAAACAACGCCACCGCAATAGAAACTTCGGTAAATAATTAACATAAAAATACCAACGTCCTCTCTGATATATTTCAATATTTCAAGAAGACACACAGTAAATAATTCTTGAGGAATAACTAATTAGTTGAATGTATGTGATTTAACGAAAATATAATTAACAAAAGACAAATTTCGAAGACATGCCCAAGTAATATAAAAACATAACAGCTTAAAATTGTTAATAAATTAAAAAAATCTTTCTCCATTTCGTATACTATGGAAAAGTAAAATACCCCCCGTCGCAGCAGACCTGCGTACTCAGCGAATTTCCAAATTAGTAATATTAATTTTGGCCAGATAAACCAGTAAACCAAATATCATCACATGCCCATAAATAGGGAAATAAATGTCTATTCTCCTTAAGATATAGGGAAAGAGTATGCAGGTATGCTGCCATGGGGGACACTAAAAGTAGGTTTTTAGCATAGAAAAAATTTATTTCGACCATATAAAGCCATATAGTAAGTTTCATCAATATCTGTCCATAAATAAAAGAGTTTGCCTATTCCCCATATGATTAACATGGGAAAAGAGTAAGCAGGTTTGCTGCCATGATAAGCATAAAAACTAGGATTTCTTTATCATAAATGGATTTATCTCAACTAAATAAAGGTGAATACCAAGTTTCATCCAAAAATATTGGTTAACAAGTGAAATATTAACACATCCTTATCCTACATAATATTAACATTGGAGCCCCAAAATACAATGTACTGTCTTTAGACTTTTGAATATCTCGGTAACCAATGGAGATAGAGCAAAGCTTCAAAATACTAAATTGTGTGTTTTTTTGAGCTAAATACAATGGTCAAAATAGAAATTTAAAATTTTTAAAAATTACATATGAAAAATGCAAAAAACCCATTTTTGGGGTACAAAACCCCCCAAAACTACTTCTTCCGGTAGGTCGATATGTCTGGTTTTCGAACTCATCTGAATAAATGTAGGATTACACATCTCTACCAAATTTGGTGTCGATCGGACCATTTTTACGAGAGTTATCGTGTCTAGGGACACGTATATATATACATATATACATTTTTGTCATGTTTTAATTTTGTTAGTTTTTTAAGTTTTTTAAGTTATTTCTTCCTGACGAAGGGGGTATAAACTCCCCCGAAATATAGAATGAAAAACTTAAAATGTGTTTTTTAATATAAAACCTCGAAACATATACATATATACATATATATATATATATATATATATATATATATATATATATATATATATATATATATATATAAATTTTAATGACTATTATTTTTGGTCTCTGGGCACCTCAAAACGAAAAAGTAACATGGTCCCGGGCTTAGGTCTTACCATGAGACCTACGGTAATAGCTTATTCCCTGTGGGAAATTCGCTAAAAGCGCTATGTTAGGGAGGGGAAAAAAGAAAAAATTGTTGCATAGGTCATAACAATAGGTTTAGTCCTAAATTCAATACACATGTAGTTCCAATATTCACCCTGAGTAAGAGAGCGGGCGAAATAACGCATCAACGCAACGCAAACAAAAGGGCGCGAAGCGCCAAACAACCCTCGAATTTACCGGCTCGCCTACGCCGATGTTTTAATTAACTTTGCAACGCTGTTGGTATGATTAATATTGGCTACTATTATAGGGCGTGTCTCGGTCATATATTTATTTAAAATTACAGATACCTTCTATTTAAAATAAAAACTAAAGGGTTAACAATTAATTAACAACACATTAAACAGAGTTAATGATAAAAATTGGTCCTGTTATCTGATATCTGTCTCATAAATATTACAGTATCGAATTACATAGGCTAGGTAATTATTCTTTATCTATATATATAATTCCGTAAACGAATCGGTCCCCACGAAATATCTCGAGTTAGAAAAAAGATAGGGTAACGTATGATGGCTCATTTTAAAGCTTGAGGGCCAATGACGCAAGGAAAAATACCAGAATTATCAAAAGTTACCTGGGCTTTGCCCCATTGGACCTTGAAGTTCCAATGATAATCTAATGGGAAGAAGATTTTTAGATCTGCACGTGTGATTAAGCAGATGTTCCAGTGTTTTATCATAAACTCAGCTGGTTATTGAGCAGATATTTTGAGTTAAGATAACCGCATACTTATAACTTTTAAAATTGGAAATGTACTATAAAAAAAGGAGAACACTAATAGTCATGACCAGATTACGAATCTACAGGGGATTTTATCTTCGTTACACCATCTATGTCATTAAGGAAATAAGAGTAGAATGATTGGTATATTCAGCATACAATTTTTTTTTAAATAAGTTAAAATTTTCTTCGATGTGGTATGGTTGATATAATGGTTCATTGTTTTTTCTCAGTGAATGTCGTTTAGTTGTTAAGTTACTGCTTTATATTGGCTATTAATAGATAGAGTTGAAGAGTTGAATCGTTTTGTTTATTTTCGACTGAATCATTATATATAAACTACTAACATTGGATAACCTCCGTTTGAGGAATATTTTGTTTTGGTTTATCCATTCTCTGCTTTTTACGTAGGTTTACGTAGGTTTTCTTTAAGTAAATAAATAGGTGTTTTTTCTTTTTTTCTCACGTAGGTCACAGGGAAACAATAAACGCCCGTTAACCCATAAAGACAGGGAGCTTTTCATGTCAATTATAGTATGTGAAAACTTACAATATATCAAACAGACAAAATAGACTACAGTCAAAGTACGAGGCACGTCAGTGGCACGGGCGGTAAGGGGGCACGGGGGAGACATGGGTGGAATAGGGGAAACGGAGGGGGGCACAGGAGGGCACGAAGGGCATGAGGGGTATCGGTGGCACTGGAGACAGGGGGGTATGAGGGGCTCGATGGAGGCATGGCCAACACAGGGGCACATGAAGGAGCGGCGAGCATGAGGGTACAAAAGCATGGAGGGTACGGGGGTGTGGGGCATAAGGGGCACTGTGGGGAGGCATGGGGATGCACTGGGGCACGTGGCGGCGAGGGTGATGGGACACAAGGAGCGCTAGGGGCGTCAGTGACAAAAGAGATAGATGGGCATGTGGGGCATGGTTGCCACGGGGAGCAACGTCCAGCATGGGGGTACGGAAACATAGGGTGCCCTGGGGCACGTGGTGGAGAGGGAATGGGAAGGCACAATGAGTACTAGGGGCGTCGGTGGCACGATGAACGAGGGGCAGATAGACATGGGGACACGGGAGAGGCATGGGGGATATAGAGACATGGGGACCATTGGGAAGAACGATGGGCATGTGGGCACAGGAGTGCCGTGGGTGCGGGGGCATGGGGGCACGACAGTTGTCGGGGGCACTGGGGTTAGGGAGGAATGGGGATATAGGTTGCATGAGAAGGGATGGTGGGCATGGGGCACGGGGGTATGGGGGCATGGTAATGGGGGCACAAGGGTTTGGGCTTACTAGAGATGTCGGTGGCACGGAAATTGGTTGGGCATGGGGGGCATTGGGGAGGAATGAGGAACATAGAGGGCACGGGGGCCATGGGGAAGAACTTCGGGCATGTGCGAAAGAGAGAATGAGGGGCACAGGGGCAAGTGGAGGTACTGGTTCCCCGGGGGCATAGGGGGTACAGGAAACACGGGTCAGGAGAGGTGAACGGGAGCACGGGGAGGCATGGAGAGGTGAACGGGAGCACGGGGAGGCATGGGGTCACGGCGAGTGTGGGGGGATTTGGGGCACAGAGGTCCGGGGTGAAGGAGTGTACAGTATTAATTAATAGAATTACAATAGTTCAATACAACTATTGAACTATTTTATTTAATGGAGTTACATCATGAACATGTTTAAGGTTAAAACTATTTTATTGCGTTCGGTATTATAATAGTGCAATAATTTTTCTTTTTTGCACAAAATAGACTACTGTGCCTACTTTATACAGGGAAAATTATCAGTAAATTACTGGTTTGATACAGCAAAAACGTTTCGTCAAGATTAGGAAATATTTTATTAGAAACCCCAAACGTGTAGGCCTAAATTCACACCACAGCTTGAGAAAAATATAGTAGGCCTAATACTGTAAGGATTTGATAAATTGAAACTTATTTTTGGAGACATCAACATTTTGATTTTTAGGGGCCTTTGCCCCTACACTCCACTAGTTAAGTTTATTTTTATTTTTCGATATTAATAAACATGAAGTTATTTGATATAGATTTATATAAATATAGTGGTCAATAAATCGGTGACCATATCAATTGTAAAGTTTAAAGTGAAACAAACGGAGACAAAACGACTGCATGTGGAAATAAAATGTGGAAATAAAAGATTTCTATAAGACTCCGAGAGGCGGGTGAAATTGCGAGCCTTGATTGTGTTCCGGGAAGGACAATCTAATAATATATTTTCTTCCTAACCAGTTTGAGTATAATCCATTATGGTTAATTATTTAGTAATTATATCCATTAAAAAATATAAAATTTAACAAAGAATTGTTTTACTTTTCTAAAACAGGGGTTCAGCGGAATTCAGAAAAACTAGGCTATTATTTTAATTAGATAAACACCTTTTTAAGTTTTATCAACACACTTTTTATGGTTTAAAATCAACTTTTCGCCGGCTCTTTGTATTCCGTCAGTAGCTCTTGGTTAATTAAATAAAATCTCGACAAACGATAAAATAGTGTTATAATTTGTCTTATTGCGGCACATGAAAGCTTTCGGGAGGAAGTGTTTATTTTATTTTATTACGTTCTTCACATAAGACTACCAACAGGAAGGGTAGAATATCGTATCGAAAATAAGAGATTCCTTAAGTTATTATACAAAGGTCAAAATAAAAGTTTGGGAGAAACAGCCTTGTATTCCTTGTAAGTCTAATTAAAAAATATGGTTTCCTTTTTTATGTTTCAGTAGTTAAGTTTTTTAAATAGCCTAACCGACAATACTTTTAATAAGCCCATCATTTATTGAGAAATCATTTCACACATGAATAAACTAACATATACCCACAGTAGCTAAAAATCATCCACACTGGCATATAAAGACCACACTAAGTAGATGCCTACCTTTACTGGATTACTAACAAACAAGCGTATTTTGATTCGGCGAAAACGTTTATGTGCACGTTTATGTCCTGGCCATTTTACCGCGCCGCCCCGTAGCATTTTTTAAAGTCGATTAGTTGGACAGTTTTTCAGTTGAACAGTTTGACAGTTGGACAGTTGAACAGTTGTACAGCTTGACAGTTGGTCAGTTGAACAGTTATACAGTGGGTTTGCTCATACCTTGGTTGTTGTTGAGAGGGACGGTGAGCGACGAGGGTCGGAACTGCGTCGGCGTGGTGGTCTGGCCAGCGGTGGGGAAGGGAGGTCCGCCCTGGTGGTCCGACCCTGCAGACAACACACAACTATATACCGAGGCTCAGGGAAAATGTAATATGGGGGTTGGAAATACTCTTAGACGAGTCTGTAAAGTGGAGAAATATCACGCATATACTACTGTCTTATTGTATAAATGACCTCAGTCGATTAGTATTAGGTTCCCACAACTATTTTTTTTAGCACATAAATAATCATTTTTATTATTGTTGAAACCAACCTGCTAACCAACTAAAAAAATCCATTTTAAAAAGCTAGGTAAGTATATTGAATTGAAAAAACGGGTTTTAACTTATAAGTGGGGTAAACCATGAAGGGAGAATATGTTCACGCGTAATGCATATTGCTTGGAGGCCTGAGAAAGCTGTTAACCACAGATTCGTGTCTTTGTGACGTAATAAACGGACGACGTACAGAGTAATACCAGCGTCCGGGGAGTAAGAGAATCGTTCCGGTTATTTTACTGCTGGACATCGAGAGGTCTCTGGTGGGTTTTATAAACCCAGTCAGTCAACTGCCTTTTGTGCATGCTGACACTAACCCCAGGAGTGTTGTTGAACTTTAAAGTTGCATTATATATTTTATGTTTGTCTAGTTCATTTTCTGTTAATAATTTAAAAAAAAATCTCTTTGAATATAAATATATACAAAAATTAACATTTTTGGTTAAAAAAATTTAATTTCAACCCACTACGTGGAGTTTGTAAATTAGAAACTGTTGTTCATATTAAAATTTAATGAATGTACGAGGAATGCAATTGCTCTTCAATGGAATTAAGAGGGGCAAAAGGGCCGCTCTCGAATGTTATGCAGTGCTTCACATACTCCAATTTTCCGAGTTTATTTTAAGTCCGATGAAAGCGGGAGGGATTTTAAATGAAAGACTTGGGATATTTGATGTAGTTTTTCATTTTTTATGTTTTGAATCCATATTACACTATAATGGATCAAAGGTGATCAAAGTTGGATAAACTTTGATCCATTATAGCTTGATAGATTCCAAACAAAAAAACCTACATCAAATAGCTTAAGTTTTTATCTATTATTAAAAATTACTCCCACTTTTATCGGACCTAAAATAAAGCTGAAAAATTGGAGCAGGTGAAACACTGCACTATGAATTTCTGATTTGTGAGACCTCCGACACCGATAGCCTCCGTTGGGCAGTTGCTGAAACTGCTGGGCGTGCAGGCTATGAACGTATCCAATAAATAGCATGTATTACAGTAAGATTCACGAAAATAGTCCGATGAGAGTCAATACATTGTTGCCAAATTTATTATGAAACACATTTTTATACTGTACTACACATGGTAAACATAACTTCAAATGGCAACATTGCAGGGCGAGAGGGGGTGAGGGGGGACACAGCTGTTAAAATTTCCATCGGACTATTTTCGTGCATCTTACTATAATTAAAAGCCTACTTTCCGCGGCAAAATCTCCTCCCCTCACCATCATCTACCTAAGTCTTGGTCTCACACGAGCTGAAGAGCAGCAGCGTTTCTTTAAAACCCACAGTGCTTTAAACCGAATACCTACTAGATATTGTTTCTCATCCTTAGCATGCTTATAAACAATGCGAAACGTATTTAGTTAGTTTCAGCAACGTCCACTAGGACTGACCATTTAGCCCAACGTGTCATTAGCTTATTCTACCTAGCTATCAAACCAACCATTTTACTTCACTCTACATTAATGGGCATTAACACAATATTGTGCGATTTAAAACTTAAACTGAAATCCAGAAGTTCACATGTTTCCTGCACTATTGTTAACACTCCCCGCTCACAGGTTTGACTCATTGTTCGCCGAGGAACCACGTCACGTCAACGTCACGTCACGTCACGTGACGTCACAAGGTGAACCAATTACGGTAGACAAAGGGCGCTCTGACTAGGGCGTTATTACTGTTGTATCCGAGAGGGTAACCAACCCCCTCCCCCGACCACCCGACCATTGTCTGATCATGTTGTCATCTCCTTGCATATGGAGGGAATCAAGTAGGTTACAGCGAGCACCAGTAAAACTAATATTGTTACATGCCTTTGACCTATCAGTGTCGGTTTTAACAATTTTACATGTCTCTTCACTTAACTTTACCTGATAAATAAAGTCGCTTCAATGAACTGAGACTCGTTTAAATTTTGTGATTAATATTGAGACTGTTTATATTAGGTTTTGTGTTATTTCCAAGAAGCTACCCATAATTTAATACATTTGAAATTGCTTTTTTGTTGGGAGACGCACAACTGGGGACCTCAAAGCAAAATTAACCACCGACCTGCTTCATCCCGGAATTGACGCTAATTGAGATTCATTTTGGGATTTAACTTTGACTACCATCATAATAGCATCGTATATGAACCCCATTTAAAAAAAACCAGAATCTCTTTAAGAATAACTGTATTCCTTATAGCTGAAAACGTGTGAACTTAATATTTCATATTGTGTAAAACTTATAAATCCATAGTTCATTCTCAGTTGAGTCATAATCTACAGGCTATACTGAGGTGTGACTACTTAGGTTTACTAGTTTTGTCGCTTAATACACTGCAACATAGCTAATTCAAGCGAAGGGTAATTTTGTAATGAACAAGACAGGATGGTGGAACAAGAGCTTTCAAAAAGTAATTGACTATCTAAAAAAAAAACTACATATGAACATTATGGAAGGATTAAAGTTCACAACCAATTTTACACTATTGAGCTTTTGGATGAAAGAAAGTTCACAGTACATTTATTTTCACTGATCATTGATGTCTTCCAGGAGGCTAAGCATAATTTAAAAAGACAAGCACGTGAACAGGATGAGAACCAATAATTACATAATACTCGTGGGTTATTTATTAATTTAATTAATATTTTTAAAGTTAGCAAACCAAAATAAATTGATAGTTAAGGAAAAGTAAAGTTCATTGTATAAAACAATTGTTTTAACAAGGTGGGAGCCAGAAAAGTAGGCCTTGGAAGTGGTTCGAAAGAGAAAAGATGCGATTTAACCAATTTTGTTTTAGGCCTATATATTTTAATCAAGATATTAAGTACAAAAATATCAAAGAAAATTAATATACTTCATTTATTTGTTATTTATAAGGTAATTGTGTTTGGCACATATAGTTAATTTATACGAAATTCAAACGGAAAAACATTGATAAGTGGCCAATTGCAAATAACTGTTGTGTATTTATAAAATTTCTTAATAGGAACACTGTTATTTCATGGAGTGAACAAACCCGAAAGCGGCGTAAATCGCTTATAGATAATTAATTAACAACACGACGTCAATTAAGCGGGCTTCGTAGATTGGATTAAGGGGAAGGGTAAAACCCGGGGGGGGGGCAGAAAGAGAGAGAAGAGGGGGGATATTCAGAACTGTTTACTTTACTTAGCTAATGAATCTTGCCACTAGTTTTTCACTTTGGTGGTTTACTTCCATAAGAACCAAATTGGACACGTTCTAGATTCCCTCCTTCAATTAAAGCTTGGTTATAATTTTTTTACAGTACTGCCATGATATTAGAAAATGGAATGATATTAAAACCATTTTAGCCTTAAAAAATAATGCAAAGTATTGATTTTATAAAATATTTCTACGTAAAAACTTTTTTTGTAATTATGCATTGGACCTTCTTTACAATAACTTAAAAAAAAAACTTTTTCTGTCGTTTAATGAAAAAGGTTCAGCACACAATCCTCCCAAAATTTTCAACAATTCGATGTGTTTAAGGAACGCGCTTTACATCTGAAATGAAAGGAAACGAACGAACGGAGTAATGCTTGTAACAAAATCGGTCAGACGGAAACTAAAAGGATCAATACATAGAGCATGTGTCTGATATGACCTGTCCAACCCAAACACACTTCGCATCTGCAACGGATTGTCCCTGTATCCTGCATCTCACAACTGGAAACTGCGCCCGGCTCAAAGGACAACAAAGCGGAGCGCACTAATGTTTTAAAACCTGCACATAATTTCTATTTTTTTTATTTTTTTTAGCGTCTATTGAGCCAAGTAGGTGTTACTAGCCGTGATGCGGAACATTCAGTAAATAAGGATCACGAGTTCTTTTTTTTTATAAAGGATTCGGCGATTCGTTAAAGCCCTCACGTTCGTCAGCTGTCTGAGTCGAAACTCCATAAAGACTCAGCCTGGATTTTGTGGAACACCTTTGAGTCCTAATTAATAAAATACTTTAACACACCTTTGTTAATACACCTTTGATCTTGGTTTTCAAAATAAAATACCTAGCAGGGAGGTTTACGTTAGTCAGTTTCACAGTTAATTTGTTTGATATTAAAGCTATCTTTATTCGTCCTTGACACAGATAGACACGATGCCAGATATCCAACATCAAACAGATGACTAATCAAAAGACAAACAGACCAATGTTTTTATTCTCAGTCAATGAACTGAGCTTGGAATACAGCTTTACCTAGAAAGTCTTATTTTTTCAATAACGTTATCGAACCATTCATTCGCGTACAGCTGGGCCAGGTGTCGCTCTGACGTCACGGGTGCACCTGTCTATGACCCACGTAACCCAGCAGCAGTACACGTGACGTCACAGTCCGACCTTGTTACTAGCACTGCAGAGTACACGCCACCTGATGCCACCACTTAACGAGCATTTACCTCCCTCATGTGACACATACCACATGTCTAACAGAGAGATATATGCACCTGTGACCGTTAAGACAAAACTCTAAATTCGGCTCTACAAATGTAGTAAGCGGATCTCTGTACTCCGCAATACAAATTGCGAACCTCTCTGTCCTTTCAAGGGGTTTTACCCTACTACACTCATCCTTCATTCTTATTCGCCTTAAAATACGCCCTGATAGCGTCGGTGTCTTAAAAATGGGATTAAGTGATTATTATAAGAGAGCAGAAGATTGGATTGCTTGAGATGTTTCCTAGTCTCTATTTAAGAAGATGTTCAAATTACAGTCCAAATTTTCTATATATGCACATTAACGACAACAGAATTCGATATATAAAACTATAATGCAATCCGATTGTAATTTATATTTAGAATTATAGAGCATTAAGGATTGCATAAATTTAACTGTAGTAAAAATCCAAATAATTCATGACTATACATTAATATCAGTCTAAACTCTAGAAGGTTTAGACTCTGCTTTATTTACTACATCCTATTTTATTAATTCAATTTATGTGTACGGAAAAATCGATACAAAAATAATATACTACATAGATGGTAAGAATAATAATTTTTAACTCGAAAACTGTTTCTAGAGGAAAGTTTTCCGCCCTAGGATTTTTTATGGGGTTCCAACCACGAGAAATCGTTTGTAGCTGCTCACGTGACTGAAAAAGAATCCGGCTTCCGTCCTACAGCCCTTTAAAGTGTCCCCGCACGTTGCCCGGCTGATGGATATTTTTCGTAGTTACTAAAATTTTGTAGTTTATATATTCTGTTTATATAGGCTGACATAACTGTATAAATAAACCAAGGTATTACATTATTATCTGTGGTTGTGTTGTACAAGTATACCTGAGTGTAACAAGAATGGCGAGAGAGCGGAGTAAATACTGATCTCGTTTTACAAGTTTACCTAACAAATGCTCGGTCCTCTACTATTACAATTTATTTAGTAAAGATAGTCAATAAGCTCAAAGCGCAATATTTCGGAGACCCAACTATGCAGCCAGCGGTGTTGAGGGTATCGAACCTCACGGCGCGGCGCCACAGTCGCCTCAGGCTCTCGGCGAAACTTGCAAATTGAGTTACCAACTACACGAGTGATATTTGCATTTGTAAACCACGGCTTTGTCTCCAGTTCCTATTGTAGCTTTAGGGAATCGCAACAATGCAATTGATTGAACTTAAATGCTAAAAACACGTATTGTAGTTTCATATTATCAAACTTGAACTAAATAATAGACACAGTTGAATTTGTTTCTATCCATATGACTTCGGACAGTCTTTCTTCAAGAATTCCTTCCTTATTAAAGAAGAAGTAACACATAATTAATGGAAGTTCATCATATTGAAATGAATCATCATGGAGCTAAAATTTAGGAAATCTTTATTCGGGTTGCCCCTTTGGATGTTTCAAGTTTCGACAATAATCAAAGTAAACACATTACTAAACAAGTTTCCAAGGAAGAACAAGATACTGCTGTAAACAATGAACGTATAGGCCTATCGAATATCAGTAGTTTACTACTGATATTCACGATACTACTGATTGACACGATAAGAAGGATAAACTAAACAAAAACTTAGTTTAATGTATAACAAATAAACTATAAAATATTTTTGTATTCAGAGATTTACAATATTTACTCTGGAGTGCACAATATTTTTACTTTGAAAATTAGATTTCTTGCTCGAGTTTTAGTTATCATTGCAAAATAATGTCCCTTTACGTATTAAAGTTGTTTCTACTATTAACATTTGGAAAATAAATTATTGGTTCCAAGAAATGCAAGCAGCAATGGGCTATGGGTTTGAACAGCATTAAAAAAAACTTTTGATAAATAACATATTCGTTTTCGTCGGGGAGGAATTTAAATTACAATCTTAATGAAATGATGGAAAACATGCAATGTTCATTGTAAATGGAGGCTTCGTGCTCTATTTAATATTTCATATTAAACGAATTACTGTTAGTTAAACTTCATGTTACAAATAGTTTTGCACATTTATTAAATAAAAGTCAAGTTTATTTGAAAATTCCATGTCAAGTTCAAGTGATTAGAGAAAAGTGAATAGTATAAATTAAATAACAGTCGGTCCATAAATTCTTTAGGAAAAACAAACAATAGAACACTCAACATGAACGGAGCATGACCGGGAGTAACGATTACACATAGCGACGGAAACGTTGACATCAGCGCTGCGTAGCAGCGACACCTCGAACTAGCATCACAGCGATAGTGGCGACGCCATGCAACAAGTTCCGTCGAGCACGACTAGGTGGCAGCATCTACCGCTTGCAGTACGGATTGAGATCGTCGGTAAGGAAGATTTGGTATAACAACATACCTGTTTCTTGGTTGGGAGTTGACAAAACAATCATCTGGTCTAGTGAGTAACATAAATCGAGTTAATTTTTTAAAGTTTGTAATATGAGTATAAAGAAAGACCTCGTATTTAATTTATTGTTTTAAAAGTAAAAAATGTTTAGGTTTAAATTATTTAAGAATTATTTTTGGCTAAATGTCGTGAGTCGTAGCCTATTAAATGATTAGCACTACCTTAAGGGGTAATAAGGATAAGTTTAAATACCCCCCCCCCCCCCCCCGTCGCAGCAGACCTGCGTACTCAGCGAATTTCCAAATTAGTAATATTAATTCTGACCAGCTAAACTTGTAACGAAATTTCATCACGTGCTCATAAATAGGGAAATAAATGTCTATTCTCCTTAAGATAACTATAGGGAAAGAGTATGCAGGTATGCTGCCATGGGGGACACTAAAAGTAGGTTTTTAGCATAGAAAAAATTTATTTCGACCATATAAAGCCATATAGTAAATTTCATCAATATCTATCCATAAATAAAAGAGTTTGCCTATTCTCCATATGATTAACATGGGAAAGGAGTATGCAGGTTTGCTGCCATGATAAGTACAAAAACCAAGATTTTTTACCTTAAATGGATGAATCTCAACCAAATGAAGCTAAATACCAAGTTTCATCCAAAAATATTGGTTAATAAGTGAAATATTAACACATCCTTATTCTCCATAAGATTAACATTGGACTCCCAAAAGACAATGTACTGCCTTTAGACTTTGTAATATCTCGGTAACCAATGGAGATAGAGCAAAGCTTCAAAATACTAAATTGTGTGTTTTTTTTGAGCTAAATCCAATGGTCAAAATAAAAATTTAAATTTTTTAAAATTTACATATGAAAAATGCAAAAAAACCCATTTTTTGGGTACAAAACCCCCCAAAACTACCCCTTCCGGTAGGTCGATATGTCTGGTTTACGAACTCATCCGACTAAATGTAGGATTACACATCTCTACCAAATTTGGTGTCGATCGGACCATTTTTACGAGAGTTATCGTGTCTAGGGACACATATATATATACATATATAAATATATACATATATATATATATATATATATATATATATATATATATATATATATAAATTTTAATGACTATTATTTTTGGTCTCTGGGCACCTCAAAACGAAAAAGTAACATGGTCCCGGGCTTAGGTCTTACCATGAGACCTACGGTAATAGCTTATTCCCTATGGGAAATTCGCTGATAAAATGTAATGTGACATTAAATACAATTATTTTAATTGGTAATACATAACCAAATGAATAATTTACATAATCTTCTTTGATTATTTATTTACAAAAAAATGTAATTTTAAAATACGGTAGTAGAACAACACGATCAGTACTGTAATTTGGAATTAAAAAGATACTGTATTTTCATTGCTCAATTAATTGCATTGCCAATGACCAATTGAATGCCAGGGAATACGGTAGTTTAACGGGCGCGGGGTTGGCAACACTGACCAACTGACAGTCAGCTGGAGCTGGCCGCACCACAACAGTCACATGGTCGTAGCGAGCAGCGGCGAGGCTGTGCGGGAGAGAGGGGGAGAGTGGCCTTGACCTTGGGAAGAATTTAGGATGCTGTTTACAACGTTACGTCATCTTTCCGAGGAATTTAAAAGCCACAGTGCCTCTCGTCGTGTGCATAGGTGCTTTTGGCTTTAAAACATCGAATGTTTATTTTAACATCATGTTAAATGATTTTCTTTCCATCATTATGATTTAATGGTTCATTGCAAAGTATTCACATTGACTAATAAAAGTCAGTCGTATCATCTTGTAGAAAGAAGACAAATAACTTGAATATACAGTAGTTAAATTTTCCTAGTCTATATTTATTTGTTTTGTGAGTTGAAAATACACGTGCAAAACCGTTTTAAATCTTTGAAACTACAGAGTACTGCTAAGGGAATCATGGCTACCTGCATTTTAAAATGTTTGCCTATGTACCAGGTAATTTTATCACTGTGTTGATTATTAAACTGCAATACTGTATTTTATAACATTTTTCATTAAGTTGTACATAGCACAATTAACTAATATCTTTTAGCATTAAGAGGCCTAAACAAAAAAATTGAGTAAGTTAATCGTTAAAAATAACTACACTACTCTTGTTTATTTTCAAATTCACAGTTAGTAGTTACTATATTGTGTCAAACCTCAAGCTCAAAAATCGTCATCGACTTAAACTAAATGAAGCGCCTGTAGTGCAATGATGTAAAATTCAACTGAGAAAAGTGAAATTCAACTGACTTCATCAAGTGAAACTTCAGGTTTAAAACCAAGATGTATTTTGTTTTAGGTAAAATAACTTTGTAAATAAAAATAGTGGGCATAAAAAGAAGCAAAGTGGGTCGTTTTCGATTTAGATGGAGTTCAGTGATTGTTGTGTACTAGTCTGATCAAATTATGGTTCAACCAGGAAGGAATTGCAAACTAATATTTGTTTGACCAATTATTATGTAAAATTACCTGAGAAAAAAGGTGGTGAAAAGTCTACCACTCTCCAAAGCTGCGTTTGCTTGCAATGGCCGATTTTTCAAAGTGGCAGCTGTAGCTTTATAAGTTATTGCTGAATATCTATTGAACCGTTATACACAGCTAGGCCCGCCCACACCGGAGCGGGACACCTGCGGTAGCGGGACGGTTGCGGGACGATGTCCCGCGCGGGATTTTCCAACACATGTTATTAAATGTGAGCGCCCACACCAGAGCGGTACCGCTGCCGCCGTCCCGCTGCGGTACCCGATCGTCCCGCAAGCGTCCCGCAAATTTGGAACATGTCGGATATTCCCGCTGGTACCGCGCGGGACGCTGGGCTATTCGGTCTCCAGACATCAGCGATGATGGCTGAAGATGAGTGTAGTGAGTTGTTCACTGAGAAGTTGGTGGATTTATACCCAGTACTCTATGACTTGAATCATAGAATTTCAAAAATATAAAGAAGAAAGATAAAATTTGGGAGGATATTGGCAGAGAAATGAACGAATCTGGTAAGTTTGTACAAGTGTATTAATACCCCGTATCGCTGTAGCATAAAACCTACTTCCTCAGTGAATTTCAAGTAATTAATATGTTTGATACCTTATCGCAGATTATATACCTTGTATAATTATGTGATTCAACATTAAATTTGCTGAAAAATAATATGATTCAATTAACTATCTGGAAAATATCAGACGTAATACAATAAATGCAGTGAATAAATAAATAAAATTAATACAGGATAGAGTGATTTGCTTTTAGCACATTCGCCTAGCAACAATGACATTTCATACCGGGTACACACGCAAGGTCCCTGCTGTTTCCACCACTGGGCCACCCTGTCTACCGTTGTTTTACCGCCAATACAGTGGCAAAATATGTGTGCTAAACCTATGTAATTATTGTATTTAACATTCAATAACCATCTTGATAGATTAATCACGTGAACCCACGTGGACTTAAGTCTCCCAGCATTATATTCATCCTCAGCTATTGCTAACAATATGAGAGCTTCTTTCTCTTGTGGCGTTAGGCTCATAGCAAAGTACCACCCACAAAACTACACATACAGCACATAAACCCATACAATTCGTCACATCCACGCTGTAGCACTGCTGAAAATGAACTGATGATGAGTCGTTTCGCGTCCCGCAGATGTCCCGCTTCGGTGTGGGCCCCCTCTTTCCCGCAACGTCCCGCTGCCGCAGGTTCCCGCAGGTCATTGACACCGTTCCCGCTACCGTCCCGTTCCCGCAACTGTCCCGCTCCGGTGTGGGCGAGCCTTAAACTTTGTAAATCAGTAAACTTTAGGAAATTAAATTTTGCACATTTCGCAAGTGCCAAAAAAAAAGATTATTACCGTAAAAGGCTTATATCTATCCTTCAGCACCACCATAATAAGGTTTTCCCAACAAAAAAGAATTCACTTGAAATCTCACAATTGAACGTAGCTTTAAAGAGAAATATTACCCTTATAAAATATGTCAACCAATACATATTATAAATCAAAATGTGCAAAAATTTAATTTTCTACAGTTTAGGAATACTAACGCGTACAAAGTTTGGTTGTTAAATGGTTCAAAAGCTATTCAGCAAAAACTTATAAAACTACAACCGCAATTTTGATAAATCGGTCATAGCAGGCAAACGCAACTTTGGAGAGTGGTATACTTTTCAATATCGTTTTTCTCAGGTAATTTTATAGAAGAATTGGTCAAAACATGTTAGTTTGCAATTACTTCCGGGTTCAGCCATTTTTTACTAATTTTACAAGACTATACAGGTAAGTAGTACATGAGTATTAAGGTATTGAATGTAGTATAGGCGAGGGTATGTGTATGTGTAGGTGAGTACCTGTGATCGGCAGCGGCGTGGTGGGGCTCTCCAGCAGCAAGATCCCTTTCTGCACAAGCTCGTCCCTCGGCGCCCGCACCGAGATCTTGCGTTCCAGGGCTGCAACAGAGGAGAACATGTTACACAGCCATCGGCACGAAAATACCATGAAAGAGTATGTCTAGTATTGTAGAAGTCTATGCCGGGGATATGTTTGGGGGAAATCGCTGAAAAAACATGCTAAACGAAAAGTAGACATTCCAGAAATGTGAGCCCATGACCTCTACACTGTAATTGAAGTCCAAGACGCCGACCGTTATACTAATGATATACAAAACAAATCTATAGCTTCGTATTTTAAAATATTCAGATGTAAGAAAGGGATATAGTTTCAGATTCTCATCATAGGAGGGCAAAGAGAAAACGCTAACCATATAAAGGTTGGTAGCATGTATTATTTTGTTACGGAATTTTTAATTGCGATTATCATTTTCACTATATGACAAAAATCTGATGACACGTTAACACTGTTATGATCTTGATGCCACGGCGATACAGCTAGTTATGGTATAAACTCAAAGTAATCTTCACTGCATACTGGGTACTACCGTCATCTGAACTGTGTCTAACGTTATGTTTGAGCACGAAGGTGCGGCCAAAGTTGTACAGAGACGAGCCGTGGTAACGACCAGACGTGACGTAACCATGTAACATGCACCTATTGTAACCGGCTAATGGCCGCATACGAGCCATCACACAAACCGCCCCACAGTCCCACATAGAACCGTGAAGGTGAGGTTATGAACTCAATAATATATCATAATTTGATTAATGTAACAAATATTTAAAATAATGTTGGGGAAAAATTTATTAAATAGTTCTCCAACACGAGGGCACACAAAGAATAGGCAGTTTTTTGGTCTTACAAATCACACAGCAATATTGTAACTAAGCATTTACCGCCTCTGAAAACCTGATTAAGCTGCAAAATTATATTAAAATTTTATTGGTATACACCCACCCACAACGTACATCCAGAATTTGTGCTGAATAAGGTTTAAATTGTAGAAAATTTTTAGGGCTATGTAGGGGCCAGTACGGGTCAAAGATTTCAATACTTTAACATATTTCTTATCACTCCTAACTCAAGGTAGATTGTCATGGGCGAACGGAAATTTTTTCCCCCAATTAACAGTTGATTTTAAAGGGCAAAATGATAGTTTCTTGAAGCTCCGTTAATATATTTAATCTTGTATAAAAATGGCAAAAATAGTGAAAAGTAACATAAGTTAAGTTTTTATTTGAACTAAAAAAGTGCAACATCACAAATAATTTCGACATAACGGAGATCTAAAACCAAAACTGTATCGTAGTACAATGTTGAGTGCTGTAGTTAGGGTCATATCACTAAAATCAACTGATTGCACAACAATCACGGGGAGTAGGGTAGGCTTGCTGTGTGGAATGAACGGTGTGCTGTGTGCAGCGCATTCTGCCTGGTCGAATACTCACATAACGGGGGATTTATGGGTCTAATACACTCTGTCCTCGACCGCTGGCTTTATTGATATATCTATATAAAAAAACATCCTTCCACCGATATTCCATCTGAATTTAATTGTTTTTAGCGTATCTTTTTAGCGTATTTTCCCAATAGGTAATATGATACATTTCCTAAAGGCGGATCTTACACGATCAATAAGGATCATATCAATATTTGACTTTACACACTCAATCAATATCGTGATCCAGTATCACGATTGAATTATCGCTATCCGTATTGAGCGTGTAAGCCTGTGAGATTTGCGAGACAAATAAACAAGTTTATAATATAAAATATGTCCTATTGTTAAGTTGATACCTATTCGTGCTAAAGAAATGTATGATTCTTGGGAATTAACTGAGGGAGCTGTAAGCCATAGTCAAAATTACAGCGACCTCTCTTACTCCGCACACTTATTGCTGAGCATTAAAGTATTGTAATTAACTTTACAAACTAACATTTTATCAGATATTATTGAATTAAAATAAGCTAATTAAAAAAAAATGCCGAATGGCAAAGAGGTGTGCTAGTCCTTACATCCCACATACATCCAGATTAGTAATCCCGATACATCTTGTGGAGGTTTGTTAGTTGTTTTCAACTGAAACTGGAAATTCATTGGGCTATTTAAATAATGATCCTTTCTCTTAGTCAGTAACAAATCTACGCATAGAAACCCCATATTACAATCATAGAGTATTTCATTCATTTAAACCATAAAATCAATTGCTTTTAGATCAAATAATGAACCTACTCCGTTTATCATTTAACAATACATTTTCAACGTAAAGTTAATATTCATAAAGCTTTCATAGTTTAATAAACTTAAAACGAGTAAATAAAACTCCCCTAAATCGCAAAATGCCCGCCCACTATTAATGCTCGAACAATCGAACGTAGATGACTTTTAATAAAGTCCGAGTGCAAAGTTTAGGCGCCGGAAATAGAGGTGCACTGAGCGGAAGCACGACTGCCGATAAATTATTCCTCGCCGCCATTATTCAAACTCTCCGCCCCCAAATCGCCCACTGCCATCAGCCTCCGCGGCTGCACCAAAAAATACCGAGACCACACTAGTCTGATGACACATTGAATTTGATAGGCCCATAAATATTTGTAATCTGGTAACGATCGGTGACCATCTCGATGCTGGTGCCTGATGAATGGTTATTTTATAATATTGTGTGCAATCTTTCATTTTTTCAAGTGCCACCGAAGTAATCATTTTATTTCACTACTTATGAGGGCGTTAAGAGTCAATCCTGATTCAGAGTATTCGCTATAAGAGCAATGTCTAACGGGAAACGCAATAACTCCTTCAATTGTAATTAGAAAATTATAGTTTGGTTTTAAATAAAGGGTAGGCCTACGTCAACATGGATATGGTTTCCAAAGGAATATTTCTATGACAAGAATAAATATTTTATAAACAAATGGAAAGATTGCATAAAACTGCTTACTTAACTTAAAAAAATCTCGCAAAATAATGGTTATTTTAAAACAGATTTTTTTTAATTCGTATGAACCATGTGGAAAAATTAAACAAAATTTAACTTTCATACGACATCCGCCTAACGCTAACAAGTTGAATTTGCGCTTATGGGAGATGATTTCAACATGGATTTACTCCAATACCCATTGAATAAAAGGTTATCTCAAACTGTCTAGAGCAATATTAAACATTCAAATAAGGTCTTTCGTATATATTTTCTAAATTTAAATTCCACATGAGCTTACCATGATGCATCGAAAGTAGCCTAATTGCGTGCCAGTTATTTGTTTTGTTGCATGAAGCAACAAAAAAAATCGACAGCAAACGAACCACTTTCGATAATTGCGGCCAATCTGTTGTTAGAGCAATGATTAACACCCATGCATTTGATTATTCTTACGAAAGATTTTCATACATTTTGTTTTAAAGGTATTGTACATGAATGGCACAATAGGATGACGATTGACGAGCATAAAAACCTAAAGTAATCGGAAATCCTACATTTAATAAATGTAGTTATATATTTTAAGGTAGAAAATATTTTTCTTTCTCAATAATAAGACCAAAATAATGATGCAAAAATATTTATGTACAATCAATTGTACATATAATTGTGGATAATTAACGTAATGGCTCTAAAGATAAAACACGATACGGTTTAGCATCCAATACAGCTGAGATGTCCCATAACTCACAACTTGGTGGTGGCGGTGGCCGGCGCGACCCATATAAATCGCGTTTTTATAACCAGGGTTCGATGTCCAAAGAACATTACGAGAACCAACGTTGTGCCAAATGTTAGAAAGTAGAACTGCATAATATATGGACGTCTTAAACTTAGATGGAGAATACACGACTGATAGAAACGTATTATGAATGGAACACGTATCGTAGTGAATGTCAAATACAGTAGGCCTATATAGTTTCAACTATTTGTAAGACGACAATTTTTTATTAATGGATCTATAAATTTTAAGGATCTGATCATTATCCGCCATTACCTTCAAAATATCCTATAAAAATAATAATATCAGTATATATTTTTAAATAACAATGAGTTAACTGTTTTTGCAATAGGCCTACAAATAAACTACTCGTTGGACTATTTTATTTATTTATTTTTATTTTTTTACGATCCACCACTTAATTGAAGGATTTTGCTTTTGTAAAATCTTGTTACAAAAATGAATGCATTTAAAGTATGTGGCGCTTATGGAGCCCCCCTCCCAAGCGAAACCAAACTGAATAAAGTTTCATTGAACGAATTAGTTTATTTATAAGTAATAAGTTTTGATAGAGCTTACAGACCAAAACTCAGTTATTGCATTTTCCAAACCTTGTTACAAAAATGAATGCATTTTCCGTACGTGACACTTATGGAGAGTTCTGAGTAGTTTTTTTTCTTTCCAAGCGAAACCAAACTGTAAGTTTCATTGAACAAATTAGTTCGGTACATTTACATAAGGAATGAGTTTTGATAGAGCTAACAGACCAAATCTCAGTCATCACATTTTCCTGACCTGGTTTACTGAAGTGTTAAACTGGGTTTTTAATTTTTACTAAGAATAAATATGTTTAATGTGGAGACAATTTAAAACAAGTGCTTGTTTATAAGGTTAGAAATACTTTTAGGACCAATAACCAAACATAAACAGGTCATTAACGGCAGACCAAGCGGGCTTTGACCGGCAGTTACTTTTGTTTCCAGCTGAAATCAGTATACAAAAGAAACAAAACGAGAGATGCAGCAGTCAATGGGCTGGCCCCGCCACTACACCGCCGCGCGCCGCTGCCCCACTCCGCGTCTATGCTCCGTACACGGCGCGGCGTTACTTGCTGATGAACAATTTTATTATTTACGACAATCCAGCCTCTTTAATGTTCCTTCACTCCAGGTCCTGTAAATATTTCACAGCACACTTACTCCAGCTCTTTGGCTTCAAAAGGTGCTTTACTTTCTCCATGAAGCGAATTGTCTATAGTACTTTAATAAAAATGGCCACAAAAACGAAAATGAAAGTACTAGCATAGATGAAATATGTACTAAATAAGAAAATATGTTCGTTTAAATATGAATCAGAAAAATTTTATTTCTGGGATAAATTTCTCAGGGAACTCTTATTTTAATTCCACTACCTTTAATAGCTTTATATTAAATTAAGAGGGATAACGGTTATTGAGAAGAATACTTCAATAGGGAAGATAAATACGTTTTAAACATCTATGCTACTATTCAGAATGTAGTTATATAACTTTTTCTCTGACTATGGGTAAAAAACTTTGTATTTAAACAGGTTAATCGCAACTCGATTAGTCTACAAGAAACCCAAAAGTCTACACTGTACCAGACAAAGACCCAGCTCTCCCGTTCATTACTAATTCACCAACTAGTGTTGAAATTTTGCAAAGGGAATCCTATGATTAAAAATGTAAATTATGTTATAATTATATAAAAAAAATAAAAAAACATAGCAATCTATTACGTCAAGTTAATTATTTACAACTACACAAGACTAAAACTTGTAAAAACTGTAACATACCAATTATTTGTAGTACACGAAAAGAAACTGCTATTGAAAATGGCGAATCCGTTCTAGTTTAATGTTATAATACTGGCAATGCCTGGCCATAAAGTTGAACGGCGACGACGACGCGGCGCGGCGGCGCGGCGGAGCGGCATTCAGCGCTAAACGGTTTCTCACTTCCCAACAGCCGCCGTGACAAACGGCCTCGTAAACCATAGGCGAGTAAAGGGTTGCGGAATTGTAATACTACAATTTAAATAATATACGGGGAAAAACATTATTATCGCTAAAATTCTGAAAGATGTTTCACTGTTTCTGTGTTCTGTTGTGATGTTGTTACTGTGTTCTTCTATCGAGCACAGCTACTTAGTAATAGCTTTTCGTACACGAAATGAAAACTGCCATCGATGTGTGGTTCGGAATCAACATTGAACTCACTTAAAATACAAACAAGCGCAAACTTAAATAAAAATTGGAAAACAATATCTAAGTAAAACGCGTTTACCAACAGTGAAAATACAATTACATCAGGAGGGCCACTTGGGCGATAAGGCGTTTCGTATCAGCAGGAACTCATTTGCAGTTACAGTGACTATTTTTCAATTCTCATTTATTTTACGATCGTATCAATAAAACCTGTACGTTTGAAGTTCGCAATTTCTAATTTTATTTTCTAGCGGAATAAAAAACAACAGTTTTCGAAACAGTATGGCATAACATTTATTGCTCTGTAAACGTTATCCCGTTAAAGCTGATTAAAACAAATCCAGCGAAAGGCTGTAAAATGTAAAATAAAGTTTTTTTAAGATCTATATAGTTCTGTTGTTACTGCTGTATGATCAAACAGCACAAGGTTGTTTTTAGCTTTACAGAACTTTTCAGAGACTTATATTTTATAAAAGGTATGGCTACTAATATAATTATACGGTTGACGAGACGACAATAAAAGACCCACCAGGAATGAGAACAAGATGCTTATTACGACGTTTGCAACTATCATAGCATAACGCACGCTTAGTGGGGGGTACTAAGCGTGTATCTAACTGTAATAGATTAATATTTGTATAAGATAATATTAGGCATATATTCGTAATCAAAATACGAGTATTTCACTTTGCAAAAGTAATACTCAAGTCCACTCAGGTTTTTTTGCTAAAGGATTAGATTAGGATAGTTCATTAGAAAATAAATGACTAGATATCTGGTACCACTATTCTAACATTCAGTACCCTTAAAGATGGTCTGATAGTTAATATGTGTTGTAGGAACAGTGCTAATAATTAATATAAATATTGATATAAAAAGTGCATTTAAAAGATTCAGCTGCACTACCTACATAAGGGTGGAAACTATTCCACATCAACTCTTCTACGTCGTCAGGCGCCAGACATAGCTTGCATCTTGAGCCTGCCACAAAATCAGAGTCAAGTTTGATGGACCCTCACTCGTTTAATACCCTCTCTCTCGCTCTAACGGATCATCCCATTCTCTTTCTCTCTCCTCTCACTCTCCTCGCCCCTCCACTATCGCATACGTTTTACATACCCTATCCGCCTCTGATAAATTATTCATAAACTTTTCAGACTTTTTCACTTCCCTCATTTTCGCCTTAAATGAGCCACCTTGGTTTTGATTTACTAAAGAGAATTTGCCATTTGATGAAAATAATGAAAATTTTGAATTTTGAAAAAGGGAGCATAAGAAATTTTTCGATCGCAAAACTTTTTAGTCTACGATGTGTTTGTTTATATATTTCTATCGCTGATTTTACTGTATAACAATAATTAAACTATTATAGGTTACCAAAATGAAAGCAGCAAGAACTAACAACAATGCAAATCGTAAAAAACTGTTATTAGAAATATTTAAATTTGATACGTTACTTAAAACATAAACATAATGTTTTAACATGAGTAATCAAACGTTGGCTATAATTAACCTTTTTCAAAAATAATTCCTCTAAAGATTTTCCAAATTTAAACAATAAAAAACTTGATAATTAAATTGGTGGAATCGAGAAACATTATAGAATCCGAACACGTAATCGGAATCGGCAAACTGCGGACCGGAGGCTTAAATACCTGTCGTCGGTAGATCCGGGCGGCGAGGGTGGGCTTAACCGGCTCCCGGGCTGATAACCATACGTGATGAACGCTGATAACAGCAGGGTCAACCGTCCCGCGTGGATACAGGGTAATCAACCGCTGCATCTTGGTGGAGCTCATCACAGACTACTGAATAAGTTAGTTTTATAAATAAATAAAACTATTTAAATTGTTTGACTTAAATCAACAAAAATTTAGTAGATCGATACTTCTATCGAAGGGACAAGAAGCTTATCGTTTTGCCACAACACTTATAAATCGTACATTTACAAATCTGCGAATTAGTGGCCTTGATGGTCACAGACTCTACGCTTACGTCGTTCATCCCAGTGAACCCAATGATATACTCAACAAACCAAACCGACTTTCCAAATCAATAGCTTGAAATTCGACTATAGGATTTATATTCTTTAATGTTTCAGGTAAATGCTTATACAAAGTTGTGTCCGTTTACCAATATGATATCCTTCACGTAATTCCTTCTGAGACACCCGAGTTAACACTTACCTAAACCACTGGTTACAAAAAAATCGAAATTTAGCCAGTAATCCGAAATGAACCGCGCCGACCAAAGTGGAACAGTTGCGCAAATCGGATACGGCAAATAGTGAGCCGATTTAGTGGACCAGTCAATTTGCAACATCGATCAGTAGCGACTGGGTGCTGTATTTATGGCCGGTGAAGAGGTTCAATTACGAATACCGGTAACGAATATATTACTAGGACACAGCAGATAATTTTCATTTGCCAACTTTACGTCTCGCTGGTCAGCAAAGGTAATTGATTATATCCGACGCGATGGTTTATCGCAGAGTATTGGAAATACTTCGCGTTATCTTCAAAGCGTTCAAACCCATAGTGGTAATGGTAAACCCAACGGTCAGGTCTAAAAGTTAGCTATGACATAAACTGTAATAGATATTTTTACAGACTTGCAACTAAATACATTTTGTCAATTCACTATTGCAGTTCAACTGTACCACACTCGATAATGTTACATTTGACAAAATAATGGGCTGTACATAACTTGATAAAAGGACCCATAAAGTGGAGCTAAAACCCTGCACACAAAAATTTAGTTCAATTACGATACGTAAATACAAAGCTGGGGTACCCAACGGAGTGGGTTAGGCGGGGGAGGAAGCTAGACGGTAACAGCAGTGGGCCAAGGACGGAGCCCTGGGGTACGCCTTCCGCTACTACTACTGCCATGCCTGCCGCTACTACTGTACTGGGGTCGACGGCACCGCTCAATCAACACTCAAGGTCCCCGGCTCGCCAGCCGCAACCTTCTCCAAACTTCGCAATGAATGGCACTGGGAGGGTTCAGAGTACAACGGTAAAAGTTGGATGTAGCGTGGTTTGAGATAAGTTTTTGAGAGCTCCTTTCAACGTTGTGTTTAGAATGTAGGTGGCATTTTTTGGTAATCATCGGAAAGAAATTGTGCTTTAGGCCTAGGCCTAACTTAAATTATTTTGAAGCGCACACAGTCCAAAACACATTCGGTATCCTAAGGTACCCCTAAGATGCCCATTCGGATTCCAAATTCTCATGCTCAAGTTTCAGTTTCTAAGTCTCGTATAGGTTGGTAAAGATAGGTCATTGGATAGGTGATTATTTTACAGATAGTCAATGGCCATTAACTATCACCATTGACTATTTCACTCGTACTAGACTAGCACAACTCAGTAGGTACTAAGTTTTGCTTAAATTAACAGTGAGCCAAGAAATTTTCTGAGAGCACAAGCTGAAAAAGTGTATGATTATTTCCTTACAGAATTTGAGCGCTTATCGGGGTGTCGTGGGATAGTTTAAAAATGATTAGTTTTGACGAAAAGAAGAATCCTATGTCTGATCTTTACATTAAGAATTTTGATATTTTGTCAAACGGTTTGTGAGCAACAGAGTGAATTCGAAATCTCGTCAGGTTCGCAACTGCTATACAGTGGTGTTATCTAAGTTACATGCACCTCAGCGGTACTACACCAATTATTTTCGAGTATAAAGTAAATGCCAATACATATCACCATTGTACACTACACAAAATTTGAACTCGTATTTCGCCATTACTGTAGTTTCATTTTACCCAGCCGATAATATAGCTCATAAAAATCATCCACAATTGGTAATAAAGGGGGTAACAAAAGTCTCATATCGTATTATCATAAAGAGAAAGCAACTTGTGATGTGCCAGTAAATATTAACGGCATATAATACGACCCAACAACACGCCACTTCATAACCCGTAACGCCATTGAACTTCATACATAAACCCCTCTCCCCGCCTCATCGGTATGACATTACATTTCAAAACCGGCAATAAACCGGAATAGCGGCGTGCGACGGCCGCGTAATGCCGCAGTCATTAAACGGCACACGAGTGGGCCAATAATAACCGGCAATATTTTCAGCGCGCTATTCTGGTTTGTTATCATCCAACACCAGCCGATGTTAGCGGCGGCAACAGAAACGGGCCAAGGTCGCATCCCTGTGGCACTCCGTAGAGAGGAAGACTGCTCCACTTTGCTATGTTATCACTTACGAGGAATACATTGACTTAAATACTGCGATGTAATCCTACTGCCATATAGGTAATCAAATTTAAATTTATTCAAGTGCCCCCAATTTTCTAATTTTCTTTAGTTTTTAATGACCAAATTTAAACGTGCCAATTTTCTAGCGTTTCTTACTCGATAACCTGGGGCCATCTCTGGCACTTAGTTTCGAAAAAATCTAAAGGAAAACGTATTTGTAATCCAGAAATCGAATCCTCGTCTGACACTTCACAACCATGCATACGAAGCAGAAACCGCGAGTGATGACTGCGCAAGTGCGGTCGACTGGCGAGATGCGCCCAGGACGGGAGCAGGAGGAAACGGCCGATCACCGCGGTACAGGTGTAGTAGAACGGATACGCTACCAGGGACAGCAACTGGGTTACGCGGGCGCACGCGCTCCGGTGGCGTGAGGGAGAGAAAGTCCACGGTAGCGCACCACACCACCCTGCCAACTACTGAGTGTTGGCAACCACAACCGATCACGACCAAGGCGACCCGGTCACCGGGGTAAACGCGGGGCGGGTACGAGGGCCGGGCGTAAGTGTAGAGAGTCGTTAGAGGTGAGGTGCGAGGCAGATCGAAAAGTTACTTGTCCTGGGAAGAATGCGAAAGCACTTTCTGGAATGTATGCTATGTTTATGAGGAAGTATTGCTATAGAACATTTTAGAACAATTATCATAAAACGGGTTTCCTTTTAGGCTCCCAAGACTAGGTTGGATTAAATCTCGGTCCTTAGCCATTAGAAATGGCCCAACCAGTCAATGCCAACCTTAGGCTCACAACTCCCTTCCCTCCGTTTTATTAAAAATTCGCTTTCCCAAAAAAGTCTATTGACATTATCCCATAAAAATCAAAGTTCCCAAGTACATGAAAGCATCAAATATTTATTTAGAAAGCAAATTAAAGATGAGAACAAAAACAACTGCCTTTCAAATTTTGGTTTTTTTCGACCGTTCGAGGTCGAACAACTCCATGCTTTTGTAAGATATGTGCCAACCGCTCTTGAGAGATTTAATCTAGAATAGATCTGTGAAGTTTGGGACCTGAAGACTTATTACATACATAATACTAAGGACTCACATCTTTGAGCGGCCTCGAACTTCTCGCTCTTCTTTTTCCTCTTCCACTTCCACGGCTTGAACAGCCGCCCCAGCGCGGAGAACTTGCTCTTGCGCTCGAGCGGCGGCGTCCGTGTGCCCGACCCCAGGCTGTTGGTGCGCAGCGTCGACCCATTCTGCTTCTTCCCTCCTGCAACACCAATGCAACTCATTAGTTAGTTATAAGTCAACAATGCTGGAACACTCTTTATTAAAAATATAAACCATTCCACAGCAAAAATTATTTAGTTACCTTTTTCTCCATCTGTAGAGGAAGCATATTTTTCATAAGTCATAGCATCGCAGTTTAACGGGAGTCCCACAAATTTAGACAGTCACATCGGCGACGAAGAAAAGTACAATAATTTTGCAACAAAACACTTGCGTGCCGAGTATTTATTCCTACCTAAAGCAGAATCATATAGGTATACCCCAAGTTCCTTAGTAAATCAAAGTATTATTGGATTATCTCCTTATTATCTCCATCTCTCTTTCTCCCATTTTACACTATTGCATTCAATGAGAATACCGTGGGATTAAGCATCTAGGTTTGCTGCCATGCATCAGGTTTTTTATCAAATATTAGTTACTCCCCCACGTGGTGAAGGTTCATAACATTTTTGTTATTGAAATATGTTAATAAAAAAACGATGTATATCTCTTTAAAGATTTGCCCATAAAAATAACATGGACAACTTCATTTAAATTTTCTCCATAACCATTTAAGCTATTTTAAATATTCAAAATACTAAATTATTTGTTTTATAAAGTTCCTTTACAGATGGAGTAATTTCAAATTGTCAAATATTAAAAATTTTAAGGGTAACAAATGTTAAACCCCCATTTTTACCCTTTTGGAACCCCATAAAATCCCGTTCTCATGGTCCGATTATATATACATAGACATGAATTTGAACGAACGGTGTTTTTTACTTTCTCCCCCTATACCATAGTATATGGAGAAAGTATTGTTTTCGTCAAAATTTTCGAATTTGAGTTTTTGGTGGATTTATCCATTTTGGTTCCCCCTGAGTCCAAAAAAGTGGTTTTCGGAGTGGTGTGTGTGTGTGTGTGTGTGTGTGTGTGTGTGTGTGTGTGTGTGTGTGTGTGTGTGTGTGTGTGTGTGTGTGTGTGTGTGTGTGTGTGTGTGTGTGTGTGTGTGTGTGTGTGTGTGTGTGTGTGTGTGTGTGTGTGTGTGTGTGTGTGTGTGTGTGTGTGTGTGTGTGTGTGTGTGTGTGTGTGTGTGTGTGTGTGTGTGTGTGTGTGTGTGTGTGTGTGTGTGTGTGTGTGTGTGTGTGTGTGTGTGTGTGTGTGTGTGTGTGTGTGTGTGTGTGTGTGTGTGTGTGTGTGTGTGTGTGTGTGTGTGTGTGTGTGTGTGTGTGTGTGTGTGTGTGTGTGTGTGTGTGTGTGTGTGTGTGTGTGTGTGTGTGTGTGTGTGTGTGTGTGTGTGTGTGTGTGTGTGTGTGTGTGTGTGTGTGTGTGTGTGTGTGTGTGTGTGTGTGTGTGTGTGTGTGTGTGTGTGTGTGTGTGTGTGTGTGTGTGTGTGTGTGTGTGTGTGTGTGTGTGTGTGTGTGTGTGTGTGTGTGTGTGTGTGTGTGTGTGTGTGTGTGTGTGTGTGTGTGTGTGTGTGTGTGTGTGTGTGTGTGTGTGTGTGTGTGTCTGTGTGTGTGTGTGTGTGTGTGTGTGTGTGTGTGTGTGTGTGTGTGTGTGTGTGTGTGTGTGTGTGTGTGTGTGTGTGTGTGTGTGTGTGTGTGTGTGTGTGTGTGTGTGTGTGTGTGTGTGTGTGTGTGTGTGTGTGTGTGTGTGTGTGTGTGTGTGTGTGTGTGTGTGTGTGTGTGTGTGTGTGTGTGTGTGTGTGTGTGTGTGTGTGTGTGTGTGTGTGTGTGTGTGTGTGTGTGTGTGTGTGTGTGTGTGTGTGTGTGTGTGTGTGTGTGTGTGTGTGTGTGTGTGTGTGTGTGTGTGTGTGTGTGTGTGTGTGTGTGTGTGTGTGTGTGTGTGTGTGTGTGTGTGTGTGTGTGTGTGTGTGTGTGTGTGTGTGTGTGTGTGTGTGTGTGTGTGTGTGTGTGTGTGTGTGTGTGTGTGTGTGTGTGTGTGTGTGTGTGTGTGTGTGTGTGTGTGTGTGTGTGTGTGTGTGTGTGTGTGTGTGTGTGTGTGTGTGTGTGTGTGTGTGTGTGTGTGTGTGTGTGTGTGTGTGTGTGTGTGTGTGTGTGTGTGTGTGTGTGTGTGTGTGTGTGTGTGTGTGTGTGTGTGTGTGTGTGTGTGTGTGTGTGTGTGTGTGTGTGTGTGTGTGTGTGTGTGTGTGTGTGTGTGTGTGTGTGTGTGTGTGTGTGTGTGTGTGTGTGTGTGTGTGTGTGTGTGTGTGTGTGTGTGTGTGTGTGTGTGTGTGTGTGTGTGTGTGTGTGTGTGTGTGTGTGTGTGTGTGTGTGTGTGTGTGTGTGTGTGTGTGTGTGTGTGTGTGTGTGTGTGTGTGTGTGTGTGTGTGTGTGAGTTTGTACCGTAGGACAAGCGAGGTCCTGACGTCAACCATAACAGCACAACTGAGGACCCGCCACACAACCGAGGTCTTGCACTCGGGACCTCGTTTGTATCTGAGACTATTTTGGTTAATTACAGTCATTAAATAACCCTACTTTTATATTTTTTTCAAATTTTGAGAGAGTCCTCGAAAGTGACAATGTTTATATAGAGTGCTTAAGTGTGCTTAGCGTAGTTCGGGGTGCGTCGTCCAGATCGCTCTGCAGCGCGCATAAGCACTGCCTGAGCGCTTCAGATCGTTTTTGTCACATGTGAGGTCCTGTCCAAAACTGCCTATTTCTTCAAATTTCAAGGGCTCCCAATGATTCTTCCAGGTATATTATTGCATGAAAAAGATAAATGGACACTAGTAAAAGAATTTCATCTCATAACTTCTCATTTTTCAACATAAAAAATTGTGTCATTATGAAATTATGGTCTTAATTATGACTATTTTTACCGTATGTAATTAAAAAATAATAGCTTCTGTTTTAGATCGGATATAGTTGAATCGTGTACATAGGAAGCTCAATTACAATAAACCATGTTATTCTAGGCAGGTCTGAGTTACGTTGCTACTTTAGGTAGGGTAATGGGACTAATCATGGACATACCTCAGAGGTAGGAAGTTTAGTTTCCAACACACCATGTACACACGGTACATGTCATAAATACATAAATATGTCACCTACATAAATACAAGACGGTAGTTATGTCGTCATGAACATAAACTAGTTACATAAATAAGATAATTAATTGATTTCAACATTTTACGTTTAGATTTTGTTATAAGTGAAATGGGTTTAAAAAAGTTTAATTCCACATTAGGCATTTCGCAATGAGTTTTTGAGAATCCGTATTAATTTTTTGCCATAATTTATTTTATTGCTTTAATAATTTCGTTACCTTAGTGCAATGTATTTACTATCGGTACAATTTAATAATAATCTATTAAAATTTTCCTAAATAAGCAATGAAGATAGTGAAAATAGTTTGTTTGGTATTTATTAAATTTCTATAATTGTTAATTGTTCATGTGTGCGGCAGTGCAATAACATTTAGTAGTAACTTTAAAGTCATCAGCCAAATTAATGTAAACACTTTAGAACAATTCGTGATCTGAAACTTTCCACTAAACGTTTGTTCGTAGCCCTAAAAGTAGAATTTTCTTGTTTTGTTACTTTGTCATAATTTGTTTTTTATAAAATATATGTTTTAATAATCACACTAATTAATAATCGAATATGTTACACATAACATAGTAATATCGTTATAGACTGTAGTCTTAGCTAAAATGCCAAGCCCGAAAGGCTCTTTTCTTTAAGAAGAGTTCATTCGCTCCGCTCACTCGCCTAATCGACAATCTTGTTGATATATTATTTTGTTCTGCGAGAATTATTGGATGTTATGGAAACTTTAACCATTAGTCGAATCTACACAACAGTAAAATATGACAAAATAACCGGCATCAAATACCATTATTTTGTCACCGTTATTTTGTCACATATCAAATTAAAATTGAATTTTTATGTATCGTCATAATTTAAGGTTTATATATTTGGTTTTCACAAGTTTGATATCAAAACGCCCAATTTGCCTTTAGTGTATGGGAATTTCAAAATATTCCGTATCGTTTATTTTATTAAATAAGCATTAGTTCGACCTACATTATTTTTTTAATATGGATATCAATGTAATTATTAATAGTGCAATACTAGATTCGTTATATTAGTAATGAACATTAATTAATCAAAATAAAACAAAACAAACGGTCATTTAGGAATAAATTTGTTGACAAGTGAATTTTATTCTTACAAGTTATTTTAATGACAATTCGTTTAAATTATAACTTTCTGTTCAAAACTACAATAACAGAAAACTGTTGTCAATGTCTATGCTTAAGGCACCGGAATGAAACTGAGAATATTAGGCCTAAAGGAAAAAAAAATTATTGTCCAGATAATCTTGTGTCTATTTTACTACCAATATATTTGTTATTGTATAGGAAATGTAGGATTACTCTAGTATGTAAAACACAGTACATAGTACATCACAGAATGCAAACAAAAGGTGCACTTTGTAAAACATTCTAATAAATACGTACTATATAACGTTATCAGTTAAGGCGTAACTAATTTTTATTGCTTTGGCAAGTAATAAGGTAAAAGGTAAGGCGCCCCTTTGGATTTAACTCTGGCTTCAATGTACAGGTCCCAATATGAGGCACACTACTTCCGTAAAATGGGCCTATTTCTTATGGATAAAGATGCCCTCTTCTTTGATACTTTGCTGAAATAAGCTCTTTTAGAATAAAAACCCTGTCTAAAATAGGAGTGCACCCATATAGTTCCTTCTAGGAAATCCCTTGTTTTTTATTTCTTAATTTTCCTCAAATCATTTGATATAAATTAAAATAGCCTACTAATATGGAACTAACATGTTTAAAGTGCATGTAATGCTGTCTTGACGTTCTCTCTTTTTCCTTCATTCATTATTTTTCTAATTGTTCAATCCCCCAGATCAACAATACGAATAATTAATAGCCTAGATGATTGTAAATGATTACTCTCCGAGTCTAAAAATCCGTTAAAATCATTTAATAGAAGATTGTAAATGATTACTCTCCGAGTCTAAAAATCCGTTAAAATCATTTAATAGAATTAAAGTAGGTACATTTTAAAAATAAAAAACAAAATCAGCAATAGTGAATAATGTAGACTATTTTGATCTTCTCACACAAACACACAATGTGTTAAAGCTTGAATTCTCGGAATCAGAACTACCTTGACGCCGGACGCGCCGTATTGTTATCTACTCAGATAAAACCATTCCCACAGTCTGCCTAGGCCCAGGTGCATTTGTTGTCAGGGTTTTAGAATAGAATAGAATAGATATTTATTTTCTCAAATATACATATTTACAGGTATGCACAGTAATGATTTTTAACTTAATGATTGAGAAAATAAATACGACCTCATGAGGCTCTGCCTGTTTTGAGATTCCTTCACTTTCTTAAAATTCTAGTACTTTATAGCGATCAGAAAAATAGGATAAAATACTTCGATTTAAAACGGAACAATCTCAAACAAAAATCTTTTTAGAATCTATACAGTTTGTGCCGAGAATAAATATTAATTAAATCAAAATTGTTTCTACTCACTTAAATTACAGTTATTTAGCCTCAAGGTCATGGTTCATAGCTTGCTCTATGGCTAGCCAGCTATTTGCTGTGTAACAAAGTGCTGTATCATCAGCAAAAGAAGTTAAGTGTCCTTGGAGATAGGCTTCACAAAGGTCACTAATATATATATATAATAAATAGGGATACTCCACAGTGTATAGTAAACATTTCACTTACAGCTAAATTGACCCTAACAAATTGTTTCCTCACAAGCAGATCACTTTTGAACAATTTATGTGCATTAGGCCTACCTCTTATACCTATATCATACAGGGTTAGGCAAAAGTCTGGACACCCCCGGTTAACTTTTTAGCGCTTTGCATTAGGAAACCCAAACTCGGTACATGTTTACGACATAAAAAACGGCACTTTTTCATCACTACACAGCTTTGCCCCTGCCCCCAAAATGGGGTACTTTGGGGGCAGCCCCAAATTTTCAAATGTAAACCCCTATTTAATTATCTTTAATTTTAAATGGAAAAGACCACTGACACATTTACTTTCATTTAAACCATCATACACATTAGTCATAAAATTTAGTATAGCATCTTCAGTATTCATTCCAGTTCTAAATCCAAATTGTTTTTAACTAAAAAAATGTGTAATTTGTAAAAAATTTATAATTTTTGTTTCATTAATTTTTAAAATTTTTTTGGGAAAAACAAGAAAGTAAAGAGATACGGTATGCCTATAATCACTACATGTCGTTTTCAAACCACTTTTATGAATTGGTATTACCACTGCATTTTAAACTTGTTGGAAATATTCAAGAAGAAGAACTTAACTTAATGACAAACAAAAGAACATGTAAAATGCTTGAAGAGACTTCTTTTATCAAAACAGGACTAATGCCATCAATACCATTATTCTAGATGTATTATTGAGCGGAGCGAGCGAAGCGAGCGAAGCTCCTATACTACACTCTGGCTTTTTATTTACAAGTACTCCTCCTGAACGGCTGGAGTGATCCTCACGAAATTTTGCTCGGTCATAGTAACCATCTATGGGAAGGTATAAATCTGGAATGGTCCAAATCGGACATAAGGGTTCTGCCCTATGGCCCTTTAAAGTTACCATGTTATTTTGATAGGAGAAATATTTTATTTGGTTTGTTTACTGTGTGTTGATTTTACAGCTGTTATAAGGATCAAATTTAACTGCAGAGTGTTACTATCAGCTGTTTGTTAATACAGTAGTTTTATGTTGTTTTGTTAATTTTAGTGGTTTGTTAACCTTTGTAAGTGAATGAAATGCAACGTTTACGGAGAGGAGGTGCAAATCTTGGACGACGCACAGTTTAATTTCTTGTAAACCCCGTCGCAGCAAACCTGGGTACTCAAAAATTATTAGAGTATTACAGACTTGTGGCGAGTAAGTGCAGCAAACAACCTAAATCTGGCGACGAATGTGTGCAGCGAATGAGCTGACCCAAAAGGTGAGTGAGCGCAGCGAACGAGCTCACTTGAATTACCTATAAAATATTTGCTATTATTGATTTAATAAATAGTCGCTCCGCTCAATATTGCAAGCAGACAACTGCATTGTATACCTAGTTTTCAAGGTTTTAATTATCAGCATTAGTTCATCAAGCATCAATAAAAATTGATCTTGCTTCATATTCTTAGAAAATTTTCCTTATATTTAAGAGAGAGAAAATTATTATCTATACTATATATATTCAAATCAAGCTGATTTACTATTTATAGAAAATAAACACTAAACTTATTGGCCACAGACAATTGATTTTCAACACATGTATCATTGGTTTGTAAACTTATCTTTTTTTATCTTCAAGGACTGACCAGTTTTATCCTTTAAAGTATTCCAAGTTGCCTTAGAATTGCCTTTACATTGTTCAAATCTTTGTTTGTAAAAATTATTTTTCAGTTTAGTGATTGCAATAAGGAGATTATTTCTATACCGTTTGTAATAATTCTTAAGTTTTTTTTAAGGATGATTTGTGACCAATTGAAAATAGGCTCCAATTGCCTAAAAGTGTAGAAATATTAATTTTTTTGACTATATAATAAGTCATCCAAGGTTTTATTTTTTTGCACATTAAAACCTTGGTTTTATTTCTATCTTAATTTGTGTAATAGAACTATGTAAAGTATTTTAAAAGTTATCAAAAGCTGATGACGCATCAGTTGCATTAAACATCAAGCCAGTCGGCACTTTCCAACAGCTGATTGAGTCGAGCATAGTCGATGCGATCCCCCTGGCGGGGGAGGGGGAGGGGGAGCGGGCGACACAGGCTCGCCGCTAGCGGCCAGATACAAATTCGCCAGTGGTTGGAGCCGCTCCGCCGCCACCGCCGCCGGCGCCGCTCCGGCCAAGTCGATGCACGGCGTCGCGCGACGGACGTCGAAAGACGTCGGAATGAAAATGCATTGGTGCAAATGGGACCATTTATGCACGACGCCCGACGCGCGTACTCAAAAACCCGACGTCGGTATTTAGAGTACGACCATCGGGCGCGCGTCGAAAATGTTGTCTAAATACATTACAGCATATGGAGCTATTTATGCACGGCGTCATTTGACGGACGTCGAAGGACGCTCGTCGGGCGGACGTCAGGCGCGCGCCTCACCGGCGGCGCCGTTTTTGTATGGTGGGGTAAAGCGGCGTTTTCCTAGATCCGCGACTCGGCTTGTTGCGCTGCGTGCTCCATGCTCCGCGGTAGAGGAAACTACCGTTTGCATTGAAACCATTGTGACCGTTTTCCTAGCTGCGCGTTGCGCGACTCACTGAGTAGGCCTATCGCGCAGCGTGCTACGTGCTCCGTGTTTGGGACCACTGCTTCGAGAGCAGTCTATCACGCACCGCGCTGCCGAACAGACCTTCCGCTGTCTGCATTGAGAATATTAGAATGTCAAAAGTGACTGCAGATTGTAGTCAACAACAAAATATGAACAAGTTCTCACCAGATGACGAAAGTGGGTTGATAGAATATGTATCTGTATATGAAGTTTTATGGAAGATGAGCCATATGTACTCTTTAAATTTAATTCGTCGTCTATGAGGTGCTTTTTTATTAAGATATTGTAAGCACCCACACTGCTCCTTCTCTTGAACAAATCGCTGCACTCATCACGACTACGAGTCAATAGAGTAACGGCTATGTCCACATCTTCAATCATCTCTTTACCTTCTTCCAACAATAACAACAGTGCAACAGGCTTCTTCCTATCCATAGCAGAGTTGAGTGAATACTGACAGGATGTTCGTCTGTTCGTCACGCAACGCAGAGAGTTTACGACGGTGCTAGGAAAACACTTTTGCGCAGCGTTGACATACAAACACGGAGCACCTGGCCGCGGCGGCGTGATAGACTGAATCACGTAGCACGCAGCGCAATATACCACGGAGCTAGGAAAACGTACCTTTAAGGCAGTTCATCTATGTCTATAGCATTGATGCTTCTCATTGAAGAGGTTGTTTTTAGTGCTGAATTAAATATTAAACTGTTTAGCGTCTAAAAATTCTGCTAGGAGCGTTACCAACCTTAAAATCGATTACAAATTGACTGCTGGTTTTTACTATTATTAATAATTTAAAATGTAAAAAAACTATAAAATTTACTGATTTGCTGAGCGTGTATGCAAATCATAAAAAAACATTCTGATCGTGATCGTGATAAGGGATCAATGGGTGATGAATTGTGGTTTGAGAAATGCCTAAGTACTTTACATTAATACGTGTTTTTGTTTAATTTTAAAATGGTAAGAGTCAAATGATCATATTGAGTGAATATGATATAATAATTGAAACTTAAGTGTATCAGTCAACGGAGTGTTAGAATTCTGGATTTTTCCTGAAACGTTTAGGTCATTTCATTGATTGCAGAACTATAGGAAACTATCGGGCCCGACGACCGCCCGACGCGCGCCCGACGGACGTCTTTCGACGCTGGAGAGACGCTTGACATTAATGTCAGCGTCACAATGACGCGCGCCCGACGTCCGTCACCCGACGCCGTGCATTAAATGGGGCCTAACGCCAACCACATCTCTTATCAGCTAGTGGTCTGTTATACCAGCGTGGACTACTGTTGCTTCCACGACAATCTCGATCCTGTTAGCTACTCTTATGTACACGTGGTCCAAACATGTTTCAGACTACTCAGTTATTCGAGTTGGCTCATAAACTAAGTTTTCCATACCATTTCTTGCTAACAGTGTTTTATATTTATCAGTTGTATAATTAAAATCATCCAATAAATTAATATTAATATCACCAATTACAAATAAATAAATTATTTGTATTCTTAAGCATACCATTTGTTGCTATTTCAATTCATTAATAAATTGCTCAGCTTGAATAAAATGAAATCCATGTCATAGCCAACAAATAAAACTGTTATTTCTGATATTGTAAAGAAATAAATTAAGAGTCTGCCGTTTCAAATTGAAAATCCAAACAATCTGCTTCTAAAATATTGTTTTTTACGTAAACAGCTATGCCTCCCACTCTATAGTCATCACTGCACTTGAAAAACATTTGATAATTAGTAATTTCATACAAACACGCTTCCTCAGTATTAATCCAAATCTCAGGTAAGATGATTACTGTATATCAGGAACTGGTTTATACTCAAATAGTTCAACTATAAAAAAATCTAAAATTTTCCTCAAACTTCTTATATTTTGGTGAATGATACTAATTTTTTCTACTAGACTCATATTTTACTTTAAAAAGAATAATAATTTTAAATGGAAATAACTATTCATAAAAAACCATGGTGTACAAAAAATAGCGATAAAAACAATATACTAATGCATTTAACACGTTGGCTACCGACAGTAGGAAATTCGGGTCGCCGGGACTTCCCAGCAGACCGATCCTAGTACTCGATCTCTCACCACAGACCGAGTCATTGTGACTAACACTAACCCAGAGACCAAAAATTTTGTTCCGCTATTTTAATATAATTTGATGTGTAACATATATATTTGCTCATAAACGTTGGGGAAAAAATTATTTCAGTACTCTTTTAGCATTTTTATTGCGTCACATATGTGTGACGTTGGTCTATAGTAATATTTTGTATTATGTTTGTTTGCTATAGACCGACTGTCTCACATATGTGTCATGAGTTGGATGACTGGGAAATAAATGAAAAATAGTTTTACTACACTAAAAAATACTAAAATATACAGGACAATGTGTCACACAATAAAAAACGCCATCTGGAATGTTTAGTAAACAAACACTAATGGCAGCATGTGGGCAGACGATATGGCCAACTTTGAAAATCTGTAAAAAATCAAATTGAGGTCCTACCCAGAGACCAAGCGACACACATGTGTGTCACACATTCCTATAGACCGATAAACAGGTTTTAGGTCGATTCCGTGGACCAAATGGGCGTGGCGAGTCATTTAACTGAACCGTGACTGCGTCCCATATATGTGGGAAATGGAAAATGGCTCAAAAGAATCGGCAGCAATGTCCAATACTGTTGGTGGAAACAGTCCTCACAAAATTTAAAAAAAAAATTTCAAAACCTCGCAAGATCTGGGAAGAAAAACAAAAAGAAATCATTAAATCTGAAATGAGCAGACACATTTGCTTACAATCTATCCCCGGGAAAAAAGAATGTGAAAACCTTATAAGAAAACACCGCAAAGTTTTTTATAATCGAGAGTGGAAAGACATAAAATATTTTGTTAAGAACAGTTTAAAGAAAAATTAAGTCAACATTAAGAAAATGTTTATCGATACAAGATACAAACCAGATCACTTTTTGTATTTTTTTTTATTACATGTTGTAATTTAATTTAATAAATAGGTTTCAAGATTAAAGTATTTTCTGCTATTTCACCTTGGTTGGCTTCCCTGATAGCACAGGAGCTAATGTAATGGGGGGTAAGTGCACTTTGTGTTGCAAGCTGTTTATTTTTTATTCTTGTTATCTACACAGAAGTGAATATTAAAATACAAGTGGTTGCTCTCCCACGGGCTTGATAGCATGGAAAGATGGTCGACCAGAAGTAAGAAGAAAATCTTTAACAGAGGCATGTACAAAATTACCTTCCCATGATTGACACAGGTAGTCTGGATGTCTTGTAGCCAGTTTGGCTCAGTGGGGTAATTAGTTTATTTCACTGTGTTTGTTGTCATATAACTTTCCTGAGGGTTTGTGTTTTCCGAGGCCAAAAAGAGAATAACATTTTTCTTTTTAAATATGGTAATTTTGGATCACTATTGAGTGACGGGTAAAATTTATACCCACAATGTCTCTGAATATTTCTAAATTATTTTTATAATATAGGGAAAACCGTGACGCGAGCTTGCTTGCTTACATTACTTTTCTTTAAGGAAATTAATATTTTTTAGCCAATAGTGTTATATTTTAGTTTTCAAGGATTTTAAAGTCCCTTAGACACACATGCTGACCACTCATTTTTAGACGTTAGTTGAAAAAAAAAAAATTGTAGGAGGCTAGTTCTTATAGTACCAGTCACAGGTACATACTCACCAACTGCCGGCAAGTGTAGTTATGTTTTTTTTTATTTTTTTTTTTAATCCTATAAGACTAATGTTAAATTTGTAACATCCACTAGGCCTTTTATATTGGTCAAAAAGATTCATCTTTATGTCATTTGAAAGGAAATTTTAATAGGAGAGCACCATGAAATCAAAATTGTATATTATTGATTGTATGTTTAATAAAAGCAGAGTATTATCCATATTATTATTTTCTCCGATGATGGACACGTGTTTTCAGTAGTTCAATCACATAAATCCCTCCATAAGTTAATCGTAATTTTTAATTCACAGTGTCCTAGATATTGATATTCCCTTTGAAGTGCCATCAAGATGAATCTTTTTCGAATGAAAATAGGCGTAACTGTTGTTTGAAATTTAACATTAATTTGTCATATGGGCATAAAAGTCCCAGGCGGCCGGTACTGAGCCCGAATTGTCTCGTGGCCGCGGCCGGAGCGCTGGGCGAGTTTTATGGGATGCAGAAGTATACGGGGATCGTGTTTTAAAATTAAACCATTATGATAGGAGAGTGACTCTTAACTTTATCTAAAAGTAAAAAGACGGATCTCGCCTTCTCTGATCTTAGATTTTTTTAATGTCTAATTTAAGCTATAACTGTATAAAATCATCGGTTTTTATCAATGCAAATGGAAGTTTTTTTAGAATCGTTTAATTTTCTGCGAAATGCTGCCTAGAGTTATAACTAAGGTGTCATATTAAAGAAGAATAGGCCTAACGTTGCTAAATTTCCTTTGTTACCCTTTGGTTATTATTTCATCAAAACTAATAGAAATCTTCTGTTAAAAATAGAGAAAAACAGATAATTTTATACAGTTGAAGCTGAAATTAGAAATTTTATTGAAAAATTCTAAAACCAGAGAAGACGAGATTCGTCTTTTTACTTTTAGGAAAGGTAAATAGCCAATCATTTTAAATGGTTAGTTTTAAAACATGATTCCCGTAAACCTCTGCATCTATAAAACTTGCCACTAGAGAAAAACAGATGATTTTAGACATACTGTAGATACAAGCGGCAAAACATTGACAAATAAAATTTTACTACTAATGATACCAAGTCACAAGATATTACTCCGCGCAAGGAGGTAAATTTTACTGCAGACATTTCCGCGGTTAAGACATCGAACCGCTTATTGTAGTGTGTAGTGGCTCATTAAGTTCACCGATCGGGGGGGGGGGGGGGAGTAAGTTAGAGAGAGTGAGAGCGTGAGTGAAAAAATAGCCCGCAACGACTCGAAAGTCCTTTTTTTAATGCCCCTAGAATACAATATTCTAAAAAGGATTATCAGTTTTATATATTACTTTTAACGGCTTTATTCATTACCATAATAATACATACATAATACCATAATAATACATGGTACAGTATTATTACAATTCACAGTTTAACACATTTTAATAACATGCCTATTATATACTGTAATATAGGCCTACTGTTTTTATTACTCTCTAAAGAATCAAAAAACTACAATATTATTAATACGAGGTGGCCCTTGCGCAATTTGCGCATTTTATGATTCTGTATGAGTGAAACTCACCTTTGGGACAGAGATCTATTTTTGTTTACTATTAAACCTCGTTGCTATCTGGCTTTTAAAATTCATCTGAAGGTAATCAGCTGTTAAATTAAAATTCACATTAAAGAGATTGCAATAAATAAATCAAAGGCGAGGGGGGCGAAGCCCGAAACAATATGACCTTTTTAATTATGATTCGTCACTGCGGTATATCCTAAGCTTTAAAATGACACCTCAATCTTAAAAATCGGTTTTGTAGGTCGAGAGAAAAAGGGACTTAACAGACGAAACCCTTATAGAAATAAGAAGATAGATAATTAATTCAAGTTCTACATTTTGATTCACTGATTTAATAATTTAAACTTGTAAACACATTTTATACCTAGACCAAACTAAAAATTAAAAATGACCGCCATTTGGAAAGTACCCATCAGAAAAAAATAATTTTTTTACCTGAAAATGAACACTGATGTGATAAATGTGAATGCCAAATATGAACTTAATACAATGGTTTGTTAGGGAAATAAAAATTATTTTCTTTAAAAATGAAATGGCTGCTAGCGGGTTAACGAGGCATTTTAGTACGTATGTTTAGAGGAACTTTTTGGTGTGGGCAGCAATAACATCCTGAATTCCTGAAACATTTTTCGGAATACCCTGTATATTATTCCATTTATAATTAATTGTTAATTAATTAGAGTTTGGTGAACAATAACGTTCATAACGCTGGTCGAAATTTTTATTTTGTACCTTGATCAAAATTACGAATACTTTATGATGATCATGGTACAGTAATGACAATTTCCAACATCCAGTGATGTAATAAAATATTATACTTTACATGAACATTTCCTCTCATTTCCTTCTCTTTAATTGCCATACTATTTTAATTACTATGTCTCAATGTACTGCTGCAAAAAATAAAACTAAAAATTCAGAAAAAAAACCCAACTTTATGGGCAAATGCAGGTTCATTGTCTTGCATTTCATTTTATTTGTAGACTCTAAAAGGAATTTTCACAAAGGCTTGCGCGACTTCGAGGACGTCCTGGAAGTTTTGGAAGAAATAAATAGCTTCCCGTGCTATAAAATGAGACCGTAGGGCCTACACAACGCACGTCTGCGACGTCCGTGGAGTGAGGAGTGAGAATTGGTCGGAGACCGGAGAGCGATTTTCCACAAACTTCCACGGCGTCTGCGGCCTAGCGCATGCGCAATGAACACTTCTGATCCACGTGTTTCGATCCCCCACCCGCACCCCGCATCATCTGCAGTGTGTTTACTGTCGTTAGTCGTTGTTGCTGGTGTTCTGTGCCTTTTATATATTTATAAAATAATAATGTTATTTATTGAAGTTATTAATTAATCATCGTTAATGTCATTATTTTATATTTGTTTTTCTGAAGACTCAACTAAAAACAAGAATAACGATCGTAATTAACTTTCATGCGAAAAACAAATCCTATACTATAGTACGAGCAATGTCTGAAGGGATGTGTGTTCCACGATCTCGAAATATAGCGGTTAGATTTTGCTTGAACTTTGCATTTAAGAGTGTTTTGGCCCAAAAATAAGTTTACAAACCACCTCAATCCCAGGAAAAATCGAATTTGGTCTAAATTTAAGTTTAAAAATCGTAATTTTTAACATTGGTCTTATGGGTTGCTATTTTGGTAACGAAATAACAACTAAAAGCAAACAAAAACAAAGGAACATGAATTTTGAGCAGTTTTTTTTTTTAACAGCTGTTATCTGTGAAGAGTCTGGTGTAGATGTAAAAGCATGATTATGACACAACAAAAGTGAATAAAACCAACGAGCAAGGCTCGGTTGACCTGGTACTATTGTTTAAAATAGAAATCAAAGTATGTCATGCAATTTTATTTTTATAAGTCTAAAAATATACCTCCGTCGCAGCAGACTTTTAGCGAATTTCCAGTGGAATTTTAGTATTTTTTTTACTAATACCGTAATAGCGTATTCCCTATAGGGCAATTTTCTAATATAATACTCGGTATAGTAACCATAAATTGGGCTTGTCAAATACCTAAAAAGTAAATTGTAATATGTTGCATTTCATAGCAGAATCAGTTACTTTAAAACAGTGTACACTAATAATAAAAGGGAAAAAGTCGTAAAACAGTGCAATAATACAAGAACATAATAATTTTATTCATCTCATTACATTGCATTAAGAACTAGAACAAAACAAGCTCTTTAATAATTTACATACAGTAATAACAGACTGATGACCTGTCCTCATAGTCATTCGCGAACAAGTGGACGTTTTGAAACGTCGCTGGGCGGTGTGAAAGGGCCGCGTCCGCGACGTCTGACGTCGCGGGCGTCGCAGACGCCGGTGTGTAAGAGGCTTGTGTTTTTTATTAATGAGTACTTGCATATTGTGTCATTAAAAATATTAATCGTGTTCTACATAAAGTTATTCGTAATTTGATACCCTTATGATAAATTTTATCAATAACCAAACGGCTTTTCATCCTGCCATAACTTTGTTATTTAAAACACTGTCCTTATTCATCAGCTTGCCTTTCTGGTTAATTTGAGACCCACTTAAACTGGATTAAACTTTCTTACGAGAGGAATTTTTTTAGCGTTTCCTTAGATGCACTAAAAATGACTCAAAACAAAAAATCTGCGTAAATTTTTACTGTATTTAAAAAATACTTGCTGTTCTTATTTGATAGTTTTACCGGTTACACTTAAATTAAATTAATCCGTAGCTAATTCTACCTTAATCTAAATCTTTTTCAATGAAATAATAACTTATTTACGATAGTTTAAAGAGTTGTAAGTTACAAACAAATAATGAGCTATAAAAATACGATTTATCATAGCAAATTAAATGCCAGGAAAAATATGGATGAAATAGATAAGCGTTTATAGGACCACGCTTGTTAAAAAATCAACAGGCCTTGGAATTGTCAATGACTTAAACAGTGCTTATAGGGCTACACTTTTTGGGAAAAAAGACAGGACCTCGAAACTGTCGAATCCTTAACGAGTGCTTATAGGACCGCACTTGTTAGGAAAAACGACGGGACCTCGGAATTGTCAATTCCTTACAAGAGTGCTTACAGGACCACTCTTGTGAGGAAAAAGACGGGACCTCGAAAGTGCTAATTCCTTACACGAGTGCTTACAGGACCGCACTTGTTAGGAAAAACGACGGGACCTCGGAATTGTCAATTCCTTACAAGAGTGCTTACAGGACCACTCTTGTGAGGAAAAAGGCCGGGACCTCGAAAGTGCTAATTCCTTACACGAGTGCTTACAGGACCGCGCTTGTCGGGAAAAACAACGGGACCTCGGAAGTGTTAATTGTCAGCAAGAGTGCTTACAGGACCTCGCTTTCGTGCAATAGGTTGACTTTTTTTAAACGCTATTTATTAAGCAAAAAAATGTTTCTAACTATAAAAAATACCTTCCTAACGTACATCCAATTAATATTTGTACTAAAAAAATTAATTGCGTATTTTTAAAAAAATAATTAAACCGGGGACCTCTATTGTGCTGATACAGTGTAGGTCCTCGTTTGTGCTAAGCTTAATACACATAACACAAACGAGGTCCTCTTACAAACATGTGTGTGTGTGTGTGTGTGTGTGTGTGTGTGTGTGTGTGTGTGTGTGTGTGTGTGTGTGTGTGTGTGTGTGTGTGTGTGTGTGTGTGTGTGTGTGTGTGTGTGTGTGTGTGTGTGTGTGTGTGTGTGTGTGTGTGTGTGTGTGTGTGTGTGTGTGTGTGTGTGTGTGTGTGTGTGTGTGTGTGTGTGTGTGTGTGTGTGTGTGTGTGTGTGTGTGTGTGTGTGTGTGTGTGTGTGTGTGTGTGTGTGTGTGTGTGTGTGTGTGTGTGTGTGTGTGTGTGTGTGTGTGTGTGTGTGTGTGTGTGTGTGTGTGTGTGTGTGTGTGTGTGTGTGTGTGTGTGTGTGTGTGTGTGTGTGTGTGTGTGTGTGTGTGTGTGTGTGTGTGTGTGTGTGTGTGTGTGTGTGTGTGTGTGTGTGTGTGTGTGTGTGTGTGTGTGTGTGTGTGTGTGTGTGTGTGTGTGTGTGTGTGTGTGTGTGTGTGTGTGTGTGTGTGTGTGTGTGTGTGTGTGTGTGTGTGTGTGTGTGTGTGTGTGTGTGTGTGTGTGTGTGTGTGTGTGTGTGTGTGTGTGTGTGTGTGTGTGTGTGTGTGTGTGTGTGTGTGTGTGTGTGTGTGTGTGTGTGTGTGTGTGTGTGTGTGTGTGTGTGTGTGTGTGTGTGTGTGTGTGTGTGTGTGTGTGTGTGTGTGTGTGTGTGTGTGTGTGTGTGTGTGTGTGTGTGTGTGTGTGTGTGTGTGTGTGTGTGTGTGTGTGTGTGTGTGTGTGTGTGTGTGTGTGTGTGTGTGTGTGTGTGTGTGTGTGTGTGTGTGTGTGTGTGTGTGTGTGTGTGTGTGTGTGTGTGTGTGTGTGTGTGTGTGTGTGTGTGTGTGTGTGTGTGTGTGTGTGTGTGTGTGTGTGTGTGTGTGTGTGTGTGTGTGTGTGTGTGTGTGTGTGTGTGTGTGTGTGTGTGTGTGTGTGTGTGTGTGTGTGTGTGTGTGTGTGTGTGTGTGTGTGTGTGTGTGTGTGTGTGTGTGTGTGTGTGTGTGTGTGTGTGTGTGTGTGTGTGTGTGTGTGTGTGTGTGTGTGTGTGTGTGTGTGTGTGTGTGTGTGTGTGTGTGTGTGTGTGTGTGTGTGTGTGTGTGTGTGTGTGTGTGTGTGTGTGTGTGTGTGTGTGTGTGTGTGTGTGTGTGTGTGTGTGTGTGTGTGTGTGTGTGTGTGTGTGTGTGTGTGTGTGTGTGTGTGTGTGTGTGTGTGTGTGTGTGTGTGTGTGTGTGTGTGTGTGTGTGTGTGTGTGTGTGTGTGTGTGTGTGTGTGTGTGTGTGTGTGTGTGTGTGTGTGTGTGTGTGTGTGTGTGTGTGTGTGTGTGTGTGTGTGTGTGTGTGTGTGTGTGTGTGTGTGTGTGTGTGTGTGTGTGTGTGTGTGTGTGTGTGTGTGTGTGTGTGTGTGTGTGTGTGTGTGTGTGTGTGTGTGTGTGTGTGTGTGTGTGTGTGTGTGTGTGTGTGTGTGTGTGTGGGTGTGTCAGGATGTATACAGAGCTAGAGAATGCCCCAATGGTCCGATTTTTGTGAAATTTGGTACGTAGGTCCAAACCCACGATAATTCCAGGCGTTTTTTTTTCATTTTTTTAAAATTTTTGATTTTTAAGGGTAGTTTACCCCCAAAAACCCTCAAAAATCGTCAAAAATCAAAATTTCTCAAAAACGGCTCTAACGATTTTGATTAAAATTTTGTGGTTTATTAAGCTTAAAATGTTGAATAAAATGACACCACCCGCATCTCCGAGAAAATGCGCGTTCAAAAGTTATGGAGTAAAAAGTGTTTAAAAAATCAATTTTTTGAATTTTCAAAATAGCTGTTGTCTCGAAATAAATTTTACTTATCACCATTAAATCAAGCTCAAAAAACTAAATAATCCAGTATTTTAAATTATTGCTCTACGTCAAGTGGTTGCGGAGAAAATTCAATTTCTTGTTTAGCGGTAAACGCAGTACGTTGTTAAAAGTCACAGACGCGCGTACGGTCAAACGAGCGTTGCTCAGCTGGTAGCTATCCGACTGAGTCATCAAGACATTAATGTTTGGAGCTTTTAACACCTTTTTTATATTGTTGGGAGAAAGTATGTGTCAGTTAACTGATACCGTTTATTTCTCTGGGGACCACAAAACGAAAAAGTAATTGGTCCCGGAGTTAAGTCTTACCGTGACTACTACCGTAATAGCGTGTTCCCTGTTGGGATTTTCGCTAAAACTATTCAAATGAAATATTAATTATCTCATAAAATAAAATGTAAATCCATTATGAACCGAAAAGGTATCCTTAATATCAAACACGATCAAGAAAAATCTACATATACACTCATTACAAATTGCGATCCCATTATCAAGCTCTTTTATTAATAACTAAGGAAAACAGTTCGAAATCTAGCATAAATATTACTGTTAGTTCACAAGACCAAATAATCATAAATCTTATACTCTAAAACAAGCTCTGTTTGTCCGGGCAAAGTTTTTTTTCGCTCCAAAGATTTTTGATTTTATTATTGAATATGGGGGTTTTGGCCACCAGAAATCGATTGGAGTTGGTCCCATAGCTGGGAAAAATCCGGTTTTCGCGCTAGAGCCCTTGAAAGTTCCCATGTTATCCTTATGGAGATTTTATTAATTGAACAAAAATCAGCTGATAACTGTAGATATAAACCAATGTGTTACATCTTTAACCTGTATATAGTTTAATACATTATACCAAAGCGCAGCAGGCTTGGCGAGTGAGCGAAGCGAACGAGCTCGTCTTTAAAATGGAAGAGGGCGAGTGAGCGGAGCGAACGAGCTTTGTGTGAGAACGAAAGAAATAATTTTACCGAGCTTAAGCTCGGTCCCCCTGGTACTAAATCAATAAATTATAACCGTCTAAATTAATATTTTGATTATCAGTTTTTACAGCTGTACGTAGTACATTAACATGTTTACAATCCTGGACCCAAAACCCATGTTATTTTAATTGGAAAATTTCAAATTTCAATGATGGATAGCGCCTTTAATTTAAGTCTGATTTTCATCAACTTTCCAAGGATACTTGTAACTACAGACCGAGCCCTATCCAATGACATCGGTTGAGAATTGTAGGAGGAGTTCTCTTACAAAAGAACCCTGGGCGTTTTAATAAGTATAGAGATATCTTGCACGTGCATGTAACAAAACGTGTGTGGTGAGCGGACAGAGGAAGTCTGTAACTCGTTGGGGATTGTCCACAGTCACAATGGACCATCAAAAAATCAATACAAGCCACGGCACAGTACGCCCTTGGCGAATGTTAATAAGGACGTGAGATTAGTTTAACGGACAAAGAACCCGACAATTGTTCTTGTTCCGCGGTAGTAGAATCTATACTTATTTAATACGCTAAGGGGTTTTTTGTCTTGAGAACTCCTCCTACAAATTTCAACCGATTTTCAAGTTTTTGGTGTCGTTGGATAGGGCTTGGTCTGTAGTTGTTTCCGCCAAAAATTGATGAGAATCGGACTGAAAATAAAGGCGCTATCCAACATTGAAATCTCATAATTTCCCATTTAAATAACATTGGGGACTGAATAAAGCATTTGAAACATCTGTTAATAATCAGCTGTAAATACGTTTAGTTATTGGCGATTAAAGATATTCACATTATTGGATTGGTCGGATGTCATTGATTTAGAGCTAAAGTAACATTTGGACTGTATTTAAATAAATTTCTCGATTTCGAGCAACACGTATACTAGTTTTCATTAAATGCATAAAACGTATTATAAATGTTACTTTCCACAATGCAGTATAGGCTTTCCATGACAAAGTGGTCATGTTAAGATTTACTTATTAGACAAATTATTTACTATACTTATTACACAAAGAAAATTTGAGGAAACATTATTAACTTTAAATATCTTCCGATTTTCAACTTTACTTTCAAACATAGCCAAAACCCTTGAAATATTATTAAAGAAACTTATTGTTTGATGAAAGAACAAAAAATTTGCAACTTGATTTCTGTTTGCATCTGCGACATTCCCTGTAACATTTAACGCGACTTTGTAATAAAACAGACATATAATTTCAAATAGATACAAACTGATTCTCTATACGTCTAGTCTATCTCACATAAACAATCTACGAAATCAAAAAGCTAAATTCAGTCTAAAACTAGTTTACAAATATTATTTTGGAATTTCAACTCCACCATTGAAGTCTGAAGATGTGACTGTACCATGGAGGACCCGGCGTGGTGGCGGCGCCCGACCATGCGGGACTATAAACATCAGCCGGCTGGTATTATTGAGTCGTGAAAGGGCGCGGCGCGGCGCAACCGTCCAAACCCTACAATCGCCGGCCGATTCGGCGCGGCGATAATTTATTTCAGCTCGGAGATAGCGATGGCGCAACGGGACCGCAGATTGCGAGACGAATGGGCGAGCTCTCATTATTGGATCAACGGAACGCAAACAACTGACGACGGCCGGTGAGACAGATTCGAAACGTCGGCTTATTATTGAATTAGTGGATCCGGCGGGGAATCGGACCGAGAGGCTAATGGCTGGAAATCCGGCGTGATTACATATCGACGATAATCTAAATCTGCTCGGAGATGAGTCACGTTTCACTATCTCCTCCTCCGACTCCGACCTTCAACTGCGGTCGTGTTTGCAGACGCCACGCAGTGGAGAAACGAGCGTGTACGGATTCAAAACATTCGGTGTGTTTTCACAAATGTACTGCGGAGACCAAGAGGTTAAGGACAGTGAGTTAATTAACGATCCCCATTAATGATCCTATGCTCTTGTTTTTACAAAAATTTCATGTCTATCAATTTTTTTTGCAATCACATTTGAGATTGCAAAATAATTCGGTTGTTTTACTATCCAAGCTACGCCCTATGAAACCATTAACCAAGCGTGAGTTTGTTATATAAGTAAAATTTTACATTTGTTAATCCTAGTTTGTAATTGTATTTAAATATTGTTTTATTTTAAAGAACGGATTTCCAACTCAAAAAGAGACCCTAATTTGAATTTGTATACGGTACATTTAATTTAAAAGAATATATAATTATCAACAGACGGATAAAAAATGAGGTGCAGTACATATATACCTCTCCTTTTATATATTGATCGTAATGAAAACAATCGCATATTAACAGCGCCTAAAACATTATCCCTCAGATTACCTAAGAACCCCGTCATCAAGATCGGCTGCCCTCTCCGTTACAATTGAAACTTGACGAGTTCCCCCTCAATCGTCACTTCCGTCAGACCATCGATCACCGCGCCTGTCCCGGGTCCGATCACGTGACACCTTCTCTTCAGACAACTCTACCTTGTACAGGGAGATGCAATGAAACGGTAGAGTTTTGAAATAAAAAACAATAAATAAATAAAAAAAGTATTTTCTATAAATATGATTGTTTGGAAATCACCTTAAGTACATCTTATCACAACTAAATGAATGGAAAATTAATGCTTTACCACAAAGAAGATTTTTTAAAGTATCGTTTCATTTTATTGAGAGTGCTTTTTGTTTTTATCGTTTTACATAGCAAGTATGGAGATATATCTTCGCCGTCCACTCACCAGATTTGAATGCTCTTGACTTCTTTATTTGGGGCTGTACAAAATGCTGAATCTTACACGATGATACGTCAGGAACCAAAGAAGATCTAAAGAAGTGATTTTAAGAAGAACGAGGTGGCCCGTGCGCAGATTGCGCATTTTATGATTCTGTATGAGTGAAACTCACCTAAAGTGTACGTAAATGTTGATTATGAATTATGAAGTGACATAGATCTATTTTTGTTTACTATCTCGCTTTTAAAATTCATCTGAAGGTAGTCAGCTGTTAAATTACAATCTATTTATTAATACGCAAGCATGTTTCATTTCCTCATTTTTTCTCAGCTCGTGTGCATCGTAGGAGAAATCCGTGCATACCGTTAGAAAGGTATAGTCCTGTAGATGAGCAGAATCACATTCTAATTCACATTGGACACCAGGGGTACGCCCCACAGGCTTTCAAAGTTCCAATGTTAATCTTATGGAGGAAGGAGATGAATGATTGAATCATTAGACAGCTGTTGTAAAAACAACTGCTAGAAAACAGGAAGAACAGATGTTTCAGTTATAAAATTTTTTTAGACTTCTTAGGTCCAGATCAACTGAAATTTTGATCGAATTTCGATCAGGAGGCGATCTCTAGTTCACATTAAAGAACTTGCAATAAAATTTTGTCAACATTTTAAAGCGCCCTCTAGAAATAAAACAAAGGCGAGGGGGGCGAAGCCCGAAACAATATGACCCTGTTAATTACGATTTGTCACTGCAGTATATCCTAAGCTTTAAAATGACACCTCAATCTTAAAAATCGGTCAGTAGGTCGAGAGAGAAAGGAACGAAACAGTAGAAACCCTTATAGGAATAAGAAGATAGGTTGATACTAGGAGCGAATAGCTATAATAGAGTCAGCTGAGTGGCGTCCTCGGTTTTCCAAGCATTTTCGGACTCTGAGGCACGATCTTCGATACCATCTGCAACGAATTAATTTTTGTTTCAAACTTCGCTTCTTTGAATCTTCTTTTGTAATAGACATATTTTCTTAGCAGACTTTGCCCAAAGAAAGAAGTCTGGAGCTGTCGTGACAATTTTTCCATTTGGCGATTTTTATGGTACAACCTTCATTAATATCCATTCATGTACTGTACTAAAGATTAATTTTAAAACTAACATTTTTGTTTGTAAATACAGTTTAAGTGTTTTTTTTTCAAAATCGTACAGTTTCATTGTCTCATCCTGTACTGTAATTTGTACACCTGTACAGAAGCAGGCGATGCAGTTGTAACAACAGAGGCTGTAAGCAAGCTCCATCTTCACCAAAAAGTTGCACTTCAGCTAATTATACTTTGTTATAATTATCCATGTGCAAAGAGTAACTGAGAATGACAAAATATTGTGTACAGTATCAATTAAATGATTCTTAAAGGAAATAACTTTGAAACACTTGGAAGAAAATAGAAAGTTAAAAAGGTAAAACCGTTTCATTTGAGTAATGGAAGTACTTACTAACAGCGTACAAGGGGCAATAGGAACAAAGAATGATGGACATTTAGCGCAAGAAGCTGTAATAAAGCTATAAGGAAAAGCTGAACAGACTCGCATCCAATCCACTCAACTCGTTTAGAAGCTACTTTGACGACGCTCGAGTAGTAATTATTGACTGCATCTCGACGGCCAATTAAAATCAACGAAACATTCTGTTTGAATAACAATACGTTTAATTGCTAAAGTTTAACTGGGTCTCTGGGGACAATAGTGATGGTTTCAATTGAACAATCGTTTATTTGATGACCTCGTATCTCTACGGGTTTGAACTTACAATAGCATTAATTAAAGTTTAAAAATAGACGGTTTGTTTTTATAAAAAATCTGATTTTTAATAGCATATAAGTTAAAGTTCATAATTGATTTAAAACTCGGTTTATACAAAGTAAAGTTGGCATTCATTTGTTAATAAGTCCTAATTACTCTCCAGAAGCGAAAATACTTGTTAAACTGGTGACGAAAATGGGATTGTAACTAATATATCGTCAAATTTCCAAACGTATTGTTTAATTTTATTCTAAAAGTAAGTGTTTATGTACATTAAGTACTGTAACTTGGAACCTCGTCTAAACAAGAAATAGACTAGTGCACACTCTTAGATCTTACATGCTATCTTAGAGCTTATCTAGCACCCGTATTATTCTCGTCAATACTACCTGAAGACAAAATAAACTTGAAACCCAAACAAATGTTTTATGTTATTGTTAAATTGTTGTTGGTTTGCCAAAATGACCAATAACTTACGGACCATTAGGTTGACGGTCAGTTACATTTAGTTCCTTCGTTAGGGGTCATCATATGAAGAAATAAGTTTGAAATTTTAAAAGAATAGTTCCTTTATTTGTATCCATCAAACTCAATTTTTCATGATAGCTGAAATGAAATGTGCCCGATATTAATACGGGTATTTCAGTAAAAATTATTATATTTCTTCTGGCAGTGATGTGTCTGAAATCCAAATGACTTTGATTTAAAACGCGTAGTAACTGCAGATGTTCCAAAAAAAGATGTGAGAACAATGAAATTTCGGGAGAGATAAGTTGAGTGGTGGTGTGTGCTACAGTAGTCCATGGCCGATGTCACCCAGGACCAAGACCAATGCGCAGCGGCAGGCACAAGATGCTTCAGATGTACCGCGTGTGATGGCGTTGCTGATGGCCACTGCCCCCAGCTCCGGTCTGACAGTCAAGGACTGCGGATTTTATTTCACCTTTCCGCTTTCTACTCGCGATTTCCCGGACTCCAGGGGGCAAAACTACAAACGCTTCTTGGATATATATTCAAGGAAGTAAGGTGTTTTCATGACTGAAAAATTTTTCAAAATGTTTTTTCGCCCGGCCAAGTAATTGTGTTCGCTGTGTAATCAATATAAGTTTGATTTAGTTACGAAGAGCTCTTAATATCATCCAATATAGAACCATTGACTATGTAAACTAAAACTAATATCCTGGTATTTTAATGACTAAAATTGTGATTTGAACCACTATCTACCTATATGATAAATTCAGACCACTGCTAATATAATGAATAATGAATGAATACTCATGATAATCATATGAATGAATTTTGTATACTGTATTAACAGATCAAAAAATCTGGAAAAAGAACAAATAAGTTAAACTTTATAATTTTTAGTTCGCCATTTAAAATAATGTTTGCTATTTGTGGGAGTTCTTTTAAGTCCTAAATCTTGCACTGGAATGAAAAAGGAACACGTATTAAGCTAAGATCTTCTTTTAATTAATCTCAATGTAATTTTTAGATGAAAGTTGGACGAAGACATTTTCCTTGCATGCGCTATCAACTTTGTAACACATTATCAGGATGAGTTATCTACTCGAAGATAATGTTTTTATTGGCCGCTTAAAATACCCAATGTTGTTGATACAAACTGCTCACGACTCGGATAATGTTTTGCTTCCACAGTAGATTTTGACTTGGTCAAAATATTTTACACAATAATTTCAGTTTAAAAAAATTACTAAATTTATGAAACTAAATTTAATTTTTTTAAAAGAAATTAATTAAAATTTGTCAAATAAACGGGACGAAATTTTTGTTATAGAGCACTTCAATTCAATTAAGACTAAGTCCAGGAAATAGTATACAGAATAGCAAAGAACATAAAGCAAATCTAACGCAACGTGTCCCAAATTGAAAGTTACCCGTCGGTTTAAAAACTATCTGAAACTTCCGAATGACAATTCATTGTCGACATTTTGAATGGTAAAACTCAGTAAACCGAATCAGACCTTCTCTCGTAAACAGAGCGAAAAGTAAAAGTGCGACGACGGACGTCTTTGTCCCCTAATTTGTACCTACAATTCCCGACTCCAGTGCGCTTTCGGCCGAGGAATCTGTGACAGTGGGAAACAACGTGGTAATGACAGGCTAGCGAGCGAGTGTAAATCCGGCTCAGTTTTCTCCCTCGGTTGCTCCGGTACAGCGCACCCAACAACACTGTCCACCGTCACCGTCATAGTCGCCGTTAACCTACTGCACGGCGGAAGATGTGACTACTGGGCGCCGCTAAACCGTTTATCCTGATTTCCCTCACAATCGGGCCAAACAATTGGCATTTGTGCGAAGCGAAGTGCAACATAACTTCCAGCTGCACCGCCAGCTGTCTGATGACCCAGCAACAAGTAGTGCGGCGTACCATGTAAAAGGCTTTAGCACATGTGACTAGTATGCTCATTTACTTGTTTACTATATTAGCGTGCAGTCCAAACAACTTATCGTGAAAAATTCATATTATCATCTGCGACAGCTAATATTTTTTATTTATACCAGTTTTAGAATTAATAAGAACTGAAGTGAAATTAATCTCAAATTGTAGGGCCTATTTAAGTACAGAAATATAACGATTAATTAAGAAAGCTAACATTGAGACAGTAGTTGTGCAAACTTATCAGGCTTTAAGAATGAACACAATTTAGCGTTGACATAATTTTAACAACCAGTAGGCCTAAATCTTAAACACTTCACTGTACACGAGAGAAAAATGGGCATAATCATAACGTACCTCGCGACTGACCTGATACGCAACCAAACACAAGGTTTGCCATTGTATGCACGGAGCAATGACGTTGGTCGGGCCACACTACACTGGGCTGATGACACCGACAACACTGGCTGTATATCACCGCGGGCCGAGACTCCGAGATGAGTAATCATTAATGAGCGAGAATATTATGTTGTGACGTCACGTGGTCAAAGTTCCTGAAGTATTCCTGGCTGCTGGACAATTAATACGGTAATCACCATCGAAAGGGTCTTTTAAGAACGAGTTCCCTTCTATCAATCACTTTCTGAAAGGCGACAGGAAATTTTTAATAGTTAATCCTTTAACAGTGCCATTCTGTAGTTTAAATGATAACTACGGAATTATACCCCGTTCAAAATAAAAATGCAGTCGAAACGCAGATTTCAATCCCCCCATTCCCCCTTGTCCTCCCACTGCCAAGAATCCAACCAATCACAATTACTGCTGAGAATAATTACAGGTGTTTAATGTCTTTAATGTTATTTTATACCACACTGAGAGAATGTTATTTTAACACTGAGAAAATAAAAATTTAATGTTATTGCAATGTTTTGTTTTCTGTGAGCAAATATTTCATTTTTCCGTTTGTAAAAAAAGCGATAGCAACGACAACTGGAGAAGTAAGTAACTCAATAATCAGCTCTATTTTCTTCTCTGAATTTCAAGGGTAAAATCAAAATAACATTTGATCGTGAAAAAAATACAGGAAATCAGGTAGGTATTGGGAAATTTCCCTTGTGGTGGGAAATAAAATTCTATATTCCTACGCACTTTAGTTTTGAACGGGAATTTCCTCATTCCCCGATCCGGCACCACAGACCGCCGACAGCGGGGGCGCCGGAATTCTACCCCCAGGAAAAGTACCCCCATGAAAAAACGCTACGTCATTTTGACGTCACAGGTATGGGGGTAGTTTTCCGGCCGCGAACTTTTGAAGAGAATACATTATACTCTACTTCAATCATTGGTTACGCACTTTTATAATTTATTTCTATAATGAACAATTTAAGCAATGTTTTGTAAGTTTACTAGGGGTGGAAAACTACCCCCGGAATTCTACCCCCGGAATACTACCCCCGGCAAAACTACCCCCGGATTTCTACCCCCGGAATACTACCCCCAGGAAATCTACCCCCGGAATTCTACCCCCGGAATACTACCCCCAGCAAAAATACCCCCAGGAAAACTACCCCCGGAATTCTACCCCCAGCAAAACTACCCCCAATGGACTAGACCAGGAATCCTACACCCGCGAAAGTACTTCCACGTACACAATTCCTTAAGTATTTAACAATTGTCGTTTTATGTACGTGTTCTGGTATTTAAAACATTTCTATAATAAAATAATAATATGTTAAATTTACATTAATACAAACTTGCCCTTCGGATGATCTCGTTCTCTACCCTCTATTAAATTCTATTACCATATTACTGGTTGTACTAGATATATTGAATTATATACTTTTCAGGCTATCTAAATTTACAAAACGTGAGTTAAGTTACATAAGCATAAAGTGTATCCTATCCTATACTTTAATACGAGTAAGTTATATATTTGTATGTGTGTATGTTTGCACACGGATCTCAAAAACAGCTAAAACCATTTTCTTCCAACATTGCAGATAACATAGTTTTGGGACGAATTTATTATAAATACAGGTCTCTATGCAAGAAAAAATCTTATTTCTTTATAATCATTAATTCGAATTATAAAAATTTTAACACTGGTCTTAAGGAGTTAAAAAAAATAATAATAATGAAAACAGTAGACTCAACTGTCAAAGTGCAGAATAGGCCTATGTGTTCCAGTATAAACATGTAGTTTTGCATGGCAGCCAATTACTAAATTAATAAATGGTACTATTTTATGATTTTTTAAATCGTACTTCATACTGCTGCTGATTATGAATTAGTATAAAAGTAATGTAAAAGTATATGAAACAACAAATCAATTTGTAGAATTACGTTTGAATTTAAAAACAAAAGCATTAGAAAGAATAAAGCAAACACCAGCTAACTAAATAATTAGAATTTACGTGTTACACATTCAACATGTGTTTTAACAAATATACATTGAAACAGTCTGAAAGCACAGAAAAAGGAAGCTGAAAGGCGAGTGAGTGGGGCGAACAAGCTCGTCTTAAACAAGAAATAAGCCTTTTTGTACCAGGCGTCTGTAAATGATATTACCATATTTTATCTATGATATTATTACTAAAAATATTACTGATTAAGTTTACCGAGCTAATGCTTGGCCCCCAGGTGCTGAAAATTATAAACCTAATATCAAAGTATATCATGGTACGGTAATGTATATATTTTATTTGATGTCAATAAAACCATACAGCTAAAAGCCTGTAAAGGATTGAGGAAAGATTGGTTATATAAAACTAAAGCATAGGCCTATTATAGAACTTGACGGCGAGTGAGGGTAGAGAACGAGATCACCAGAGGGGCAAGTTTGTATTAATATAAACTTAACATTTCTATTATTTTATAATAGAAATGTTTTAAATAGCAGAACACGTACATAAAATAACAATTGCTAAATACTTAAGGAATTGTTTACGTGGAAGTACTTTCGCGGGTGTGGGATTCCCATCTAGTCCATTGGGGGTAGTTTTCCTGGGGGTAGAATTCCGGGGGTAGTTTTCCTGGGGGTAGTTTTCCTGGGGGTAGAATTCCGGGGGTAGTTTTCCGGGGTTAGTATTCCGGGTCTAGTCCATTGGGGGTAGTTTTGCTGGGGGTAGTTTTCCGGGGGTAGAATTCCGGGGGTAGAAATCCGGCTGGTGTTTGGTTTGCTATAATGTTAATTTAGAGCAACCAAATTAAATAATAATGTATTTATAAAACTGGGGGTACTTTTCCGGCCGCGAGCCAAAACTCCATGCCACTTTAAGCTCCGCCCCTCGTGACGTCAAAATGACGTAGCGTTTTTTCATGGGGGTACTTTTCCTGGGGGTAGAATTCCGCTACCCCCGACAGCGGTCCACTCGTGTCATCCCCCCCTCCCACCACAACACACCCTCCACTCCAGCGTCGCCGGGCGGCTCCTGTGTGCTGTGTGCCCCATTATTCCACCACGGCTTTGTTGCCAACTCCTTCGCCCTTTGTTATTAATTATTGGTTAACAGCCAACCCCGCCCCCTCACAACACTCCACTCGACTACAGATTTTTCACCGCGGACGGGTCGTTCTGTCCATTTCTAAGTTGAGTGGGTTCGCCATTTAGTATTTTTTTTTTTTTTGTTACATACTTAAAAACAAGAGATCGTTTGTTTATTTGGTTTCTGATCCAGAAATCGGCTCTCAATGTTTTTTTGAAGAACTTGAAAATATACATGTAAAATAACTTTGGTATGTGTATTCCTAATAAAATTGTATGATATAACTTATATGTGGACTGGAAATTTATTGGATGAAATTGTTTACATTTATCATTCGCCTTGTCTTATGATATTGCCTCGACGGCAGCGGAAAAACAAAAAGAAGTAAATTAACAAGAATCGAATACACGAGCATAACTGTTAAATGAAAATGACGAAACAAAACCATTTAGTGAAGAAATCAATAATTAGAATTAGATCAGTACACAACAAATGATTAATACGGCACCAGCTTGTAGTCATAGCACAGAAATGCAATAAATATTTATTATTGTCAGTGATCAAAGTGTATTGAAAAAGTTATCTTGCTGCGCTCACTTTACTGGGCAGTATAGTTTGAACTCAGTTAACTTAGATTTAACATGCTGTTATTTGCTATCCACTATGAATGTTTGTAAACTGGACTTTTGGTAACGGATACATAATTGAAAAACTAGTGAAGATTTACTGACTAATTAATTTCAAAGATATGAGATAAATTAGTTTACTAATAAAGTCATTTAGCATTCATGTTGACCTTATCGTAAATTCACATCGTAATGAAATTTTTATTTCATTTTATTGAAAAGTTTACCTCATTTTCCACACTTTTTAATACTTGTGTATATTTATAATATTTACAGTCACTTTATATTAAATAATAATTATACAGTATTATGTTCCATAGATTGGAACTTATGTCCTCTTCGAAGTAATTGAGGAAAGTAGTAAACCCACTGAAATTGCTTTATCAAAAATAACACCGCCGCTATTAATACTGCAACTGCAAATAGCGCTGGCCTATTGATAAGCCAATTATAAAGCGGTATTGCATGTTAGCTGATTACTAATTTCGGAGCGACAAATGGTGAACCAAATGACAATATTCGCAACCTCATTTCAACACCAACATCCCCACTGGGACGCTCGCATCGATCCCGAACCGTCTCTATACCGCACAATTGAATCCGGCTAAATTACTCCTACTTTATGTGCCCTTCCATTTTATGTACATTTGTCTCAGACTACACAATCTCAAGGTGTTAATTAGAAATACTATATGAAACTAGTATGGAATAGATTTAACAAATGAATATCAACTACAGCAGGCCTAAGTAATTAAATGATTATGGCTTCTGTAAGCAATGCATGCTACTAAAAGTCTACAACAAGTGAATACATTTCGTTTAAGTATAAAGGTAACAGAAATATATTCTTAAAGCAAAGAGTGTACGTTTTGCTATAAAAGCAAACAGTAAACTCCAACTTGTTGCTGACTACGGGAAACAACAATTCTGCACAGGGTACTATATTCTTCGGAAAGCACGGATGTCCGCGGAAATTTACACCTACAGTAGTGTCAAATTGTTGGTGCTGGCTCAGTTCAAGGTCACCTGAGGGATGACGTCATCGAGGTCAATGACCTCACCGATGACGTCATCGATGACGTCATCGATTGCGTCATCGATGACGTCATCACTAATGACGTCATTTCTATGACGTCACACCCATGACGTCACAGAAATGACGTGCTGATGACGTCATCACCCCTTACGTCATCAAAATGACGTCACCGACGCCACTGAGGTCAAGGTCACGCCGAAACTTAAAATTTTTTGGCACTTTTGCCGTTTCTCGCACTACGCTCCGAGTTTCAGTCAGAGTCCCCGTGACCTTGACCACTTGGAGCGAATTTTCGACGAGAAACGGCAAAAGTGCCAAGTTAAACTCGAGTTTCTGACATGACCCTGCCTAAATGGGCAATCGGTTATCCCTCAGGTGACCTTGAACCAGCACAACACCAACAATTTGATATTACTGTGACCTTGAAAACCTAACAACGGAGCGCCGACACCGATGCGCACCCCACGACAGCCACCGAGTGACTGACTGTCAGGCTCTGTGTATGCTAGGTATATTGGCTTGAAAGACTAAGACTCTAAACTGTCAGGAATGGGAGTAACTAACTGAATTTTGCAAGGAAAAGTCATTTCATCCAATATTTTAAACAAATCCTCATCAGTAAAACTGACATTAGTCTGTTTTGTATAAAACTTAGGGTGTCCGCGCAACAGTTTGCGCCACTTAGCTAAAGTTGAAACTCTCTTAACTTTGAGTGGTGGACAGTGAGCAACTAATAAAGTCTTAACACGGCTAAGTTTCTTACCTAAAGTGTCCTGCGACATGGCTTCACCTCACAAAAGTCCGCACAATACTGAGAGACTGCTTGTAGCGCATGAGTCAAGGGAAAAGAGGTGGGGGAAACAGCAGGAGTGGGGGAAGGTCACAGTGGCGGGGGAAGGTGAGGTGGTACGCTGGAGTATCGCATCACTTCACCATGAGCTGTCCTACAGTCAACACACTGTTCTCTTGGCCCGAGTTGGCACTAGAAGAAACATTTCTGTACAGCTTAGGCTGTGAGAGCCGAGGAAGCAAAGTCAAAGTGGAAATTGTGTTAAACTCCAAGATGAAGAGTCTCATAAATAAACTAATTGTATCCTTGCAATCTCCTATAACTTTAGAGAAATACCACTTTATTAAGCGACACCTTATACTTTGGCAAAACGAAGCAGAAATGGAAAAGATTACAGTAAAATTAATTTAACTTAAAACTTGGACTGGACACTCATGGCGATACCACGTGGCGTGCAAACGCCACCCTAAACATTACAAGTTAGGTTATTGAGCACCTCTGGTACGATAACCGATGTGCTAGAGTTAAAGTGTGATGACCTTGAGTCAAAACACTGAAATACTACAAGTCGATATCGTCCCAGAGTTAAAGTGTAGTGACCTACATTCAGAACTTGTAAAATTACTTACATATAGAGAGCTAGAGAACAGCGAGACGCACCGCATGGAAGCCGGAGACATACTGGCGAAGCGGTGTTGTGCAGCCTAGGGACCCAGTTGTGGTGGGGGTATAGCCGACACTTAGAGTACAAGTGTTGTGGGTGACCTTGACCCACTTAACTTAGTTTAACCCCCCCCCCCCCGACAAAAAGTGCGAACCCCCCCCCCCCCCCGACAAAAAGTGCGAACCCCCCCCCCCCCGACAAAAAGTGCGAAGCACTCTCTCTGCTATCGGACTCAGGATCGGAGTCTGCGGTGTTCGAAGAGGCGCCAAGGTCGAGGATAACCCCCTACAGTCGAACTAAGAAAATCCTATCCTACACCAAATCCCAATGTCCCTCACCCATATCCCCCATGCCACCTACACCAACCAAACCACCCCGTAAATCAATCTTCTCCCCCGAACTTCCCTCAATCGACCTAACCCGTTCACCTACCCCACCCAAAATTGTCTGCAGCCTACCTTTTGACCTACTTAAACCTTCACCTCCCACCCCCATTCCTTCTAGCCAGCCTAAACCTGACAAGCTCCAAAACACTCCAGTAAAGCGTCCAACACAAAAACGTAAGCGTGTTAAACTCCCTGCTGGCAAGGGTAATAAATGCGATTACGTGTGGATGTCAAAAGACTTTGGGATTCTTTGCTGTCAGAAGTTTGCTGTTTTAGATAAAGACCGTTGCCAAACGCACTTGAACAAAAACATCAATCTTCCGAGAGTAAGACCCTACAGTCTTAACAACATTAGGTCTAAAACATCCCAACCCAGACATCCCCACAGTCCGCAACCGCTTGATATTAGAAGACTTAAAATGGATGAAAAATATTATTTTATTGCTCAAACTTATGGAGCTTTTGATGCCAAAGTAGAAATCATTGTAAAAGGTGATGGCAGCCTTCATACAATGAAAGTACCCGTTCGGATGGTACAAAGACAATTTTTCATCCATAAAAAAGGCTATCTAATACGAAGGGAAGGATGCCAATCTGTGTGGGAAATGGATTAGGATGTAGGCCTACCAAAAGAAATTCTAAATTGTTAGGTTGTGTTGGACGATATTTAAAAAAACAAAAATTCTTCTTCCAAATTATTTTTTCCAAATTTAGTCCTAACCCTCTTAAAGTAAGGGAGAGGAGTATTACACAAGTCAAATAATAAAAAAAAAAATACTTGACTTGTATAATACTTTAACCTGGCGGTGATGTAAAGTCACTGGGACAATCTCAAACCGTGTCCTTGAGGGTGAAGACTAAGTTACGAAAATCTTTAACAAATAAAAACTTACCTCCAAACACTTGTAGCTTGCTACAAGTGTTTGGAGGTAAAAATTTTTCAAAGTTTGAATGACCTTGATCCATATAAATTACTGTTTAAAGTAAAGTGCTAACCTTACAACTGATGTCGTGTATCACGTGATACCCCCCACTCTAATGCTCTTACTAAGCTTGTATGAGCCGTTCATTTGCTTCAGTCCGTTTCTGTACTCCGTGTAAACATGTCACGGTACAATTACAAAGGTGGTGACTTCTTGATAGATCCACACAATGTTTGGGAAGTGCTAAATCGGCATAGAATGGAAGTTGAGCACTGTATAAGACGAGATGGGTCTACATTTTATCTATGTATTATAAACAACCAAACTCATAAGTATGAACACTGGACAAAAATTAATTATAACAACATAGATGAGCTGTTTGCTTGGGTCTTTGAGCTGTGTAAAGTTATTGAAGAAACCAAAATGATGGGTTTGCTAAAGGTATGTAAAACCGATGACCGGGAAGAGTAAGGGAAATTTAGTGGAAGTCCTTAAGCTATCCCCCCCCCTCCCCCACCCCCTCCTCCACCCCGCCCCTACCACTACAAATAGGTATATATAAAAGTGGTAATCCAATGTCCGCTCATTCAGCTTGCATCCGTTAAGCAGAACACCTCGCACCATGTCTGGAAACTCTTCAGCTTCTAGCTCAAGTGTTGGGCCCAACCGATCGAGCCTTCTGTTAAGCAGTCGAGTCCGATTTTCTGGCTTTGGACCTGTGAAGAAGGACCCGTGCAGCAGCAGTGGAGCCTCTAGATCAGCCTGGTATGTAAGGAGTCGCGTCCGGTTTTCCGGCTTTGGCCCTGTGAAGAAGGAGCTTTGCAGCAGTGGAGCCTCCAGCTCGGCCCGGCCTCCTACCAACCCGCAACCAACCACATCAAATGCATCTACACAGACACCACCAAATGTATTTGAAGCGTACAATGAAATTATAGAGGAAAAGGATAGGGTGTTAGAGAATGTAATCCGTGAGGCAAATTCAATCCTGAGAAAATATGACAGACTAATTATGAAGTGTCAAGATCTTTTAGTGGACAGTGATGCTAGTGAGGATGAGAGTGGATAGGTGTGTGGGTAAAGACTCGGACTGGGACTTGTGTGTTTGTATGAATGTGTGTGTGAATGCGGAATACAGAGCGGGGGATAGATCACTCTGTGGCAATGGACTAACATGCCACTTAGTGATCTATCCCCCGTTCTGGTAATGTTTTTGGATGGCCTTGACCCACTTTACCAAGGCTAGCTAGTACCCCCACCACTGATAAGTGTATATATACGGGTATTAACGTGCAGTTTGGTTATTCTGCTTTGTACCGCTTAGCTGAATACAACACTGTAACATGGCTTTCAACTCCAAAACTTCTCAGGCTTCCTCTTCTTCTTCAAGAAGGCGTGCTGCCAACGTTCTGCCTGCTACTCGTGGACCTGCTCGACCATTCCACAGCATAACTGTTGCTCGGGCAAACGCCTGCAAAGCTCCGATGCTACGGACCTTGCTGGAGGTAAGCCAAGACGGACAAGGCTTGCTTAGTCCTGGTCAACGGCAGGAGCAAGAAAGGCGTATGGCGTACTTCAGGCTGCAGGGTGTAGTTCCCAGCTTGAAGTTAGGCGATCCGAGAGTAGCAAGCATCAACGAGGCAGCGGACTACATATCACACCTTCACAGTGTTTTAGAAGTAAAGGACCAACAAATTGAAAACTTAAAAGAACAATTGAAACAATTTAACTTTAATCCTGTGGAGTTTGTGGAAGCAGTGATGAGTGATAGTGATGATGAAGGAACTGAATATATATTGGGTATGTAATGAAAGACTTGGACAGGGACATGTGTGTGTGTGTGTAGAATACAGAGCGGGGGATAGACTACTTTGCGGCAATGGACTAGCATGCTGCTTAGTGGTCTATCCCCCGCTCAAAGGGTACTTTTGAATGACCTTGACCCACTTTAAACGAAGGACAACCGGTTAACTGGTATAAAAGAGGGGGGTCTGTACATCCCGACTTCATTCTGCTTTGAACCTTCCAGTGGAACGCTAGAAAATGAGTGGATCACTGATCATTGGTAAGGAGTGGGAGTATGTAACCATAAACTATTTAAACTGTAGAGGGATGTTGAAGAAGGTGTATGATAATGTTAAAAGAATGGTTGTTGAAGAAGGTAGGGTAGTGATTGTAGCGTGGAAGAAGAAGCAGTATACAGGACAACAAGTGAGAGCAAGTGACTTTGGGGGGAATAGTGTGTTTCAAATTGGACGAGCGAACTTGGTTAATTTGGACATTGTGTTTTGGGACTTGGAAAGGTTAATTGAAAATAGTGGCAAACATGGGGAACTCTTAATTGGCAGGGAGGACAGAGTATATGAGTAAGTGTAAAAGACTGGGGGGCTTATGTGTGTGTAAAGACTAGGACTTGTGTGGAATACAGAGCGGGGGATAGATCACTTTGCGGCAATGGACTAGCATGCTGCTTAGTGGTCTATCCCCCGCTCAAAGGGTATTATTGGATGGCCTTGACCTATATAAAGGTAGAGGGGGAATGGGTAATAGGAGGGGGAAATTGGTATATATGTAGGACTGATGAATAAAGCATTTAGTCAAGCATTTGTCTAGACACTATCAACAACAACAATGGAGAGCTTCAGTGTTGAGTTCATCCTCTTGGAAGAAGACATCAACGAAGTGGTGGAACTTATAGAGGATAAGACCAGCCAGGGCACATTGGAACTTGTGAATTGCGAACCGTTGGACAATGCCGCAATCGATAAGATTGCATATTTCATGATGCATTTGTATAACGAACAAACAACCAATATGGAGTTTGTGCAGTACCTTTATCAAAACCAAGTAAATGTGCGAGTGACAATTACTTGGTGGCAGTAATAATAAAGTGTAACATATGGATGTGGACTTGGATGTGGACTTGGACTTGAGTGTGGTCTGCGGAATAGAGCGGGGGATAGATCACTTTGCGGCAATGGACTAGCATGCTGCTTAGTGGTCTATCCCCCGCTCAAAGGGTATCTTTACGTGACCTTGACCCACATAAATTGTATAGTTGGTGGGGGTATAAAAAGGGTAAGCAAATTGGATGGATACAACACTTCCATACCATGGCTCCACTTGACAACACCGTGTTCCATCGCAACAGAATTGTCTCTATTCTGGAGGTAATACCTCTAGAAATTATAGAAGTAGAGGACCAACTACCTGCGGTTGATCAAGAAGAGGAGGAGGAAGAGATAATGGATATTGAAACGGACTCTGACGAAGCTGGTTCAACGGACAATGAGGTGGACTTGCACGCCTACGAAACATTAGAGTCGTCATCTGAGTCGGAAATGGAATTCCAATTGGAAATCGAAGAAGAAGAACAAGAACAAGACACTCCCCATCGTCCAATGGATAGGATGTTAGTTGCCAGAAGAATTATGTATTGTCATCGCTGCCTATTCCGTGATGAGGATGATTCCGACTCTGATGGTGATGTTTCACCCTTGTAAAAAGTTTAAACAAAAAGTTAAAAAAGAATGTGAGCGGGGGATAGAGCACTTTGTAGTAAATGATGCTGCTTAGTGCTCTATCCCCCGCTCAAAATAATAATTCCAAATGACCTTGACCTACATAAACTTGCTCAAACAGACGTCTTTGAAAAAACTTGTACAAATTATTGAATCTAGACCAAATATCATCAATTTATCAAGCCTACTGATAAATGTATTACAAACGGTTGTGTAAAGGCTAAATTTAGCACATGAGTGATAACCTGTTTCCATATGACGTCACTTTCCCCACCTATCTGCCTCGGATATAAAGGGTCCCGGTGGAGTGCGCTGCTCATTATTGCGTGGACATTCACAGAGTGTGCATTCAAAGCCAAACTGTTTGAAATGGCTCTTTGCGACATTTGTGGGGAAATCTTTCAAGACGAAGATCTTTTCACCATACACAGAGAATTACATGAAGACGAAGATAGAAAAGAAGATATTACCATGGATGAAATAGACTTAGACTCAATTGACCGGTTTTTGGAAGAGCACCAGAAGCAGACGGACTACTGGGACAGCTATCTACAGCAAATGCAAAGAAGAAGACCTAGTGTGATCCAATTTGCTGGTGCTGGACCATCTACTGCTACAAGACCTATTGAAGAAGAGGACACCGAAGAAGAGGACACCGAAGAAGAGGATATGGAAGAAGAAGAACTGGAAGATGTAAGACAACTGCGCACCACGGCCTTGCCAGGACGAGTTGTAACACATTTCAAAATTAATAACGTTCAATTGGAATTGGAAACATTCATAACCCAGGCTAAGGAACTTGTTGGTCAAACGTTGAAGGAAGAATTACAAAGGCTAAATTTTATTAAATTTGGAATGGTGTTAGAGGCTATGTTTAACAATACTGATGGTGAAACAGCATTGAGAGCATTCATTACCAAAAATCGAACCCTTACCTTCACCTCCGACATTGATGATATTATTGAAGAATGCTTGGAGGAACTTATAACCAAACTCCAAGAACATGAAGGAAGAGGATCTGGATGGACTTTGTCATCAATCGAAGGTATGGATGTTAGGGTTCATAAACATGGATATGGTTTAAGAGGTAGTAGTTTTATCCCTCTACCAAAGAAGATCCAAAACACTAACTCGTGTAGAAATGTTCAAAATGAGGGTAATGAATGTTTCAAGTATGCAATGTTAACCAAGTATGTTAAAAACAATCCTTGTAGAGTTGGTAGAGAATACTACGAAAATGAACACCGCTACAACTTTCAAGGTCTTACTTACCCAGTTACTTTAAAAGATATTGACAAATTTGAAAAGAAAAATCCTGGCGTTTCAGTCAATGTTTTTGGTCTGGATGATTCCAACAACGTTTATCCTTTGCGGGTAGTAAAGGTTGAGCAAAGAAACCATACGGATTTGCTATTGATAACCAAGGGTGAAATTTCCCATTATGTATGGATAAAAGACTTTGAAGCGTTAGTTGTAAAACAATTGACCAAAAGAGTAAATAGGATTACAGTTTGCAAGAGATGTTTCTGCTTTTCTTGGAAAGATTCAAGACGTGGAGGATTGGACTGGTTATTGGAACATAAAAGACTTTGCAACGAGAACTATGAAGTAAAGATAAGTCTTCCACCGCCTACCCGAGCTTCAATACAATTTAACAAGACAGTTCACCAATACCGAATTCCACTAGTGGTCTATGCAGATTTTGAATCAACGTTAGTACCACAGGAGCTGCCGGACGGCGAAGTGACTAGAAGAACAAAATATCAGTTGCATCAGCCCAACAGTTTTTGTTTACTAGTTAAATCAACCTTGTCTGAAAACCAATTGCAAGACTATGGTTTAACATCCACTCCAATACTCTACCGTGGTGAAGAAGCCGCTAAGTATTTTGTAGACCAACTGTACGATATTGCTGGAAAGGTTCAACGCTTGTTCGGTAATATTGTACCTATGGAACCTTTAAACCAAAATCAACAAGAAGAATACAACTTAGCGACAAGATGCTATTTATGCAAGAAGATGTTCAGTGAAGAAAATCCAAAAGTAAGAGATCACGATCACCTGACAGGGTTATACAGAGGAGCTGCTTGTAATTCATGCAATATAAATTACAAACTGCCAAACTTTATTCCTGTCGTTTTACACAATCTTAGCGGCTACGACTCCCACTTTATTATCCCGGAGTTAGGAAGAGATGACGGTAAAATTGATGTTCTTGCTACAACATTGGAAAAGTACATCAGCTTTTCAAAAACAGTAGGTAAAATTAAACTTCGCTTCGTAGACTCTTACAGATTTATGGCATCTAGTTTAGCCAAATTGTCAGAGAACCTAAGAAGAGAAGACCTAAAAGAAACCAGAAAAATTGTACCTGAAGATAAATTAGACCTAGTATTACGGAAAGGAGTGTTCCCCTACGATTACATAACTTCTACAGAAAAATTTGAAGAAACCAGTCTACCGCCGATTGAAGCCTTCAACAGCAAATTAAACGAAAGTGAAATCTCCGTTGAAGACTACAATCATGCATGTAATGTTTGGAACCAACTAAACATTCAAACCTTAGGGGAATATTCTGACTTTTATATAAAATTGGACGTAACTCTGCTGTGCGATGTGATGGAAGAATTCAGAAACACCTGCTTCTCCGCCTATGGACTGGACCCTCTACACTCGTACACATCTCCAGGATTAGCATGGCAAGCTATGCTAAAGTCAACCAACTGTCGACTGGAACTTCTAACGGATATTGATATGGTGCTCATGATGGAATCTGGTGTACGGGGCGGTTTGACACAAGCTGTAACACGTCATGTCAAAGCCAACAACAAGTACATCCCCGGCTTCGACGAGCAACAACCATCGGTCTACCTTGGCTATTTTGATGCAAACAACCTTTATGGTTGGGCAATGTCAAATCCGCTTCCCTACGCTGACTTCAAGTGGATCGACCCGGCCACCATCGGAGACATCTCACAGATTCCAAAGGATGGTCCAAAAGGCTATATTTTGGACTGTGATTTTGAATACCCGGAGCACCTTCATGACCATCACTACGACTTGCCTCTCCTAGCCAAGACTGAAGTTTCACCGACAGGAAGATGGCCAAAATTGATGATGACCTTGGAGAATAAAGATCGCTATGTGGCTCACTACTGGGTAGTTCAACAGGCTCTTGAATTGGGTCTACGTATAGTGAGAATTCATAGAGCAATTGAATTCACCCAGTCTTGTTGGTTGAAACCATACATTGATTCCAACACTACAAAAAGAGCTGCAGCAACAACAGCATTTGAAAAGGACTTCTATAAATTAATGAACAACGCCATCTTTGGGAAGACCTTGGAGAACAAAAGAAAACATAAAAATGTAAAATTAGTGAGTGATCCTAGAAAATTGGAAAAATTAGTGCAAAAACCAAATTTCGGAACATCCATGATTATAAACGAAAATCTAGTCGCTGTCAGTATGAAGAAAACAACAATAGTCATGGACCGTCCGTTATACATAGGTATGTCGATTTTGGATATAAGTAAAACCCTGATGTATGATTTCCATTATAACAAAATGGTTAAACATTACGGAAGGGAAAACATTGGAGTCGCATACATGGATACGGACGCGTTTATCTACTGGATAAAGACTTTGGACATGTATGAAGACCTAAGGACTTTTCCATACAAAGAAGATTTCGATTTTTCTGACTATCCGAAGAACCATCCAAATTTTAATGAAAAATATAAAAAAGTAATTGGAAAATTCAAAGATGAAGCAAATGGAATGCCTTTAGAAGAAATAGTGGCGCTGATGGCGAAATTGTATTCATTTAAGATGTACCACGAGAACAACACACCGACAGTGAAGAAAGCAAAAGGAGTGAAGACATCTTATTTGAAAAAACACGTGACATTTGACCACTACAAGACTTGTTTGTTTGAAGATACTACGATATCAGCAACATTCAACAATATCCGAAGCTTCAAGCATCAAGTCTACAGTGTCACCGAAATTAAAAAAGCGTTGTCAGCTCGGGATGATAAAAGATACATTATGCCCGACAAAATCCACACTCTTCCTTTTGGCCACTACTCTCTAAACCCTATCAACTAGTAACCTATTCTTCGTCCTTCTACAACTACGACCTTATTCCTTTCTCCTTCCGTAAAAAAATGGGGAACACGGCAAGTCCAACGCCGTGTTCCCCATTTTTTTACACAAGTTTGGATGACCTTGACCCATATAAATGATGTGAATATTTAAAACAACATTCATTGTGATTATACATGTGATACAACAAACATTGAAACCTGCAATATGAAGGACTTGAAGCAACAAATTGTCAACGAACTTCATAAACCTGCAAGAAGAAAGTTTCCACGAAGAAATACGGTGATAAAAGGAATTAATGATTTATATCAAGCGGATTTAATCGAAATGATTCCTTATAGCAAACAAAATAAAGGATATAAATACATATTGACTGTTATTAACTGTTTTTCAAAAATGGCAGATGCTTTACCACTAAAAGATAAAAGTGGCAAAAGTGTTACAAAAGCAATGGAAACAGCTATACAAAGAGACAAACATACTATTAAACATTTACAAACAGATGATGGAAAAGAATATTTTAATAAGGAATTTGCAAATTTAATGAAAAACACAATATAAACCATTACTCAACCAATTCAGAGGTAAAAGCTTCAATAATCGAAAGATTCAACAGAACTTTAAAAAGTGCAATGTATAAAATGTTTTCCAACAGAGGATCGCACATATGGATTGATATGTTACCAAAACTTATAAACGATTACAATAACAAATTTCATAGGACTATCGGGATGAAACCAAACCAAGTAACTAGTAAAAATGAAAACCTTGTATTAAAACGTATAAAAACGAATACTAAACCAAAAGTTGAAAAACTAAAGCCTAAAAAATTTAATGTGGGTGATAAAGTGCGAATAAGTAAATATAAAGGTGTATTCAGTAAAAGATACCTGCCAAATTGGACCAATGAGGTTTTTACTGTATTCAAAGTACAACCTACAGTACCTGAGACATATATTTTAAAAGATAATAAAGGACAATTGCTTGAAGGAGGGTTTTATGGACATGAAATGTTAAAATCAACAGTAGGCGATGTATATTTAGTTGAAAAGGTGTTGCAACGGAAAAAAGATAAGGTCAAAGTACGATGGTTAGGATTTAATAAGACGGAAGATTCTTGGATACCTAAAAAGGATTTGATATAACGATAGAGAATCATTTTAGGTTGAACCATTACAAAGGATGGAGATAGTACCACAAAAAGAGAGTTTTACTATTAATAATATAGATGAACTCACAGTGGATAATTCAGAATTCAATAGTGGGAAACATGGCAATTTGTTACCAAACACCGTTCGTTGTCTGGTTACCGGACCTTCCAACTGTGGAAAAACTAATGTAGTATTCAATTTGATTACAAACCCTAAAGGATTACGATTTAACAATCTATATGTATTTTCAAAATCACTACAACAACCAAAGTATCAATTATTGGAAAAGATACTGACTAATGTGCCTGAAGTTAAATATTTAAAGTTTAATGCAAGCGAGAGTGTCATGCAGCCACAAGAAGCTAAACCATTCTCCGTGTTTATATTCGACGATGTATCTTGTGAAAACCAAAACACAATAAGGAATTACTTCGCTATGGGTCGACATAACAACATAGATAGCATTTATATTGGCCAAACTTACAGCAAAATACCTAAACAACTCATTAGAGACAATGCAAACATGTTAATTGTATTTAAACAGGACGAAACCAACCTAAAACATATATATTTTGATCATGTAAATGCGGATATGACATTTGAACGATTTAAAGAGTTGTGTGGAAAGGCTTGGGCTGAAAAGTATGGGTTCCTAACAATTATGAAGGAACAACCGCTAAACAATGGTCGATACAGGATAGGATTTGATAAATTTATATTAATACATTAAACGTGGTATAACACATTCATTGTTGTACAACACGTCTTGCTACAAACATGGTTAACCAAGAAAAATTAGTAAAAGAAATAAAATCACTTAGTGATTCTATTCGGGCTAAAAACAGAGCATTGAAACTAGGTATTAGCGAGAGGGAGAAATTCCTTGAATCTACTTTTAAACCTATTACTGAACCCTTGAAACAATTAAACAAAAAATTTGCTAAACCTGTATTGGAAGGAGATGCGATTGCACCTATTACGAAGTTTGAAAGAGAAAATGTAAAATCAGAAGATTTTAGTGATGAAGACCTGGAATCCTCTACGTATAGTGGTTTTACCGGTGGAAAACCCGAAAGAGAGCTAGAATCACCGGACTATAGTGGAATAAAAGAATTATATGAAGTAAAAGCCAAAAGAGGACATGAAGTTGTATCAACTGCTAGTGAAGAGGAAAAAGAAGAAGAGACAAGGGAAGGTCCGTCAAACATAAGCTTGTTGGGTGAAAACATTCATAACAAAGGACCTTTAGGAAGGAAATACATGGTAAAAATGTTACTCGGAACAATTCCTAATAAGAATTACCATAGTTATGGAGCGAGATTAACAAAAGACGGTTTAATGATAGGTAATAGCCCGTTAAACGTTGACGAACATGATAATATTGTCATTGGTGATCAAAGGTATAAGGGCACAAAAGGATTATTTGAATTATTATTTGAAAATAAGCCTTCAGTATCGGTAGTGAAAGAAAAAGACATGGAAGCATATAAAAATATTTTGGAACAGACAAATGCATATAGAAGAAAGTATTTACCTGACCAGCCTCCTTTTAGATCTAAGTCTTTAAAATATAAAGAATTTGTATCCAAGTTAATACCAACTAGAAGACAAACAATGCCGTTAACACAAAGAAAACCTGTAAAACGAAGATTTATGGCATCCACTTTGGATGTAAGTGCTCAGGAACGAAGAAAAAGAAGTAAGTCCGTTACGGGTACAGGTTTAATGAAGGAACTATATAACACAAATGTGATTTATTACAATAATATCAATAAATTGGTGGATAGAATGAAACTAATACATGAAGCTAAAGAAGCGGGTCATACTGGATTGGAAAACGAATGGGTGGCTTTAGTGGATGAACTCCGAAACCGTGGGGTAATCTCATAAAAATGCGTTACTCCCTAGAATACTATTCAGTTGCACCATGAGTGTCGACAAGTTCGGACGTTACTCCTCGGATGGGTTATATTATGCCAATAGTTTAAAAAGAAGTGCTGGTTTACCACAAACACCTGATGGAGATTATGATATGAGTAATAAAAGGTTAAAAAACATAAAAGATCCTACGGATGAAAACGATGCAATAAATCTAAAAATATTAAAGGAAAAGATATCGCCAACATTAAGACTACAAAATAACACATATGACGCAGAAGATCATAGAATCATCAACGTTGGTAAACCAAATCAAAACGGTGATGCAATAAACAAAGGTTATTTGTCATCTGAATTAAAAAATACGTTAAAATTCAATGGGAAAACGTATAGTGCTAACAATAAACGTATATCCAACGTAGATGACCCTAAAGATGAACAAGACAGCGTGAATAGACGCTATTTACATTCTATAATACCTGAAAAGACAAAAGATGGATTTTCTTTTTATAAATTTGTTATTAATGATATAGGTTATCCAAAAACTGAAAACGATGCTGTATAAATATATTAAAAACTAAAATATATTAAAGATCGTTGTATCATACGTGATGTAGGGGTTATAGATTGTTTTAATAATTGTTTAGCAAATGTTAAAGATGGTTCGGCGCCATCAGATGGAGCAACAGTGGGTCAAATGATGGAAACCTTAAAACAAGAAACAACCTCTTTTGTAAAACAAGATCAAGTAGTATCGAAGCAAGGGGATGACTTTGTTCAAGGTAATGAAATATTTAATTTATTAACATACAAAAATAATGCTTGGGATTGCATGGGTAAAGGGTTATCAAATATGAGATTGGGTTACACTGCTCAAGATGCAGCTGCTTTATCACAAACCGTACATCTAGATCCAAATCATTCTTTTAGATTCTTTACATGTAATAATAAAGTAATAAAAAACTTGCATAATGGAAGGGATCCAAATGATGCTGCAACTGTAGGACAAACCATCACAACATCATTAAAGGATAGTAAAGTGTATGATTGTAATAATAAACGTATAACAAACCTTAAAGACCCTGAACATGTAGATAATGCTGTCACCGTTAATTTTCTTGTAAAAGTTTTAGGTAATGCGATATTTGATTTACACAATCATTTTACACCAGATATTCTTCAAGGAAAATCAGGTCATAATACTTATGCTGAATCCATGAGAGGTGAGTATATTAAACGAGAAATTTATAATAAATACTTTACTAACCCTAAAACGAAACAGTTTAGATCATCAGATTGGGGTGATATTGATATTTAAGTAAATAACTCAATAAATGACTTCATTTATGTGCAACCTGTCATAGAGTTAACACATGAGTTGCACATTGCCATTATAAAAGGACAATAATGACGTTCAAGTACATCAGTCCATATCGAGACACTGCAAGAAAAGGAGGTGGGATCACGTCCACAGCGGTTTCTCTGTTAAGTAAAGCTTTAAAACAAATTCCAGTAGGATCCATAGTAAATAGAGCAATAGACGCATTACCATACGAATTTCATATACCAGGAGGTTATCAGTATTGCGGACCAGGAACTAAATTGAAAAAACGACTGGAAAGAGGCGATCCTGGCATAAACAAGTTAGATCAGGCTTGTAAAGAACACGATATCGCATATTCCACGTTTGCCGATTCAAAAAATAGATCAATAGCTGACAAAAAGCTTGCGGACATAGCTTGGCAACGAGTAAAATCAAGTGACGCTAGCATAGCAGAAAAAGCAGCAGCTTTAGCAGTAACAGCAGGTATGAAGGCTAAAACAGCAGTAGGAGGTGGAAGAAGGAGGAGAAGGAGAGTAAAAAGGAGGTCAACCACAAGAAAACATGGAGGAAATATAAAAAGAAGACGACGATCTACAAGAAAAGGCAGGAAGAAGCCCACCGTGTGGTCAATGGTAAAAAACGGGGCAGGTCTTTACCTAAGACCTTATCGTGCATATTAAATGAAAGAAATCAATTGGTCATACCACATAAAGCATTAACCAATATTGAATTATTTAAATATATTTCCTGTTTAAAAATACCATTTTTCCGCGGTGTGTTTATGAAAGACAGTTTACCAAAGAAAATGTGGCAAAATGAGACTGGAATTGTAAATTTGGATAATACTGAAGGGCCTGGCACCCATTGGGTTTGTTATAAGAAACTAAATAACAATGTATATTATTTTGATAGTTTCGGTAATTTGCCACCACCAAAAGAACTTCAAAATTACTTTAAATCTGCTAAAAACATATATTATAACTATAAAAGAGAACAACCTGATAATACTTCAATATGCGGCCATTTATGTTTGGAATTTCTAGCTAAAAGTATCAGTCACTATTGAGATGTCTTCCTATACGGTATCTTTAACAGGAAAATCGTCAACTTTACGAAGTATCCTTTTTCCAGCGTTACGCTTGCAAAAAGGAAGGTTTTGGGAGGCGGCACTATTGGATTTTACAACGTACAACTCTATTCCCAATGTTACGGAAGGTAAAAATAACATATTGCATTATTATAAGGGAAAGGATGCCAGTGGAAAATTTACAGACTTACAAGAGTGCAGGTTACCCACAGGTTCTTATGAAATTGATCATATAAATGAATTTTTGCAAACTAAAATGGGAAAAGACAATATAACATTAAAAGGTAATAATAATACGATGAAAGCTGAAATTACTTCCAAATATTATATAGATTTCACTCAACCAAACTCAATTGGTGATTTATTAGGATTTTCCAACGATGGGCCTGTATTAGAACCAGATGTAACACATTCCGGTAAGAAAACAGTAACAATATTAAAAGTCAATAGTATAGACATAACTTGTAACATTATACAAGGTGCTTACAGGGATGGGGCTAACACCCACATCATACATACTTTTTACCCAAGTGTACCACCTGGATTTAAAATTGTTGAAAAGCCACAAAACCTGGTATATCTACCGTTGAACACCACTTTCATTTCAGACATCGTGTTGAGCGTATTGGATCAAGACGGTAACTTGGTAGACTTCAGAGAAGAGCCTATTACGATTAGATTACATTTAAAATCAACACTTTAATAAAAAACCATGGGTTTAACATTTAAAAGCGAACAACCTACGGGAAACCGCATTAGTAGCTCTTCAGCTGTGGAGGAGTTAACACGCGAGAACATCCGTTTCTTAGAGAGAATTGGATTAGAATTAACCGATTATGGATATACTGGATATAGCGCAGGGTCCAACATTCGACGAAACCCTATGGGAAAAAGAATATCACACCCACAACCCTTACACTTCATCGAAATTAAACAATAACGATGAAATTCGTATTCCCATACAAAATCAAGACATTTACACATTACCATGTGAAAGTTACTTGTACATTGAAGGACAAGTTACTAAAAAGGACGGTACTACTGTTGGTACAACAGTTCCATTTATAAATAATCCTATGGCTTTCCTATTTGATGAAATTAGATATGAAATATCAGGTGTAACAGTTGATTCCACTAAAAAAGTAGGTATTACGACAACTTTAAAAGGATTAACATCTATAACACCCAATGAAACCAATTTACTTAAACCTGCCGGATGGGTATTACCTACGATTGACACGATCACTCCAAATCCAAATGGATATTTTGATTTTCATATTCCATTACGTTTGTTGCTTGGTTTTGCTGAAGATTATAGGAAAATAATATTAAATGTTAAACAAGAATTAGTTTTGTTGAGATCTTCTAACGATAAAGACATTATTAAAGCTGCAGATGCTACTACAGATGCGACTTTAGAATGGAAATTAAAATTAGACAAAATTGTATGGAGAGTTCCACATGTTAAATTGGCTGACGAGCATAGAATGCTACTTTTAAGGAAATTAAAAGCCGATCGTGATATTGTTATTCCATTTAGAAGTTGGGAATTTCATGAGCATCCCAGTTTACCTACTACGGATCGACACACTTGGACTGTTAAAACATCAAATTATGTAGAACGAGCCAGGTATATTATATTTGGTTTACAAACAGGTAGAAGAGACGCCATTACTAAACATGCAGGACAATTTGATCATTGTAACTTGAAAAATATTAAAGTTTATTTAAATTCACAATTCTTTCCATACGACAATTTAAATGTGTCATTCACTAAGAAGAAATACAGTATATTGTACGATATGTACGCGAGATTCCAAAGTTCATATTACGGTAAAGCAAATACACCTTTATTATCACCTGACAAATATTTCGATGCCTACCCAATAGTTGTAATCGATTGTTCTAAACAAAATGAATCAGTAAAGTCATCAAGTGTGGATATAAAAATAGAAATGGAATTCAACGATGCTATACCGGCTAATACAACTGCATACTGTTTAATTCTACATGATAAAATCGTAACATACACACCTTTAACTGGAATTGTTAAAAATGTATTGTAAGAACCGGTTTTGTTTCATTCCGCGAGTATAAAAGCAGAGCGTACAGACCGCTCCTCATCAGTTTGTTGCCTACTGTTGTATGGGTAGCATCGTATTCAATATGGCTTCTCCTAGTGGTACACCTGAAAATGTGGTAGATATTGAGAAGGAGATATCTGAGTTTTTAGATCCTCAAGGTCACCAGGAAGGAGGTGAACAAAACGTTTGCGGACAACTTCACGCCAGTAATAATGTTGAAGAAAAAGGTAAAAGAAGAAAGACTATACAAAAGAGAAAAAGGGATATTGAAGATAATATTTCTCCAAACATATTGGAGTGAGGTATTTTTGCGAATATTTTACCCAATCTCTTCCAGTTTGGATAAAAGTGTTTTAATCGGTGTTATGAAATCTACAGATTATTCCCCTACTGTAATTTTAACTCATGGACCCAAAATGATTTTGTTTACGGACAGTGCTTGGGAATCGTTTATGAAACATTTGCATCTGCTAGAATGCTATTTAAGTAGTAACATGTTTGGAAGAAAGACAAGGGTAGGACTTTTGGATTCAAATGTGGAAATTGATATTATTAAACAACGTGGTGATCATCAGCTACGGTTTAGAGACACAACAAGACATGATAACAAAATTCAACTTAATCGAGAGGAGTTTTTCATTTTAACTTGTGCTACTGAACCTATAACAAGATACTTGAGACAACTGGTGTTTTCAAGTTCGATTATTAAAGATTATCTGGAAGACACTTTGGACAAACAACCGGACGCACCTATATTATACGGACCTGTAGATACTTCTATATTTAATAGAGTTCCTCATGAAGTACAGATGTGGAGACAATTGGAAAAGTACGCTCAACTACATAAGAAATCAGTAAAACAGGAAGAAGAGGAAGATGGAGGAGAAGAATCAAGTGTTAGTGATGAAAATGAAAACAAGGAAAATATAAAGATGGAAACTTAAATAACAATGGTTAGTTTTTAAAACAATAACCAAAATTTTGTGGGGTTAGGCCTATTGGGGACGGTGCCCACGTTAAATATACACCAACGCGCCAACAACTGTACGGCCGGGTATAAAAGTAGTACCTACCGTGGTGTGGAAATCAGTTGACCTCCTGACTTCGTAATGAGCAGACGTGTGACCTTCAAAATGGACAAGGGAGAAGAACAACAAGTAAAGTCCAAGCCTGGTATTATTGAGTTTCAAGCGTTTCGTGGTAATGATGATAGATTCATTATAAAAGAACTTGTGTTTTTGGACATGAATACAAGTGTTCCTTACTCGTTTTTATTTAAACCACCATGTTCTTATTCGTCTTTAACTAGTAAAGCCGCTACTACCAACAGATGGATTTCAAAACACTTCCATCATATCGATTGGTATGATGGTTTTACAAGTTACACGGACTTGTATCACATTATGCATCACTTTTCAGACAAGTTTACCAATATTTACACAAAGGGGCTGGAAAAGAAAAGATGGATCGAAGGATTTACTCATGTTCCGGTTAATGATGTGGAATTGGATAAGAATTATCAATACATGCTGGAAACCATATGTATTTGTACAAAAAGCCCAGAACATGATAAAGATAGACATTGCGCTTTGAAAAATGCCTATAAACTCGCCTCTTACCTTCAAAATGGGGAAGTGGGGAGTGGTGGGGGTAACGGAGAGTATATAAGTGGGGAGCAGACAGGGACCTGGCATGAGTATTACTCGAGATTCCGAGACGACAACATCTCCGAGCAAGAAGACGATCTGTAACCTGACCATGGCATCTCACCAGTTCCTTCAGACTTTGGTCGAGCAGTTCAATGCTCACTCCAAGTCAACAATATTACCTGTAAAGAAGTGCTCGGAACTAAAAGACGAGAAGCACTACATAATCCATGCTATGAAGAAGATGGAGACTACAGTTGGGGAGGCCATCTGCTGCAGTCTCAGCGAGGCACCGTTTACTCCGGGGGATGAACCAAAGTTCCAGGTGTACCTGCCCAAGAGATTCGTCCATCTTCTACAAAACGAGGATCTTCGCTCTATTCAACCCGGGTGTCTATACCTGGTGTCGCACGGCTGCACGGGTAGCAATTCTACAGAGTTGACCATCCACATCGCTGACAAGCAGCAGTGTTAGATTTAAGTTTTAATGTTGTAAATATGTTGTTGTTGTAATGTTTTATAAATAAACGAATCATAAAAGACAAAAAAATTAAAAAAAACAAAAATGCAACATATCAATATGTGACAAACTTCACGTATTGATATGTTGCATTTTTTTTAAACTTCGCGGGTGACCTTGACCTTTGACCTTTGCATTTCACAACTACCCCCACTACCGTAATTACCCCCACTACCGCACTAGGATTCAAACCTGCTTGGATGCGAAAAACGATCATTCTGTTGCCAACTAGCAAACGATGAGCACCTTGTACGAGCTTTGCTTACAACGAGTTATAACTGACGCATCTTTATTCCAGATGGCTTTACGAGATAATATCCCTATAACAGTAAAGCAGGATATCGAGGAGTACAAGAAAGATAATAGAGGGTATTCGGGATACTCCTGGTATAGGTTCCAAGACGGGGAAAAGTTTTGTAGGCCTTGTGGCAATGCTGCCGTCAGAGACCTTCGACGGTTCGTACAGGAAGGTGGTAGAAAACAGTTTGGATTTCTAGCACCAATGTTTAGATTTGAAAACTACAAGGACACCTGTGCTATTTGTTCCATCCCTTTGTATCAATGGAAAAAGTTTAGAAGTGTTTAATTGCATCTTCCATACCCCCACCACCATCACCCCCACCACTTTTCCATGTACCTCCAAACGCTGTGCCTCGGCTTCATTTCTACTCCAGCAGCCAACCTAGCAACATCAGGATGTCTCTCAACGTCAGTTGCGCAAGTTACGAGGAGGTGAGCATCAAGACTCAGCAGGAGCTAAACGACTTATACAAGGAGTTGCAGCTGATGGTGGCACGAGGCTACCGTATAAATGTGCAAGTTTACGCTTGCAATATACGGAACACCCGGCAGTCAAAGGAAGAGCCTGGACACTCCTCGACGGCTTCCTCACCAGCGTCCATGAAGACCGAGCCAGACAACTTGGACTACTTCAGCTGACTAGCAGTTGTATTTCTTGTCCTAACCATTGTAGAATATGTATATTTTTTCATTATATTAAAGAAGTAAAAGAGCAAAAACACCTATCTTGTTACTGACATATAAGCTCAGTAACAAGATAGGTTTTTTTAAAACACAATTTGGATGACCTTGAAACTTCCCCCTCCACTGCTTTGTTACCCCCACCACTTGACTATTGGTGTACATGGCACATCGCAATTGGAAACCTCATTCCATCTTCAACAGCCACACCAACAACATCAACAATGGCAAACCTACCAACAGATGAAAGATGTCCTCACGCATGTTGTGACTTCGTCCACGAGTTGGAGAAGAGGATGCAGGAGAGGGCGATAAGAAGAAAACAGATCCACTCAGAAAATATCATGATAGTCAACGGCTATCTTTTATTGTTCGGCCTTATTATGGTTGTACTTTTCATACTGTACGGCATAGTCACATGTGTCGGCAAGGTTGCAGAAGAAAACGCTCGCCACCATCAATTGGAAAGTTTCAATGTTACTTTGTAAGTTTTCCTTTTTTTTAAAACTCCGTTTGGATGACCTTGAAAATTCCCCCACTACTCCACCACACCCCCCACCACTTCACCATGTTCCTGCATGAGCATCACATCAACCGTCATTCCTTGTCCGACAAGCAACCATGGCAGACAACAACACCATCAGCCAAGCTGACTCCACTACTGATGTCGGTACAAGTACGGGTTGGACACTGTCGATCGATAGTGTACACTATTTGGAGTCAATTTGCGAACGTATGAAGGAAATACTGCGGGACAACCCTGGGATCATAATACAAATGAATTTAAATTATGATTGGTCCCAAGTTAGAATGCAAGGGGACGACAACAACGGTCAACAATCTCCACAATATTCGCCCATGTCCCCGATCTATCCTTACGGCGAGTCTGACGTCGATGAAGATGCAGGGGACAACGAGGCTGAAGAGGAGTAAGCTTCATTCCTTTTTTTTTAAAACCTAAATTGGATGACCTTGAGAATTCCCCCTCCACTATTTCCTTTTTTTAAAACCCAAATTAAATGACCTTGAAAATACCCCCTCCACGTACTTTTGGTTTACCCCCTCTACTTTTCAATACTGTTACCACAGTCTGTAGCTCACATCATTCCTTGCTTAGCTATCATGGCGGACAGCACTCTTTCTCGAGTTGACTCCACTACGGATGAAGAATGGCCATTTTCCTGGAATGTTCATCTGCAAGACTCGGCAGAAGTGGATATGTTGCATGAGAAATTGGTGTATGTATTAAACGAAAACCCCAACATTGAATGTAGAATGACTATGGATTTCGATGCGACAGGGGTCCACACTCAACCTTCCACTTCCAGCCAGCCTGAACCTCAGCTACAGCCAAAGAACTTTACACATCTTTACACTCCAATACGGCCGGAGGATGTGGTTATCAGCGAGGCAGACTCTACTACAAGTTATATTGAACCAACGAATTGGAAGCTTGTTGTTGACACCTTACACAAGGTCGACTTAGTATGTGACAAATTAAAGGAATTGATGATGCAAGATCCTGGTCTTCGTTTTAAAATTGATTTGTTTTTCATCTGGGGAGCACCTGCACGGGGCTCTTCGTCTGACAGCTCTCTAAGTACAACGGATGAGGAGGAGGAGGAGGACGACTAGTTATCTTTTTTAAAACTCCGTTTGGATGGCCTTGACCTTTCCCCCTCCACTGAGTTTATTTAAGGTGCACTCTCAATGACTGCAGCATCATTTCATCGCGCACCTTCACCACAGCAACATGGAGAGTCAACTCAACTACTGTTGCGAACGGAAATGTTTTTCATGGCCGAATGACATTGATGTTGCGGATGGCCTGGCGTGTAGAAAATGTGAAGCTTTTGGTCAATGCATGTGTAAGTGCAAGTCTTGGAAGAAGCCGAAACCGGAGTTGAAGACATTCCATGTGTACCAGATGAGAGGGCATAAGTACACTTGTTGCCCTGAACGTTGCATTGAATTCACATTAAAACAGCTAACTGGCTGCAAATTGTGCAACAATCATTTTGCAGGTTTTTGCAAACATTATTTAGGAGCCTGTCAGTACAGATCAACTTGGCATACAGAAGCACTCACTATCAATGAAATCGCTATAGATACACAAGAGTAGTCTTTCTACTCTTTTCTTTTTTAAAACTCCATTTGGATGACCTTGACCTTTCCCCCTCCACCCACCTTAGTTTATATGAACCCCATTCCCACTGACCACAGCATCACTTCATCGTGCTCCCTCGTCAAAGCAACATCAGCTATGGAAAGTAAGCGCATCTCATGTTGCGAGCATAGGTGTTTGGAGATACAAGGCGTCACATATTGTGCAAAGAAGCGTTGGGAGGAAGAGACGGGGACAACCTATTGCTGTGAGGATAAGTGTTTCCTCTTACCAAAGTGGCAAGTGGATGGGCTGGCCTGCCGGCAATGTGAATGCTTCGGATGTTGCAGGTGTAGATGCAAGAACCAACAGCTGCCACCACCGGTACTACAAACTTTCAAAATCTACAAATCCAAATACTTTTATACTTGTTGTCCGCAGCGGTGTATTAAATTTCACTTCTCCAATCTTACCAATTGTCGGAAGTGCTACGGACAACCTGATGGGTGGTGCACCTGTTTTCTAGACTCCTGCCGCTACAGATCGGATTGGTTTACAGATCCGTTGGAAATTGATGAGGTCGCCCAGGAAGCACAAGAGTAGTCTTTCTACTCTTCAACTTTTTTAAAACTCAATTTGGATGACCTTGAGATTTCCCCCTCCACTTCCCCATATACCTAGAGTACACAGAGCCTGATAGTCAGTCACTCGGTGGCTGTCGTGGGGTGCGCATCGGTGTCGGCGCTCCGTTGTTAGGTTTTCAAGGTCACAGTAATATCAAATTGTTGGTGTTGTGCTGGTTCAAGGTCACCTGAGGAATAACCGATTGCCCATTTAGGCAGAGTCATGTCAGAAACTCGAGTTTAACTTGGCACTTTTGCCGTTTCTCGTCGAAAATTCGCTCCAAGTGGTCAAGGTCACGGGGACTCTGACTGAAACTCGGAGCGTAGTGCGAGAAACGGCAAAAGTGCCAAAAAATTTTAAGTTTCGGCGTGACCTTGACCTCAGTGGCGTCGGTGACGTCATTTTGATGACGTAAGGGGTGATGACGTCATCAACACGTCATTTCTGTGACGTCATGGGTGTGACGTCATAGAAATGACGTCATTGGTGATGACGTCATCGATGACGCAATCGATGACGTCATCGATGACGTCATCGGTGAGGTCATTGACCTCGATGACGTCATCCCTCAGGTGACCTTGAACTGAGCCAGCACCAACAATTTGACACTACTACCTACTGTATACACTAGCCGTGTGTACACAGGGAGATAACTGTAAAATACAAATAACACATTGTAATAATAATAAAGTAACATAATAAAATAATACAAATAACAAATAATACATGCACTTTAGTGAATATAAAAATAGTTATATTAAACTAATTTTCTTACACAATCAAACTACGATATCCTTTTACAACGCCACCCACACATACCATTACGTTGTGTTCCATCTCAAATTTAGACGTCAGGAGGATTTATTAACAATGGTACTATGAGCAATATGTAGTATATTACAAAAGGAAATGTTGTACAAAAACCTAACAAATAATGTCATATATTGATGTGCAAATCTAGTTCTTACATAGAGGTAAGTACCGGGTTCAACGAGCCTTGCTCGATGGTTTTAATTCGCTATCGGTAGGCCTAATCAGGCTACTAAGTGACCAACAACCAAATAGGCCTACACCTCTTCACAGTTAACAGGTGTTTAAAAAAGAATGCTTAAAATTAATTTTCCATCATTCTGCACGAAATCATGCTGTTTTTTTTCTATCGATAGTACAAAAACTGTTTCTTTTTTGTCATAGGGCTGAAAAATCAGCTGGTATATTTTTAGGTCCTAGGACTGAAAAGTGAGCTGTTTGCTAAGTATATTAATATTCATTTATTAATTTTGAGATGAAAAATTTTGAAATTCAAACGTTATGAAGAGCATCGTTTGTATAATAACAGAAATGTAAACACTGCATATTACTTACTTTGTAAATAAAATCTTGAATATAGAACTTTATAGTTAATATTTTTAACGTTTAACAGTCTAATTCCGCTTTATGATAAAAAAAAGGATATTCATCACTCGGAGCAAAAGTGGGAATTTTTTATGCTTAGACCCACTTTTCCTCCTAGTGATGAAAACTACCATTATTTTTGATTACCTATTGTTATTTCGTTAATAAAATGACAACCCATAAGACCAATGTTAAAATTACAATATTTAAATTAAATTAAAGCCCAATTCGATTTTTTTGGCGTTGAGGCTGTTTCTAAACTTAGGTATTCTTTAGGCCAAAACACGCTTATATGCAAAGTTTAAGCAAAATCTACCCGTAAGATTTCGAGATCGTGGAAAATGCATCGCTTCAGACACTGCTCGTATTAAAGTTTAGGTTCTAGGTTATTTTCAGATATATTTGACAAAATCTATAGATATTTGTAATTCATCTCTCTCTCTCATCCTGTAATACCGTCGATCCGCAGCAGGTTGTCGCAGCTGGTCGCCCGCCTCGCGGTCCCCCGCTGTCGCCGCTCCGCCAGGTCCGCCCAGCTGCCGACCCTCCGCACCCGCGGCCCCGGCCTGGCCATGGCGCTCCCCGTGTCCAGCACCCGGTACCGTCCCGCCACCTCCATCGCCTACCTCACTGCTACTGCCTTATCACCGTCTGTTTACTGCTATCACAAGCCCCGTTATCGCGCAAACACGCTCGAGGTCGACACCGCGCCGCGCTCGTCGCGCACTGCATTGTTGTCCACATAATTGCGTGTTAGATTCCTTCTATTCCAAAGAGAACTGGACGTGACTCCGAGTAGTCGTGAATTGAACTACTTAAGCGACGATGATCACTGACTTCTTGTTCGTAGGTGACAGCGACATGTTGTCGAGAAAATACATCAGTAAATGTTTACAAGTCTTTAGGGAATGAAACATTGTTTATTGAAAGATTACCATCTGTCAAAGGTTGAAAAGTAAGCTTTTGATAGCATAACAATGGAGAAATTTGTTGTAACAAAAATAATAACTGCAAACCCATCTCCGCATTAGATGCAGAATGAATAAACTTAAGGTAAACATTCAAAATAAAGGAATGGATTCGAATTCTTTTAAAGAGTTAAATTTTGAATTGGCGATTCTCAATAATGTACTTCTAAATAAAAATCGACGAGAAATCGGTCTTATATCAATTATAAAAAATACAATAGATAGTTTGATTTCCTCTCAACAAGGTGCCAGTGTTTTCTCTCTTCCCCTCCAACCGACACCTTTCCTCTCCTCGATTCATTAAATATTGAAATACATCTGGTTTCAATTCATCAATTAGAAAACCACACACATACACGCAGTTATTATAGGCATAATTAAAAAATTTATCTATGAAGAACTTTAGGATTTTTTGCTGTTATGTTGATTGGTCAACTTCAAAAAATCGAAGAAAATTTAACTAACTCATTATATTTCTTACGTAAATTTAGCAGCAAAATGTGTAATATTTCCGGAAAAACGTTTTATGGTGATTAAAATTCCGGTAGGAAAAATAACACAGCAAAAGTTTAAACACATAGCATGTCCCAAGATACGCACACACGAAGTATTCGGTTGCATCAGGGGCACGTAACACAAAAACCGATTTGTTTTGATTGAGTCACGTTTAATTTATAAATTAGTCAACGTGACGGCGAAACGCGCGCCGTTTAGCCGATTAGGCTATCACTGTATGGTAGTAGCAACAGGAACCTATTACACGCACAACACCGGTAGAGCAGCGTGCGTTACTTTCCAACAATTTCATTTCCAATTAAACTTTCCCCCTTCACTCCGGCTTTAATTGAAGCGGTCCATTCATTGACGACTGCGAAATAATTAAGGGGAGCGGAAATAACATTTGATAATCCTCGTTAGATCGCTGAAGATGCTTGTTAGCTACCAAACATGGTATAATCACTTTCCACTGGCATCGCGTCTGTTTCAACATAGGACTACACTCGAAAATGACCACCCATCGTAGGGCCTATCCTACATGGTGAATTCTTACATCAAACTAGTATGCAAAACGATGTAAAAAGACGCGAGAGTCATAGTACACGAAGAAGTTTTCGAAAAACTTAAACAAAGATTGATATTTAGCGAATTCCTCTGTTATGTGGAAATGTTATAACAACTAATAATGCAATAATATGCAAATAACAGAAGCATGAATTTTATAAATCTTGATAGACACTGCTTTATTTCAGTTTTCGCCTGACGTCTGGAGGCGAGTGTAGTGTGTGGGTGCGGGAGGGACGGCCGCTGGCACAATTGGAGCCCACTTGAATGTCGCCGATGCCACAGCCGCCGCCACCGCACATTGACAGCCGACAATTGAAAAACGCACTCCAGACACGGGCTGCACTTTACAAGAAGTAGCGTACGTTCTACGGATCTCGAAAACACGGCAGACAGAAGACAACGCCATACTCGGGAAATTCTCCTCTCATTGCGTGGATCACTTTAACCAACAGACATTTTACATCTATATCATAAACGGGTATTTTATGGAAAATGATTCTGCTTTTCAAGTTTGCAAACTCACGATTGTACGAACAGTTCTGCTGAGTCTTGAATATATATTTCAAAGTAAGTCACAACATTTCAGAAAACATGTAGTTTTTATACATCTCTTAATTCTTGATGATAGGTTTAATAAGATCGGTTAAATTACGTTCCACCACCATTCGATTATTTCCTAGGACAAACTTTTATTCTTTGGAGCGCACATTAGTGGTTGTCAACTGTTACAAATACACAGTTCACATTTTCATAATTACACAAAAACTATTTACAAGTTGACTTTCCGACAAGTTATTTTTGTAGATCATAACTGTGCGAATACAGTAGAGCCAGTACACAAGTTAGTAGATACTAAGACGTGTTAGTAGACGTATGGTAGACAGGTTGTAGATAAATAATGCTACATTTAATGTAAACTGAACTTTTGTCGACAACCAATAATGTGCGTTTTGCAAAACATAAAAATTAGTTTTTTTGGGAAATTGTAGACTGATGATGATGAATTATACTGATCCATAAGCGCGGTCTTCCAGAAAGAAAAAATCATGACTTAGACAGGCTATCGATCAATTTGATGAATTTAATTTGTACTTAAATTTTTGTATCTTTCCATGTCAAACCTTTTTAAAAGTAAATTAAAGAATGTTATCTTACACTAAAATGGAATACCAAGTTCGATAAATATCAGACCAATGTTTTTTTGTGTAGTTCAACAAATACACTGCGATGTAGCTGAAGCTAATAGACACATGACCAAACAAAATATATCTGTTTCGAATAAGAAAATGAAATGTTGGTATTTTTATTTAAACAATATACACGTTAATTACTGTGGAAATATTTCAAGATAGGTGCATGTAGGCTGCAGTGTCAGAGTAGATTCATTAATGTTTCGATGTCAGTCAAGTGGCTGGTACTGGATGCCACATTATCGCGGTCATGAATATGAGAGGGCCCTAGACAGCGATGTGACGCCCCCCCCCCACCATACTCTACCGCCGTCACCGTATGTACATATAACGACAACCGGCTGGCAACCATCCTTGCAACGTGTACATTCGCGGCAACAACTGTCAGTGTTCACGATAAAATAGACTGGGTAAAAAATATTGTGTAGAATCAGACAAAAAATTAATTATTAAAGCCTACAATCATTACCGTAGAAAATTAATTTCAACCTTCACGTTGAGCTCGTGATGCAATGACAGTCAATGAGCGCTTCACCACAGAGTAAAGGTTCCTTACTCTGTGGCTTCACATAGGACGCTTTAGGCTATTGAGTATTAGAAACTTGCCTAGTTTGCTTTGACGTTCAAGTAGAGAAGGGCTTGTTTTGACTGCGGGTTAATGCAATGTCAAACGTTATCTATAAACTTACCACCAACAATTTGTACGCTAATGGCCACAATGATGTATCGTGTGCACTTAACTGGGTGGACTTTAATAGCTTGCGACCATCCTACATTTGCTAGAGTAAACGTCCGTTGGAGACATTGGAGGAGTTAAAGCTCGTTTTAATGTTCATCGTTATAGTTATACATAAAAGGAATATCAACAGCATTTGAGCTAAATCGACTTTCCTCACAATGCCAACATTTTTTATTTGGGAATGTGTAGCGATGAACTTTATAAGTTTGTCTTTATTTGCAACACGAGTAGGCCCTACTAACCGGATACGTTTAAAACCAGTCTTATCCGTATCATGATTGATTGGCTATCCAGATTCCATCGCATCGCGCGAGCCAATATGATACTGCGCAATCTCAGAGTAAACAATGGCTCAATAACATTTCATTCGCCAGCTGAGTAGCCTATATAGTTAATTTTTCACAAGGAATCTAAAATAAATAAAGAGAAGGTAGGGGTCAAGACATGCAACGCCATCTGTGCACCAGGTGTTCTTTTGCACCTATGACATCACCATTAGCTATTACTGGAAATGATAATGATGACGTCATAGGTGCAAAAGAACACCTGGTGCATAGAGGGCATTGCATGTCTTGACCCCTACCTTGTCTTAATTTATTTTAGATTCCTTGATTTTTCATTAAATGTTTATATTTTAAAACCCTTCCCGGGCTACATTAAATCACGGGCTGAGACTGAATTATTTTAAACAAAAGTTCAAAACATAATGTGGTAATTTTTGTTATAAATTTGTTCCAAATAATTCATACGTTATAAAAAACTATTTTCAGTGTTGAAATAATTTTTTTACACATGTTATAAAGAAAAGAAAATTTGGCAAGGAAACTTAAGTAAACTTATATAATATATCCGTCCGCCGCCCAAAACGACAATCGAGATATGTGAAAACTGCTGATAATTTGGAGTATTTTAGCAGGCGGAGGACGGATATATCCGTTTATCTCATTTTGTTGTTTTATTTACTACCTATCATAATATAACATTAAAAACAGTTCCTCTTAAAACAGTAAAAAAACAAAAGCTAAAAATTCAAGAATTACAATACATCGTGCGTCTGGTTCATCGCTTTCTTCGCCAGAATCATTTTTCATATTATAGTTATTTTGACTGCCAAATATGAAATCCCCTTCAAATGCACTTCTTATTTAGCATTTTTATAACATCTTTAGCAACATTTGAGTCATTAGGAATAATAATTTTGAAATAAAACTCATAGTATGTCATTACAAAAACGTAAACAAACACTCACTGTAAGGTCCAAGCGTAAACTGACAGTTTCGAGCTACACATGTGTTGTTTTGGCATGAAATAGGTGAAAAAGTCACGGGACATTATCTTGCCAACTGTAAAAACTAAATTACCCGTAAAAAAGTAAAAATAATGTTTATAATCGTAATATATATAACATATGTTTTTCATTCTGTTGGACGGATATATCCGTCTTTATCCCGGAAAAGAAAATTTCTAAAACGGATATCCGTTTTCAGCCCGGAATAAAAATGAAGTTTAACGGATATATCCGTCAATAGCCCGGGAAGGGTTAACAGCAAATTTGATACGCGTCTTCGGGTGCAATGAATGCAACATCAGTATTTTTTTCTTGCAGAAAAGGTAGTAACAAACCAACATAAAGAGATGTTTCTCGTTCCAACGTACCAATGATTCAAGATAACACAGCCAGATAAGATGCGATGTTCTTTCACACAGATAACTGCGGTGCAACGTCTCTTTCACACAAAGCCGCCATTACACTGGATTAGTATTATCCGCCACAGTCTGGCACTTGCGGCTCTCAGTTTAATTGAAGTGCACTCCTTTTGCGACTCAAGTCTTTCGAAATTATTTTTTAATAAGGAAACTACATTTAATTTGTGATCATTCATCGTGAGAAATTTAACTTTTCACACAGAAATTACAACAATAAACTGACTGTCCTTAAGCCAGACAAAAAATGCAGGTATAAAATTATTTATTCACATGGAATTGTGAATTAATCATTTGGTTTAGATTAAACAATACTGTATATACTATACTCACTATGAAGTCCCGGTAATTATGTTAAAAGTAAGGAACATATGATCCTTCCTATCCGACATAAAGTAAAAAGATGTTGGCCCAAAGATCGAGCTTAAACGAAAGTAGATATGACCCTCTTAACCATTTTTCCTTTTTTCATGAAAAAGCATAAATGGTTGCTAAAATAGTTGTGACAATAAGTCATCTAAATTTTTTGTCTGTAACTATAAGAGTTGCTACAAAATACTATGGTAAACTACATAAAAAAACCGATAAAACTTGAAGGCCATGTGGAGGAAATGGCCGTTTGCATTCAAGGCTTTTGCTGAATTGCCTGAGAAGTATTCCCACTCCATTGTATTGTTATCTGGTTGCGACCTTATTACATCATTAGTTTATATTATTTTGATCGTAATTGTGGATAGTGATTTCTGGTTTACTGTTACTAGAGTTCATGTTTTATCCAAGTTATAAAATTAGAATATTAGACTGACATGAAAGTAATTGTGTATTATAATTTATCTCGAGCTTTTGCGGCTAGCTATCCTCTCAAACTATTAAGAGGTACCGTATAGTCTATATTTTGAAAAAGAAAACTAATCCAAAATTTTTGTTTATCCAGCAGTGATTATTTTTTAATAGCCGGGGATCTACTATTTTGGACGGGCGTACCTTCATTGCGCACAGTGGTCAAGTTTTTGACGAGGATTAGTTTTATTGCCCCCCAAGGGTCGAGCATCATTGCGCACACGGTCAGTTTTGCCCGACCCTCCACGGTGCGCCGGCGCCGCACAGCCCGCCGAGCCCTCGCCCCAAAACCAAAGCCCATTTCGACCCACTACAGGGACAACACAGACTGCGGTAAATGGCTGCTATAGGGGCCTCAGTCTTTCAGACGCCAGTGAGTCGAAGAAACCTTCGTTGAGGATCTGAGTACAGCACCAGTCAAGGCCACTAAGTTTGCACATAATATTGTTCGACAATTATGTAGCTGAGAATTGTTGGTTCCCTCCTTAGCTCTGGGCATCCGCTAATCTATCTCATGAACGAAAAACAAACGGATGTGAATCCTTTCACTCGGCTTTCGGGAAGCATTTCAATGCTCCCTAACCAAACATTTTTCTTATTATTGTGGCTTTAAAAAATATTCCAATTTATACCTAGTACATAAAGTACGAAAAAGAATACAGTTTTAAAAAAATCCAAACAAAGCTGAAGGAAAGAAAGATTGACCGCCTGAATTTCATGCAGAAGGCTTAAAAGTTCTTGTAAAGGCTGTCTAATGCTGTATGTTTGTAAATTTTGTAAATATAGATTAAAATTTTATTATATGCTATACCGTGTAATTTGTTAAAATATCCTTCATATAGTAATAAGAATGTTTTAACCGGCTAAGACTATTTTCATCGTTATTTTCAAAACCATATCCAATCGTTTGTAAACTTAAATGATTATGACGCAATAATCCATTATTACACGTATAATTATAACATTTATGCATAAATGACATAATAATACGTGTAATAAAGTATTATTGCCCAAAATATTACGTGTGAAATATAATTTATATCGGAAGATAATTATAATTTTGCTGAAATAATAGATCCATGAATTAGAACTTTTTTTGTAATAGTGAAATGAATTTTTAAGTTTAAATATGCAGATATGTAAATATTGCGATTCTACTTATTTAACATAAGATCGGGACTACAAGTTTCGTTTTTGACTGTGTGCGCAATGATGCACCAAAGTTTTACAGTTTTCTGATCGCAGTGCGCAATGATGCTATCCCCATTTTGGACAACCGTTCTTTACCTCACATACGTCAATCAATAAGTGGAGGTAAATGAATCTTCTCCGGTGTCGAAAAACAGTTATTAAAATAGCTATTAATCTATATATTAATAGGCAAGCATGTTTCGTTTCCTCCTTTTTTCTCAGCTTGTGTGCATCGGAGGAGAAAACTGCGCATACCGTTAGAAAGGTATTGTCCTGTAGATGAGCAGAATCCCATTTTAATTTTAATCGATCCCCAGGGCTATGCCCTACAGGCTTTCAAAGTTTCAATGTTAATCTTATGGAAGAAGGGTAACTGATTTTATAATTCAACAGCTGTTGTGATTACAAATGCTAGCAAATCAGGAAGAGTATATGTTTCAGTTATAAAGCATTTTAAATCTAATTGGCTCAAGATGAACTGAGTTTTTGGTCGAATTTCGACCAGTGGGCGATCTCTAGTACTGTTTTAATAAGTAACTTTTAAACAGTTATTAAAATAGACACTATGAAAAAATATCTGTCTACGAGGACGAAAGGAGTGTCAGATCCATTATCCAGTCAACTGACATATTTGTCAGTTCCGACAAGGTAAGAAGGAACAGTTTGAGGAAAAGGCAACATGACCGTCTTCCAAGTAATGCCACGGAAAATAAACTTAAAAATAAACGATGAACTTTTACACACTTCTGCAAAATTAGGGCCTACATCATGAATTTTAATTGTCAAATCCATTATTTAGCTAAGTATGTATAATGATTAGATTCAAAAAATTGGTTTAAAAAATGCAATAATAATTGTAAAACGATACAAATTAACCCCGATAACAATAAGGTTCTACAGTTTAGGATGGCATTTAATGGCATAAATTTGCAAGGAAAACTTTAACGACAACTTTAAGTTAGTTTTTGCAGACAATATTCAGAAGATATGACCGTTTCAATGCATCGACAAGTGTTTCGGCTGCCGTGAAGTACAATTGCCGCAAAGAAGGATTCAGATGCGCTATCTCGTCTGATAAAGGAAGGTCCCAGGAGTGCCCTCGGCGACCAATATAGCCTCCATTCATATCTCCAACTCGCCCATTCCATTTTATTTCTCACTTCCACGTCCAATCTTTCATTACAATTTATCTGTAGATCTACTAGGTTTACCTTAAATATATTAAATTAATAATAGAAACTAAATTTTTGTTGTTAAAAATTGACAAAACTAAACTTTTAAGGGGATTTGAAACGTTAGAAAGGCAGAATTAAAGCAGAAGTTATGCATTTTAACCATAGCCGCCGGGAAAGAGGCGAGGAATGTTAGGGGTGGAAGTTAGGGAAGGTTGGTTTCACTATTGCCAACAATTGCTTTCAACACAATAAAGCAAAGAGATCATTGCACTGTGTGATATTGCTGTTGTGTTTATCATAGTTGGTGGCACTGGCGGGCGAATAGTCTGACTCCTGTTTGCTCATCAATAAACTCCCTAAAGTTAACTAGGTACTGAGTTTCACTCCCAACACTCCTTGATAAGAACAATTTGTAAAACTGCAATATTATGATCTTTACGTTATGTTTACTGTTAAAATTTTAACAAAGGAAACGAGGATAAGGACTATCACAAATTAAATGGCGAAATTATACGGAAGTAAGAGAACTGCGCTTAAAGGGGAAACTGAACAAAGAGCTTTGCAAAATATTGTCCATACGTAAAAATGAAACGTTATGTTTATTCATAAGCTTATAAAACTATTTTTAAGAACAAATATAGCAAAATAACAATTACATTATTTGAGTTGTGTAACATTTCTATCCAATTAACAAAGCCAAATGAGACTTTTTCCCATGGCGTCATTTAAATCTTTGTTCCCACGATTCTATTGGGCGAAGGCGTTTAAGTATTTTTTTGCGTTTTTGCGCTAGCCGTTGCGACCGGTATGCACAACAATGGCAATTTTATGTAAAGAACCCAACAAAGCCTAAACCTTGAAGACGACGGAAGAGTCGAGGTCGTGTCCACGGTTTTCCACGAACAACAGTCAATGTTTTACGTTTACAGCAATTACTTAAAACGACAACTCTAAAAGCCGTTTCTTTGTTTGAAACAATATTTTATTACTGCAAACTTTAATTGATAGCAATCCATTGGCTTATATTGAAATAACTCTTCCTTGTCATGCGTGTTAATTGCTAATTTTGTTCATTAATTGTTTTATGTCCCCAGATATGTTTTAGACCTATTTCGGTCCAGTAGTATTGGCGGTTGAAATAAACGCTAATCCTATTTTATAATAATAAAAAAGCACAAGACAAAAAAATCTAACTAACACTTGTACCCGTCACTTTTATCCATAATACAGTAGTTGTGTAATTTGTAGGCCAATCCATACACAGCCTCTGATGCAAGCTATGTTACGAGTTAAGATTTTATTCATTGCATACATGTTTATAATAGCTGAAGATATTTTCTTTCTTTTTCGAATCACATTTAGGTACTTTTTTTAGATAATGACATAAAGACGAAGAGAGTGTGAGATCAGTTGGGAAACAGTTTAAAGTTAGTATTGTTGTTTCCATCGTTGCTATCAAAATATGTATAAACTGCAATTTTAAGGATTTTTTAAGTTAACAAATATAGAGGAACCAAATACACTTGGGAAACTGAAAATGTTAAGCAACATACGAAAAACGTGCTTGCTCTAATACATTTTAACTGATTCAAAAGTACATGAATAAGCTACGAATTTGCCACCGGAATGTGGGTCACGAGTAAATGTCAGAGCATGTATCACAGTAGAGCCCCAAAGGGATCCAATATTAAATTACCGGTGAGGTGACGTCACAGCATCAACATGCAGCCATAGAACTATAAACATGGAATGCTGACTCGAGTAATGAAATGCAGCCAAAAACGGTCCGACTGTATCCTCTCCCCCTCCCGAGGTCGGTATAAAACTGCAATTCCCGCAAAATCTGAGTGACCGACGACGATGCAACGTTTCACTCAACTCGATATTTAACCTATAAAACGCTAAGCAATGTAGTTTAAATTTATATAGTGTTTTAGAGCTTTAAATGATTAACAAATCGGTATCGGTTTCAGGCAAACAAAAAAATATTTAAAATTATAATAATTGTTTTAGCCTAAAGTTTGTTTAGTTTGGATTGATCATGTAGTGAAAAAAGTAGTAAGCGAGGATTTTTTTTATTGTAAGGGCAGGAAAAAACTTCCAGTGAATGAATTATAGAGAAGATTCTGAATTTTATCTTGCATTAAAAATATCTGCTGTATGATAAGCCGTTTTTTTGTAATCTTATCTTTAGCGAGCGCTTCTACGAATCGGCGGAAGCGTCGCGTTCCGTCGTAGCGTAGCATATTTTATTAAAACAGTCGCTGGCCGCAGATACCTGATTCAATGCAGTGCGTGACGAATTTTGTTTGTTATTTGTTATCAATTGTTGTATAAACTGTACTAGGGCCTATATCTTGTGATATGTGTCAAGTGATATTATTTGTTGTAATATAAAGTGGAATGCCTACATTTTATAGTGTAGCTTATAATTGCAAAAATATAATTACTAAGGCATCCAGCTTATCTGCACACAAGTAAGCCTAATGTTCAGGAATTTTATCGAACCCATTGTTTATACTGTAATGCGGTCTATAGTATATAGGTAAAGTCGTATTCAATTGTAAAATTACGTCCTATGGAAAGGATCAAACATAATATTTTATAACTAGTAAGTGTATTGCACTTAAAGGGCATTTTTTATAAAACGTACTCTGTAATATGGCACAATAACAACGAGTTTCTAAATTTGGCTTAATATTTTCAATAGTTTTAGCTTTTTTCATGTCTATGATTACAATTAATTGAAAATATCCATGTAGTAGACTATACAATGGCATATATCGAATTACGTCATTAAAACTTATACAGTTGACATCCATTCCGTCTTAAAATAAAGGTCGACTTATCATATGTACATTTCAGCTTAACAATACTGTATTTGTTTTTACCACAATGAATTTTGTCATATAAAATTAAAGGTGTAGGCCTATAACTTTTTTCATGAAATTTGACGTAGACTTAGACTATATGTAGTTTATGAAATGATTTTTTATTGATTTTTTTACTGTTTTTAATATTTAGACAACATTATTAACTCAAACTATGTAGCTATTTACACAAATATTTTTATTTTAGGAAAGAAAATATTATCAATTAATTGAGTTAAACCAAAATAAAAGAATTAGGCATATACTAGTATACTTGTTGCTCGATATCGAGCAATTTATTTTAATACAATACAAATATTACTTTTAGCTATAAATCAACGATATCCCTATCCAACGACCCCAAAAACTTGAAAATCGGTTGAAAAGTAGGAGGAGTTCTCAACACAAAAAACCCTTAGCGTATTAAATAAGTATAGATTTATTATACATATGGAAAAAAGTTTAAAAGATGCTCGAATGGTGCACGAACAAATCAAAGTTCCTAAAATTTAATTCCAAATAAATATGCAACAGTTAATCATATTAAAATTACAGATTCCTTGCGTTTCCTGAGCTCAAAAACTCAGAGTACAGTCCCCTGTTCATTTCAAAATTCATGAAATCAATCATGAGTTTGGTGAATACCATGAGTTAAGACTGATAAAATTAATCGGTTCTGTCTTTTTTAATACTATTTTTGCTTTTCATATGCCAAAGAAAAAAATCAGTCTATAAATAAATCAAAGTTAGGTATTAGACAGAAACTAAACAAACTTGTTTTATTTAAGAATGTGTAGTTTTCATTCAGTAAAAAACTTCTTTTGTTTGTTTTACTTATTAATAAATCATATTTATTAAATATATGTGCATCAGTTATTGCTCCATACATCCCTTCATGCAAAGAAATTTGGTTTTGGTCGTTTAAACCAATCAATTACGATTAAATTGAGCCGAAAGTACTAAAAAACGCGTCTTGCCCATTGAATTGTGTGGATCAAAGCGCCCGGGCATACCGACCTTGGGTGGGGGTAGCGGCGCGCCGCCGGACCGTTTTCGCTTAACTCAGTCAGCGTTCCATTTTTATAGTTCTATGCATGCAGCGTGCGCGGCGCCGAGGCTGCTGTGTACAGTATACCACATACAGTACATGCACCGGGGGAGGCGGAAACTGTGACAGTCAGTGGGGTGATCATAAGTTGCGTTGGCGTTACTTGGATGTAATAGATAAAAACACTCGGAGGGATCGCATACAAATAAATTATAATCGGAAAGACTTTTCTTAATGTCATAGTTATAATAATTTAATAATAATGGCAAAAATTAAAGCAACCAAAAGCGGGTTGATATGTTAAAATCGATGGAAACTAATCAAACCCAAAATCAGAGTTAATTTAACTAACAACCATTGAAAAAATTTTATATGTTAGTTGTTTCCAAATGATATAGGGGCCTACTTTAATTTATATTAATAATTACCAACATAACAGGTCCATGGTTAAACGGCAAACATACCTGGAACAAAAATACGTATATAAAAACTGTTAATTATTGAGATTCAACTTGTATAACAGGATTCAGCAATTTAATATTAAACAGAAGCATATGTCATTCGACAAATATATGACCAAAGATCCCAGTCGATACCACAAATAAGACTCACTGATCTTCTAATAGTTTGTTTATACCTAATAACACATAAGTATCACCTTGAGCTTTTTAAAAGATCGTTCATTGGATGGTCGTCAACGGATTCACTAAACTTTGCCTCATAGACGAACACAATTTACAATTTGTTAGGCTTTCCTCACAATTTTGCTCAATAGCCTATGCGAGGGGATAAGAATAAGATGCAGGTTAGTGATCGATGTTATCTCACCATGACTTTTAACTAGAAGGGATGTTGTAGATGGGTTAAAGTTCCATTAAGATTTTTATCATTTGAGACAACAAGATGAAAGTGCAAGACGACAAGGTATCGCTAGAAACTGAAGTAACTACATTACAGACACAGGCATCTCAACACATGCAAGATACAACCAACAGAATAAACTGGAGACACATCAAGGAACATCTCGACAATCTCCGTTGCTTGTGGGTTGACTAAAGGGTGGGGAGTGAGCTCGTATGTACCGTAACCCACTATGGAGCTTGTAACAATAGATATATGAGGTCTTATTAATCTTGATCAACTAAACAAATTTATTAAGATTGAAAAGTTTTATGGTTATTTGCATTATTACAGTAAAAAAAACAACTGAAAAAATAAGATTCAAAATATTTTTTTCCAAGGAATTATATAATTTATACATATTTACTCTCTTCATTAAAATTGATTTTTTAGCTATTTTTTTATATTTTCTAAGTATGTGTAACTTTTAAGATAACGGTTTTCATGGTGCGTGACTGTGTGAGGTGTAGACGGAGCCGAGCCTCAGGTATGCGAGTAGTTAACGTGCCCGGAGGCTAACAGGCATTACACAAGCAAGACTTGTTAACATACATTACATCTGCTAGGCTTGTATAGTGATGCAATTGAACATGGTCTTACAACCTCCATAAACAGCTTCCCTGTTTGATCGAGTGGCGTGAAAAACAGTATAAAATACAAACTTTCATAGTCTTGTCGATTAATAAATACCCGCGTCGCAGCAGACCTGCGTACTAAGCGAATTCCAAATGGAATTCCAGATTATTTATTTTTCCCATAAAAACACTATAGGATCGAGTATCTAGGTTTGCTAAAACGGGGTGTTGTTAGAAAATCTAAGTTTATAAAAAATTGGTGTAGGCAAGAAAAAATTGTATCAATATCTGGCAATTTTCTATTTTCCCCATAAACCCCATAGGGTAAGTATGTAGGTTTGCCGCCCGGCTGTCGCACCGAAACTGCGATCCTAGTTTTAATCCTCAAAAGGGTTCGCTAATCCCACAACCGAAACTGCGATCCTGGCACAGCGGCCCATCAGCAGGTAGCGGAGGGTCCAGCGGGGATTCCAACGTCCGGTGTAGGCTAATGGCTCTGGAATCTTTCGCCGTCCGACGAGTCGCTCAAGTCACTTTTAAACTAATGCCAATGAACTTGGACTTCCAAGTTGTACTAAATTCGCGCATACCATCCCCTTAAGAGTCATCTTCACACCTGGGCCAGTAGCCCATTTTTGCCCAACCGGCAATGTTAACTATACGGCTTTTAATGCAAAACATGGTATTTGATTCCCCTTTTTCGGACGCCGTTTTTCAACAGATTTTCTTTAAACTTGGTAAGTGTTTTGTTGAATAGTTATATTAGGTCCCTCATACCTCGAAATTTTGAAAATTTGACCAATATTACTACTATAGAAAATCTAGTTACTTTGCGACGTCACAGAAAGTAATATTTGTTAAATTTTCAAAATTTCTAGGTAGGAGGGACCTAATATAACTATTCAACTAAACACTTACCATATTTAAAGAAAATCGGTTGAAAAACGGCGTCCGAAACAGGGGAATCAAATATACCATGTTTTGCATTAAAAGCCGTATAGTTAAAATTGCCCACTGCGCAACAATGTGCTACCGGCCCAGGGGTGAAGATGACTCTTAACCAATAAACAAAGACATTCAGGGTGTACATTCCTTCTTCATTTTCCCCACAAATATATAAGTTATTCTCAGTTTCAGAGCAAGAGCAGCAGTGTCGTCTTATGTACAGTATCGTCAGTATCGTCCCGGGGGCGGCCTCCGTGCCAGGATCGCAGTTTCGGTGTCTGCCTGGGGTCGCCCTTGGGGTAAGGATCGCAGTTTCGGCGTCTACCTGGGTTTTGGATCGCAGTTTCGGCGCGGTCTTGCCGCATTATGGGTTTTGTAAGCAAGAATAAGTTAAACACTATATATATGATGTAAATACCAAATTTGATTAGGTTATGTCAACAAATAAGCAAGATATAGATCAATCAAGGTTTCAATTCAATCAAATCAAGGTTTTTCTGAATTTCCCGTTAGAATATCATGGGAAACACATTTTTGGATTTCCCCATAACCAGTTACTCTTAAGATAAAAATTCAAAATACTAAATTGTTTGTTTTTCCATGCTCTTTGAAATAGTTTCAGTTAAAATTGGTGAGTTTTAAAAAATGTGATCGACAAATGCCAAAACCCATTTTTGACCCTTTTGAAACTAAAAAAAACCCCGTTCCCATAACCCGATCATTCTGGTTCGCAAACTCATAAAAATAGAACTGGTCTTACACCTCCATACCAATCTTCATCAAAATCGGACGTTCCTTTTTAAAAGTTATCGGTACCACGGACAAATATATCGGTCAGCTATTATAAACTGCCTTAAAAGAACTAGCAAAAGCTCTTTTTAAAGCCTAAACAGCGTTCTGCGTTCTTGCTCATAACAAATCACTCATATCGGGAAATTTCTAATTGCTGGTCACACTAGTGCAACACACATGTAGGGAATCTTACCAGATAAACCTTAAAAATCACGATAAGCAGAATTTTCGGTGAAATCGGATTAAAAACGTTTGAGCACTCCTTATGAACTACAGACTGCAGTGCTCTTGTGACAGCTAAAATGCGGCGTTACCACGTTTCGCTGGCCGCGGCCAATTGAACGAGGCTATGGCAATGCTTCCCCAATTTATTTTCATTAGCTGTTTACATAGCAATAATTTATTGTACATTTTCGTTTCTATTTGCATATATTTGTTGTGGTACTTTTATAACTAAGACCACAAGCGAATTAAACTTGTTAAATTTTTCAATAAAAGGATTTTTGTCTATTAAACTATTTAGCTTATTTTTTATTGTTCGTCTATTTATTGAGTGGTTTATTTTGTAATTTGCATAATATTATTATACCCTTGGGCCGGGACCCGGGGATTTTGCCCCCCTGCCCCAACCCCCCCCCCCCTCCAATGGTCGAACATGCTCATCACAAAAGATTGTTATATAATAATGAAATCATAAAATATTAGTTGTGGGCATGGGCTTACAGGTTTGATTACTGAAGCAAATAAACTGTGATGGTGTTCACCTGCATTGTTCCCATAGAAACTGATGTTGATGCTGACGAAAAAAATATTAATAACTTTTTAAGCCATACCAAATATTATGCCATTTTTCTTTCATTGTTAATTTAATTGCCTAGTAACGGTAAACGATTTTTAAAACTATCATATTTATGTTCAAGCATGTTGAAAATTTGACAAGACGTATCTTCGGTTCGTGAGTAATAATATTAGATTGTAAGAGCAATTACTAAGATATGGCTCTTTGTTTTTCATTATAGTTAGGTATGTTTTGTTCTGTTGAAACAATTTACTAATCAGTTAACAAAAAAGCACATAAGTGCTTAAAGGCATTACACTTTAAACGTTAAGTACAGTTTAGTTACTTGTTTCGGGTACATAAAACTTCTCTATTTACCCAAAAAAGCAACAGTTCTGTTAACAAGTAAAATAAAACCTCTTGATTTTATGTCAAATGTTTATTAGTTTAAATACATACAATTTAATTAGTCCCTAATGAAACTTGCCTAACAGCAAAATCTTACAAAGTTTGGATCAACAGAGTGAACAATAATTGTAATATAAATCAATTAATTGCATTATGGAAGCTTTGTTAGTTTCCAAACAAACTTGATAACTTTTAATCATGGGGTTTACAAACTCTAAACAACAAATATGGAAATTTTTATATAAAGACTTGGCTTCAGAGCTAGGACTAGATAACTAGGGGGAAAATTAAGTTGATAAAATTTAATCGGCAATGAAATGACCAAAGGCAAACAAGAGTGTGTCAATGGCCGGCTTCCCACCAACCTTCAGTGACATGATGTTTTGAGCAATTGTAATCATAATGCCAAGAAGGTATAATGCAGAAGGTTAATTTAAAGAGAATTAATAGCTTGGTTGTTGTAATGTTAGTTTTAGAAACCGGTTTTAAATATCTTTGTAATTCCATGTTTTAATGCTTTAAAGGAACGTAAACCAACACTAGGCGTTTAAATTATCGTACTATTGGATTTCCCTGCACCTTTTCAATTTTGAACAAATTTAATACACTGGGTATTATGCAATTTGATGACTTTCATCAAGCCTACTCAAAAAAGCAAAAGTTAGCATTAACTAACTGTCACGACTAGAGTTTAATTTTATTGTTGTAGGTATATGTTTTTAGAAATTTTAATATTACAATTTTAGGAGAAAATCTTGAACCAGCTATTACATTCATTAAGACCTTATGAGCAAAAAACATTTTTTTAATCGGTAATATCAATATACCGAAGGATGTTGTTATTTTAATGTTTACTAGTTATTTTTTTCAAATATGTAAACTAGATTATATACTGACAGTGTACCACATTCATCGTGTTAGACATTCGTAGTATTAGCAGTACTACGAATACTGCTAATACTATTCAGCAGTATTCGCTGAATACTGCTGCCATGAAGGACATCGTCACTGGCCGTTGAAGCAATATCTCAGGTAAATGAACTTAAATTAAATTTACTAGCATTACGCCTATCGCAAAGGTTGTTGTTTAATAACTTGATAAACTAATGTTTTTAACAATGCGTTTTTATTTTCTTAAGGCCTACCAAACTTGTTTCTGATTTTTTTAGTGTGCTATATGTAAATATTGTCGGATAAAAATTGTGAAATTATATTGCCGTTGAAACTTCAATTCATTTCTAATTTAATTCATTAACAGTTTAAACTGCACTTTTGTAATATGAAAGCGAATATTGTAAAAATTCATATGATTGAAGTCTGTCAATGACTTACTAACTTCTAAATACAGTACTGTATATGTGTAATGTTTATCAATACAGGTACTTAAATTATTGAACCCGACTTTTGTATATGCCATTACGTAATTTACAAAGCATTTCTTTTTTTAAATACTCAGTATACCTAAGTTATAAGTGACTGTTTATTTGTCTTTATATGATATTAAACTCAGACTTTTAATTGTAGGTACAACATCATAAACAATTTTACTGAATCTATGAAAAATTATTGTTAAAAATATTTACACTCAAGATATGTGAACCACGATATCCACTTGAATGAAAATCATTATGTACAATTTGTATTGTGGTGCGCCAGAATAAAATATCCTTATGTGTTTGGTTCTTTCTTTTGTTGCAGATGATCTCCTGGAAGATGGCGCCCTTGCAGTTTATCATACATTAGCCCCCAACCATTTCTCAACCCCTTTTATTTTCAAATAACACGAATGGCCCCCACACCAAGGTGGCCCAAAAGGTCATATTTCAGAACTTTTCCCCAGTCATTAAATGTTATGGCTCTAAGAGTCATTAAATGCCTATGGCTCTGTGAGAGGGGTTCTGTTAGATGACCTATCCTAGTCCCGTTAAATATCTTTACTTATCTTAAAAGTTCATTTTTCAGGACTTCTTTAAAAGTCGTTGAATGTTATGGCTCTTAAAGAAGGAGCTCTGTTAAATAAACTATTCCAGTCCCCATCCTAATGAAAGACAAATTGAAGTTTTCAAGCCATCATTCCCCACTTCTTTTTCCTAGATAGGTTATAATAATAATTACTTTATCTTCAAGCTTCCATTTGTTAACTTTTCAAACACTCATTGCAATTATAACCTTACTCACGTATCTGACATTATCCTATTATACCATACATTATCTGACTTTATAACTTTTTCCTTCAGTCCCAACATTTCTGGCCACCTTGTCTCCCTGTCCCTTTATCGTACCCCTGTTACCGCGACATGTTAATAGGATAATTGGGCCTAAGTGCACTGACCGATACCCTAAGGGGGGTGGGGTTTTTTGGTACGGTTATCGAGACTTAAGGCCCCTACACCTTAGAGGAAGTATTTGTTCACCCTTCGTGGGTGGACCGAACACCACTAGGTGTCCAACGAGGCGACTCACAGCTGACACTCCGCTCACCTCAACATCCTTCTCAAGTCAGATCCTTCTCCAGGATCTTCTCTACAAGTTCTCTGAAACAGCGAGACTCTCTAGGAACACTACAGAGGAGACCTGCACAGACGTCCTCTGCTTCGCAGCCTTTCGTCCTCCCCTTCGAGAGCATCTTTGTGGAACTGCCTTTCCAGACCCGACTGCTGTTTCTACTCCAGACAATTACACACTTTAAAGGTTGGCAAATAATCACTAAAATTAAAAATTTTATCATACAAAGTAAAACACAGTAAGTCCCTCAAATTATACATTAACAAAAACACCATCGAAAATGTAAGTATACTAGTTTATGTTCTAGATGAATGTGTTACACTGTGTATATAATCTTAGTCAGAGTCATTTTGTTGTACAAAAACTAATGGAATGGTAATAAATAGTAATCAGATGAAATTAAATATAAAAAACCTTAACTTACATCTCACTTAAGTCGCAAAAATCTGAGAGTACTTGTTCTAAATTAATATATTCAAATAAATTAAACCTTGCATAAAATTAATCAATCAAGTACAAAAATAACAAAAAGATATACTGTTATATAAAACGCAAATAAGTACTTCTAATAAAATCGGCAAAATTTTTACGGCTACAATAATAACAATTTTGAAATAAGTCATAATAAAAAATAAAAAAATCAATTGTTACTGTAAACTTTTCAACAACAAAAATGCATCTCAAATCCCTTATATGATTGGAAATTAGCAATCCTTTCTAACTGAAATTCACAACGATGTATCACATGTAAATATTATTAAATAAATTTTAATTAAAAAAAAATAATTTTTGGAAATTAATTTTTTGTTATAACTCAAAATGTTTAAAAGTAGGCTACTTATGCTAAGTAGCATATAATCTGAAAGGTCTTTTAATCTCTAACAACTTCCTAGTTTACATCCATCTTTATCTCTTTCTTTTTTCGTGATAATTAAGGAAATGTTCTTTTTCCTATTTAAATACATGTTATTTTTAATAAACACATTAGTTATTTAAAGGATTTCGATCATATAAAAATGTGTGATGAAAAATAACAAGTTGTTAGAAATAAAAATAGCTTTAAAATTGTATTCTACTTGCTATTAAATGCTATTTTATTATAATTTCGTAAATGATACTTACAGTACGGCACATGCGATGTATCGTGGTAAAGCTAAGTTTGAGAGGATTACAAATTTTCAATCGGAGGTATTCTAGGTGCATTGGTTACGGAGGTTTAAAGGCCATATACCGAAACAAATTTTAAAAATGGCCGGCATTTTGAAAGGGTTAAAGATATTGAAGCTCTGTTTTCACCAACATGTTTAAAAACTTATTTTCCCATTTTTTAAATACCTTCACAAAATTATAATAATAACATACCATATGTTTACATTTTAAGATACCTACCGGTACTGAGATTCAAACGTGTGCCCCATGGTTTTGAAAACACCTATATTTATAAATGGTTATTTTATAAAAATTGTACAGTGTTTCCTGAGGTCAATTTAGAGCGAAATAATTTTTTAAGGTTTAGGACAAAGCGCTTGTCTGTAATCCATTTAGTACACTTTACGATAATTTCTTTCTATAATTATTAGTTTCAAATTTCAAAAAGTTATGACCGGGATTCAAAAAATAATTTACAATGACGGCACAGTAAGTTTTTAAGCACTGTTGTGAAAAGGAACACATGAGCTTGAAGTTGGATGCATTTCAAAGGATGCAATGTTTAAGGAGGAGGCAATGTCCTGTTGATCTGAGGAAACCAAAATAATAATATATACCAATAGGCATATATAAATAACAAATAACAAATGCTTTATTTTTTGAGGCAAAGTTAGGACTTTACAGGGTGGTTATAAAATCCCTTCCCCCCTAGGATTTTTCTACAATTTATATAAAAATTGATTTTCAATGAGGGGATTTCATTGTATAAGTAAATTACTCTACCTTTTGTAGTAACTTAAAATTTTGGTAGTTACCTGAGGTCTAAGATGTAGGAGTCAACTTCAAAATTCCTTATGAGAAGCTAGTCATGCGACATGTCAAATAACACTGCTTTTCCCCCCTGAAAACAGTGGTGCAATCTAAATTCAAAAGGGTAATACCGTTTTCAAAATATCTGTAGGTCTAAGATGTAGGAGTCAACTTAAAACTTTTAACTAGAAGCTAGTCATGCGACATGTCAAATAACACTGCCTTTGCCCCCTGAAAACAGTGGTGCAATATAAATTCAAAAGGGTAATACCGTTTTCAAAATATCTGTAGGTCTAAGATGTAGGAGTCGACTTAAAACTTTTAACTAGAAGGTAGTCATGCGACATGTCAAATAACACTGCCTTTTCCCCCTGAAAACAGTAGTGCAATCTAAATTCAAAAGGGTTTTACCGTTTTCAAGATATCTGTAGGTCTAAGATGTAGGAGACATGTCACATGTCGCATGACTAGCTTCTAGTTAAAATTTTTAAGTTGACTCGTTCCTACATATTAGATGTACAGATATCTTGAAAACGGTATAACCCTTTTGAATTCAGATTGTACCACTTTTTTCTGGGGGAAAAGGCAGTGTTATTTGACATGTTGCATGACTAGCTTCTAGTTAAAATTTTTAAGTCTACTCTTACATACTCGACCTACAGATATATTGAAAACGGTATAACCCTTTTGAATTTAGATTGCACCACTGTTTTCAGGGGGGAAAGGCAGTGTTATGTGACATGTCGCATGACTAGCTTCTAGTTAAAAGTTTTAAGTCGACTCCTACATCTTAGACCTACAGATATTTTGAAAACGGTATAACCCTTTTGAATTTAGATTGCACCACTGTTTTCAGAGGGAAAGGGCAGTGTTATTTGACATGTCACATGACTAGCTTCTCATAAGGAATTTTGAAGTTGACTCCTACATCTTAGACCTCAGGAAACTCCCAAACTTTTAAATTACCACAAAAGTTAGAGTATTTACCTATACAATAAATCCCGTCATTAAAAATAACTTTTAATATAAATTGTAGAAAAATCCTAGGGGGGAAGGGACTTTATAACCACTCTGTATAGTCCTCTCTACCACTTAACCTCAGTTTATAATACAAGAATTTGGTAACTTAAGTAAAAAATAATCAAAAGAAATATTAAAATATAAAAAACATAATAAGGCTAAGGAAATTTTTGACAAAATTACAACAAAATTTAGTTTCAAACAATTACCATTTCAAACTTTAATTTTTAAATACAATTTTATATATACTAAACAATTTATTTCAGGAATAATTTTATTTTGAAAGTATATTAAATAGTTTATGTGTAACTTTAATTTTGTTATATATCCCCCACGAATCAACCGAAAGCAACCACTTCAACGTTTATGAGTATGATGTATGAGTATGATATATGAGTAGAATGCAAGAATAATAAGAGGATGGAATAAGTAAAAAAAGTGTTAGTTGTTTCATTTACTTGAAATATAAAACTCCGTGTATACCAATCCCACGTAACATCCGTAATAGAAGGAAAGCTCGTCCAAATCAGTTTTTGGCTTACGTGACAAGAGTGAGACTGCAAGGAGAGACAGATGTCATACCTAGTGGACATTTTACCAAAAGTATCGTCACCTTCTCTTACAATTATCCTGATATTGCATACCTGTACCTTTATGCGGGAATGCAAGGCTTCAAAAAGAATTGTTACTGATGTTGAATATTCCTTGGACAACCAAACATGCTACTAGCGATACAAATAAACGCTGCCACTGAGTATATAATACAATTCGATCTTAATAACGGTAAAAAAATGTAACGTTAAAATTATTCTACGAGAGGAAAAACGAGGAGAAGAACCCTGCCAATAACACCAATTGAGGCGTGTTGATACTGTACTTATTTTGTGTATATCAAAGTTAAATATAAGAAAAAACAATTGAATATTTCCAAAATAAAAACTTATAGTAAATAAATCTTATCAGATTTAAAATTAAAAACAAAAACTGTAGAATGAAAGCGGGAAAATCTACGGGGTAATCTCAGACGACGGTATTAAGATTTGAGAAACCAGGTGGGCGGTAGTAGACCGTTGAAATGGACATCATCACTTCTCCGAGCCGATGCCGCACTCCTGGGTTTATAAGTTTACCGCATTTGTTGTCGAACTAGCTGAAACAATATTTTTGACTCTTACCACAATAACTTTAACAATATTATGAAAAAAGTCTTAAAAACTGCTAATTAATTTTTAAAGAGGTAATAATTATAAATTGTGATGTCTAAATAATTATAAAAAACTATCGAACTAAAAATGAGATAATATCGAATCGTTGTTTAGAACGAAAACAACGTGTTTAACTGAAATAATAATAACAATAATAAAATGACATTTATTCCGCTGAGAATATTTGACATTGTATGGGAATGTACATAGTTTAGGGAATTTACCTAAGTTTTTTACTGTGTTTTACAATTTATAAACGTTCACAATTCCAAATTTTATTTAACCAAGTCTTTTCAATTATTTTTCCATAGTTTTTCTTCGTTCTTCTTTCTTCCTGTTAATAACCAAACCAAGTTATCGCGATTTCATTTTACGCTTGGACTCCTTTAAAAATTAGTAGTTTTTCACTTGTCCTAACCCAACATAATGTAGGTTGTTTGTTTTCTCCCTAATGCGAGGTGGCAAAATAAATATCTCGATTAAATGGTATTTCTGCTATTAAAACGACGACAAACGTAATTAAATCATCGCAACCAAAGCAATTACTGGAGCACACAGAACGGCGAGCCTTCTCCAGCGCTAGGATCCGACGACTACAAAGGCCCAATAATAGCTCAAAGCTGGCCGGAGCGCAGGGTGGGTCGGTTATTTTCGCCCCGGACATCAGTCTAGACAAGGGGTGGGACGCCCGATGGTATCAAAGCTTTCAGGCAACATCTGAACCTCTGACAAGGCGCGAGTGGTCGCCTCAACGATGCTGTCACCTTCCAACCCGTAAGAGACTCTGGACTGGTCAGCCTTGCAAAGCTTTGAGACATTCCATCCTGCATTACATCAAACAACGACGCCTTTTATAGAACTTGCAAATGCTAGCAAAGGGTCTTTGAGTTTCATGCTCTTACTATTATAACACTCAACAAAAAGTTGGATCTCAAATTTGACACGTAAATAAGTATTACCATTGACTATCTATCTTATTATTTCTATAAGGGTTTCGTCTGTTACGTCCCTTTTACTCTGGACCTAATGAGCCGATTTTTAAGATTGAGGTGTCATTTTAAAGCTTAGGATATACCGCAGTGACGAAACGTAATTAAAAAGGTCATATTGTTTCGGGCTTCACCCCCTCGCCTTTGATTTATTTCTAGAGGGCGCCTTAAAATGTTGACCAACATTTTTATAGCGAGTTCTTTAATGTGAATTGTAATTAAACAGCTGATTACCTTCAGATTAATTTTAAAAGCCAGATAGTAAACAAAATGGATCTCTGTCACTTCATAACCAACATTCACGTACAGTAGGTGAGTTTCACTCATACAGAATCATAAAATGCGCAATTTATGCGCACGGGCCACCTCGTGTACACTAACGTGAGTAGACTTCTCATAGCATAGGCGTGTTTGAAACCTATTGACGGTGATGCGATCTCGTGCGGCGTACATGAAAGTATAAGGGTCATACGATAGGCAAAACAGTACTACCGCTCTTCTCAATCAAGGATTAAAATGGATGTTTTTGTTTATGTTGTGATGAAATGTTTTTGCAGCACTGTAAATTCAGCTAAATAATAACATTGATGGCAGGGACTCTGGCGCCGCGTACACGAAACTTCCAAATTTTTGCCTCAAACTAAATGCATCGGATGAGATGTCTGACGTTAGTGTACATTATCAATGATATTACCTTTTTTGACTTTAGCTAGAAATGCACCTCTTATCTACCGGATCAAACGACTAACTAATCCATGCTCCGCCTCAGCTTCTCCGTATTAACTTAACAGCACTGACGGCTGTAATTTCAGGATGAGCTCCGGTCAATCACGTAGAGTGCGCTTCCTCCGAGATCGCTTTGTGGTCAATTTGCATTCGCCCCAATCACTTGCTTTAGAACGGTAGCATTACCTTACCTCACATGTTAATACAGTATTGTAAATTGATTATTATTAATTATGTAGAAATTTATTTTAATGGCTTTGAAGGACACACACAGCACATTGGTTTGCGTATGCATAGAGGTTCCATTTTCAACGATTTTTTCTGTTATCCGAAATCCGAAATCCGCTAAAACAATTATCTGCGAAAGAATGTTAGAGGCATGATTAAAGTAATCTAAATGTTCAATTAATATATTTTAAATGTAATTACCGTTATTTTAACATGTGATCTAATTAGGAGGACGCAGCCGTAAATTAATTTGCAAAACAGTTTCTTATCTCAAGAAACAAGGTAATATTCAGAACTAAAACTGGGACAAATTAGAGTTTGGTTACAGCCATGTAAAAAATATCACAGCGAAATTAATAACATCTGAGAGCTCTACTTAAAATTTATAATTTGTAAAATTAACGGCACATAAAAGCAGCACTTCACCAAAAGCGTCATTTTAATTGAATAAATAAACTTCAAAACGCAAAACTAAATAAACTGAAAGAGTGGAAAAATAAGAATGACATACTTTAACGATGGGCACTTACATTAACGGTATAACACAAGGCTAAAGAGCGTAAACCACAGTGCCTGTGACAAGCTCCAACAATTCCATCTCAAATGTCGCCTTTCTTCATCGTCGAGACTCTTTAGAAACGGTTTATTTTCAATTTCTGTTTTCTATCTCTTTATGAATTAAGTTTATTATATCATATGAACTTTATTCTTCTATGACTGAATAGTATTCAAATTACAAATTATATTTTAGCGTTGAACAATGTTCTTTCAAGTAATGACATTATTGTTGAGACATTCACAAAAAGTTTTTTCAGAAACGATCAGGTAGTTTTGCTATTAGTTTATGTTTTCACACCGAAGATATTTAATTAAAAATTTGAATTTGTATCCACATTTTCTTCAGTAATATTAACTCAATGTGGTCATTAAAAAGCTATTTTTTCGTGCGATTAACTAAAACCTGCTGGGTTGATTGAAAGCTCTTAACACGCAACATTATGGGTGTATGATGATGGAGGGGGTGGGGGTCGGGGATGCAGGCGACGCGACGGTTTGGACGGTTTCCAACACGGAATTCCCACAACACCGCGTCTCGCTATACCGGGCTCAAGGCCCACGGTCGGCCGCGCTGCGACAAACAGCGGCGCGACGCCAAAATACAGCACTCTCACAACTAACTAACCGTGCGGCAAACGGGAGAATATTGTTGCTGAACAAACGGGAGAATATTGTTGCTGAACAAGACTTACTTTGATGCTACTAACTTATAGTTACTAAACCTAAAAAGTTATAAAAATAGCCTACGACATGAATGTTTTGGTATTGCTTGATACTGAAAGACATGCTATACGAACATGAATTCCTTTCAATATTAGATTTATATTAGATTTGTTTTCTGTTTGATTTTTCAACATTTAGAGCTGTTAAAAATGATTATAACTGATCAATTTCTGATGTTATGAAATATAGCGTGAGTTGATTGTAGCCTCAAAAGTAATTTATTATTTGAAATAGATGCTAATAACAATAGATCGATATTAAATGTAGTATAAACTAAACCACCAGACTGGGGTTTAAGTCGTTTCGTATCAAAACGACCAAAAATGCTAATGGTGTGGATAGTCACACAAAGGCCAACAGATGATTTAGTGAGCTTAACTTTTAAGGCGCGAGTTGGTACGCACACATTCACCGAAACGCAGAGAACGTAAAATATCGGTAAAACTTTTACGATTATCAGAGTTTGTTTATGGCGCGGCGGCGAGGAGGTTTGTAGGTTGTAGTTCATAAGTTTAGGGGGTACTCGGCCCCCGTCCCACCTGCAATCACGAGTTACGGCCTGCTTTGCATGCTGGGTAGTGCCCCCGTCGTGCTTTACTAGACACTTCATTTGACGCTCCTAATTAGCAAAAACCTTCAGTGTCTCAACTTCGCAAATCTTATTACGGTCACAAACACCTTGCACTAGTTCACTTCAATAATTGAGCATCGAGGAGGAACTTAATTTTATTTATTAAATAACGTTGAACTTTATACACATTGATATTATTGTCAGGAATAAGACAATTTCTATTTTAGAAACAGCCGCGAATTAATAATTTTAGTCGTAATATAAAAAGAGATGGGTCCTTTCCGACGACTGTAGTGTTGGAAAACTAGCCTTGATAATTTTAGTTTTAAACATAGATTTGCGCTCGAACTTGAACCCTGCCAAGGCCACGCCTACGACCTGCTAAATCGCTCCATTAAACGCATTTTACTACAAGACGCATAGACGATAAGACCGTAAGGAATCATGAACGATAAAACCTGCAAATGTTACGAAGCAAAACTATAAACGGGTTTAAGGGGATCAAGCTGTTGGGGCGAGTGTTTTACGAGCGGTGCGAGGGCGGGGCGGCCGTAACGTGGGATAAGATGTGTCCCGATCCGACACACAATACGATATATGACGGCGCGATACGATACAATACGATACGATACGACACACAGCGGTGATGCTGTTATTGAGCTCACCACTGCATGAGCACTGAGCAGTTATAGCACCTCCATCTCGCGCGGATTGGTGATGATGCACTTGTCTCTAAAGAGGATCATGCAGTAGATGTATGAGTGCCTGCTGTTTTACTGAAAGAGCAACGGATCTTGAATTGATTTATAACAGAGGAACGACTCCTTTCATAGGCTACGGATTCTTTATTGTGTATAGTTCATCCTATTTCTTCGCCATTATAAGAATACGGCTCTACACTTTAAAACTTAAAACTCAAAACTATAATGTTATAACAAGTTTAAAATTTGCACCACACTTAACACAACAAATTACATGGCTAGGCTAATCTGCACCGATATATTCAATAAATATGACAAAGGATTGACGCAAAGATTGACGATATTAAATTTGTTAACTGGAGTGGACTGATTTGATTGGAATAAGGAATCCACGTCTTCGCGGTACAGTAACTACAGTTGTGGATTGCAAAGTTGAAATATTAAAAATATACACTTAATTCGATTTCTTTTTGTATGTAACCTTGTATGGTTTTATTTTTTTCCAAATATTGACTTTGGGATTGTAAATTACAGTATCCCTATATTTCCTATAGGGCGGACACTAAAGGGGTTGAACTCGAACATACACGAACTATTTGACTTTTGATTATTATTAGGCTTATCTAATAGATGTAAAAAAATCTATGTGGTAATTTTTCCAGCGTGGGCATAACATGTGTGATGCTCCCTGGAGGAAGTCATAGAGGAAAATAAGGACCTATGTCATAGATAGTATAATTTCAAAGCTCCAATTTCAAAGCTCCCTGGTTCCCCTAATGGGTATAGGAAAAGAACCCCGAACGGGTTTTTGTCGTTTTGCTCTACATTCAGAGGCCTTGAAAATGACAATCTGACAAAGGCCGATATAATTTTCTCAAGGACTTATTCTAGGAGCATAACCCACGTTGTGCTCACGCTGGAAAAATGGCCACATCAATTTTCACATCTATTTTATATACCGAATAATCATCCAAAGTGAAACTTTATTAGACTTTCGGTACATGCTCATCTATTTGTATTCACATATTTGGTTTATTAAATTGTATAGGTATACACTTAACTATTGATGCATTCCAACATATTTTCCCCCGCAGTCATTGCTACATAAGTGCATATCACACAGGCAACATCGCGCTGTATGCTGTATGTTTCGCAACCCCGTCGCCGCGCCGCGCCGTGTTGTGATTGGTCGCCCTGAGGTCACGTGACCAGCTCCAGGCGTCCTTGTGCATGATCCTTCGGAACGCGCAGGAATTTCACGCGTCCTTTCATCTTCGCTTCCTACATCCCATTGTGCGACGTTCCAGTCCCCTCCTACGGAGAATAACCCGTTAATATTGTTGTAACTGCGATGTGAAATACCTCATAAATTGATGACGTTATAACGTTATGTTAAATAGGCCTACGTTAAGTCCCAAATTCAAAAATAATGCCTAGTGCTGGAATTAAAGCAACTACGAAAAGTTAAGTTGGATAATATTTATCATCTCAACTCTATTTGTTACAAATCCGACAAATGCTATATGTAAACTGTAGGCTAATAAGCTGAAATATAAAAATTTACAAAATTAATGAACTTGGAGGTGTTATCCAATAGGCCTACTGCAGAGGTTGAATTTAATTACTGTATGCCTAATTATATATATATTTATATTTGTTCGGTTTAGTCTACAGAAACTACGTTGAGGTGGTTCGATTCTCGCTTATCTTTTTGCTACAAGTACGTATTACTTCTACAAAATGTAAATATAATGTAAAGATGTACACCCAGTATAACCACAATGATGTGACTATATTTTCAATGAGAAAGTTGAATGTTAGGCTACTGGTGATTATTTTAAAAGGAAAAACCAGTTAAAATTTAAGTCAGTTTTAATCGTCTACAGGGTACTGTTACAGTTATAACAAGGCACTTGTAGGGAGGTAGAATATTTTGCACGCTGAAGGTCGTACAAGAAATAGATGATACGACATCGAATCGAAGAGAAACATCCACTACCGTGTAACGACCGAGAATCCCGAAGCTAGACACTGGAGTGCCAACAGCTCAATTACCATGTCCTCATCTCGACCCGGTGTTGGCATCACTGGCAACAGACGAAGGCTGAATTGTGAACAACCAGACAACCAAATTGTGACAACCAGAAAAATGCTCCGTTTAGAGGGCATTGTTCTTGATTCCTGGGTATAAAAAGAACATCAAAGCTGTGCATCATGCGGGAAGGATATAAAAGTGAACATACGCGGGTAGTCACCAGGTTGCACGTGGGACCCATCAGCGTTGGTAGCAGCCACAGCCACAGCCATACACCGCGGGAGTGTCGGCAACGCTATCATTTATTCCCATAACGAATCACGTCAAGTGCGTGCGTTTTATGGCCGGGACCGCTGAAGCGTCCCCAGGGGTAACTGCGGGTGTGATAAACTACGACTACTGTGCGTACTAAACGGGCGCACCGAAACTGCGATCGAAAACCCAGGTAGACGCCGAAACTGCGATCCTGGCACGGAGTCCGCCCCCGGTACGCGATTCAGTGGACCATGAACATTTCCTATAACTTACATGGATGGATAAACAAGGTGCAAAATACAACTACAATGGCTTTTGGCAGGTGTTTATTCAAACTAAACTTGGCGGGAATTTCTGTAACCCACACATTTGGTGAAATGCAGCATGTTAACTTCTTTCAGACGCAGCTGATTAAATTTATCGACCAAGAACAATTGTCGAGAACATGTTTTCTTTCGGCTCTTTGGCACTTCTGTTGTGTTCAGTCTTAGATAGCAATCAATCTGGATGGATTTCAATTTTTTTTTAAAATACATAAATGTTAGGGTGCGATGTTGAGCACTGGTTATTAAAACGCGAATGAAAACTTTCACAGGCGTTGGTCGTCCGCCACAGGTCCGCCGTGTGCTCCGCCCAGATCTTTGGTGGAAACGGAGTAACTCGTAACTCGATACTGCTGCTCTTGCTCTCAAACTGAGACTGACCGATATATTTGTTGAGGAAAATAAATAAAGAAGGAATGTACACCCTGAAAGTCTTCGTTTATTGGTCATGGTATGAAAGTCTTCGTTTATTGGTCCTGGTTAATGGTTTGGTATGCGCGAGTATAGTACAACTTTTGGAAGTCCCAGTTCCTTGGCATTAGTTGAAAAGTGACATGAGTGTCACGTCGGGCGGCGAAACATTCCAGAGCCATTACACTGGACGCTGGAAGGTCGCACATCAACTGCGCGAAAAATTCCTTCGATTTGCATCAACTGCGCGAAAACCGAAAAGGGTCCCCCAAAAATGTGCATCAACTGCGCGAAGTCCAAGCCAGGTATACGGTGTAGTTGGCGGCGGAAGAAATATCCTAGTTTACAGGTTCATATCACCCTCCCATATCACAAAGTGTGGCCAAACTCTTGGCTTTGGCACTAGTATTCGTAAATATTTAAGCAATTTTCTTAACTCCACTCCCCGTTATTTTATTGGTTCTTTCGGTCCGTTACGGTGTAGTTTTTAAAGGGACAACATCACCCACGTTGCCTTGGAATTTTCGTAAATAGACTATGTTTTTTGAAAGTGTGCGAACTGTAAATATTTTGTTGTTTGCTTTGTAAAAGTAGGTTCACTTATATTTGTTGTTAAAAATAGCGGAATGATTTTGGATGTATATTATTCACGGAGAAATTTATCAGTGAAAGAGTAGAAAATTTAATAGTTAAGGCCGGATACAGGTTGCAAAGAGTTTTAAAATCATCGAGTATAATAATATATCGTCCGTATGGGAACTAGATTTAAATTCAAATACAAAAATGTATCCACCCGTAGTGGAAATGAACATAACCATGGAGCTACTCCGTTTCATCAGGTGAACAGATTTCCCATCAACAAATTTATCCATAGCCTCAAGAAGAAGGCAGTTGGTATTGACAAGCGGCCTCCTAAGCTTTTCAACAGGAAATAAGTCAACAAAAAGAAAAAGTAATAAACATAGTTTAGTTTTTTGTTTCATTTTAATCTAATGTAAAATTATCTAATTTGCAAATATTAAAACCGTATGCTGTCTCATGATATGGTAGTAAATAGACCTATGTCTTCGCGCAGTTAATGCACGTCTCTGATCGTCCCTGGAGCGTTTCGCGCAGTTGATGCATCCCTATCTACCTGGCTCAGGTCAATTCGCGCAGTTGATGCACGCCCCGCTGGAATGCCCGCTGGACCCTCCGCTACCTGCTGGGGGGCCGCTGTGCCAGGATCGGGGGACGCGACAAGGTCTGACAGGGACAAGGTCTGACAGGGACAAAGTCTGACGGTTTTTGTGGCAGGTTTTGTCCGAGACGGCCCGCCGCCTAATGACGCGTAATGGAATGTGTCAGACTTTGTCCTTGTCTGGCCTTGTCCCCGGCGGGCCAAACTGAAAACTGGCAGACTTTGTCCGGACCGGTCCGGACAAAACCTGACACTTTTTCTGCCACAAGGCCTGGCGATTTTGTGCGCTGCCCTTTCAACTAATAAAGTCCTCAAGGAAATCGAATAAAGTGGATGGTGGTAGCCTATTCTTAAAGAGAATTAAATTTCTTACTTATTGCCACCATTTATTTTTTAAATAGCCTACTCAATATTGGCAGCTAAAACTTGCCTCCAAATTAAATAAATGTGATCACTCACGTTTTCAATTTATTTCTTGAAGATCACTATTTCACCATAAATCTTTTAAAAAATAGAGCTCTTATAATTATTTGCACATCTACACGGATGAAGCTTTCCAACAACTTATTAATCATTAAAATCGGTCCAGTAAAACTGTAGATTTAGTTGTTCAAAGTGAAATAAAAAAATAACTCCAATCCAGTATTTTCTCACCAATATAAATTTGAACGGTAATTTTGAACTGATGTGTAAAAAATACATCAATTGTAAAAAGAGTATTTACTGAATATTGTGTGAAAATTACACGTTTCTTAGTTTTACGATTTTTTAGTTCTGAGTCCCTAAAGTCAGCCATGTCACCGAGGTCGTTCATCATTTGCGCACTTTTTAATCCTTCTGTAAAATATTTCGAAGGGTCGCCTAATCCCCTTGCATAATTCGCGCACTCTCCCGTCCAGGTAGCCTCAGCCTGCCGACAATTCGCAAACAGTCGTCCCCCACACATACCACTGGTCAGCAACACATGTGTATCGCACATTCATGAATAATTTAAGTTTGTAATAAACCTTTTTTGTAATACATCGAGTGTTTACTTATTTTACTTTGAATGGTTGGTGAGGATTGTATTGCTGTAATTGCTCAGGCTGAAATGTTTTGTAACTTACGAATTGTTTCTATGGCAAGTTTGCCTCTATTCTAAAACTGTAGATAGCAGCCTCTCTCTTATACTAACTCCTCAGAATAAAACCACTAATAAAATTCACTGTTGCAATAGAAACAAACTACAAATGGTAAACATGAAATCCAAGTGTTAATATACTGGTCAAGTCCGTGATATTGTGTCCAATTATTTGCCATTATTTGTATTCTGTTGAATATTGTTTTGCTAATTTTTAAACTTAAACTTATATGTCTTTTGCCAAACACGTTTAATCATGCAAAAGACCATTTGAACACGGGCATGAGTTTTCAATAACTTTGTAAATAAAAATAATGCCGCTTCCACCACTCTGCGATGCGCAAACGATGCATATAACTGAGAGCCCCCTGGAGCTCGATGCGCAAAACAAGCATCCCTTCTACCTGGCTCTCCGCATGATGCGCAAATGATGCACGCCCGTCACCGATAATAGCAGCGAACGGATCTCCATCCGAGGCCGCGACGCTGGGTTGTAGTTGTCTAGCGGGTCTTTCGTATGACTTATCGCTATCGTGTGATTTATTTTGAGTTAGTGAAAGTATTTTTGGACTGTATGTATCAATAACAAACATAACCTAACCACCGCAGCGCACTGTTAATTTGGATGAGTGCGTATAGCATGCCCGGTGTCTAGGCTGCGGGCGAAGATGCGTTCGCCGCGATCATCGGTGACATGGGTGACTGTAATTAAGCAATAACTAAAAAACCTTAGAAATTATAAACATGGTATTTTCACACAATGTATAATGGCAGTCTTGAATGTCTCAATACAACTATAACTTTTGAGACTGTAAAATTTCTCACACAATTGTGACATAAAGTTGTCTTGTAAAGCAACTTAATATAGTCTTCTTTCAATTTATGTTCTTTTAAAAAATAATAACATAAAAATGTGTTTTTACTTTTGCACCATAAATCTTTAAAAAGTCAAACTTTCCTATTTATTTTGCACCTCTACACGGAAGAAGATTTCCAATGACCCATTAATTAATAAAATCGCTCCTATAGACTTAGTTGTAGATTTGTAGTAGTAGATTTAGTTGTACAAATTTTAATAAAAATATCTCTAACTCATTTAATAATAGTAGGTTACAATAAATTTCCGTCTTCAATCCATATGATTTGTCTAGATGACTAGTTTCGGGACTGTTATCCCATTATCAAATCTGTCGTCAAGAGTTAAAAGTTAAAAAAACACTGTCATTTTTGTCAATTTTAAAAAGTACATAACACTTAACACACAACACAGACACGACGAACGAACAAAAAGAAACATTTAAACCGCGATCACACGTGTGGCCGGCCAAAGACGAGTCCAGACTCTGGTCTCAAAAGTCCAGATTGAATTAGACTTTTATGTATAGGAATTAAACGAGCGACAAAAATACCGGTACTGATATTCACCAAAACATGGTGCACGATGTATCTCTGCATCTGGTATTAGGTATGTGGTTAATTAAAAAGTATAAAAATACAAAATCAATCTTGAATGTATAAATAAAACTATATATGAACTATATATATATATATATATATATATATATATGTATGAATCTAAACGAAAGGAGTTTTTGGCTTCTAGGGGCCTCAAAATAAAAAATAAAAAAAGTAACATGATCCCGGGCTACCGTGATATCGTGTTTCCAATAGCGAATTCGCTAAAATCTTTGAGAACTGATCAGAAGAATAAAAATCAATTTAATGTAAATACAACACGATGTACTATTTGCAATAATTGTTTTATTACATCATAGGTTATAAGAAATACATCTCATATAAAGCAGCCTGTATTTACAGAAATAAAATACCGGCGGCGGGCGGTTCGGCGCGGCGCGCATCGGCGGCGGTGGGAGGCAAATGTGTCAGGTTTTGTCTTTGTCAGACCTTGTCCCCGGCGGGCCAAACTGAAAACTGGCAGGCTTTGTCCGGACCGGTCCAGACAAAACCTGCCACCTCAGGAATGTGTCATATCTTGTCCTTGTCCGACCTTGTCTTTGTCAGACCTTGTCCCAACCGAGCCAGACGAAAGTGTCAAGTTTTGTCCCTGTCTGACTTTGGTAGCTTCCCCCAGGATCGCAGTTTCGGTTGTGGGATTAGAAAACCCTTTTGGGGATTAAAACTAGGATCGCAGTTTCGGTGCACCGTACTAAACATCTTTGCTATCAGCTACCACCTTTGAATCGCATTTGCATACTGTAATAGCAATCACGCTAGCCAGCAAGTAGCTTGATATTCAAAAATCAGGTTAAGCAAATTTTTCTATAACTTTTTTACGGTTTAACCCAAATTAAATGTTTTACGTGTTAATAACTGGACGAAAAAAGAATTAATATAGGATATTTAAATATTTTATTTAAGTGATAAAATTCCCATCCTCTTAATTAAGGATCTTTCATGTTTCTTTATTTTCTAAAATGCAGATTCCAATAGAGCCAAAATAGACCCAGGAGGAATTTGAGAAACCGCTAGCGGCGCGGCGGAGTAGAAAGCGGAGGGGAGTGGAACGGTATATTATATGGAGGCAGGGAAAAACGTTAATGTCCATTGTCCTGGGACGAAGTAGCCAGTTCCCGTGGTTTGTTTATTTTAAACCGCTCTTCGTGTCACCGCGGAGGAGCTACCACTTCCGCTTAACACTGGGTCCGGCCAGCTCTGCTGGGGTAAAAAGTGCTTAAATATTGCTTAGTACAGCACATTTAATTACTTATGGTAAACCAATCAGTGTATATGCAAAAACAATCACAAATGAGATTTGATAGCACTTTAAAACATTTCCTGCATTAACGTAAATCAACGTTTTATTCTTAGGTTTCTGCGAAGTAGTCATGCAGCGATTGATATTCCTAAATATCATACGTATTTGTTTAGTGTTTCTATTACGTACACTGGTAAACACATTGTTATCGTGTACCCCTACTCAGTACACGGCTAATCCCCATTACTGTGAGTAAGATAAGATAATCTGGCGCATCATCCGGTGACACAAATGCGGATAACAGCTCATGTGACGGACTCCAAGATTATATTGAGCTTCCGCCGGAAAACACCGACAAGCCGACTGGCTAAGCGGATTACGGATGTACTTGTGGACTACGTACGGATGACGGGGCGCGCGAAGCGTGCGCAGGAACTTCCTCGAGAACCAACGAGAGGTGATCGTGGCAAGAAGCGAAAAGAGACAGTCTAGCAATAATGATATGTTCCTGCGAACCCGTTATAATTTATTCTTTGCAACTATTGCAATGAGTAAAGATAAAACAAATCCAATCAAGCTCAGTTAACAATACTACTCCATACTTTTGGTATAATCGCACCCTACACTCTCTAATTAGTTATTAACAAGTTTGACGGAATTTACTAAATAAACGGACAGGTACAGCAGTCATTCAACCACAAGTACCGAACTATGAACTCACATCCTTGACCCGAGTTGCCCGAGTGTAATTTGTATAGGCCTAAATTTAACTTTTATTTCAATTTTATAAAATATTACTGCGTTGTCAGTATTCGACTGTGAGAAAAAGAGCCAATATAATGACGAACGACAATTATACAGTACACACTATTAACCCATAACTTATGAAATTGTGAACCTGACCCAATGCGTTCAACAATTTGCAGTATATACACAATCGTTTCCCAAGAAGGTGCCTTTTATTGGCTATACTGGCTCACCTCGGCGCGCGGACTTAAGGATTATCCAAACACGTGCCGGTGAACACGACACGACACCTGCGCGCATCACGGAAAACTTTCTCGTGACCTCTAATTGCAAAGATGCGCAGAGAAAGTCGTCCTGAAATGCGCGATCGCCGGCGGAACATTGTAACAAAACACGAGTTTATGGCAGCATCATCGGAAGCAGGATGGTGTTGTTGAGTAGGGTTTACTTTTACCACTGACAATATTCACTGTTCGAGTGTAGTGCTAGTAATTTAATTGTGATTTATTAATGTATTCTCAATACTAATAGACATTTTTAAGTACCCTAAAAAGTTACAACTACTCGAAAATCAATTAGGAGAATGGTTTTGTTTACTTTGAGATAAAAATTGATACCGGTAGCCTGTGTTTTCTATTTAGAATTTTATTTGGGGCTTTTCATTTATCAATGTTTAGTGTTATGAAATTGCTTACAAGTAGATAATTCTTTATTTCTCGGACCCTTGTTGTGTAGTGTTTGACAAATCCATAAGACTCCCCCCAAAAACTTGAAACTTTCGTATCGAATCGAGTGTGGAAATCGTGAATAATCTGCGTACCGTATTGAAAAATGGCGGAAATCGACGCAACGTGGCGCCGGAAATCATTTGTGAGCTGAAATTGGTCGGAAAGCGCTCTCGACGAGACAGCGACTAGCAGTAGAAACACTTCAGCACTTGACACAACTTATAAACAGAGTCGTTCAAGTCTTCAAGGGTGGTGTTTATAGCGCAAAAACAATAGGCTACATCCAACAGTTTTAATTGGTTGTTAATGTTGGCAATCGCTCCTCAAACAGCCTACCCAATGAAGATACATTTCAAATTAATGAATTAATGAAGCTGTAAATCGCTGCTATCATGGTTAGTTTTTCTATGCTGAAATATGTAAAAAATATGCCACTAACAATCTTCATAACGAGTCGTTTATTCTACCACAAACTTAATTAATTTATGTTTTAGGGGCTTTACTTCGAAATCATTAACGATAAAAATAATAATTAATGATGAAATAGTTAAGTGATTCAGTTACTAACAATAATATTTTTCATGTGAAATTCTTTCCGCATTATGAAATGGTTATTTAGATTACGGTAATTTAGAATTTTAACAGAATGTAACCATATTAAAATACTTGTTGGACAGTCAAAAATAACGGTTTCATAAAAACATTACAGCAATTAATTGTAGGTCGCATAACGTCGGGTTACAATTTATAAATATACAGGGTGTTTCAGAACCCCCTACCAATATTTTAGGGCATTGTTCCTGAGTTAAAAACATATCTAAATATCATATTTAAATTGTCCGGAAGTCTTAAGTTACTCACAGAGCCGCCATTTTGTTTTTACACATAATAATTTTTATTTCCGTAACGGATGGATGTATTCAGATCATATTTGGTATAAATCTTTGTCATACCAATGTACATTTCCAAGAAAAAAATTTATTTTTTCTATTGTATATTTTCAAAATGGCGGCCAATTTAAATTTTCAAACTCAAATATCTTATAATCGGTAAATTATATAAAAATTTTACAAGACACAAAAAAAATGAAAAATTAAATTATCTAACCAATGATGCCAAGTTTGTAAGGATCGGACAACAAATAACGGAGTTATTGTGATTTTTCTTCATAAAAACATGGATTTTGCATTGAATTTAATGCAAATAAGGCCATTTTAACAGCAAAATCGATGTTTTTATGAAGAAAAATCTCAATAACTCCATTATTTGTTGTCAGATCCTTGCAAACTTGGCACCATTGGTTAGGTAATTTAATTTGGCAACTTTTTTGTGTCTTGTAAAATGTTTATATAATTTACCGATTATAAGATATTTGAGTTTGAAAATTTAAATTGGCCGCCATTTTGAAAATATACAATAGAAAAAATAAATTTTTTTCTTGGAAATGTACATTGGTATGATAAAGATTTATACCAAATATGATCTGAATACAACCATCCGTTACGGAAATAAAAATTATTATGTGTAAAAAACAAAATGGCGACTGTGTGAGTAACTTAAGACTTCCGGACAATTTAAATATGATATTTAGATATGTTTTAACCCAGGAACAATGCCCTAAAATATTGGTAGGGAGTTCTGAAACACCCTGTATTTGGGTTATTTCATAAATTGGTTTTAACTGGTTGGGTGTTCCGGTATTATGACTTCATAAAAAGATATAAAAAACGTGTGTGATTACAAAATGAACACAAATTACCACTTGGATTGAATTTATTTTTAATATATGTTCCGCTAAGATAGTTAGGTAAATCCATAAAACATTTTAAAATCTAGAATGATTCATCACTGTTACAATTTAAAGCGTTTACTCATGGGTGACACTTTTCATCAACTTTGAGCCAATAATCTTGACGTAACTTATGACATAAATACTGACAAGATATATTTGCTTTCCCCGTTGAGAAACAATCGTTCTGCAATTACAGAGGATACTTGTAATTAATTTATACACAGAATGCGTTGAATATCCACAGCCATAGAAGTAGCGGTATCGAACAGGCCAGTAGCAGCCCGCCGCTGGAGGTACAATTATCCAATTATGTTGCTGTACAACAGAGGTATTCCACCCCTCCCAGAGCCACCGCGGTGCAGCCCTTGGTGCGGCCTACCGAGCTCATTGTCGATGCTCCCTCAATCAGCGCGATAACACCGCAATGTGGTCTGGCGGCACGGTAGCACGACTCGACCCATGGGTCAGTCGCCAATCTGAATTGGGACGAAATCAGTCGTGTATCTTTTTTTAACTGATTTGACATCTAAATTAGCAACACATTTTCAGGCTATTAATTTTATGTTTGTCTGAACCTAGAACGTCTATTTTGAGACAAGCGTTTCAATTAATTAGAAAGCAATAATTTTTATTAGAAATAACTTGATACAACCATAACACTGTAACTAACTGACTTTTGTCTATATAAAAGAAAGAACTAGGTTGTGGTCGCACTAAATAATTTGAAATTAGTGTGTAATCAATTCGAAAATTGATTCCCCCCATCTCCACCATAAAGCTCGCAGTACGTATAGTAGACTGGTGCCACTATAAAACACATTTTGTCGATTAAAAATTTTCATTTTAATACTCGAGATTACCCCTGGTCGAAATTCAACCAAAAATTTCAGTTTATGTTTACCGTTTGAAACCAATTAGTTTTAAGATATTTTAAAAACCGTACCTTCAGTTCATCCTGATCTACTTGTATTTTTTATAAACACCAATCAATTACCATTTTCAAATAAAAGATAAACATTGAAACTTAAAAGCGTGTAAGGTGTGGCCCTGGAGGTCTATGAGGTCTGGATGTTTTAATATTTTTTCTCATAATTTTTTCGGAAAAAACCAAGCCTTATCCAACGACACCAAAACCTTTAAAATTGGTTGAAAAATTCTATAAGGTGTTTCAATAACAAAAAACAACCTACGTATTAAATAAGCATACGTAAGTAAATTTGGTTCAAAACTAACCTCTAATGGACAACGGAACGGTTGATTGGAGAGTAGAATCTTACCTGCAAAAAAGGAGGAAAACATTATTTTATTTATGAAGCAGGCTAATTCAAGTTAGGGTATTTAAAACAACTACATCTAGCAAGGAAGCCCGTTAGTCCTTCCTGCACCAAAGATCAGTGATCAGTTCCCCGTATGCGTATCAGCAGCACGCGGTATACGCGTCACAGGTGTCTCGGAGTGTGCTGGTCGCGACATCGGACACCGCAGAACCTATGAGCGATGTGCACACGCACCGGTGGTGACGCACCTCGCAATATCACCAGCCGAGGTGATGAGGGCTATGCGGCGATCAAAGTGGCGGCGGCAAGGGCGATGGGGTATCCCCGACCACCTCGCGCGATACCGTCATTAAATTAAAGTTTAGACCAAATAGAAAGAATAGGCCTATGTTTAAACAATTCATGGCGGTCCAATAATTGACCCCATCAGTTAACATTCATATGTTAAAAAAATATGCATATGACAGCATTATGCACTTGAAGGTTTACTATCGGCGCTGCGGTCTTTTAAATTTTGAGTAACCAGTAAAAATAAATTAACTAAAGGGGAAAAATATAAATAAATATATCGGTGGGTAGCAAACTAAATAGACTATAAGACAAAACGCCTAATAACAAAACATAAGACTTCAGAACAGTTTTATCTACATTGGTACGAAAACATTGAACTTTAAAACAGAACATAGAAGGGGAGACAGAATTAGAGTATTTTGAGTAGAGGGACTAATAAGAGGCGGGTAGGCGGTCGGACAGCGGGACAGAGCGAGACTGATGAAGCTTATTATAAACTGGAACGGAGCAATTTTTCAGTGCTCTACTGGCAGTCTCTAACTAGGATTGACTAAAAAGATTGCAAAACTAATTTCTTTCTTTCTCTCAATCTATCTCGATCAATGTCTGATTAATTTGCCAGCGCCTTTGACGGGAGCGGAGTTGGTAAAACGAGGAGGTTATTTTGGTTTTCGATCTGAAAAAGGTCGAGTTTCTTTAGATGAGTAGGAGTTTCAAACCGCACAACTCATAAATATACTGACGGACGTAGATGTGACAGACAACTTGATTGTACAGTACTAGTACAAAATACTGTACTTAAAAATAATGGTTTTTATTAAGTAATGACCATCCACTAATGTTTGCACATGGGGAGTGTTGAAAGTATACATTGCGGCGACCGAAACCAGTTTTGCAGCTAGCGTAATGTGATAGCAGTAATGAATAAAATTGGCTGAAGGAGGCCTTATTACATCGGGTACAATTAGAAAATCAATGGTTCAATCACTTTATTCTGTTTATCCTTAAAATGTTTACGTTTAAAAGATATGTTATAGGTTGAAAGTTAACTAGCTTACTTGCGTGCTTTCCAACGGTACCCAAATTGCAATGCCAACTCGAGTAATTGTATGCCCTTCAGTGAGCTCGTTCACTACGCTCACTCGCCATCAGGTTATCTCGTTCGCTGAGCTCACTCGCCACAAGTTTGTAATATCCTTTAGTTTATTTTTATTTTTTATTACTAACCTTCCCTCCAGTACTTTAAATACGAACTGCTGATTATAAATTAATATACCTAAGTATAATCCAGCCTTCTGGGAATGCTTAAACACCTTTTGTGTTACATCCGAAATTTGAAACCGAACTTATAACTTTAAAGTGATTTGGTGCGAAAACTGTAAAAGATAGAACAAAACCTCAAATCAAAACACAAGTTGTTGATAATTTCATTCCCCACAAACGATGTTTTTATCAGATTTCAGATCAGATACACCCTAGAGACCCCAGACTGCAGAATCTAAAGAAGAACCCAGATTTTCAGCCACGACAGCAATTTGTAAAGTTCTCTATTTTTCAAGTGGTTGATGAGGGTTATATATCGTCAAGGGGTTTCACAAATTCGATTTGTATATATATATAGATTTTCTAACAAAATTATGGTAAATATTAATATTAACAAACGTATCAAACAATTTCGTAGCTATAAGCTAACTTTACATTATTGCATTAAATAACTGTAATAAATTACTCTAAAATTTAACCAACACCTTGCTGTTTAATTTTAATGGTACAAAAAAACAAAAAAAATGCAATTGTAAGAAAAAAGCAACTTGTATGACCCTTTTAAACAACTTAATTTTTAACAAATTATTTTAGTAAGATAAAAATTAAAGCTATGAAATTTATATAAATCCGGGCGGTAAACAGCTTGGAGAAAGACGTTAATCAGCTCGAGGGCCGGAGGCAAAAGTAACGAACGCTAATTACAAAGTGGCGAGAGGCGAGAGGTGGCCGCGGACACACGGGCAGCTCCCGGTACTGTAACTAGAATCTGACCCTGTACTTCAAAGGGAGCAAACGGGACAAAGGTGCTTTAAATAGGCATGATGGCGGGGTCAAGAACTCATTAGTGGGTTAGATTAAAGAGGTTTCTTTATCAATTTCTTCACAAATTCCTTTCCAACCTTAAATTCGGTAAAAGCTAAATTTGTTAACGTTTTTTGAAAAATAAAATAAAATAATTACCTATAAACAATAAAATAATTGACGCTTTCAAAGAGGCCTACATCACTCAAACTAGTACAACCGTAGACATTTTATCATTTTTCTACTATCATAAAACGGGTTTGAAACAAATTAATTCTGTGTTACAATTTTGAAACTCCATCGCTTAAACGAAATTAACTACATTTATTTAAAAATTACTCAACCATTGTCATACATGTTTTAATTTTAATAAATCAATAATCTATATAATGTGCATCGGTGGTGAAATAATGTTTGGTGCATTCGCCTAGAGAATCGTATGGTTGATCATGAATGAAATGGGTCTCTATAGTCATGAATGAAATGGGTAACGCTAAAAGTAAATACACTAATTTGACACATAAAAGGAGAACAAAATCCGACAGAATCAAGCCACTCGGCGCGGCATGCGGAAGCAGACGTCCCAATTATAAACGCTACAGTCAGCATACATAATTTAACCGTCTCTGATCAAACCGAGCTGAATTATTAAGCTAATCTGGATCCTCTTGACATTCCGAGAGCAGGCTGTGTACTGTACCTCTCCAGGTGTCAAATGCACTTCGGTTTCGGTTTTGGGGGAACTTATGATTGAGAGTGCTGGAGGGCGTCCTTGGTTGATACAACCATTTAATTTACAAAACAATATTTTATTTCTTCCAAAGTTGATCTTAAAAAAAAAAAAATTAATCTTAACAATTTGGTTGAACATCACCCCGACCACTTAGCCATCATAAACCATTGTGCGAAATTGAAATTTGCTAATCGATTATGAAATAGGCCTAAAGCGTTTTCATCTGGAGGTCCAATTCAGTCAGTGACTCGCTATAAAGCAATCTCTGCAAAAAAGGTTACTAATAAGGTTGTTTAATAAAGTGTTGTATATTTGTTGCAAAAATATGGCTCGTTTTACAAGATTGCTTTTAATAAAATCCTTAGGTCTCCATACACTTATCAGACATGAACGGCGAACATGTAGGAACCCGACAGCGAGCTCGATAGTCTGTATGCTCCATACCAACATGGTAGGCAGATTTGTCGAGTCAAATGCTCGGTTCGACAGCACCACCCAATTGATGCACAGTCACATCTGAAGGTGTATGGAAAACATAAAACCTCAAGTTGTACATTGGGTCCGACATCAAGTCAGGTTCGTCGAGCATGTTTGATAGTGTGTGAAGGGACTTTTTTTAACACGTTTTGATAACATTTGTTATGCAACTTTGTTATTCGACATTTTGACTTTTTGCGACTAATGACGGAATAAAAATTACCACAAGTTAAGTAAAATAAGTCAGCAATTCTATAAAGATGAAAAGTATATGAAGTGTCACTAAAAGTAAAAGCAAATAAATCACTTTTATGTACTTCGTCATGGGCGCACTCAAATCAATCAAAAGTGTTACCTCTATCCAAAACAGTATTTCAAAATTAATCCTACCGTTGTGTAGCGGATAGACAATAGAGCAAGCTTCTGCTTTAATTTTATTCTTTGTTATTTTTTGTGTTGTGTACCGTATTTTACATTTGAAAATCCATTCCCATTTTAGGTACAACAATTTCAGGTTGTCGCCCGGATTCCCATCGCACTGCCGGCGTCACGGATGTCACATGCTACACATACCTGCACGCCGCGGCGGCGGCGGTGATGCGGCGGTATGACCAACGCGGTGACAATAGGTACACATACACACACACACGCCGCCGTCGCCGCCGCAGGAGGAGGAGATCCCCGCGTGTGTGACCTCCGGTTCCGGAGGAGAGGCCGAGGGAATAAATAGTGCTTATGGAACTGAAATTGCCCCACACAATGTGCTAAATAAATCTAAAATCATACACGTTTATGTAAAATGTTTACATTGCCCCTCTCAACGTACACCGCTTTATCAGGTCTTCCCATTGGACCAAACAATTGAATTGCTAGACTGGAAATAAACTCAACAACAAAAACTTTTGACAAAGAAGTTAGTTGTTCAAAATGCACAAATGCAACAATTCCTTTGCTCCGCGTCACTTGTCTTTTTCTTTTAACATTCAACGTCGACCTCAAAAATTAACAGTCCTCTTGGCTATTTGGGATTTAACTTGTCTACTTTGAAATTCAAAACAACTACAGTGGTTGTCAAATATAACTACAGTATTCTAAATAACACCATTGTATTCACACCTCCCCTCTCACCATCCCCTCATTAATTTCGTACCTTCAGTTCCTTAAACGAGTAACATTTTCGCAGGGTTTAATCAGTGTCTCGAAGGAGTGTTCAAATTATTTACATGTGACATTCTTATGCAATTGTTTACCCTCTCAGAGAGTATACCCAAGAGTCGCGCCACAACGTGGGTTGGTGAGGTAAGGCTTCTTTCAGATCAGTGCGGTCCGGCGCCGCACCGGACCGGACGAAAATGTTTTGACTGTTGATCCTAATGGGAGTGTTCATACGCACTAGTATGAACGCTCCCATTTAGGACCAACAGTCAAACATTTTCGTCCGGTCCGGTGCGGCACCGGACCGCACTGATCTGAAAGAAGCCTAACACACTGTCACCATTGTTACGCGAGGAACGGAAACATCAGGGGGCAAGTGTCTCCCGGTGTACTGTGATTGTGTGACAATACTTGGCTGTATCAACCACAAGAGAATGAGCCACGGTGACAGGGAAAATATTTTTTCTTAATAAGAATTACCATTTCTCTTTCCTACACTAATTATTTTTCATCATTGAAGATCATATGTACTATGATCAATTGAACACTACGCACTAACTTCCACTATCATATGGTTGATATTCCCGTATATAACCTTACCATCTTTTTCATACATTAAAACGAATATTACCATATAAATTTATATATCTTCCTATTACCAAAAATGTATAGTTATACAGTATTTTTACTGATCTTTAGGGCTTGCACTCCTGAATTTGTGAAGATTTATAGAACCTAATCAAAAGAATACGTTACTCTGAAACGTTTTGGATTGTTAAAATCTCTTGGGAGGGAATAATGTCCATCTAGATTTCCCCGTGTAGGATAAAGTCAAAATGTATACCGTAAGGATCAACCCTTTGAATAGTAACAGCAGATACTAAATTATTATACAATTATATTCTTCGCCACAAGTGCCATTATATTTCACAAAATCAAAATTTTATGAAATAAAATATGTTATAAGCTGTTTTATCGCAAGACCAATAATTTAACTATTCACACCACGTTGTCTGTAGCTGTAGCAAGTTGTCTTATAGACGGAATCCCCTGTCAGACGGGACACATGAGGCCATCATTCACCCTGAGCCCGCATTGCACTGTTGGCTTTCTGGATGCTGTCGCTGTCCTGATACATAATTCATCTCGCGGCCCGGCCAAGGTCCATCTCGGCAGCCTCCTTGTTGGCCTACTGTCCTAGCGACTGTGTAATAAATCACGTAATAAAACTACTGGTTATGTACTGACCCTAATACACTAAACTTCTCTAATTCAATATACTTTGCTGGAGTGATTTTCAGAACTTGAAGGTTCTTAAACGTTCAAGTTATAAAACTTTCCAGAATACATAATCAAGTACTAAGTAAGTAATATTTACTGTGTTTTTAATCAAATCTTCTTTTTTCTTCTAAGAAACACTTTTCATATAAAAAAGACTCGGCCATGCGGTATAATTACTTTGGAAGTCGTAATTTTAGAACAATTACAAAACGAATGTTGAAAGAGACCTGACCTATATTACAAACTAAACTTCTCTAACATTCTTGACTCAACTGCACATTGTAATAATAACAGCTAATATTTCCCTAGCGGAACCGGCCAGGATGTTTTAAAAATTACAACTAGGTACTTAAATTGAGAATAAAATTGTTATGAATTCTACATTCGTGTTATATTGTTTCATTATGTACAAAAAATCCCGACCTAAGACTTCCAGGACATCTGTGATGGAATTATGGAAACAACGACAACATATTAAGGACACAGTTATACGAGTTAAACGTTTTAGTGCAATTATACAAGTTGATACTGTGATACACAGGAAAATGTTTATTCGAATGTTTACACTTTTGGGTAAACATTATTAATAACTCAAAATTTCTTACTTTTTAATTTCAAGTTAAAATTTATTTTAAATGATGAAGTACTTTATAAGCAACACGGATACGAAACCATTTAACCAGTGAAACACCAGTATAATTGCCTTTCTGTTGCCAGCTAAGGCCGCAACCCCCTCGCGAGAGCGCGTGATGACAGCATGGATGAGAGTCGAGGAGCTCCGCACTGCCATAGTTATCCGGAACGGAGCCGTTGTCAAAGGAGGCGTATGTTCGTGTCGCGGCTGTCTGTTTGTGGCTGCAATCACATTAGCGCTCCGATCCTCGGTTTGATATTAGTTCTAGCAACATTTCCGGTTTTAGAGTATTCCCTAAAGAGAAATTACTACTGTGGACACGATGAAAGACAAAGCTCTTGGGGACCATGATAATAAAAGTTTAAATATCTTAAGTTTCTGAAATTTACGTAACATTTCACAAGATGTTACGTAATGTTTATCAGGATCTTTTTATAAAGAGATATATCAAGCTAGGAAGTTTTTAAACAAGTTTGTATTAAAATTTCCTATAACAGAAAATCCCTCGACTCAACTGCGCACATAATGTAATTTTCCTCCCAAACAGTGTTTCCGTAAGAGCAATTTGAGAGCAAATTATTCATGCAAGTTGGAACTCACTTGTCTAGAGTTCCCACGAGTAATGTTATTGTGGTCATTATACCGCACGCAAACAACCTAGTGTTTAGTTGGCAAGATTAAATCACCAAAATAATTATCGACCCTCAGCAAACCGAAAGAAATTGTTTAACTGTGGGACCACTCACAACAAAAAACGATCACTCCGAGAATTGTTGTAGTCGAAATTGAGTTTAATGTTTAACTTGTATGGTTTAAAAAAACCTTCTGCAGCTAAACTATTTGTAAAGTTTTCAAAAAGCATAGAAAAAATTTGAAACATCATGTTGAAGAAATATTTCAACATGCATTGAACCGAACTTCAAAAATAACGTAATAACGTAAATAATCACGATAAATAACTATGTTTATGAAATACTTAGGTTTATATGTATATATACACCATTAAAATGATATAATTTTTAGTTTGTGTTGTACATAAAACATGCAATTCCAGTTCATGCAGGTAAAAACTTATTGGCACTTCAAGGGCATTCAAGATTCGCACGTTATTTGTGACTGTTACGTGGGTGGGTTAGAATCTTGACGAAAATTGAGATGAATGCATGATTAATTGTATTTAACTACTGCTACTAATCGATCTTTTTTTTGCAAAGGACAGTATACAGCATAGTTTTAAAATCTGTATAAAAAAATACTCCGTTAAAATAATTGAAAAATAATTCTCAATAGTATATTGGTATTAAAATAGTCAAACCGTAGCAGTATTTTACATGGATAACTTTATTTGTTTCCATTTAAAAATTAAAAATAAATATAAATATAAAAGTTTTTAGGCGGGTCCAGATCCTGCTACTGGTTTCGCAAACAAAAAATATTGAACGTGGTTTACAAGTTGACGCTGCGTCAAAGTCGAGCCCGGATGCCTTGCCAAGAATTCAGCCAATCATCCTCCTACAGGGCGCTCTCCCGGCGGGAATTCCATTCCGAAATCCAGGTATCCCGGCTACAAGCTCCGAATATTCCTCGGACAGAATTTTGAATTACTTAGTTGTATTTTTTTTTCGAAGGCATCGCATCCATTGAGTAAAAATAGGGTTATTTTTTTAAGTTGCTTCGTGGTTTTTCCCCTATACTGTATTTATGCTGTAACTTTAATTATTCATATTCCGATGCGCAATATAAAAAGGCGTCTAACGCCCCACGCACAGGTCCCCGTGACCCAAATGAAGTTTTAATAATTTAAGCATGTAATGCTGCTAAATTTGGTTACTAAATACAAAAATGTGCTTTGATTATATAAATACTAAACAAGTCCTAGCTGTTGCATTACACAACTCCTTCCCTTATTTTATTAACGAATTAAGATTGACGTCAAAACATTTATCTTGGTTAGATTTAAGACATCTTTATTCTGAAGGCCTTGCGCAGAACTTAAAAAGTACATTACCGGCTAAAACAATTACTTATAGTAAAACACAATGTTAAACAAAATAACATGTTAAAAACAGAATGTAGAAGCAATTCAACAACTGAAATGTCAACCCAGTGTTATTAATACGCTGCACAGTACAAGTACCCCAGTCAAAAGGCTATGGCTGGTATAAGTTACGTAATACGAGAACACCTATTCCAACCCACCGAGACCTGTAGTGCGCAATGCTGTACAAAAAATGAATGCAATGCTCTTCAAGAAATTTGAACAAAAACCACTATACTGGTTGGATTCGGAGCGGCATATAAAAGACAGCACATCAGCCCGTCCGGTGACAACAGGGGCCGCGTCCGTCACACGCGGCGTTCGTTGTCGTCGCCGCATTGTCACACGGCCGACGTTTTTGCGCGTATATTTACACGTTACCGCGTGACCAGTGCGTACAGTCCTACCGGTCATTGCGAGGGGTAGGGATCGACGATGTCGTTAACAGTGCGAGGTTTCATATCTGAAAAGTATGGGATTTTTAACACGTAGAAAAGACGATTCGTTGGTTTAAAATTCAATTTTTAAAAATTGAGCTACGCTTTAAGGTGAGTCATGTATAAGTTTTATCTCATTTTCATGCGTTTTACTAGGAAAGTACCAGGCGGACTGAACTTATCTTATTTTATACTCTAAAAAAAGCTCCGTTTGTCCGGGCAAAGTTTTTTTTCGCTCCAAGGATTTTTTATTTTTTGATTGAATATGGGGGTTTTGGCCACCAGAAATCGATTGGAGCTGGTCCCATAGCTGGGAAAAATCCGGTTTTCGCGCTAGAGCCCTTCAAAGTCGAAAATCCCCTTTATCCTTATGGAGATTTTATTAATTGAACAAAAATCAGCTGATAACTGTAGATATAAAGCAATGTGTTAAATCTTTAACCTGTAGTTTAAGACAGTTATACCAAAGTGCCAGCACCCGTCGGCTTGGCGAGTGAGCGAAGCGAACGAGCTCGTCTTTAAAATGAAAGAGCGCGAGTGAGCGGAGCGAACGAGCTTTGTGTGAGAACGAAAGTAATAATTTTACCGAGCATAAGCTCGGTCCCCCTGGTACTGGTTAGTAAAACTACTAAGCGAGACTTTCCTTTCACAGGCAAAACTCCTACTCCACCCCCACCCATCTTCCTTTTTAAAGACGAGCATCGTTCCCTTCGCTCGCGCGTCGACTCACCAGACCAAAGGGTGGTGCACTTTGGTATGGTGAAGCACAGGTGAAAGATGCAACATATTGGTTTATATTTACAATTAGCTGACTCTTGTTCAATTTAGTACTGTAGCCATAAACAAATCTGCATAAAAATAACATGGGAACTTTGAAGGTCTCTAGGACGCTTGCAAACAGGTACTATTTTTTTAGCAATGGCACCGACTCAAATCGATTCCTTGTGACAAAAACCTCCATATTCTACCAAAAAGTAAAAAATCCCAAGGAAAAAGTTTTGCCTTTGGAAACCTTGCTTGTTTTAAAGTATAAGATTATCACAGAACACATTATGCATGGTTAGTTACTTGTATGCGTGCCTGGTCGTGTTACAAACGATAAACTCATCGTGAAATTTATTTAAATTTTTATATACTGAGTTTAGGTTTGGCAAAACATTTCTTTTTGAAAATACTGTGTAGTAAATCTAAAGTAGAAAACAAAATTTAATCTTTAAGCTTAAACCTAGTCATTGACATTGATACGGATCCGATGATCAAGACGTCGCAATGGAAACAAGTTGTTTCTAGCACAAACACACAGCGTCAACAACCGATGTAAACACAGGTAACAATATTGTAGATGGAACGCAAACAAACACGTTCGCCGAGCAAGAAATGAAATGCTCGAGCAACACGAGAGTTGTAAATATACGCTCGCCTTCTGGTTATCCACCGCTGGAGTCAAGTATAACAACGGGGAATGGAGTTTAAAATATATCTGTCTACACGCAAGCAGGATTTTCCTACTGTAGTCAACGATTCGAAATTTAAAAAAGAGGGAGCTGCTAGAGGACTTCTTCTTCTTTCGGGGAAAGGTCAACCCCATCAACTGGATGGTATCATCACGATGGTTGAAATCAAATCAGTTAATGGTGCCTTTGATCTGAGTGGGAAGTATAGTACAGTAAAATTAGGGTTTTAGATCGGCAACTGATGTGCATTCCCAAAAATTTGATAAGAGCTACTTTTAAGCACTATAATTAAAGATCCAATGAGTCCCCAAAAAATTAAGTTGTTTTTCACCTATAAAACCACTTTTCAAAATGGCGGTTTTTTGGTAGTAGGATACATTTTGGAAAAAAACGTATTTATATTTATTTTTCACCTGCATTTCTCAATATAATGTTGTGACACCGCCACCGATAATTTTTTCATGGGAAGTAGTTCATTATGACCGGTCGTTAATTTTTGGCCGCCATCTTGGATCCGCCATGTTGGATGAAAGTTATTTTTTTGTAATGTAAAGATAGTGTTGTGCCACATCATTTCAAAGTAGATTTTTACGCTGATTGCAATGCCGCAATCCGTTTTTGAAAATCTTGGTTCGTTTTAAAGATACACTTAAATAAAAATTCAACCCTATAAATTTCTTATGGACATTTCGAACTTTAAATTTATTTTGCATTATTTTTCTTTTTTTATCTAGTTCTAATTGAGGAATTCTGTTCATTGTGACCTTAAAATACTCAGTAATATTCCTGGCATTAATTTTAGCTATTCTTCATACCATTTGGAGGATATTAAGACGAGTTATATCCTTCTATTTAATAGAAACTACAACTATTTTTTTAAATTCTCTTTTAGTTAAAGATTAATATCTCAAGTTCTAAATAAGACGCAAAGTTAATTCTGGTCTTAAAACAAATAGTATGTCAATGTCTTTAATTTGAGTTAATGACCATTGAAATTTGTTGGATATTAAGTGGCTTATAACTGTCTAATCAACATAAAATTTATTAGTTCCTGAAATTCGTCTTCAGTTAAAGACGTACAACTCAAGTTGTAAATGAGATTCAAGGTTCGTTTTGGTCTTAAATTACACGGTACATTATTGGCTTTAACTCCATATATTGATTGTTAAAATTGGATACGTTTAAGATGTGATATTATACACTTTTCAATAAAAATATTTTCATTTCTGAAATTTGGGTAAAGTTTAATATTTACAAACCGTTTCAAACCAAGCCAATTCGAACGAACAAAAACTCTAAAGAAGCCCATTGATCCACTGAGTGATCTGATGCCAAAATTAACAACCTATCTCAATTAGAACAGGATATATGAGGAAAAATAAGCAATAAATATATTCAAAATTTGAAACGTCCATAAGAAATGTATGGAGAAGAATTTTAATTTCCGTATATCTTTGAAACGGAAAAAATATTTTCAAAAACGGATTGCGGCATTGTAATGAGCGAAAAAATCTACTCTGAAATGATGTGTCACAACACTATCTTTACATTACAAAAAACCAACTTGTATCCAATATGGCGGATCCAAGATGGCGGCCAAAAAATTAAGACTGTTAAAAATAAAGTATTTAGTACCCAACAATTATTGGAGTTGGTCATACAACATAATATTGAGGCGATGCACGTAAAAAATGAAAAGGAGAAGCTTTTTCAAAATTTATTTCATTACAAAAGAACCGCCATTTTGAAAAGTGATTTTATAGGTGTAAAACAACTTTATTTTTTGGGGACTCATCAAATCTCTTTTTCTAGAGCTTAAAGGAAGGTCTCCTGAAAATTTCATGGACGCACATCAGTTGCCGATCAAAAGGTTGTTTTTGGCCTTATTTTACTGTACTAGTAGCCTACTGTAGTTCACCTCGGATCGTGAGCATACAAATGTTATGTTTAGACGATTAACGGTAGTAAATTAACCAAATCAGTTTAAAGCATATAACAAATTACAACAAGAATTAAAAGTTCAGTAATTTAGTTAGCCATATACAGTATTTATTATGTCAGTTTATTGCAATATGGTAAAAGAAAGGTCCCCACCTGAAATGAGCTATACAAAAATAATACTGATTCTCTATTAAATAACAAAATACCTATACAATTTTATTTTACGCTTTGATAAATTAAAAGTCGATACAGTACTTTGGGTATACCACTTTCGCGAATTCGTTTATTTATTGAAAAAAAACATACCGTTTGCATAAATCAAACTAACACACAAAACAAGATATTCAGGAATGTTATGCTATTAAATAGACTAAATACAATTTAAAATACATTTTCAATATCATCGTCTTTGTAACCACCCTCAAGAAAGTTAAAGAAAATAATTCAATTGGAGATCGAAGAAGGATCTCCATCGGAAGGTGAATCGAGAAGCAATAAATAAGAGAGGAAGCAGCACTCAGCAGTAGCCAGCGGCAAGTGCTGACACTATTGATGACCGCATAAAGATCCAATGATCGCGCCGGCTCCGCATCGTCCGGACTGCCGCTGAATCCGAACCAACACTGAACTGATCTAATTAGGGAACATGAGTTTGATTTCAACGCTACGTACACTACGAAAGCAGTCCTTCAAGGCACATGTACAGTAGAAGAAACACAAATGTTTAAAAAATGTTGAATTAAAAAATCTATTTATGCAGATAAATTCACCACATATAAAATTGTTAATAAAATAGTAATAATTAATAGTGACTTATTTAATAACACTTGGCATTAAGAAATGTTGCATCACCTTCACTTCGCAATGTAAAAAAGTCGTAAAAATCGAAACTGGGTAAGTAATGTAAAATAACTAGGATTCCCACTTGGTGTGCACTTTAGATCACTATATCAAAGCCCCTAATAATAAACTGACGTACTGTATTTTCCGTGCAATCTTAATTTGTTGCCAAACACTTTCTTAGCAATGATTTATGTATAATTAATTCCAAAGTATGTTACAAAAAATTACAGGTTTTTTCATCAATTATTAGAGCGATTAGAAAGCAATGTCTTATATGATTTTCCAAGCCAAATACTGAAAAGTAAATGTAATTATTTTATTAACTATGGCTATTACGTCTATTGTTTCACATCTCGAAGAGAATACGTTTTAATTATTGTACTTACAATCGAAATGAAGTTGACCACATGTCTTACCTGTAATCATACAAGATAAAATTAGCATAAAATTAAAACATTAAAGAGAAAAAAAAATTAAAAAAATAATAATACCGTATGAAGATATCTGATTAGGAGAAAGACATAACAAACAATGTGCTTGAAGTTACGTGCAAGAACAAAATAAACTTATTAACAAAAACACTTCATCGCGTTTTGCTTACAATTTACACATAACAATTTTAACAAAAATGTTCAATTATTGACAATACAGCCTTATGATTTCGTTACGAACGTTTACGATTTCCAGTCACCCGAAACTATTTAAGAGCCTTTAAATGTATGTATCATTTAAAGACCTATCGTATTAATACTGATAGCCCATGTTTGTCAAGAAATTTGAGAAACAGTAATACCATATACAATTTCAGTAATCACTGGAAAAATTTAGTTGCTGTAAATATAATGATAAAATATGAAGCGACATTTTGTATAATTTTCGTTTTAGATCAATCGTAATTCCTACGATTTGCATCGCTAAACAATGCCATCTACTTTGTGCAAAAGGGAAATAAAGCACTAATACATACAGTTCCTATAAAGGAGTGTAAAATAATTTTGTAAAAGAATATAATTAAAGAATATATAAACGTTAAATAATTTATAAAACATGGTTCTGTGTGAAATATTTTGCCTATGCGAAAGAAAGTACACGCGCGTGTTGAACCTAGGAGGAATTCCACACAGATAACGATCGCGGTTAACGGTGCGAGACGAGACCATCTTAGATAACCGTTAAGATAACGAACCGCAGTATGTGGTCAAGTGCTAAGCAAACACGAGGCATTGGCCGGTAAAGGGGCATCTATACAACAAGGAGATACCATCAACTACACTGTACACTGACTCCACGCTGGGCACTCTGCTTCGAACCACCGGAAATTAAATTTCCTTACTGTAACGTCAGACACCGGCATGCGCGAGTAAAATTATGCACTTTATGGCGAATAAACTGTTAATGGGTATTTCATATGATCATAAAAAGGGTAGGCAGGAAAATGGTTCTCATTAAAAATTGGAATTCGTCCATTGTGACTAAAATGGGTGTATTTCATTTGAAGTCTTGACATTTATATGCTACAAACGATCCTCATTCGCGCATACACAAATATTAGATGTAAGTCTACAAAATCCGAACAAAAGAGAACGGAAGGATGCGTAAAAATGTCACCCTGTGCTGAAAGTAGGCTAGTGCTAGTAAATATTAAGCATGAACAAATGCACTACCAAATTAAACCAACTTGAAAATTGACATAAACTGTAGCTTTCCGATGACGAGTTAAGCCCAGGATGTCACAATGATACCAGGACACGGCCCTGGCTGGGAGATAAGGGCTGGACGATTGTGTGGTTCCTAGATAACGTCACACACCGCGTATCGTTCGCCGCCAACACTGCTGGACCCGCCATTTCATACAATATTTTACATTAAAAACATTATTTACAATAGTTTTCAAATCTGAGTATTTCAAGAAAAACAATTGTGACCTACGATAAAGCAAAACAGTATTGAGGTAAAAAATTTTAAAGTTAAAATATTTCTCTATCTATAAAAATTAAGTAAGATAATGCTAGACACTCTATTTTAAGTAATTTTTAATGGGCAAAGTTAAAGCTAAAGTATTCATCGCGAGACACCAAGAATGCCAGTGCGTATAAAAACCTTTCTTTCTTTCCATTTATGTAAAGGAGGTTTATGGTTACAAAACAGTTTAAGGAAAATTCGTTCTAGCTAAGGATGCAATTTGTTTACTTCTAATTTTATCAAAAACTATAACTTGACAACATTCAATAAACAACAGTGCAGGGCGGTTAGAGGGCAGGTCAGACCAGAGAGACCTTGATGGGCAACAATAAACTGGCCGGGAGCCCTGTGGGTCACATTCGGTGTCACCAGTTCCCCGCCGATCGCGCCTCGACTCTGTTCTCGCTGTCACCTGTCAACTAACTGTAACTACGGCGAGAAAATGTGAAAATTTTACGGATTTTTAAACTATTTGCGATTATTCAAACTTAAACTCTAATCCATAAATAAATATATAATTACATTGTCAATTGAGAAATAATCTGGAAAAAAAATCGATTTGGTGCTGAGTAAAAATATAGATCAATCGTCTGTAAATAATACTAATCACTACGTCAAGCAAGTAAATATTACATTTTATCAAATTAACTATGAATTAAGTACAATATTTTGCTATTAGCTGGCTGAGTTTTCCAAACTTTAAAGAAATTCACTTGCACAAGTGGCGACCCTCAGTTGAAAGCCTTAATATAGTAATAATGTCAGTATAACGACTCTGTGTACATATCAAAACTTTTATAGAATCTTAGGTACTAGCTTTCTTTTTGTAGTACCACAGAAAAAGGAAACGATATCGTTTCATTTTCTGTGGTACTACAAAAAGAAAGCTTAAGAATTTAATAAATAAAATTTTTGGCAAGCTTAAATTTGCTGATAATTTTTTACTTGTAAATTGAATAATTTCGCTTTTCTAATTCATTAATCTTTTGTCAAGTTTTTTCATTAATGAGAGACGAGCATAATTTACTAGAATTTTTAACATTATATTCCAAAAAGCATGTATCGCAAGTTAGCCTAATGAAATTAATTATCATGAAAGGAACGAAGGTATTTTATTTGGAGATACAGCATATCGTATCTAACAGTTTCATTAAATAGCGTAATATCTAGATCATAAAACTAATAAAACAGCTCTTGGGATTTGTTATAAAATAAATGGTGTTACCAACAAAACTGTAACTGATTTGGTTGGGTTAATCCAGTATAGTGCCTGAAGGATAAACACATTAATCGAAGTTTTGCATTTCAGAGTAAACCTTTAGCTGGTCCAAGGCCATGTTGGGATGGAACTCTGCCAAAGATCGAAGAGTCCCGGGATTTATTAACCGACAACGGCAAGCCTTAAATCTTCCATACCTCCACTATGCTTGGTTCTACACAGTGAAAGAAATATCCTCAGAATAAACTGAACCACAAATCTACACGACTCTCCTCTACGAAGTTATAAAAAATCTAGTAATGTTATTTTAATTGAAAAATTTCATATGCTTAAAATCCTAATCAATCAAAACACAACTTATAATAAAAAGTCACCGAGGAGCATATATTTTTTAAGAAAATATCAATGATAGGTTTTATTGACTTTATAATACTTTTTTAGTGCCAAAAGTTACTTTATTAAGAAGTCAATAAGAGGTAAGGAATGGCAACAACACAATTGCAGCAAGATTGTGCGTGTACAAATTAGTTGGTCCGATCTTGTAAAACAACAATAAGCACGCAACTTTTCGCTATCAAAGCACGTCAAAAAACCACACTGCAATAAAGCATGTTGGTGAGTAATAATGTATTTTCAGCTGAATGTAATTGTAAAGCGACAGAGTTAAGTAAACAGAGGGCACCGGCCCTAAAAGTGGGCCCCGAGGCTGTGGGAGACAGTCGCCCCCCCCCCCGCCCAACCAACACCCCGCTACAACGGCTCAACCCAACTAACTTCCCCAGCAGATCAACGTTGAAACTGAAAGATAATAAACTGTAGCAAAGCAATGGCGATAGAGTTTTCTAGATGAACTTAATGAATAAAATTGAATTATGGCACTTGGACTTTTAAACTCTTTTTAAAATTATGACGGTCAAGAGTTGGTTTTTGTAGCTATTAAAAATATCGAATAATACCATAGAATTAGCCCAGGTCTAGATGTAAAATATGAGAAAATTGTTAGACTTTCATATCATGTAAACAAATACTGTTCAAAGTTCAGTTTTCAAAATGAGAAAGAAAACAAAACAAAATTGTTTACCCTCTTTCAAAGAGGTATTATTATTGAAACATTAGACAACTGTATTACCGTATTAATAAATGGAAAAACTTTTGACTACATCGAAAGATGAGCATTAAGTTATTGGTTTTAGTAAACTGTTAGAACGTATAAAATATCGTAAAGTTAACATTACTTATATATAATGAAAGTACAGTAATTGCACCAATAAGCCATGCACTACGGAGTACTCCACAACCTGATGACTGGTTGTTTGATAATCAACAGTAGCACGTCAACCTGTCAACCCCGTCAACCGCACGTCACCAGGATGACATGACGGGACGATTGCCTCCACTACCGCCCAACTGCCCTATTGTTGCTACATTACCTTTGGTTTGTATCGCGCCCTGTTCATCAGCCTAAAACAATGTTTTAAGCACATTAACAAAATGCAGATCTACATGATTATTTTATTCCATTTGATCATCTACGCTGGTGAAGTATACGGAATGTTATACCCACTTTGTTGGGAACGGGGCGCCACATCACGTAGATCTATACGCCGGTCTATAGTTGACAACAAATAGGTTATATAGGTAAGTGTGATGAACATCGACGTATCTTTCAGCAGTTGGGGAGACTAATATGATACGTTTAATTTAAATGCGGATTATAAAAAATAAATTGTTGTACAAAATTGGTTGTGCTTGGTCCAGAACTCTCGACAATGTCTCACACTACATAACAAACTGATACTGTAGGAATAATAGCATAGTTTTATTAAGACTTATATTATGCCCCCTCTTATCTAGAATGAGAAACCATCAAGCAGTTAAAAGTACAAAAGAAATTAAGATTTGACATTTTTTAATAGTAATTTAAGACATATCACTCCTCTAGTTAGTTTCGTGAAAATTTTCAACATTTTTCGGTTCAACTTGAGTTAAATATACCACCTTCTGTAACCAATCGTCGGCGGTTGATGTTAACAATGTCAGACGGGACGGGGATGGTGGTGAAATGGAGCATGATGCCACGAGGGGCCGGATACAGCGGGATCGATACTGTACACGGGAGCGCACGCAGCACACGCGTGTCGCAGACAGACACTGCCCTGCACCACCGGGATCATCTACAGATTATCTGTGCTGGTACGTACACATGCCAGACCGGAGCTGCGCCCAGGGCCTGACACGGATTTGAAGTGATGTGCAAAGGTTCTTATCACACTTCCTAGTTTTAGATCAATCATATCAAATAATATTTAACCTGGTTGCTTCATGCATTTCAACCGCTTTCTGATGTAGGTAATATCAACATTATTATTAACAAGTTTATAATGGAACTGAACCGTTCGAACAAGTCCTGTTTGAGCAGGAGTACGACTGTTGGAAAGTCTCTTCATAAAAATCGAGTTGAGATTCTATACGGTGCAATGTGAGACTCCCTCCTGAGAAAAGCCAAGTATGAGACTCAAAGTTCAAATTGTTGGCTAGTGAATACAATTTTAAATCGTTTTTGCTTCCTTACCGCTGAAACTCTTGTCTATGTAAAGTGTTTATAGCAACAAATAAAACGTGGTTTTGATTTCACAGGGACAGGTAAAGTATTGTTACATAGGAAAACAGATAAAGAATGTATTGATGTATACATACATCATTACATTATCTAAGTTATTTCGCGTGTAGGCTACAACCATTGAGTATACAAAAATAATCTGTGCACCGCAGTAAAATGCTTTTGCTTCAACTTGTTAAAGGCTATCTTTTCGTTGAACGTTGTTGTCCAAACTGATAAGCACTTGTATGATTCCAAGAACTGTAAATGTCTAAGATAAATGGAAATTCACTGCGACGTCGCGTAGTCAGCACTTAGTGCACTGTAATTATAAGAAATGGGCTAGCAGTGATAACTGGAGGCGACAAGATAACAGCCGTGTGACAGCCCTTATCACTCCGCTGTCACGACAGACGTCACGTGACCGCTGATAAGACACGGTGACCTTGGGCAATGAGGCTCTCTGGCTCTCTCTACCCGTCAGACCTGAGTGAGAACCCGAATATTTGGTAGAAATCAAGTTGGTGAAACGTCAGTAGTTCTCCGTAATCAAACACTTTCATTACTTTTGTGAAGTTGTGTTACGCATTTGAATGTTTATTTTAAGTAAGGGGAACAAAAATATGGATGAATAAGTACAAATATGACTGTACAGTTACTAAAATTTTAATTATCTTTGAAGGGCTAATCAACATTAAATAGATTAAAACGTGAGATTTCAACACTGAAGAATGTTGATCACCCATGCTAGTTGAGCTTATTTGAACAATGAACTCAAATGTAGTTATCATCGTGTAATCATTTTGTGTGGGAAAGCGGAATTGCAATCAACCAAAAATTTTTATCAACAGCCAAAATTACTTCCATTGGAGGAGGGGGTTAAACAAATGCACGACAAACTTGTTAATCCAAGCACCTTCAAAGCAACCTTAGTAAAGGCGAAAGAAGCTGTGAGGGAGTGAATTTGCAATTCCACGAGCGACTTTATTCCTACACAGGCTTGTCGTGATGAGGATGAGGGGACTAGGTGGTGAGATGCGCGCGTGTGCTCGTGTGCCCGTGCATGTGCGTGCGTGCGCGTGTGTTACGACACCCGAGTGTCCACATCCTGCCATTCAAGCCAGGTAATTACAAATTGTCCCCACACCTCGTCCCTCATCTCCTCCGCTCAAGGACTACGGCATTATTACTCGTCCATATTTCTATAATGATGAGGCACGACGAGAGGTTGGTCTAGATTTATTCAGTTGTTCTAACAGAAATGGATACAAGCGTGTTTGTATTGCTTGATGAACTTTCAATCATATTAATAGAATTAATTAAATTGCAGTACATTGTGTCTATCAGTGAACATTTACTTAATTGCATACAACAATTTATATATAGACATTTAGTCATATAGTCATGATAGTAATATGGATATTTTTATAATCACTAGTTCTCTGTCAGTTGTTCACCACACATCGCGACTGAGTTAAATGTAACTCACTAAATGGCTATTGAAGTGCCTAATGCATAATAACAGCAATGTGATTCAAATAAAACATGTAATGTATGAGTATGGCTGACTTATATGCAAATTTAAAGATATAAAACGCATCTTAGAGATTTTTACTAGGTTGAATAACGTAAAAATGTCTGATCAAATTATAGTTCATCTGAATGAAAGCTAGAAACAATGGCTACAATACAATTATAGGAAAGTTAGGATGTAGCTTACACCAAATCTAAAACTAATTTTATATAAAACAAAGATTACTGAATTTAGAAAAACTGCAATCAGTGACACCACCCACGTTGTTTACACCAACACCTCATGACGTTAACACCTCAAAGCCCATGACGTTAAGCAACACTCAAGTGTTTACTCCCAACGTGCTCTATCGCCGTCAACAAGGGATATATGCTAATACACGAGGTAGTTAGCAGCTAGCAGTTAGCGCCAAGGTGAAGCCGCGAGCGCGAGACACAGGCAGACTCTGGTACAGCGTTGTACTACACTTCAGTGTTGAGTGCGCAACATGACCGCTACCGAGTTGTGGGAATTTAAATTAACTAGGCCAACACAAAACTTTTTTCTGGAAATAAGCTACCCTTTAACTTTGATGACAATTTTATCCAATTTTATATAATTGATGACAATTGCAGCATTTATTTTTAATAAGAAGCAAGAAACTTTATTATAATTTGTCTTATATTAAAACAACAACTCTCAATAATGTACAAAATAGAAGTATCTGTGGTGTGGGATGCCACGTAAATCAGATTGAGGAGACATTTATGTAGCTTGACGCTTCTAGCCTATAGGAATATACTGATTTCAACATAAGTACTTATATTCTCATAAGTTCTTACAATTCCTTCTTCTGTTTGTACTTGTTTTTCTATCAATAGTTATAGACTTTTTAAAACAACTTCAAAAATTTTCAATTTCAAAAAAATCTTCATATTAATTTTATGTACAGATAGCAAAGGAAGGTTGCCCGTGCTCTTCAGAATAAAAATACTGTATGTAAAACAAGCAGGAAAACTTCTTTTGCTCAAAAATAATCCTTAGTACTTCTGATTTACCTACAGGTAGACCCTATAAGTTTTAATAATCTACCACTTGAGTAATAAATCCATTGCAAGAACAACCATGCAGGTGCCTATGAAAGCGAATTTCCTCCTAACCTCTTTTACGCGAGACAATGGACACAAGTAGAGTCTACGTAAAATTAGAGTTTGCCAAAAGCACAGTAACCTATCTCAATTTTTAAATCAGTAGAGGAGGAAGGTCAGACGATCATGTGACTTGGCTACAGGAAAATATTGGATGCTGTAGAAAGGCGGCCAAGGTGAGTTAATCATCTGGCCTGCCGCCAAATCAGCTGTTTAAGTGACACTTTAAAATCAGCTGTTTTGTAATATCTCTTTGTGAATCAGTTGGCCAATTGTTGTCTGGCAGTGTATCTGATGCGGGGTTTGGCTGTCTCCATCCATCTGTTACTTCCTTCATCCGTGTCAAGGTCGTTCACCGCTAATACGTGACCTTATGAAAATGAGACCTTTAAACGTAATTTTCGGCGTTGTATGGCATTGGAGCAGTTGATTGGAATGCTCAAGGATAAAATAACAAGGAAGTGCGTTGTAAGAAAATGTACTGGAACATAAAAATATTTATGTTGTAAAAGTTTTAAAGGCGAGTTTTCTGGTAATAGAATACTGCTAATAAGGTACATACATTTATTTGCTCTGGTATAAATACAATCTCATCAACTTCACGCGAACCAGTGGGATTCCGGCAAATGTCTAAGGTAATATTGACTAATAATAATAAAATAATCGTATTTTCTAGATAAATTATAATGGAAAATGTCAATAGCAAAAACGTATACTTCAGTGTTACAAGGGAGATGAAAGTAACCCCAACAAGCAAGCAGCCTGGAAGCAACCTGGGTGTAAAACTGGCTGTAAAACTCTTTACAAGTTACAGTAATAGATGTTACATTTATTTTACAAAGGTATTTTAAGTATAGAAAAGAAAAAAGGTATATCGCCATAGATGAGGCACAGTCGTTCATCAATTAAGTTACAGTACCAGGCGTTCTGTCGTGGAAGTTCGGTTGTCAATCGCTAAAATTTTTCTATCGCTTTCCTAATTAATTGTGAGCAGCATAAACATGCTGCGAAGTAGTCAGCAAACGGTTAGTTTAAGAGTTATCTCTCTACTCCTACTGCCAATAATGCTATGGGCATAAATAAGTAAATTTCGGAATATGTCACGAATACAAGTTGGGATTTTAAACACTTGTGATGAGTATAAGCTTTGTGGCTTAAAAATTTTTATGGCGAACAAAATTAGTTTGCCTCCAACTAGAACCATGCTATGGCCCACCCCGGGTGTCCACAAACACCAGGTGTCGTTCCTTTCCCCCAGGGTTGTCGGCTCGATGCGCCACGGGTGACGTCACGCGGCGCCCCTTGCTACACTTTCCATTGTGCCCGGCGCATTGTCGCGTAATGCGGGGCGCTCATGTAACGGGACGCGTAATCGCGGCTTGCGTCTGAGTCCGACGCCCGGAGTTATCGCGAAAAGAGAAATTCGGGGAAAACTGCTGCGATTACTAGTATTGCTATCGAACCGTTTAGATCAGAGGAAGGTAGTGGAAGGATGTATTACAACAGTCGTTAAAAATGTGTTGGGTTCTGCATTATTTTCATATTTGCTGTGCGCACCGAGTGTACATCTCGAGTCTCATAATACTGAGAATATTAACAGCTTTCAATTGTTTCGTAAACCTACATATAGTTTGGCACACGAAAGGGTGAAAAATCAACTTAAAGTACAGATGTCAAAAAATAATGCTTAGAAGTGGGAATTTAGAAAAAATAACAGTTAAATTAATCTCGCCAAAACCATGCAATATAAAATTTTCTACAGACCAACTAGAAGATCCAGATATACGAGGAACCGAGAAAAGCAGCGGAATAGAGCGAAACGCGATGAAGGATGACGATGCTACGGATGTATTGGCATTGGCGCGGTTTACACTCAGATCCATCATCTCAGCGGATATATCGGCAGCTGCGGTGTGCGGTTTGGGAGGTAGGTACTGTACACTCAACCATGTTGGCGTGGCGGACGGCGTACAAATATCGCAACAGACGAATCGACAGAAAAATATTGAAGCCTTAGTGGACTTTCCGAATCTTTTATCGATGGTGAAACCTCCCAATCAAAATGAAGTGAAACTGGATAAGCTTGATAAGTTTCACAAAAACACCGAATCCGTCGAAGGTAAACTAAGCGTGCTGCAACGAGCGCTAAACGGTCCGGGTTGAAATCGGATCCCATAACGAGGCTGTCGGGACGCGGCGTTTTTACACCGGACCGCAAACCGCGGCACGCACCGCGCTCACGCGATAACCGCGCCGCGCTGCGCTTTCCTCTTATATGTAGTACAACATATACTGTATATTTCTTTTCTAGTGTGTTCTGGGCGCGTCCAATTTAACCATGTATTCACACAGAAATGCATGTGCAAGAACGTTGTTCACTGGCTCACTGGTCACGTGAGTGAACGTCTAGTGTCACAGCGTATCGGCAGCGTGTCTCAAGTTGCTTCGGATCCCCAGGGATGTATATCAGGACTGCTCGTTAGGCCTCACGACACCAGAGGGAGCACTACAACACATCACACGCACTTCTCGCCTTGCTATATTGCTATAGCTTACATGCATGCATCTAGTGCGGGAACACCAGAAATTGCAACGCTCAAAAACAAATACACAATTGCAATGCTCCAATTGCTCACTAATACATGAAATAAAGGCACCCAAAAATCCTACGACACTTTGAAAGCTAAGTGGAATGACTGATAGCAAGAATACAAGAATTTAAGAGTTACTCATCTGAATTACGTATCGCTTTTAAACAAGAAGTGTACTTTGAGGGGATGTCATGTTGGCTAGTTGGCTACATAAAAATAGGTGAATAGAGGGACATTTTCCCCCATCGATGTATACTACTGGATTGCTCGCGCCCGTGTTGCAGCGAACCGATTCGCGGTCCGGCCGAGATGAGCGCTGGTGGGCAAAAGCGCCGGCCGCTAACACGGGCAGCATAGGGAAAATCGTGACGCACGCTTACTAAAATTACATTTTTAAGGCAATGAAATTTTTTATATACACAAAATCTTTTGATTCGTGTTCTCAAGTATATTCTGCTTCCATAGACACACATATTGGCTACTATTTATCGTTATTTTAATTTTAAAATTAATTCAAACTTGGAATTTAAGTGAAATGTCATTTCCAATTGCTTCTATGAATGGATTTAACCCTTTGTAAATTATGCCAATTATTTTAACCATTTTTTCTTACTTTTTATTACAAAATCTTACAATTTATGAATTTAAAATAAATGTTTGAATACATATTATTTTACACAATACAGTAACACAGTTTGTTCTATTATGAAATACAATGTAGCCCAGTACAGTATATCGACATTTTTAAAATTATATGTAACATTTAAATTTATTGATACAAATGTTTTTGTTGTAGTATAAAATCCAAATTTCAAGATGACTATGTTTTTAGTACACTTTATAAGTGTAGGGTGAGGTTACAAACAAATGAAAGTGGTAAGTTACATTTTATAATCATATACTTTATTGATCAAAGCTTAAAACTAACTTGTAACTTTTTATAACTAAAAACATCTAGGAATAGGCCTACTAAACATTTTTGAACAAAATTAGTTTGGTCAGTTTCTGCCTCAGACCAATACTGGGCAAATTGGCAGCACTGGTTGCCTCTTTGGCCCTATGATGCCCGATAATTTTCAAAAACAAGTTCCCAATCAACTTTACTAACAAAAGTCGATGATTAACCTCATCGACACAGTTTGAGGTATGACATTTAAAAACTGAGTATTTAAAAAAGTTGCAGGCTTGGTTCAGGACTTGTTTGGTGTTTAATTGTTTATCAGTCTGAATGTCTGATAGCTTATATATGAAACTGGCAATCTTAAAAACATCTTCTGAAACTCTTACTAATCTACAAATCTAAAATTTTTTCTTTTAACTGCATTTTTGTCCATTTTTGTAGCAGATTTTTGTCTTTTGGAAATCTGGGAACATATACAAACACATTCGTCAAAATATATTCCATAAATAGTTCATGGATAGTAAATAAAAAAAATCTACTAATACTACTCTAACATTCTACTACATTTAATAAATAACAAAACACATGGGTTCATGTTGATTTACATAGCTTAGACTTGATAGTTATATTTATAATTAATTACATACACCTAAAATTATTACAACATTGAATTAGTAGTAATAATAAGAATGTAAATTATAACTAGCAATATAACATTTTTTTAACTAATTATACGTACCTGTGGAATTTTATGTCCGTCCCCTTCTTGTATCTGTTAGTACAATTGTAAGCTGTACAGGAAGCCACCATTGTAAACAAACATTTTTACTCAACAAAACTCTGTCACATGGCCTAATTAACTGTAGCTTTAGGACTCAGGAGCAAGGACCCGACGCGACGACGGTTGTTGATGTAGGCCTAAACAAACACAACTCTTATCCACCCACTGCTTTACAGGGGGTTCAATATTGTAAAGTAAAAATTCCCTGTTTTCCCTCTTTCAAAAACATAATTCCCTTCTTTACAATTACAAGGCAAACATGGTAAAATTATTTTAATTTCTTTGCGGTTCCTTGTCATTTGTAGCGGGTTTTTATATTCGATGTAACTGTTGAATTACTCCAATTATTTTGTTATGAATCGTTAATATTTCACGGCATTTTAATTACAAATGTCAAAATAAATTATTAATTAAAAATGTTTATTTGTACACAGCAACCAATAATTATCGAATGAACTATGAAATTTGTAGCTCCAGAAGCCCGCGGTAGCCTCAGTGAGATCACGAGGCTCAAAATGAACTTCGTCGCCCCACTATTATTTATTCGATTGCCAACGATCTACTCATTTTATTGTAGGTTTCTTGATCAAATCATGAAATTCGTCTCATTGGCTACAACTTTCCCGCTGAAAGTTTGTTTCTGACCCAAAAATATAAAAAATCCTCGCTTAGTGACTTTTCCATGTCCGACTAAATTGATTCTCAAACATTTCCACCTTTAATAATTACCTTTAGTTTAGGAACTAAAAAATATTTATACTGTTGGATTCAGTATTTAATATAGAAACGGAATATATAAATTTCAATGCACTTTAACCACTCTGTTGTAGTACAGGAGCGTGTAAACGGCGGCGCGCACTGTCGTTGAAATGACGCCGATTCCGCAGTTGCCCACCAGCGCTATCCACGCCGGACCGTTTGGGGCCAATTTAGAGTAGTATACATCGATGTTTTCCCCAACACTCTACCTTCCTCTGTTTCCTGGGGGGGGGGGGATCCTGTGTGTTCTTTATATCTTTTATGGCAATGTAGTTGGAACTCCATTTATGCAAATAAAAATAAGCGCTCTTTTAAAAATCAAGTAATTTGATTACACAAACCTTTTTACCTTTTTTATCCAAATTTTCTCAGGAAATGTTCTAAAACTGGCGATCGTTCCGAAGACGTTGAGGAACATTCGGAGTTCACCTAACACGTTCATAAAGAAACGGTTTCCGAGTTAGTGGAAATTTCTATCTTAAAGTGATATAATAGCTGATTACATTAATGCTGGTAGGTACTACCAGGTAGGAGCTAGTCAGAATTGATTTATCTAATCAAACCAAACCACTATACCCCTTAAGAATTATTAAGTAAACCACAAAATTATATAAAAAAAAACATGGGAAATAATCACTAAGAACGTAAGTACAAGGTAACTTGATTATTCATGATCAAACATTCGGATTGTACGATAGTACTTATACGGAAAAGATAGGATGAAACAAACAAAAAGCTCAACCCTCTGCACAAAGAGTATCGTTAATCGTTTTTCTTTAGAAAGCTTTTAAGTTTAATTAGGAGAAAGAGTAACAATAATTATAATGGAGATGAAATCTAGATAAAAACGGAACCGTGTTTGTTGCTCAACAAAGGCGGCGGGGCGGGAGGGTCGCTGGTAGTGGCACAGAACAGCCCGCCGCTAAACTTTTATGTTTCATCTTTCAACTGTGTATTTATATTTTCACAGTTATAAATATAGCCGCATATAGGGCTAAGTGAATTTGAAACAACGTCTCTGGAATGGATAATTGCTTAGTTAAATGAAGTGTTATAATTACATAACACAGTAGCAATATTCCTTTAAAATGTACGTTTTCCTGAAATGCAACAATATAAAGTTTCTATTGCAGACACAATCTTTCCTTCCTGTGTTTTCCACTGTTTCCAATAAACAGATACAACAGTTGGTGTAATTACACTTTCGTTGACACCTTTAATAACTTCCTAGAGTGCATGTGATTAGTAAAAGAATATTTTGATGGTCAATAAAACTATACTTTTTAGCTTATTTAAATTCATGCAGCCAACCTATTTGACTTGAAAAATCTTTGCTTGCATTTAGTTATTTTAGCTTTGCATGGTTAAAATGGAGTTATTGTCGTACATCGTACAATTAAGACCATAGGGCCGAACTAATATTGAAATGTTATCAAGAAAAAAAAAGAATTAAAACTAACACTGTTAAGAATTATTTCCTTTATAATATGGGGTTCGAAAATAGTCATCAGTAATTGACACACACGCATTAAAAATATTAAGTCAATATAGAAGATGATCCTGCCTTTTAAATGAAAACCCCAGAGAAGGAAAACAACTGACCATAAAACTGTCCCAACGGTGAATTGACGGCCACAAGCCTTTTCACTAAAGCATTTTCCCTACTCGGAACATTGGTTTTCGTGACGCAGCCAGAGGGGGATTATTTTCTAACGGTGGACAGAGTAAAGTTGTTGTCGAGGACCATCAAAGGCTGGCGATAATCAAACACGCTTCGAAGGGCGGCCTTTATAAGCTCTTCCACTGTAAAAGAAAACAGTACATTTACCCTACTCTCTTCCTGTTTGACAGCAGAACCGTGTTACAAACTATTCGTAGCTTCTGTCAACATCAAAGCAACGAGCCAACGTCAACAAATAATAAAATAGATAGTTTTACTGTAGGCTTCTCATTTTTCCGAATTTTCATGACGGTTTCTAAAAAATATAATAACTTTTAGCGATTTTCACATCATGGTGGTCGTCACACAAACGTACGACTAGGACTTTTCCACTTTTATATCACAATTTTAATTTCACAAATGGTTATGGTGTTTGTATATGAGATTTGTAAAGTTTAAATTCAGAATGTGACTTTTGTGAAGAGTAAATTAAATTTCAGAACCTGTTACTCTTATTTCGGATTTGTATTTCAGAAAGAGTTGTTATAGGCTACGTCTAGATTATTATTTCTATAATACAATTTACTATCTCTCAAATATAATGAATTAGGTACAGTACTATTAAATTCAACTAAAATAAAAATGACATCTGAATTTTAAAATCTCACAACAACAATTGTAAAATACAAATCATGTTACTGCGTGTGAAATCAGTATGATTTGTTTCTTAAATAAAAATGGAAAAGGTGTAGACTGATACTGAGGTAAAAATATATCAAGAGAAATCTTACCGAATTCGAAAATAAAGGACATGTTGTTCAAACTCACCTGAAACAAAAAAGTAAAATCAATATTGTTAATACAAAAAATAATAATAATACAGTATAAGAATATTCATAGTAAAACAAAGCGAACAAATTAACTCGTTGATCGTGTTTAAACCTTATTATTATACTTTGAGGAAAATTTTTCTCCACATATGCCGTAGTAACAGAAATTTTAAAAAAATTGTCAGACTGCACTCCTCCTTACTTACCCTTAAAACACACTTACCCTTTACCCTTAAAAACACACGAAAAATTGAGTAAAATACGGCAATGTGAATTGAAATTTTGAATTCGCTATTTGAATAGAAAGTTGATAATCAAAAACATTTTTATATGTCATATCAATGTAAGCAAGAGATTTTTCCATTCCAATATTATGATGTTTGTTTATTTTCGTGTCTCTGTAGAGCGCAGAGTGGTAGGTTAGTGTTTGCGAGTATTGAGGGATGGAAGGGTAGGCAGGCACACTGTGACTGTGACACAAAATGAGGCCTTGTCGTATGCTAAACCCGTGTGTGTTGACTACAGATGTGGCGTTCATTGCGACCCTCAAACGCTAATGACGTTCAACGTCTGTCACCGTTGCTGATGAGATTACTTTTCACTGAAACCTCAGAATTCCCTTATGAAATATGGAATGAATGTATAGGGCACTGGGTATCAAATGAAGTTCAGGTACCACGGCGATAGGATCTTAGAGGCTGAGTTTTAATGGGGGTTTGAAACCTTCACAAACTTTTGCTTTTGTTGCGTTTTTTCAGGACGTTTTATTGTTACACAATTTTTATACGAGGATTATTTACTAGAGTAACGAAAAATAACTGGCCTATCACAGATAAACTGCATACTAGCCTAACATCCAATACAACCTTTTGATTTCTTAGTTTTTCAAACACACGTGTCAAATGATTACGTAGTAGGTTTGGCGTCATCGGGGGTTTTATAAAATATAATTCGATAATGCTACCTAGACATAAAAAATAATTACTGATAAACGACCTCCAAACAAAATTAAAATAAAAAATTTAATCCAAACTATATATAAGCAAAATAAAAATATTATATCCCTAAAAAATAACATTAGAAAAATAAGTACTTTACGAACTAAAAAAAATCCACTTCATAATTTACTAAATAACAATTTGTATACTAAATGTTTGCTATTAAGCGGATAACTCTGTCAACTAGTTTTACTTGAATAGAAATTCAAACTATGTCAGCGAGACTGTATCAGCGCAGTAAACTCGTCAGCGCGACGCGACGCGACGCGGGATAAGCTCGATGATCCGGGACGTGGGAACGTGCATTAAAAGTGGATCTGCCTCTTAAGGTAAAAGATAAATGGAGCAAGTTAGTTCGCTTCGGGAGCCCTCGGTCTTACCGATAACTGACTTCGACTTTCCTCTAATGGCAAACAGCCGCTTTATCAAAACTTGGACAGTTTTTTATTTAAATACAAGAAATTAAAGACTATTTTGTTCTAAGGGAGGAAGATCCAACTCGTTATTAAAACTTAGCTTCTCATTTGCTATTTAATCCAGTTCGTACCGGTAGGTAATCAAAGCCTAGAGCCGAGAAGTACCTTCTCTTGAAAGTTACTTAAAACTGTAAGGTATGTTTTATTACTTTTAATTTGAGTATATGAAAAAAATGTTACTTGAGGGTTTTAGAGTCGCGCTGCTAAATGAGCCTATTTTCAAAATAACAGAATATTTATTGGCAAAGTAACATTTTTTTTATTTTCGTTTGAGGTATTTTAGGCGTTTTGACGGGGAACACCGGTCCAAACCCCGGTCTTGTTACTAGATCTAACGTCGACCTGTTGTTATAAAGGATCATTAATTGATAGCCCAATGACAAATGGCAACTTGATCCAGTATTGAACCTTTTAAAAAGCCACTTACTTATCTCAGAATCGAACTGGCAATCTTTGGATTCAAAGGTGAGCACCAAAACAACTAATCTATCAACCGTTAAATTCAGAGTAATGTTCTTGTTTTATCTGGAAACGCAGGTCGATTAGAAACTTCTTAAATACAATCGTAAGACCTAATCCCAACACCTTAATGAATTATTTGAACTAACATAAGAAGTTTGGTGACCTTTTGAATTGTCCATACAACTTTTCTCATCTTCTCATGTAACTCATTAAGTCACATCGGGTGCAGTTAAAACGAATCCTCAAATATTTATTGAAGCCGGTGAAAATGTTGCACATGCATCTTCGGACCGGAACCCATGAGAAATAGATGACCCAGCTGGGAGGAAGGTCATGGAAGGCCGCGCTGGTCAGTCAGTGATAACCGGACGGCATTGGTTACAACCGTGTGGCGGCCTCCAGCCTCGGACCGCCTGGCCGTGGTCAGAGGTTCCAAGGGCCGATCAGACCGATAAGGGAATAGAATTATTGATTAGGCCTACCGCAGATGTCGCGGTCTGGGTCGATTCGAAAGTTGTAGATATTTAAACAATCTGGTTCTGGCTAGTGATTGCAACAGGAATAGATCGCCTATATTCTGAAGCAAAGCATGATTAGATTTAAAGTGACGATTATGAGGTTTACAGAAACTCAGGAGGAAAAAGTGTTGTATATACTTACACCTAAAACTAATATCTTCTGTCTAAAGGTTTAAAATTGCATGGATATTTAATCGTGATTATATTTTTTGGTTGAACAGCCACTGTTTTCAAACCTCCGTTGCGTTCATTATCACATGTTGTAATTGTTTCTGTGATTTTACCGGGCGATGACGATTGCGCCACATTTATGTGATCAAGTGTTCTAACTTAATAACTCAACAAAGGTTCGAAACTAATGGTAGTTAAACCGTAAAAAACAGGATCACTTGGCTGGAAATCCACGTAATTTAAACCTTTGGATTAACATTAAGTTATCCGGAGAATAGTCCACAAAAAAACCTCTATTGTGCTGAAATGGTAAACTACCAGTTCAAACAACACAACTGAAATATGTAACGTAACAACCACAAAAAAAATAATAATAAAATAAAATAAACGATTGCCTTATATAAATACCCAGAATTATGTTTATGCTGTGAAGAATTATGATAAGAATACAGAGCATTTAACATGTACAATTTTGAACATCTGCGCATTATAAGATATTTCACCCATAATCAATGGTTCAGCGTTATCCAGCCAATGCTAACTTTTTATTAACGGTACCTACGAGTATTTTCCCGATAGAAAGCGGGTCGCGGTTGTTATTGTTTTGTTTGGTAAACAGGGAAGAGAAAAGAACCGCCAACAGCGCCAGACACAGACAGACGTGGGACCGTGGCCCACACACGAGCGAGTTACGCTACAGCCACACACAAACACACAGCATCAGCCTGCTGGGAAACTGTTACGATGAACGTCGTTGTCTTTACACTGTTACAAAACTCGGATGGGTAGCAAAAAGCGTGGATATTTTACAACTTCCAATTTGTTATCGTACTATCTTTCCACTTTTCCTAAATGACTTACGTGTTAAAGACTTAAGACATCCTAAGAGATTCAAGTTAAGTTAATACAGTAGAAAATTGTATTATGTAGTACCTACCATCCGTCTACAAAATTAAAAATACTTTCACGCGGTTTTTAGCTATGTGATGTAACCAAGTTTTCACCCTACTCCTTTGCTATACTACACGAATGATCCGATGTTGTTTAATAGAAACCTTAGTTACTGTACTGAAAATTCTACGTTGAAGTTTATTGTATTCATGGACAAGAGTGTAACAAAGCAAGTTTCTATCTTATTGTGCTGGTCTAAAACAAATTACCAACCGAACAATTTATTTCGTTGATAGTCTTGAGCACCATGCAACCATTGCATTTTGTATGTCTCTTATACGTCAGCATTAAATTTTATGTTTTTGTGAAACTTAGATAAGTACGTAATTTGTTAATAAATCATATTGTTTAGTAAATTCGTAAAACAAGGTCGACATTTTAATCTAAACAGAGCAGGTATCTTGTAACAGTTATTTATCATTAGTCTTGGAGATTAATGGTTACATTAAGTAATGTGATCATTAGTTGTGCTCCTATTGTCCTGCTCTTTTTGTTCCGTAGGTTATTGTTACGGGAAACGGTTTAAACGTGTATAGAAACATCGTCGACGGAAATATTGCTAGCTCAGTTGATGTAGTAAACAACTCCGTGCAGCAGTGGTTATGTTAGGTGTGACGCCAGGTCGGTCAGCATTATGTGTTTAGATGCTGACTGGGCGAATCTTGTACCTGCTGTCATCTGCTGAATACTCTACTCTGTGTACTATATCATGATACGGTGCACAAAGCATGATAAAATAACTAATGGAAAACTAACGTGAGATAAGAAAAAATATATCACCACACGTGTATTTTTTTTTTAAATTAAAGTTATTTCTATATATAACAAAATCTGTTTTCAGCTGTATTCAATAACGCTATTATTCTGGTTTATTTGATTTATTATGTCTACCTGGGCTACTTTTAGTTTTCTTTAATTGTTTTTTAGGGTGTGTATTAGGGTCAAACATCAAACTTGGTTTACTTACTACTCCCTTCCTTGGGTGCATTTCCGGCACAACCAAAACTTTCATAAGTACAAGAGCACAAACGTTATCAATCAAGTTATAATGGGTTATTTTTCAAATTCTTAAGCCAACGATTTATTTTTAAAATGCTTTCCGAATTTTTATTCCTCTCTGAATATTTGCACTTGTATTTCTTAATTTTTATTACCATTTTCATGCTGAAATATTACCATCAAGGATTAGATTAGAGTAGGCCAAGCGTCATTCCAATACTTTAAAAATGTATTATTGATAAGCTTAATTTCCTCACCATTCCAAAATAAAATAACATTTATGTTTGAATGCACTAACAATAACGTCTTCATTGCGATGGAAGAACTGCTATATGATGAGTGAAGACCAAGTCGACCAAACAGTCGGAATTGCAGGAAAATTGAAGGAAACTCAACGAGTTGCGTCAGACATTGCGATGAGCTCACCTAGGCGTCACCGGCGCGACGGCGACTGACTCATCACTGTAGGCCTACCGGGCGACTGTGGCATCATCCTATAGCTAGCTAGTGCTTATAGTGATGATTGATATGATTGAAATAACCCTACAACTGTAAAGCACGAAGTGGCGCCAGCAAAATATACGTATTCCTGTAACTAAGATTTTTAGGGTATGAACAAACTGAACGCGGCGCGTCATGACGCTTCAAAAACAAATACGTACAGTAGTTCGTTATGAAATTAATTACACGGAGAGCAGCGCTTAAGTGCTGTATTAGGTCTCCACTAGAAACACTTGAGTTTGATTTCTTGGAGCGTGAACGCCTATTTTTCCTATAGCTAGATATGGATGGCGGGTGTCTAAATTAAATGTTTTTTTATGATTGCACTGTGGCAGGCAAAGCGTAAATCCTCCTACTGAATTAACAAGGAGTGTCTGTAGGGATGCATTTAAATTTTATCTCAAAATGCCGAGGGTAGATTTGATTAAAAATTTGATTTTTAACAGTATTTTGGCCCAGTGTATAAAAAGCATAACCCCAGGAAAATTGTTTCTAGTTATAAAAAAAATATATAGCGTCATTTATTTGATTGGATTGCTACAACACTTGGTAGGTTAAATTTCAATTTGCAAATGTGCAATTTTAATTTATGTTTTATGGCCCAAACCACTAAAGTAAGGTCATGCACTGCACTGCTGTTTTTAAAATTAAGTTTTGGCGATGAAGTTTATTTGAGTACGGTACAACATTATTTCTAAGGCACTATGCCATCGCTAAAAAACACAATTATATTATACTCACAAACTATTTTTGTTCACGTCAACTGTCTTCAAGGTACAGACTTCAGTTCCCGAAACGTCGTGTTTAAAGCTTTTTTGTATGTTGAAACAAAATAGCAATGATAAATAAAATAGGTTAATAATCATCTAATAATCTTGGACACTGGAAGAATTTGTAAGTAGGAGACGCGCCGCGTTCTGTGTGTTCATACCCTTAGTCATACCCGGAAAAGTGTATGCCTAACATTCCCTAGCTAGCGTTCAAACCATCATGCTTCTTTCAAAGTGAGTTTCACTTCAACACGCAAAATTTAAACCCATTTACTTATGAATAGTCACCGAATGGCTTTTAAGTATCAATCATTATATAGCACTATGAGCTATTATTTTATATTCAATATTTATATAATTAATGAACGAAGATTACTCAGTGGGATAACAGATAACTGCTGTTCATTTCCATGATGTAATTGAATAGCGATTAATTATTCGCAGTGAAAGTGTTAAATAATACATGTAATTTATTGTCGACTAACACGCAGATACCATCAGAATCACCAGTTGTCATTAATCACTAATGTTTCATCTTTTACCTACTTGCATCATTTAACGTGAAGTTTTATTAATTGTTATGAAGCACAAAAAAGGTTTGAAAAGTGATAAAAATTCATTCGTTTGTCAAACATTTATAAATATAAATTGGCATTATATAACGTACAAAAAATTGAGAATCTTACAACAAGTATTTTAATGACACAATATGCGTAAAGGGTAATTTTTCGAATAATTTGTAATTAGGCTAATTTAAAAGCTAAAGAAAATAATACGATGTGACACGATTAACTTAGGATAGAAATCCAATCGTTAAATGGTTAGTCTATTGACTAAATTGTTACAAAATATTACAACCATAAAAATTTAGACCAATAATTGAATAATACTGATAAATGGATGTATAACCTTAAAAAGATTATGTGAGGAGGTAATTAAATTAAGGCAAACAGTTAAATTGAACTGCTCTTCAGTTAGAATTTTTGTTGATACACTATACATTCGCATATATTCTTGACTATTAGTCAACTTGCGTGCAAAGAGGAAAAGAGCTATTCATGTTATGGATTTCACTTATTTTCAGGCAGTGATGACTCCAAGTATCAGTATAACTCATTCATTATAACATTCACAATAACATCGTACGATGGCCTCAAGACAGGATCGCTACAGTGCCAAGTGCGACCCGATAAGTGGCCGCACCCGATCGCGATGCCATCACAAGGCCCGGGGCCTGCACCTCATCTGGCAATGACGCCACTGGCCAACCACACAACGCTCTGCCGCTACTCACAATACCATCACCAACTACACCGTGGTGACCATCAGATGGGAACGCTGCACTGCTCGGTGCGACTGTGGCCGCACCCGATCGCGATACCATCACAAGGCCCGGGGCCTGCACATCATCTGGCAATGACGCCACTGGCCAGCCACACCACACTCTGCCGCTACTCACAATACCATCACCAACAACACCGTGATGACCATCAGATTGGAACGCTGCACAGCTAGGTGCGACTGTGGCCGCACCCGATCGAGATACCATCACAAGGCCCGGGGCCTGCACCTCATCTGGCAATGACGCCACTGGCCAACCACACAACGCTCTGCCGCTACTCACAATACCATCACCAACTACACCGTGGTGACCATCAGATGGGAACGCTGCACTGCTCGGTGCGACTGTGGCCGCACCCGATCGCGATACCATCACAAGGCCCGGGGCCTGCACATCATCTGGCAATGACGCCACTGGCCAGCCACACCACACTCTGCCGCTACTCACAATACCATCACCAACAACACCGTGATGACCATCAGATTGGAACGCTGCACAGCTAGGTGCGACTGTGGCCGCACCCGATCGAGATACCATCACAAGGCCCGGGGCCTGCACATCATCTGGCAATGACGCCACTGGCCAACCACGCCACACTCTGCCGCTACTCACAATACCATCACCAACAACACCGTGATGACCATCAGATTGGAACGCTGCACAGCTAGGTGCGACTGTGGCCGCACCCGATCGCGATACCATCACAAGGCCCGGGGCCTGCACATCATCTGGCAATGACGCCACTGGCCAGCCACACCACACTCTGCCGCTACTCACAATACCATCACCAACAACACCGTGATGACCATCAGATTGGAACGCTGCACAGCTAGGTGCGACTGTGGCCGCACCCGATCGAGATACCATCCCAAGGCCCGGGGCCTGCACATCATCTGGCAATGACGCCACTGGCCAACCACGCCACACTCTGCCGCTACTCACAATACCATCACCAACAACACCGTGATGACCATCAGATTGGAACGCTGCACAGCTAGGTGCGACTGTGGCCGCACCCGATCGCGATACCATCACAAGGCCCGGGGCCTGCACATCATCTGGCAATGACGCCACTGGCCAACCACGCCACACTCTGCGGCTACTCACATTACCATCACCAACAACACCGTGGTGACCATCAGATTGGAACGCTGCACAGCTAGGTGCGACTGTGGCCGCACCCGATCGCGATACCATCACAAGGCCCGGGGCCTGCACATCATCTGGCAATGACGCCACTGGCCAACCACGCCACACTCTGCCGCTACTCAAAATACCATCACCAACAACACCGTGATGACCATCAGATTGGAACGCTGCACAGCTAGGTGCGACTGTGGCCGAACCCGATCGCGATACCATCACAAGGCCCGGGGCCTGCACATCATCTGGCAATGACGCCACTGGCCAGCCACACAACGCTCTGCCGCTACTCACAATACCATCACCAACAACACCGTGGTGACCATCAGATTGGAACGCTACACAGCTAGGTGCGACTGTGGCCGCACCCGATCGCGATACCATCACAAGGCCCGGGGCCTGCACATCATCTGGCAATGACGCCACTGGCCAGCCACACAACGCTCTGCCGCTACTCACAATACCATCACCAACAACACCGTGGTGACCATCAGATTGGAACGCTGCACAGCTAGGTGCGACTGTGGCCGCACCCGATCGCGATACCATCACAAGGCCCGGGGCCTGCACATCATCTGGCAATGACGCCACTGGCCAGCCACACAACGCTCTGCCGCTACTCACAATACCATCACCAACAACACCGTGATGACCATCAGATTGGAACGCTACACAGCTAGGTGCGACTGTGGCCGCACCCAGTCGCGATACCATCACAAGGCCCGGGGCCTGCACATCATCTGGCAATGACGCCACTGGCCAACCACGCCACACTCTGCGGCTACTCACAATACCATCACCAACAACACCGTGATGACCATCAGATTGGAACGCTGCACAGCTAGGTGCGACTGTGGCCGCACCCGATCGCGATACCATCACAAGGCCCGGGGCCTGCACATCATCTGGCAATGACGCCACTGGCCAACCACGCCACACTCTGCGGCTACTCACATTACCATCACCAACAACAGCGTGGTGACCATCAGATTGGAACGCTGCACAGCTAGGTGCGACTGTGGTCGCACCTTATCGCGATACCATCACAAGGCCCGGGGCCAGCACATCATCTAGCAATGGAGAAACTGGCCAACAAAACAACGCTCTGCTACTCACAGTAAGATCAACAATAAGAACAGCAAAGCAAATGTCACTTTGCATTTTTGTAGATTAAATCTGTCAACAGTGTCAACCCTGTACCGCGGGAGTGGGGTATAGATGGAGAGATGATGGGCTAATGTGTGCAGGAGAGCTCTCGAGATCTTCACGTTGAAGCGGAGGCGAGAGCGGGCGGGGAGTGCAGCGCTTCTATTGATTCCGGCCACTTAAAGAAAACAGTTCCGCGCTCTTCAAATCTTCCTGAAAAATGTTGTCCGCCAAGTACGAACGAGAGTTTACAATACTATTGATCGCTAACATTTTAGGATTTCTAACCGACTAATTTCTATGTCCCAGCAGATACTATGTGATACTTGAATTCTGTGTTATATCTCAGGGAAAATAGTGTTATTGCAGTTCATAAAATAACCATGTTAATATTTTTATAAAGAACAGTTGCGGGAGACATTCGCACAAGTTGAAATGTCAGGTAATCATGAGTTGTGAATACCCTAAATTCTTAAAATAATGTTTTTGCCATAACTAACTATGGTACTGCAGTTTAAATTACATTAAATAAAACCATTGCATTAAATTGAATTACTCATGCAAGTTAAAACAGTATTTGAAAAACATAAACCATTTACAACTAACTTGGAAAACATCCATTAGTTATTAGAAATGCCGCGCGTGGAATCTGTTTATCTCGGTATCAATTATTATTGATATTATTCGACGGCTCAAGATGATAGATGTTGGCGTTATCAATGAACGTTATCCGTGACCCCGAGTGAGCCTTGACCCCAGGCTTTCTACGTTTCCTGCCCGCACCCGCGCCGCCTCGCTGGCCGTGCAAGGTCCATTGAGATCACGTCTCAACTGAAAATGCAAAACTTAAAACGCGAAACTTAATGTTTCACTGCCGAGACTCCTAAAAAGTCTGGCGGTTAATAGGATAAGTGATAAGGTTTTAATTAAAGATGGTGGAATCTCGATAATTTCCGCCTTGTTAGTGTCATCCTGATGGTAAAAGATTTGTTAATTAAAAGGAAGCGTTTAATTAATCTCGGTTGTTTGTCAAAGAGACAGATTTGTAGCTAAGTGAAAATAAATACAGTTCTGCTGTACAACGTTTTGTGAACAATGTTTTTGTCATGATTTAAAAAAGAATTTACAATGAGGTTAGGTCAGGCTCAAAACTTATCTCGTTTACAGAATCTACCTACAGTACATAGGCTAGGTTTACATATTTAGGCAACACTTTTTAGCGAATTTCCCTATAGGGAATACGCTATTCTTTGTACAAGGAACTCCTCCTGCAGTTTTCAACCGATTTTAATAATTGTTGTGCCATTGGATAGAGCTTGGCATGAAGTTATTTCTAAAGTAGACTGGTATCCACCCAAACTTATGGGTGGACTTATATCCACCCAAAAGGAAAATACAAAAGGATGTACGAGCCCTTAAAGTTTGTTATTTCTCCAATTAATTAACATTGTTAAGAAAATTTATTTATTTTCATTTTTTACAGCTACAAGGGGTAAACACAGATCACCAGCGAAAAAATCTATGTATTCATGAAATCTTATACCATGGAGGTTATCTTGAACCATGCTTAGAATACGAATTAACTAACCGAAACAGTAAAAAAATTATCTATATCAAATAAAATCAACTGCTCGATTTCGGTCAACGTGTACACTATAATATTACTTGGGAATACTATAAGGTGTTTTATAAGGGAAGACGCAGGTTTTGGAAATCGGTAGCCCAACTTTTGTAAAAAAATATTGTGACATATGTGGACGTTCTGAAATAAATGATGATTTTTGAAAATAATTTAAACGAATAGTGCTGGTAGATTGGACTTAACCGCCTGAGGCTATGCACAATATTGCTTTGGTGGCTTATGAAGTAAAGTATATTATGGAATATTAGGCTCGCAATAAAAATCTTTATTAAATACCCATTGAAATTTTATTTGCCTTTGTAACCCTAGATGAAACTCTTCCAAAAAATAGACACATAAGTAGAATAGAATTTCTTGAGTAAGAGCTGTTTTACGTGAAATTCTCGGGCGGCCAGGTGGATATGGATTGTGTCCTGAACCTTGGTGACATTTAATCCCGCCGTTCGCTGAGGCAACAACGGAAACGCTGCATTGTGCAACAACACTGTGGCTGTAACTGGCGCGTTCAGGTGCAATGACAAGTGGCATCGACGAGGTATAGCTCGCCAAAACCAAACGAACCGTACTCGGATCAGTCAGGGACTGCGCCTGGGCACATCATATCTTGGAGCTGTGACGGCCACGTCGATGTATGATTAAATGTCGTGTAATTTTTGCGCCAAATGGTGAACACCAAGTAAGTGTGTTCGAGTATCGATGAAAGACTCCCAGTCCATTTAAGTAGATACGATTAACTGGTGAAAAATATACCAGTTGTACCTGGGGTACCGATATCGAATAATAATTGTGGGAAATTCACGCTAAACGTCTTAATTAATCGTATCTGCACCAAGTATCTCTTTTTAAAAATGAAGAAAATGAATATTTGTATACAATTCAAACATAGTTTATTTTCTATTAAAAAAATGTTCAATAACAATACTTTACTAGGCCTATTGGTAATGTTTACGAAAATACTGTGCCCTACAATGTTGCTATTGGGGTTATGTAATGTAACCATACAAAAATACTAGTATGTTTATGGATAGATTTGGCAACAATGCATCAACTCTCATCGGGCTATTTTCGCGAACCGGTGCATACTGTTGCCTTTTCCCCCTCCATATTCTCCTAATTTGAGAAAATTTCAATATAAAGAATACGCTATTAATTACGATAAGAACTAAGCCGGGAACCATGTTTCTGTTTTGAGGTCCCCAGAAGCAAAAGTAAATAACAGCGTTAAAAATAGTTCACTGACCCACACAACAAAATCGTAACTCTTTGAAATAAATTGCCCAGGATAAAAAATTTGGATGCGGACCTCCGGTTAGATTATACCCACACATGATCTGTCATTTAAGGTAAGCTGGTGGTTACGTCAAACAAAATTATATTGTACATTGAAATTAAAAAATTACTAGTCCTAAATGAACAACTTATACATTATTGGTATGAATATTTGAATCATCCAAGCATCCGAGCTGTAGTAGTCTCCGATACTGATGGGTCTCCATCCATTGGTAGGCAAAATCAATTTGAAATGGCGGAAGGGTAAAAAATAAATCAGAGCACGTGTGGATTGGCGATCGTGATTGAAAATTAAAACAGCCAGTCCGCCGCACTCAAGTGCAACGCTGTTTTCGTTGGGGCAGGCTCTTGGGGTTGAATTATATACTGGTCGCTTGTGTGTTAACATTTTAAAAGAAATATTTGTTTATCAATTGAGGTTGGCAAAGTTTTACTTAGTCATTGAGTGATTAAACTTGTGTTTTAGTAAGCTATAAGGCAATAACCATCTGCAAAAAATTATTAACCTAAAAATGGCCTTTGCTTATTAATAATAGCATTGGATAGCGTACAAAGTTTACCTTAAAAATGTTAAAATGTTCATGAGAAAATGTTGACTAACCTAGATTTCACCCCAAAGAGCATAGAGGTAGAAATTAAAATTAATAAACCAAATCCATCCCGAGGGGGGGGGAGGGGGCAATGCCCGGGGCACCGGCGGGACCCGACCCAATAATGAGCACTCCATTCTCTAATTGTCTCCCCTTTGTCTTATACCCGGCCTCTTACGCATTGTTTTCCTTATTACGTTTGCAAAGGAGCCTACACAGTAAGGTTCTTTGTGTCTTGCCATGGACAACGTCTCGTTGTTAAATATGAAAACATCCTCGACTTTGCAATTCCTTTAGCGGGTATAATAAATTCCCTTTAGGTAAAATTCACACGAAATATATTTTTAGATTTAATTGAACCTACATTTAGTTCTAAATCAATGATATCGAACCAATCCAATGTGAATACTAGTAATCTCCAAAAACTACACGTATTTACAGCTGTATACATTAACATGTTTAAAATGCTCAAACCTATCCCAATGTTATTCTAATGGGAACATTTCAAATTTAATTTGTGGATAGCACCCTTAAGTCCGATTTCCATTAATTTTTGGAGGAAACAACTACAGACCAAGCCCTATCCAACGACACCAAAATTGTAGGAAGAAACCTTCAAAAAAACCTTAGCTTTTAATATAATAAGAGGAATTAAAATATGGTTGACAGTGTTCCTTCTGCAACATTTTTTTGGTCTGTATAAGGTTACCGCTAAGAATTTAACAAATTATAACGCAGTGAAAGTATTATCATTATTATTATATTCAACATTTTATTTTCCCTAAGACCATCAGATATGTCTTACAAGAGGCTGACTAGCACAATCGTCTTGTAAAAATTAATAAATGACCAACCGTAATGTGCAAAATTAAGTAAAAGGCGTTCACTAAAATCCTCAGAAGACATTTAAACCATGCGGCACTGTGGAACTGATATAAAATAAATTTGAGCAAAATACAAAACTGGAGGTGAATATTTTTACAACAAATCAATGAGTTGAATGAGATGCTTTTAAATACCAATTGCCCATTGACAGTTGAATCTTAAAGCAAATAAACGTAACTATTGCACTCTATTAAACTCCACTCAAGTATTTAGCAGACGTGTTTGTGTAACTTTACTGTATTAAGTACCTAGTGTAGTTAGTTTACTTATTTATTTCGACCAAGTCATTGAAAAGACAAACATAAAAATATGGCATTGAGCTACTCGATTCGGAACAAATTCGGAAATACCTCATTCAAGTGTATTATTTTGTGTTTTAGAGTAAGATTAGGCCTTCTACATCCGATGATCCAATGCTATTAATACTTTATCGATATTTTATCGGAACAACATGAAGCAATGTTATTATCGTCAGCTATCACAACAACGTCGCGTCACGTCTCTCACTGCAGCATACAGCGTATCTGGCGGTATTTAAACAGCGCCAGCTGAGCGCGCGACCTTGGCGCCACCTCTCACACGCTGCACCTCCGCTGCCTTCAGCCTCCCTACACCCAACGCCGGGCCGACAACCTCGCGACAACGACACTGCACACTACACGGTGTACACTGTTGTAACGCGGCCCACAACACGCGTGTGATGTCGCCGTTGGAAAACTTGTTATATACAGATCTCGGAAAGGTCTTACAGACGCAGACGGTAGACGCCTTTCCGGTTTGAATTGCACGTTTTAAATCTAATAATAACCTTAAACGTCGCCGAATTCTAAATTATGTTGAAGTTTCGAATATTTTTTAAGTCCTTTTTGGTTTCTCACTTCCTCAAAACTAAAATTTTTTGTTCCAACATACTATACATGATATTTTGGTCACCAGACACTAGTTTATGAAGTGGCATCGACCGTGCCAAGAATAGTAATCAGTGGAAGAGTTAAATCAGTGGAAAATGAAGATACTTTATTTACATTATAATTGGGCATACATCGAACTTTTAAACAACTTTATGCACAAAAACCGTATAGGACTGAGATCGGAGGATTAAGCGAAAAACATTTCAACAGAATTAACAGTTCTTTGACATGCATCAATGGTTCTACATTTTTTGTATCAACGCCAGTGGCATTCGTTAGAGTACACTAAACGCTTTTGGGGAATGCATTCCAAATGGTCAAAATGGTCTAACCCCACTCAAAGACCAATTTAGCAAGTAAAATAAAAAATGCAAAAACGCGAACTAAAAAAAAAATACAGAACTGTAATGGGGTAGTAGTAAAAGAGCACTATTAAAGCCTAAGTATCAACAGCTTCCGGTCGCCTAATGAATGAATTTCAAACAAGAATCCGAGAAGGCCAGGTATCGAGTGTAGACCGGGTTCTGGGATAACCGCAGGGCACGAGCGTTACCTTGACCGCGGCCGCCGATGGAACAGGATATCTCACGACAAGGAGTCATCACTCGGGGGCTCCCTTGAGGACATTCCATTCCCCACATTTACGTGACGTAGGCTACGCTACTGTACTGGCTGCTGTCAATACAGAGCCACGTGTAATACCAACTTCTTCGTACATAACAGGGCCATGGAGTTCTGGAGAGTCGTTGGAGTTCTGTCATTTCAGTAAAAATTGCATAAAGAAAGATCCACAGTATCACCCATTCTGAGGGTAGCCGAAAAATATAACATAAATATTGTTGATTGATACATTAAAAACTTAACTGAACGTTTTATGTACTGTATAGCGAAACTTAGGCTATCATGGTGATGGCGTCACGTAGCGTAATTTTAACGAAAGCGGACCAACAACATCAGAGACATTAGACGGCCCTCCTCTGCGATGAAGGGAGATTAAAGCGGAAGGAAGGAATGCCAAGATACGTCACGTCGTTACTAGAATAGGCCTCCTCGAATGTGATTAGTAATGAGGTAAGATCTAACTGATAGATATTAGACAATTAGTGGAAAGATAAGGGACGCCACCAACTGTTCGGGTAGCACTACACATAAAAACTTAACTGAAGAAAGGATACAATCGCAAATCTTCCAACTGCAAACTTCATCAACCAGAGACCGATTCGTCCGAAGCGACCAAATATTAGACGTCGCGTTACTAGAGATTTGCTCGGCACTCTTTTGCGATAGACACAGCTGACAAGTCTATAAAGTGACATCACAAATATTTTTTGTCAATCGTGTACTACTCAGCAATTTAGAGCTGAAATTAAAGTAACACGTTTGTTAGATATTCCGTTGATACCAGGTGCCCATTCATCCCGGGGTGGGTTTAAAGATACTTATTTGTCAGTTTGCGATAACGTAATTTCATGGGTAATTTTTAGGAAAAAGTAACTATTTTCCGCGATTATCATTTAATAAGTGACACGATGACTCTATCAGGTATAAAAAAGCCTTGTACTTTCAAGGCCAATAATATCATGACAACGATTTAACTAAGTATGGCTTTCGATAAAAAGATTCTGTATTGGACTGGGGAAACGGACTCAAACACTTATACCTAATGAAACTTACGTTAGCGTTTTCAAATAGAAACAAATGAATGTCCTGAAAATAATCAACCACTTGTTCAGCAGACAATCGAACGTTTAATTAATTCACAGTTGATTAGAACGGATGAATCAACGCCAGGCGATGGCAGTGCTGCCACCATACGACCGACACGCAGTAAAATTACCAGCTTCATGTTCCTGTGATCAGTTTTTATCATTGAATAAGCTCATTTGTTAGGCGCGCCATGCATAATCTACAATAGAACACTCATTTCAGTTAAAACCAAGATTATTTTCATACAATCCAGGGTTATCAAACTCCAAAAGAGCCAAGGAATGAGTAACGAAAAAACAATAGCCGTTGATTTTCATTGATATACTGGACGGTAACCGTGCATCTAATATATCCCTATTACATCCTAAAGTTATTCTAAAGTTATTTAACTATCGGTCCACCAAACACTTTCAATACCATACGATGCAATTGTGACAATAATTTAAAACGATTTAAATTTATGTGTGTTTGTATATAAATCTTCAAACAAACGATTATGTAGAATTAAACTAAATTTTAAGATTCGCACACTTAGAAACTTACGTGATCAGCAGCCTTACATTTACTCGTATTTAGCCTAATTCAAGAGATAGATAGTTGTCTTGACCTATCCGATGTAAGATCTACGATGCTAATTGAAAAATGTACAAGTTTATTTTAGGTTTGAATAATTGTCACGTTCAAAATGTAAAAAAAATCTATTTAAACCCCTGATGAAACGAAATGCAAACAATGCATTTGTCAATTCAAAACAGGCTATAGCTATTAATTTTGTAAAGCTTTGCAAACACATTATGAACATCATTACGGTAATTTAACTCAGCTCAATCGATGAATTTCGTTTAAGACAATGGGTCATAAAATCGTACCTCTGAGTTTCCATCACGGCTATCTACAGTAGTTTCGCAACAGAGCTGTGATCCGTGATGGCGTTTACGAGTCTATTATTTACGACGACACCGGATGCGGATCCGGCTTTAACTAGCTTCCGGCTTTAAGTAACTAACTGCTCTTCAAGCCTCATAGAATGAAGATTTTGGAATGTTTACATCGGTCAAATTCTCAATATTTGAAAATACACGCTGCATATAAATAATCGTTGTTTTCTACATTGTACTCGTAAAATCGTCCCTTGCGAACCAGGAAAGTTGTTTTTTATACAAAAAAAGAACAAAAACTGCAATTAGGCCTAACATTATAGGGTGTTTTAAATGTCCCCTTAATTTTCTACACACGAAGTTACGGGAGAGAAACTTTACTTAAAGTTATACCCTATTGACGTTTTTTTTTTGTAGATACACCTACCACACGTTTTAGCGAATTTCCCTATAGGGAATACGCTATTACGGTAGTAGCCATGGTAAGACCTAAGCCCGGGACCACTTTACTTTTTCATTTTGAGGTCCCCAGAAGCCAAAAACACCGTTCGTTCATTTTCATATATATATATATATATATATATATATATATATATATATATATATATATATATATATATATATATATATATATATATATATGTGTGTCCGTGGTACCGATAACTTTTGAAGCGGACCTCCGATTTTGATCAAATTTGGTATGAAGGTGTAAGACCAGGTCTATTTTCATGAGTTCGCGAACCAGCTTTGTCGGGTTATGGGAACGGGGTTTTATGGGGTTTCAAAGGGGTCAAAAATGGGTTTTTGGCATTTTTGGACCTAAATTTTCAAATTTAACTAAAACCATTTAAAAGAGCTTAAAAAAACAAACAATTTAGTATTTTGAATCTTTAAAATAGCTTAACTGGTTATAGAGAAAATTCAAATGAAATTTCCCATGTTATTCTTATGGGTAAATCTTAAAAAAGTTATATATCACTTATTTATCAACATATATCAATAAAAATTTTTATGAACCTTCACTAGGTGGTGAGTAATTAAGATTTGATCAAAAACCCACATGGCAGCAAACCTACATGCTATATCCCATGGGAATACCATGGAAAATAAGTGTATAATGGGTGCAAGAGAGATGGGGATAGGATAATAAGGTACCTGTTCCTAATCAGCTGATCAGCTGTCTTCTGCATATTTGTCAAATTTGAAATGTTTATGTTTTGGGATTTGTAAACAAATCATTCCTTTTGCATGGAAGCTTTGGATATGCAGTTTTATTACTGTTAAAAAAAGTCATTTATTGCAATATAAATATTAATATATAAATTATTAAATAAAAATAATTTACTCAGAAATATAATGCCATTAAATATATTATATTTCCTTGTAAAAATTATTAATTATATAAGAAAGCCACAAAGTTCTTTGATGTTGAAACAATAATTCTTTGGAAATTCGCTGAGTACGCAGGTCTGCTGCGACGGGGGTATTGTAATTTACATTGCACCTCACCTATTGGAAGCTATTTCACCTAATGGAAGCTAGCCTATGCTTGAAACTGTAATTTTATTTTGAGTTCTGGAGGGCCTCTACTTTAAAGTCATACATCCTTTATATATGCTACATTAAACATGCTACAATATTCTCAGTACGGTAAGTACTGATTTGATATTCATGATTTATGTGTCAAATTAAAGAAAGATTAGACCCGTTTGATCCAAAATATGTGCGTACAATTTTATCCCTCTTGGTCATCCCGGACAGAAAAAATATTTGGGGAGATTTAAAACTCACCCTGTCCTGTGAATGTTTTCAAATGCGTCTCGTCGGTTAATTAAGGTTCTTTGCTAGGGTGGACTTTGAAGCAGAACATGTGTGCTATATACACATCGTATAATGTACTGTATTTGTATGTTTCAAATTTCAATCCGAAATGCAAGGGGAGCAGAGGAAGCGATGAGTCACCAGAACGTCCGACACGACGCGATCGACAACATCCGACACTGACATTCGACCTCTACCGAATCACGTCTGGCTTATTGACTCAATTGGACTTAATAACTGGACATTACTGCAACCCACGTCCCGTGTCTGCGTCCTTCGTCGGCCCGAGACAGGACACTGGGACAGCCCCGCATTGCATCATGATGACCAATTGCGATTATTGGATTGGGCGACAGAAAGGTCTGTAGAGGTCCACCAGATATTTTCAAGGGGTAGACTTCATCCAATAAATGAATAATTCCATTGTGAAACATACATCAACAGCAAAATTTAATATTCTTAGCTAAGTAGGCCTAGGTACAAAAATTAACCTGTCGGTCTACTATACCTATGTGAATACCGTAAACCGGGGTGAGTTGAACACACTTTCAACCTATTATACTGAAAATCTCAAAAACTATAAATAATTTTTTAATTCTGATGGAAGATTCTTTGGGGTCTTGACTTGGACAACATATTTCTATAACATTTATATTTTTTAAGATTTGTTTTGTATTTTTTTAAATTAAAAAACATCGTGTTCCAAGTCACCCCACGGTCGGGGTGACTTGAACATACAGTATATGTTTTTACATGTTACCTATTTTTAGTACAGTGCATTAATAAGCTTAGAAGAACAAACAATCGAGTATTTTGAATATTTTACTAAGCTTAAATGGTTATGGAGAAAATCCAAAAACTATGTTTTCCATGTTATCTTTATATGGGAACCAACAAAACCTTATCTTCCTTATTTATTGACATATCTTGATAAAATTTGGTATGTACATTCATTATCAAGTGTTTAACTTGTATTTGCTTATAAAACCCATATGGCAGCAAACCTACGAACTCACCCCCTATGGGGTTTATGAGAAAAATGAAAATAACACTATAGCTTGATAAAATTTGGTATGTACATTCCACTAGGTAGAGTTAACTTAAACTAACAAAAAACCATGTGGTGGCTAAATTACATATTCTCGTCCCCATGGATTTTATGGGGAAATAAAAAAGATAGGCTACAAAAATTCTATTGGAAATTAGCTGAGGATGCAGGTCTTCTGCGACGGAGGTATTTGTACATAACTTCAATATATAACCCACTTATAAAACCAAATATTTTGTTGATTAAACAATACCAGCCAGGTATTTTAAAAAATCCCCTAAGTACGGATGGAGGTATTTTATAGGTCCTATTGATTTCAGAAATTGTGAATAGAACTAAGAGGTTAGTTATTATCAGTGTCGGGGAGTAGCGCGCTACTTGTAGCGCGCTACTGTAGCTCCGCTACTTTTTTAGTAGCGTCAGTGTAGCTCCGCTACTTTTGAAAATAAGTAGGGGAAGCCGGGGTAATAAGAGACGGGGGTAATAAGAGACAGGCCCGAAAAAACCATTTAAATATTATTTTTAAATTGTACAAAAATACACACAAATATTTTTGACATTTCATCTTCCTTACCACACACTTATTTACCCAAAATTATTGATAAGAAAATTTTTTTTTAACTTGGAAAAAAACCTTACTTCCGAATTATCTGAGCAAATTCGCGACTTTTTGAGGACAAAATTTTTTTACAAAAATTGAGGTGAAATTTTGGAGATAAGCATTATGTTATTTTGTGACCAAGATGTCATAGAATACTGAGCAATTTTTTAAATTGTTGTATGATGTTATTTAAGATGAGTTCTGAGCATGTCTCTTATTACCCCTTTTTTTTAATTTCAAGGGGTAATAAGAGACGCTTGTCTCTTATTACCCCTAGTATATATATTTTTATTTTTTTAGTGTTTTAAGTGAAAATCTGTAGGTGTGAATATTTTTCTGGCAGTGAAATAGACTTGAATTTATCAAGTTTCCATTTTAGATAAAAAAGGAAAACAAATTTCTAACATGCCGAGACACTACATAAAAAAATATTCGGTGTAAGTTTGACCCGGAAGACCTACAAAAAGCAATTGTGCAAGTGGAAAAAGGAATACTGTATATATCAGGGCAATTTAACTTTAATAACCTTAACTGGCCAGTACATGACGACATTCAAACTGTCCCGAACAAGTTTGTGTTCTACGGTACAATCAAATTGGAAGGGAATGGGTTGTTCACTATTTCCCGAGGCCAACTAAGCAAAATCTGATTGGTGTACAACAAAGTGAAGAAGGACTTTAAAGTTTAAGTTTCCTCTAATAACATTTCTTCTACATAAAACATTACCACTTTGTTAATTCCCTTAGGCTAAATGTGCTATGTTACACAATCGTGCTTTTGTTGCTAAGTTACGGACTTTAAATATATTAATATAAATAAATTTTGGTGGTAAATATAATGTATTATGATCTTAAACTGATTTATATATGTTATTTCCTTTAATATAATCATTTTTCACTCATGAAGTCACTATTTTGTTGGGTTAAATTTATTTAACAAAATTGATTTTCTTCCTTAATGGTCGATTTTGACCATTTTAAAGGCCAGATTTGGTAATTTACCAAAAAAATACCGTTAACATTATTTTTTGTTTTCCTGTGCTAGGATAAAGTATATTATCTGTGGATTAAAAAAATCATTAACTCTATCATGTTAATACTTTTCTTCAATATAATTATGATTTTAAAAAATTTCAAGGTATAACTTTTACGTTTCGTTTTTTAAACCTTAATATCTTCGGGAAAAATTTTTATATTTTAGTGAGATAAAAAACAAAATTTTCAGAATTTTCTGGATGTTTCTCTTATTACCCTCTCATATTTTACATTAGTTTAATATGGAAAGCAAGAGCCATGTCTCTTATTACCCCAATGGGGTAAAAAGAGACACTGAGTTAAGACAAAAATTCAATATTTTTTTTGTAAGAAAACCTTTTTTAAATATCATAAAAATATATACCAGAATTTTTCGTTTTTTTGGTACAACAACATATAATAATTTGAAATCAATCAATCAATTATTACCTGAAATAGAATTTTTTTTGTCTCTTATTACCCCCTTTGTCTCTTATTACCCCGGCTTCCCCTAGCTTGTAGCTGTAGCGAGCTACATTTTTAGAGTAGTTGTAGCGGATTATTCCGCTACTTTATTCGCTACTATTGTTTCAATAAAATATAATAATTGTGTTTACATTTCATCATTCATTGCTTCCAAATAAACACGAGAGAAGGTTAGTCAGCTGTTATGTTTTTTCTCGTTGGAATTGAAGATTACTTTCAATCCATTGCCACCACCAGATGCTCCAATTGAGTACCATAACCTCATAACCACAACATGAAACATGACAATCACAAGTCTTGTTCTCTTTTGTGTTTGCTGACCACTAGGTGCGCTAGTAGTATTCTACTGATATGCGCCTATAGAATAGAAACTAAACTGCTGCACTACGCTTGCACACCGCCAGGATCGCTCAGGTCGGCAATTAAGGAAAGGAATATTTACAACAATGAGAAATGACGCTACGTCAATGAATGCAAAAAATAGCCAACTGTTACTGTACTGCCATAACGACTCAACTAACATAACCTCAACCACCTTGATTGATGTTAGAAGTTGATGTGAACGTTTACTGTAGGCCAGGCCTACTTCCCGAACTTTGTAAATTTGTACTTAGTACTTTACAGAGTGCTTCATACTTATATTCTGTTTCTGTAGTATCCAATCTAACAATCGACATCTTGGCAATTAGTAGGCCTAAAAGCGAGATTAGATTAGCCACTAAACTGAAGAAGCTAGTCCTTCTTGTGTGCATACGCCAACATTATTAACCCTATTGTGGCCGGTCTAAGAAAAATGTTATGAACTTAATAACATTAAGTTCCTGGTGAAGTAATAAGTTATAACTTAATAAATATTGTTGTTTTCGTCTTTGATGTAAGTCTTTTTCTTTTTATTCGACAATTTATATTTTCATGCCACTATTCTGTTTACATTACCTAGGCTCCGAAAGAGTCACAAATTATTATATTAAAATGAAAATATGTCTAAACACAATACCAAAAAAAGGAGTAGGCCTATATTAAAAAAAATTAATTTTACTTAAGTGGGAAAATTGGGTGGTTTTATATTACAAGAGAAAAACAGGACCAGATTGTGAAAGTAGCTTAAATTGTAGCGAGCTACTTTTTTATTGTAGCTGTAGCTGTAGCTAGCTACTTTTTTGAAAATGTAGCTGTAGCTGTAGCTAAGCTACTTTTTTGAAAAAGTAGCTGTAGCTGTAGCTAGCTACTTTTAAAAAGTAGCTTCCCCAACACTGGTTATTATTAGTACTACATGTATTTGTCTCCGATGTTACTATAGGTATAAAGTAAAAATCTTACCTATATAAACGTTGCCAGAAGTAGGCGAGGAAGGGCTGGTTGCGGAGCCCCCGTGGTGTAAAAAATCCGTCAGGGAAAGCGAGGATGCGATCAACTGGCGTTTCTCTTCGAAATTCAAAAAATCCAAACTATTACTCCTCTGGGGTGTCACTATGGCAACAGCGGCCGGGGGTTTGGTCTGATTTTGGGGTTGCCCAGAGCTCGGGGACAACGGTGCCCCAGAGGGGGGCAGCATGTATACACCCCCTGGCACTCTAAGGGACATTTCCGAAAGGAATTTCACAACCAATTCACCATAACGGTGAGTATGGGTAAATTAGCGCGGATAATTTTCGTACCTAAAGTTTATTAGGTATTACACTTGTTCTGAAACTTTTCGTGTTTTATTTTCTAACTCGTTTAAGTAATTTCGAGTAGAAAAGTGAGTGAGGTTATTTCACTAAACCACATAAAACACATATAGGCTTACTATTAGCCTGAGCAATGCAATCTACTAAATTTATCGGATGGCTCTCTGATAGCGGGCACATGATGGACGAATTGGTACTAAAAACTATATCACTAGGGCGACACGAACTTGGTAGAGGAGCACACACCCCTTTTGCAAACAATGAACCTAACCAACAACACTCAATCACACTGCACTCGCGTAGAGGTAAACACAACACAATTCAGCGATGAATAACGATATCAGGACTGAAAGACGCGAAACACATTGAAGCAGAAGACGAAAAACGAAAGATTTTCTCGGAACAAAATAATTTTCGGCGGGGTTCTGTTCATTTTGTGTGACTGGAAGCACAAAACCGTGTGTCATAGGTAACCTACACAACAGCGGCCATCTTGGCTCAGTCCCGCCTGCGACTGAGGCGCCGCTGTCCCTTCCATGCTCAGGTTAGCCAACTGAGAACACTAAATTTCCCTGTCAATTGCTGCATTCCCTCCTTTAGGCGTTAGTTGCAGTTGCCTCTCTGACGTGAGTCAAATGAAAACGGAGAGGGAATTGTCCATTTCCGCTTGTTTATTTATATTGGCGTTGACGATGCGTATTTTAGTTTATATCTTAAACAAAATAATTTTAAGTTCTGCATCCTCTTTAACACTACTGTAATAACAAACATGTACTAATACAGCATCATACAGTGTAAGTTATACATTTTTTCTTTAATAGTTATTAATGAAAGGTCTAAAGTACGAAAAACATTCAACAATATAGATTACTGTAACATTTATTTTGGTCACTCTATCATTTTTTAAGGCGCTAAAACCTAGCCCCTCCCTATAAAAAATAATACAATTAATTTGAAAAGGGTATGCCGTAGGTAGCAAATAAATTAAAAATTAATACCTTAGATGACCAATGATTAATTATTTTTATTATATACCGAACAATAATTTCTACTTTTTGCAAAATCTACTAAACACTAAATTATTTACTGGGTTTTAATTCCCTCCCAAATTTTTAATTGGGAAAAGAGATTCCTAAATAGAAAATAATGGACGAACAAATTTCCATTTTTCTTAATATCAATACTACGGTATTTGCAGGATTTACTTTTTATAACTTCGCCAACAAATTTATTCTCCAACAGTCCCAACTCACGAGGTAAGCCTACAGTTTTCAAATCCCGCACCCCGAGAGCGAGCAGCATAACAAAGGCAGCGGTCGATATGAGAGCGGCTGGCGGCTGGCGGCAGGTTGTAGCCGTAGCCGCCCCAGGGGCGTGTGCGAGACCTGTCACCGGCCCGGCCCTGCGACAGGTCCTATTGACAATAATGCTCCACTGTACAGAACACTCACCCGCTCAGGCGCCTAGCTCATTCAATCACCCGGGTGATTTATTGCTCAAACCTGCCCAAGTCCTTTCTCAGACAGCTCAATTTGTCGCGTACACTGTGTGAACATCAATACAGAGACAGAGTGTTAAAATTAGTTTGTATAAGGTATTTATTATGTCAACAAAAACTTTGTCTTTAAAATAATATTTCGTCGAAAGATCAAAATCAAAAAATATTACTGCGGGAAATATACTTAATAAAACTATGCCGGATCTCACTTTGATCATGTTTTAAAGAAGAGGTAGAAATATCGGGGCGTGCTTGTAAACGTCAACGCAAATATATCTTAGATAAATTAATATAACCACAGGAGTGTGGTACAGTAAGATAGTTGCGACCGAGTACACCGACCCCTGTTATGAGTATCCACCCCGACTCCCGTACCGTAATGCCATCAGGCAGCCGTTACCGCCGCCAGCCATGATGCGAGGGAGAGAGTGATTTGGCCCGTGTTATTGCATTCTTCCCTCCCGCCACGCCAACACTCAAACCTAACCACCGATCGTTCCGGAGCGTTTACTTGACTCGGCTATCAATGTTAAATAAAAAAGCAACAGGAGTACGTTCTCCCCGGGTTCTGGATTACATGAACTTTTTGCATTGCCAGTAACTCTTGAAAATGGGAAATATCGCACACTGTTTTACAAGCTGTAGACTCCTGTAACAATCATTTTGTACCAATTATACTGTAGCAACAATAACCTTTAAAAACAACTTACCCGGCGTGCTTTGCAATGCCAACTTGAGAAATTCTTGCCCTTCAGGTGAGCTCCTTCGCTACGCTCACTCGCCGCAAGTCTATATATCAGTTTTTTACCACCAATCCTCCCTCAGTACTTTAAATGAAAAAAGGTTTATAGAGTTAATATTCCTTGATGTAATAATATGTTCCAATATAAAAATTTTACTTCCATAAGAATAACATGGTAACGTTGAAGACGTGTGGGGCGGAGCCCTAGGGAGGAATCTGGATGTTCTTACTGGTTCTAAGCTACCTCCCCAACTATTTTCAGCCAAATCAAATCAGCCGTTCTTGAGATATAGGTGGTGTTAACTAACACGACTTTTTTTACAATATAGATTCGTTCAAAGAAACGTAAGGTGGCCAAAGAGCTTATAAAAAGCCATGGTCATTTGATTTTACTGCGGTGCTTGAAACGTGCGAAAATTTTACTCAATCCGTTTGATACGGCTCCTAAGCTATTGAACAAACATTCTGTTTTAGCTATTCGTCAATTAAAGTAGCAAAAACTTAATTAATAAAATGAACATAACTAATTATAATTAACTGCTGTTTTGTTGTTTTTCTGGAATGTTTCTCTCGCTAATTTGACATAACAACGTTGGAGCAGTGTAGCCGGGGAGGGGGGGTGGTGATATAAGACACCCCAGTAGCCATAATTCCCCCCCACCCTCTCCACCATTGGTTTACGAGGGTGGATGACACCGGGCCTCGCGTACAGTGTAGGTCCCACCGGAAGCGGATGTTTAACGTCCCGCGCACGTGTCGTCTGTTTGTCCCGCCAAATTATTATTTTGTTACAAACGTTTTCGACGTAAACGTCAATACTGATGCGACCGCCCCGTCGCTGTCAACAGCAACCGTGTTGCTATTTAAAAAAAAACTACCGAATTATTTAGAATTTAAATATTGTAATATCAACATTAGTGCGTAATATTTTAAGTTCACGAGTGAAGTAAAACTATACGAATTTAGATTTATAAAACCAGGGTCAACGAGCGTGAGTTAGAACTTTTGATCCCGGTAGCGGAAAGTTTCTTATAAGATCGAAACTTTTCTGCAGGCGAAATTATCCCTTTTCTCCTACGTCCCCAGAGTTAGCAACTACATACTGTGGACCGAAGCAAAGTTAACGTCTTAACTTTCCAAATTTTTAGCAAACTTTTATTTGTTCAACCTTTATTTCGAATTAGGGCATGAAGTAATCCTTCCCCGTTCCTTCCTCTACGTAATTATGAAAAAGTGTGTCACAGATGGTGAAAGTCACTTTTGTTGTTTTCTCAATTGGCGTGAATTCCTAAATGTGTCGTATTCTCTATAGGTAAATTCGCTAACTAATAAGTAAAAATAAAAAAATCACTGATTGAAAGTTCCAGATTTCAAAGTTATAAATTTTATTTTAAACCAAAGATATATTACCTCCGCACTCCATTACAGCAGTTTATAATACAAGGCTATCAAACAAGACTTCTCTGTGGCTCTTCCGGCATGTTATCCGCTCTAATCCACTTGAGCTAATCAGTTTAAAGTGTGGGGCTTCCCTTCAACAATAGTTTAAAATTGATCACTCTGTGAAATTTTCCAATCCGATTAAACTTTTACCCAATACTTTCCTTTTCGCCTATAACTGTGCTGCTGTGCTATATTAAGTTTACTTCGTTGGCCGTGTGTTCGCACCCTAAAACTCTTTATTAACAGTTTTTACGGTAAAGTATAGAGTAACGAGAGTATATAATTGCTTTAGTTGTTATAATGCTATTTAATGTAGCCTAATCTAATTGATAAACGCGCGTGGATCTATAGTGAAGTAGTACATGTTTTAGGACCTAAAACAAATTCATTTCTTAATGACGATTTTAAATGTTCACACATTATTTTGAAAGGTTTTAGTAGGCCTAAATATGATATTTTACACTAGTCATCCAATGTTAGGTTTTTTCTTTCATATTTAAATAGTCTTCCCCAGTGAGCATGCCACAGACTACATACACAGATCAGTATTTTTTCATCGCAATACCTTTACTGTCAAATTGCTGGGTTACAAAAATTGAGAAATTGGAAACATAACAAAAGAAATTTTATCAAACAGAGCATTTGAAAAAGAATAAAACAAGGTCAGACACAGGCGCTCCGAGCACGTTTTCAATCTTTGATTCTTTTCCCCGAGTTTGTTTCCGCTTGTATTGTTTATTGATTTCTTTCTTTATTTATTTGTTCAAGTTTAAATCGACGAGCTTGTACAATACTCAGTCCGATACATGGCGGGGCTATTACTGGAATCTGTATTTTTTGCTTTGCACGAGGTAGTTTAATATAAACTTAAAACGGAAACCCTTTAGCCATGTAACAAAGAGGAGCTATATATAAAATTACTTTGATATACGTTGTATCTTTTATTTGTTTTGAAAGGTGTGCAATCTTTAAAGTTTTTAAACCTGACTTTTTAATAAGGAACATTTACTAAAGCAACACATAACTGTAGTGAAATCAACCCAAATATAATCGCGAAAAGTGGAAACTAATTCCTGATATAAATTTATAAATGAGTCTAATCCGAGGAAGCCATGTATAGTGGAGTCCTTAACGAGCAGACTTATCTAGCACATCGCACTGCAGCAAAAACGCGATCCTGCAGGACATAGGGCGCTGGAAAACGTCCAAAATCTCCGCTCCCCCTCACCTGAATCTGAACCTGGTTTTCTTATAACAGTACAGTACCAGGTTAACCGAGCCTTGTTCGTTGGTTTTTATTCACTTTTGTTATAGTGGTCAAGGTAAAAAAGCAATTAAATTTCCACCAACAACCAACTATACCTCTTCACAGTTAACAGCTGTTTCAAAAAGTCTGCTTAACATTAATGTTTCTTTCTTTTTGTTTACATTTCGTTGTTATTTCGTTACCAAAATAGCAACCCATAAGACTAATGTTAAAAATTACAATTTTAAAACTTAATTTTAGACCAAATTCGATTTTTCCTGGGGTTGAGGCTGTTTCTAAACTTATTTTTGGGCCAAAACACTCTTTAATGCAATTTTTAAGCAAAATCTAACAGCTAGATTTCGAGATCGTGGAACACACATCCCTTCAGATATTCCTCGTATTATAGTATAGGATATAGGATTTTTACTTTCTCCCCCTATACCATAGTATATGGAGAAAGTATTGTTTTCGTCAAAATTTTCGAATTTGAGTTGTTGGTGTATTTATCCATTATGGTTCCCCCTGAGTCCAAAAAAGTGGTTTTCGGAGTGATGTCTGTGTGTGTGTGTGTGTGTGTGTGTGTGTATGTGTGTCAGGATGTAAACAGAGCTAGAGAATGCCCTAATGGTCCGATTTTAATGAAATTTGGTATATAGGTCCAAATCCACAATAATTCCAGGCGTTTTTTTCATTTTTTTGAATTTTTGATTTTTAAGGGTATTTTACCCCCAAAAACCCTCAAAAATCGTCAAAAATCAAAATTTCTCAAAAACGGCTCTAACGATTTTGATTAAAATTTTGTGGTTTATTAAGCTTAAAATGATGAATAAAATGACACCACCCGCATCTCCGAGAAAATGCGCGTTCAAAAGTTATGGAGTAAAAAGTGTTTAAAAAATCAATTTTTTTGATTTTTAAAATAGCTGTTGTCTCAAAATAAATTTTACTTATCACCATTAAATCAAGCTCAAAAAACTAAATAATCCAGTACTTTAAATTATTGCTCTACGTCAAGTGGTTGAGGAGAAAATACAATTTTTCATTTAGCGGTAAACACAGTACGTTGTTAAAAGTCACAGATGCGCGTAGGGTCAAGCTCGCGCTGCTCAGCTGGTAGCTATCCGACAGAGTCATCTAGACATTAATGTTTAAAGCTTTTAACACATGTTTTTATATTGTTGGGAGAAAGTATGTGTCAGTTATCTGATACCGTTTATTTTATGTGGTACAGTTTAGGGAGTCACATTTAACATTTCACGAGGATAATTTTTAGTCACTTTTAATATGGGATACGTCAACCTAATGTAGGCCTACACAATATATACATTTTCATTCGTTTGTATTAAACCACAGTGCAGTTATCGTAGGCCCCGGTGCAGACCGGTCTTAATCTCAGCTGAAGGCACAGAGAAGAACAAACAAATATTGAGAATGGTAGTAGAGCTTGATTCAAACTCATGAAATTGAAAATAACAATAAATAACCTTTTTGTAGTAATCCCATTTATTTACACAATATTAATCCCATTTATTTATACAATATTAAGAAATAAAATTGACTGAAAAAATAAATAAACGCTTAATGATCACAAATCTTTGCAGTTATATATCAGGCCTACTTCAAAGTACAAGGAACGCCTGATGAACTCGCTCTGCAATACCTGCACTACGCGGCGGTATCTGTTTTGACGTTTCCGGAATGAAGGCGCTAACAACATATCCACCTGAATGCATCTCCGGTTGGTTTATTTCATCCTCTCTTGATTCTGAATAGAGAAAGTTATGTGAGTAAACATATTTTAAAGAATTCATTTCTTAGGCTACAAACTAATACAAAAGTAATAATTACAAAGTTTGCAGTTTCAACCGTAATTTTTGCGAAATGTCATCAATCTTAATCAGATATGAAGTGTGTATATGAAGTGTTTCAAGATGGTCTGTGTAACAAGCAAGATATAAAGTTTGTTTATTTACTATACGGCTAAGATATGAAATTTAAGAACATAATTATCATAATAACAAAGTAACTCAAGTTGACTGTTCAATATATTACCATTATATTTCATCTATGATAAAGTATTTAAGTATGATACTACGTTGCTGTTTTAGGTATATTTTTTAAGCCAAAATGTCAAAATATAATATCGGTCAGAAGTTTGATTCGCAAAAATATTATAGACTAGGGTAACCCGTAGCTATGAATTGAACAATTTAGTTTGAATAAAAACTTGATACATAACTTGGTTTATCATAATATTTTTGGATTTAATCGATGGATTTTATAAACTATAAAATCACTTAATTTTCCAACAAATGTTAATCAAAAGGGAAATAACAAACTTTACGGGCTTGTAAAGCCCTTCCGTTTGGCTGGACATTTACCAATTTGCTTTAAACAACTACACACCAAAATGGATATCCAATGTCACCATTATAAATAAAATCTGTTTAAATATAAATGGTCCCTTGCATAAAAAACATGTTCGAATGCTAAACATATGGATACTAACTTAAATATGGCTCATACTTCAATACTTTTCCCCAGATACCCAAGTATGTGAGTGCAAATATTCATTAACTGTTTAAATCATGGATCTGCCTTTCTGTGTTGGTTTCAATTTAATATTAAATCTGTTGATTTTTATTGAACTGCGATTTTTATTTTTTTATTTTAAGGAACTGCTTTTTAATAATCAACCCCCTTTAAATCAGACCATCCAGCACTGAGTGAAGACAGTAGTTCTTCGCATCGCCTAAGACACATCAGCTGCCTATGATGGCATCAGCTGCACATACTAAATGTTGGCGAAAAAATAGGAATCGACAATGAATAACCAACACTCACCGGAAATAATTACTGCATTTCACATAGTTACCGGTTAATTTATTATTAATTGCCTGAACTGGCCTGATTTTTATAATTGTAGATTAGACCACTAGACTAATTTTGGGGCTGGTTTTAAATATGGCAAAATCAGAAGTTTCATTGCAAAAAGACCTATGAAAAATATATGACCAATGTATGTATGTATCGTATGGCATTCATAGCCAGCCACCAACTTCTGAAAAGTATAAAACATCCTACCAATAGCTTGTTTTCGTTTTGCAATTAAAGATCTTTAAATAGAACAATAAAAGAATAATGTTCTACTTTCTTTTGGGGCACGACGTCGCGTCGTTTAATTAAAATTCGTCTAAAGGGAAAGGCACTTAAAACACGGGGTGTATTGTAACTGATCACGTGGTGTTATCTAAAGGGGCGGCGAGACCCTCCGCGGCCCTAAGACTCAAACACGATGGTTTAGCACTTCACTTATTTAAACATTTTACCTCAATCAGACTGTGGTCGTATCCCATTTTAAATAGTGTACACATTTTTTTATAATATTTTTCATTTCTATCGGGATATTTGAAAACTAATTTGGATATAAAAATATTATCTGTTGGTATAGTATAATCAATTAAACATGCCTCTTGTTGAGTATGCTCAATCTACTATTATTATCTACTAGTGTTTTTAAACTGCTTAAACTGCTAAAACTTCATCATGCATCACCAAAATTAGTTTTTTTTATTATTATTAAAATAATTTTCAAATGTTATATAGAGTTTGAGCAGTTTCCTCACGATTATTTTGAAGGGGTTTCCAAAAAATCTAAATATAATATTTTTTACAAATTTTGTTCCCAAATTATTTATTTATTATTATTTTTTTTTTAATGAATTAAAGATGAATCCTTCCCTTGTTAAAATCCCAGCGGCAAGCAGTGAACTCATGCCGCCTCTAAAAAAACAGGATAAATCCCCCAAACACCCTCCACCTCGGGCGAGAACTCCTTCTGGAGGGACGGATGATTCACTTAGTGCAGCGAGGGGCGAGAAGAGGAGATCTTAAATCAGTGATAAGGCCGTAATATCCCTTCGTGGCGAAACGCGTCGGCTTATAGCTCATCAAACTTGTATCTTCCAGCATTCCGACTAACACCTGCGATGTTCCCCACTATATATTTTTTTAATTCTCTATCTTCTGTTATTCTGTTTTTAATTCGTATCATTGATGGAGAGGGCCTTGCCTTTTGGAAATCGATGAAATTGGTTGATGATATCATACGAAAAACATTATTAAAATATTCGGACTGATATGCGGGCGGAATGTTGAATCTGTTGAATCTATTGTTCATTAAAAAATGAGACGTTGGATAACTTTGACTAATGAAACAGTAACTGTTACACCTTCTTATTACGTACGACAAAATTGAAAATTCTGATTAAATTAAAAGCATGTTTAGATTATTTTAAAACAATTACAGCTTATACTTTACTTAAAAAGGTGTAGTATATCCATAGCAAATTGCAGTACCAGGAGGGGCCTGTTTTGGTGATACAGTAGAACTATGACCAAAATGAAAGTTCTATGATCTTGGTATAGGCGAACGAATGAAACATTTACTTTAAGATGTTTCTGGTATTTTGGTGTTTCAAGCCAATTGAACTTTGTCCGGAGATGAGAAAGCGATAATGTGTGACGTAGTAGCACAGATTAATGAACCTTTAAGTGACTCTTTTGTCTGTGTTAGTAGTAGTAGGTGATAGATAAACGTGACATAGGAGGTGATAAGATGTGACGTTACAGGTTGTAAGACGTGACGTGGATGCATACGTGATCACAAAGGTCAAGGTCACCCAAATAAATTTAAAAAATACCTACCATTGACCGCAAAAGTTTGTGACCCATGACATATGCATACATATGTCACCTCTTATAACTACTAGTCGTGTCTTACCACTTTCTTATCTCCGTTCAAACTTCTATTTGCCTGAAATACCCAAAACACATATACTCTGCTAAAGACAATTAGGCCTACACGGTGCGCACGTGTGAAAACTGTGTTTTGTATGTACCATATTCCATTCCTTCCAACCTCCACTCTATTCTACATCAATCCCTTCGTCTCCAGTTCTGCTAATCATTAATACATGACGACACGAAATGAATAGTAAGGATTCCCCCGCCTCAATGTGTTAAGTATACAAGGTTTGTTGGAACCGCATTAGGACCTCTAATGCAGGTAACCCGTGTGTAGGCCTGAAAGTAAACACCACATTTGAACAGCAATATCATGTAAGCTGATTACCCCAAGCATTACGGAGACCATACGAGGCCTCGGAGGCCGCGAGAAGCCTAGAGCCGTGGGATTGTTTACCCTGCCCACTGAGGCTATTTGTGTCCAGCGGCCTGTATGTGTGTATGTGCCGCACATCTGCTTATTGCCAATGGAACACAAGTAAACAGGCCGATCACGTTCGGTGTAAACACAACCGCACCAGTGGCTGACCACCCGGCCCCGGTATACAATTGTAACACCGCACTGGGCGAAGCAACCGGGCTGACAAGGCCTCAAATTAATATTTACAAAAGAGTTTTTCATCCTCACGATTGTCAAACATGTCTTAAAGGGACTATAAAGAATTCTTTGAATCTATTCTTTAAAAGTGGACAAAACTGTCATAAATTTAGTAGGCTACGTACTCTAAAGTCAAACATATTTTATATCTTTATGAAACAGATACATATTACTACTGATATAGAGGTAGCGTTGTAAGAGCGACAAAAACAAGAATTCTATAATCAATGATACTACTATCCTAAAACATTTAGAACACAAGGTATCAGTAATACAAAGTAATTTGTAGCAAGGGGCAAGAGTAGAGTATAATATTAGAGCGTTTCTTAGCAACGCCCTTCCTTACAATGATACTTCCCGCGTTGAAGCGACGTGCTTTCGGAAGGGTTCATTAAATAAATGTGGTACCATTGGTACCAAGCCCTGAAAATTGAAACATGACTCGCACTCAAATGAAGGTGTTGATATAAAATGCTCTGTGTAAATAGGAACTTCGCATGACAAGCTTAGTTAAGAAACAAACAAAACAACCATACTTGTACTACCAATATTGTAAGGCAATTAATAGCACAATCTATAGAAATATATTGTTACGACATTGCCATAGTCTTAAGATGATTCAAGTTTAAACAACCCTTTTTTATAATGATTTGCTATAAAAAGAGCCGGTCTCCACAATATAGCCTTCGGAATCACTAAAAATTAAGTGTGGTTGGAAAATCTCCTTCAAAACTTCGTTGAGCTATGGAGCCCAAACTCATTAACAAACAGTTCAACGTCATTGACGAAAAAGGTTACACCGTGACAGTAACTTTTTCCCTCGTCGGTCAACTTGAGTCAATGTTCTAAAATGTCACTTTAATATTTTAAATAACCGAATGTGTTACAAACTAAGTTACAACGAAACAAAGCCTCAATATTGGTGATATTATGTGCGCGTGTGGGTTTAAGGGTGGTTGCGAGGAGGGGGGGGGGGGGAGTAGAGTGTTTTCAAGATTCAAGGATTTCAGCCCAGACCGAGAGATTCCAGGGGATAAAAATAGCAGTTGGAGAGCGGCGATATATCAAAAATTGGCATCGCTCGAACGTAAACAAGCGGCCGCATGTGTTGGTGTTGGCTGTTGAACGTTGCGTAGGGCCCCGCGCCGCGCCGTGGGACAAGGGAAACGGAAAACTGTATTGGATTCGAAAAATGGCTTAATTTCCTCAATAGAAATATATTACTGCTTCAATGTAAACGGCATTCTTTAGTGTATATTGGAGCATGTAAGTAATATTACAAAATAAATAAATTATTCAATCAAAAGATTTTTTTTCGATAAAAACTTTGGACTAGACTATCTCACACGTTGGAAATATAAAATACCCCCGTCGCAGCAAACCTGCGTACTCAGCGAATTTCCAATAGAATTTAAGATTTTTTTACTTTCCCCATAAAAACACCATAGGATTAAGTATGTAGGTTTCTTGCTCTGGGGTTTTGTTAGAAAATCTAAGTCAATCAATAATTGATGAAGATAAACACAAAATTGTATAAAGATCTGACAATTTTTTATTTCCCCCATAAACCCCATGGGGGTGAGTATGTAGGTTTGCCGCCATATGGGTTTTGTAAGCAAGTATAAGTTAAACCCTAGATAATGTACATACCAAATTTGGTTGAAATTTAAATGGGTGAATTTTAAAAAATAATGTCAAAAAATGCCAAAAATCCATTTTTGACCCTTTTGAAACCCAATAGAACCCCGCTTCCATAACCCGATAATACTGGTTCGCGAACTCATGAAAATAGACTTGGTCCTACACCTTCATACCAAATTTCATCAAAAATTGGAGGTCCCTGTCAAAAGTTATCGGTACCACGGACACACATATATACATAGATATCTATATATTAATACGCAAGCATGTTTCGTTTCCTCCTTTTTTTCTCAGCTCGTGTGCATCGTAGAAGAAATCCGCGCATACCGTTAGAAAGGTATAGTCCTGTAGATGAGCAGAATCACATTCTAATTCACATCGGACTCCAGGGCTACGCTCCACAGGCTTTCAAAGTTCCAATGTTAATCTTATGGATGAAGGAGAATTGAATGAATCATTAGACAGCTGTTGTAAAAACAACTGCTAGAAAAACAGGAAGAACAGATGTTTTAGTTCTAAAATATTTTTAAGCTTCTTGGGTCCAGATAATCTGAAATTTTGATCGAATTTCGATCAGGAGGCGATCTCTAGTATATATAAATATACATATTTATGAAAATGAACGAACGGTATATTTGGCCTCTGGGGACCTCAAAATGAAAAAGTAATATGGTCCCGGGCTTAGGTCTTACCATGGCTACTACCGTAATAGCGTATTCCCTATAGGGAAATTCGCTAAAAACTAGATGCGTTAGTAACCATTATTTTTGCGTATTGATTACTGTTACTTTTAGCTTGTAAACTGGTAATAATATTGATTTTTTATTTGAGATCAAAATATTAACCATTTTTAATTAATTAATTTGGTATTGCTGCGTAGAAACGAAGACAACCGTTTCAGTAATGGAAATTCCAGATTGTGAAATTGAACCAACGTTACCCCATTCCGTTTTTGCCACTATTGTGGAATACGCAAAAAATCCATCACATGGACGCAAATAGAAAGCACAATTATGAGGACTAGCACTGTTCTCTAGGGCTAGAAATGATGCGTTTCAAAACTCCGAGATCAAAACCGACAGATTGCCAACTCAGAAACGATAGCACTAGGCTCTAATTAAGGATCCTGACAATTGAATCAGCTGATCTTTGCCAGTAACAAAGCTACGCCTCATCTGATTCATTACATTACATTCACCATTTGGTCATATTTGCCTTAAAACACGCACCATAGAGCACGTAGGTACCGTATCTTCGGCTGGATACAAATTCGCCAGCGGTTGGAGGGTCGACGAAAAGATTCAAATTCGCCAGTTCCAGGAAGCCGCCCGCAGCCCCTCGGCGCGGCTTACGGGTAGGTGACCCCGGTTCTAGTTTGTGTTTATTCGTTGGTAATGACCTAACCTGGTAATATTTAAACGGAATAGTAAATCGGCCGAGCAAACGTCACCTTAAGAAAAATCTACGATCGAACGGAAATCATCGTCCCAACAATCTACAAATTTTTTGTAGATGTGGGGTGCGTACGGAGTTGCCATGGGAATGTTGTAATGTTAATGTTACTCAAGCATCACCTACGAGTAAATTGATTTAATAGTAGTCTATGCAATGATTGTATAATGAAAGTGTTTAAGCCACAAACGACGTGTAAGTTATAGCACGGGAGAGTTTTATCTCACGAAAACCATAGATTCTATTGGCAATGGGTAATCAGTATTGACACAAAAATATTCATGATCCGTTCAGTAGTTTAATCGCTAGACATTTAAAATAAATGTTTCATTATATAAGATTACTAGTGGCTCATAGGGGCAAAAGCCCCTAATCATAGAATTAAAAAAGCATGAACCACCGGATCACCAATTCTTTACTATGAAAGTTTCCAGAAAATTTATTTTGATTTATTTTAACAATACCGTTTGAACAGGCTATTCGCCCCCAAAGCACTCTTTACAATCCTGTACTATTAGGCCACCCGTTTGTGAATGTTTCATTCTGTTTGTTGTTAAACTCATATCGATCTATGAAAAATATGTTTCGCAAGAAATCATAGTCCATTTAAGCTATGACGGCTTTTTAATATAACATAAAAAATCAGCAATGAGAAAAAACGGATGTTCAGCACCCACTTCAGAGTCAATCAACTTTCAATACTTTGTATCATACCCATTTCATTGTCTTGTTTGTCCTAAAATTGAATGGATTTTAGCTCCTGTCAGATTTTTTCTTTTTTTTATTCACCAAGTTTAAACACAGCCGCTCAAAATAGATCATCTTCACTCACTGTTAATATTAGTCCCTCCAAATCAAAATTCATGATTTTGTTGAATGTACAATTTAATATTCATAATGTTACTGAACTCAAAGTTTATATCTCTGTGTTATCTGAATACCTGCAATCTGTCAAAGTCAATAATTAATTTGTTTTTGTTTTTGTAAACATCTGTCAGTAATAACAGTGATGTGAATCTTGTATGTAAGGAATTGTGAGTTACTTGTTAAAGGAATAAAACTAATGTATTATTAAAAATGGAATTAAGTGTTTTCTGTTGTAGCGTTGACTTTCAATTGTGAACTATGCTTAAGGGCTTTTGTTTTATTCTTCAGGTTATGGGCCCAGAAAGCCCAAAAAGTGCTGGTAAAAAGCGATTAAAGTAGATAAAAGCTAGTTCACATTGAAGCCACGTGGAATAAGAATTTTGGAATCTTCAAATAATCAAATAAACAGAAATGGAAGAAGACAGATACAAGGTCCCACTGTTTGATGGAAGTAATTACCATTCATGGAAATTTAGAATGGAAATAATGTTGGATGAGTTAGACTTATTAGAATTCATACAAGAACCCCTCACTCTAGAAAAAGAAGAAGGAAATGACAATAATGAAAATGAAAAACGAAATGAAAAGAAGATTAAAAGTGATAAGCTGTGTAAGAGGAAGATAGTGTCTAAAGTCTCAGACAGTCATTTAGAATATCTCCAAGGTAAAAGTACTGCCTATGATATGTGGACAAGTCTAAAGGAGAGTTTTGAAAGGGAAAGTCTGGCAAGCCAGCACAGATTGAAAAGACAATTGGAAACTCTGAAGGCTAATCCTAAGGAAAGTCTGGCTTCTCATTTTCTCAATTTTGAAAAGTTAGTGCGTGAATACAAGTCTGCAGGTGGCACATTGACAGAGAAAGAGACAGTACTCCAGTTGTTTCAATCGATTCCAAATAAAGAATATCAAACTGTAATTTCCTCTTTAGAAACACTCTCAATTGCTGATAAATCCTTAGTGACAATGTCTGTGGTTAAGGGGAGGCTCCTAGATGAAGAGGCCAAGTTGCTCAGTGCAGGTTTATTGCGGACTAGAGAAGATCATAACTCCTCAACAGTTTTTATTGCCAAACCTAAACGTACAAAGGTACCGAACTACAGGGGGAAGCCAATACAGCAACAGCAAAAACCAGCTAACACTCAGAAATTACCAGTAAAGGCAAATGAACATTTTCCATTTAATTGTCATTTTTGTAAGAAACCAGGTCACAAAAAGGCTGATTGCTGGAAGCGAGCAAAATGGTTGGAACGAGGAAATGGTACTCAAGCTAAGTCGGCTGGAGCAAGTGCGACTACACATGACAAAAGTAAAGCAGATGATTTTTGTTTTACAACTGAAGAATCAAAAATAGGCTTAGTTTCAACAGTGTCTAAGCCGATGATGAACAGGTGCAATGTGAAGTGGTGTTTGGACTCAGGTGCAAGTGAACACCTTGTTAACAGTGAAAAACTTGTTACAAATGTAAAAGAATTACCCGAACCGATTAAAATCAAGGTTTCAAAATCTGGTGAGCACTTAGTTGCTAAAAGCTATGGCTGTATGTTTGTGAATTCCTATGTTAATAATAAGTCCTACAAAATAAAAATTGACAAAATTCTAATCGTCCCTAATCTAGAAGTAAATTTGATGTCGGTGAGAAGACTTGAAATGAATGGTTTCACCATAGTTTTTGAAGCTGGAAAAGCTGAAATCAAGAGTGGTGAAGTTTTAGTTGCGGCTGCTTATCGTAAGGACAAATTGTATGAGGTTGATTTTGAATTAAACTCAGATTCACCGGCTAAAGCTAATCAAACTGAAGCTGACCTTTGGCATAGGCGTCTTGGACACATTAACAACAAAAGTCAAGAACAACTTAAACTAATGGTTGATGGGATGGATTCAAACAGAGGGCAGCAAAAGCCAATAAAAGGTGTATGTGAGGTTTGTGTTTCTGGAAAACAAACTAAATTACCTCACAAAAGTACAAGAACTCGAGCAACAAGACCGCTTCAGCTAGTGCATAGTGATATTATGGGACCAATTAATATCCGATCATGGAACAACAAGAGGTACATTTTGTGTTTTGTTGATGATTTTACACATTTTACTTGTACATATTTTCTGGAATGTAAATCAGAGGCGTTCAGGCACTTTAAAGCCTTTGAAGCTATGGCAACAGCCCATTTCAATTTGCCAATTAGTCGTTTCAGATGTGATAGAGGTGGAGAGTATTTGTCAGAAGAAATGAAAGTTTATTTTGAATCAAAAGGTATCCAGTATGAGTGTACAATAAGTTATACACCTCAACAGAACGGTGTTTCGGAGAGAATGAATCGAACAATCGCAGAAAAGGCAAGATGTATGCTTCTGGAATCTAAGTTAAGCAAAGATCTATGGAATGAAGCTGTTCTTTCTGCTGTCTACATAATCAATCGAACTCCTACAAGTGCCCTCAACAATTGTGTTCCAGCAGAATTATGGTACGGGAAGAAACCTGACTTAAGCAAACTACGAGTGTTTGGATGTTTAGCGTTTCTACATACTCCAAAATCTCAAATCAAATGCAAGTTTGATTCTCGCACAATTAAGTGTTACATGGTAGGCTACTGTCATAATGGTTATCGGCTGTGGTGTCCTGAAAAACAAAAGGTTATTGAAGGAAGGGACATAACATTTGATGAAAACAAGTTTATTACTGGGAACCAACTAAATCTGACCGATTGGGATAGTGACTCAGAACCAGATAACAAAAACAATTGGATTGCAGAACAATTACCAGAAGTTGTTGAACCATGCCCAATACTTGAGGCTGAAGAAGAAGAAGATCAGATTGAAGTTGAACAGCAAAATGTCAGAAGAAGTTCCCGAGTTTCAAAAACACCTAAGTATTTAAATGACTACCATATCTACAGTAACTATGCAGTGTTTGCGTTGAATGCAGAATCATATGTGGAAGATGTACCAACAGTTTATGAAGAAATCAAAACACGGAGTGACCAAGCGTTGTGGGAAGCTGCTGTAAAAGAAGAACTTAAAGCATTAGAAGAAAATAACACATGGTCTATGTGTGAACTTCCACCTGGAAGAAAGGCCATCGACAACAAGTGGGTGTTCAAAGTAAAACGAGATGCTGCAGGTGAAATCGAAAAATATAAAGCAAGGTTAGTTATTAAAGGTTGCTGTCAAAAGAAAGGTTTTGATTATAACGAAACATATGCTCCTGTAGCTAGATTAAATATTTTTAGAATATTATTATCTGTAGTAAACGCAAATGATATGTACTGTGAACAATTAGATGTAAATAATGCTTTTCTAAATGGTGATCTTGATGAGGATATTTACATGAAGCAACCTCAAGGGTTGGAAGATGGAAGTAACTTAGTTTGTAAGCTAAGCAAAGCACTCTATGGTCTCAAGCAAGCTCCTAAAGCATGGAATGCAAAGTTTCACATTTTCATAACAAAACTAGGTTTCAGTCAAAGTAAAAATGACTATTGTTTGTATGTCAAGAGAACTGAACATGGTTACATGTACTTACTATTGTATGTTGACGACATTATTGTAGCAGGGAATGATCGTAAGGATATAGATCATGTAAAATCAGAGATTATGTTTAATTTCCGAACCAAAGATTTAGGCCAGTTAAGTTATTACCTAGGTATGAAAGTAACAAAAACAGATAATGGTTTGTTCTTGTCAAATGAAACTTATCTGAAGAATGTTCTAAGCAGGTTTGAAATGAGTAATTGTAATCCAGTTTCCACTCCTCTCGAAGTACAACCTCCAAGAGAGCTAGATGGCTCTTGTGTTGTAGGTCTTAAACCTTATAGAGAGCTAGTAGGATGTCTCATGTATGCTGCATTATCAACTCGCCCTGATCTAAGTGTTGCAGTTAATTTTTATAGTCGTTTCCAATCTAATGCGACAGAGCGTCAATGGGTCGGTCTTAAAAGAGTCCTAAGATATGTAAAAGGTACACTTAATTTTGGACTGTTCTTTAGCAAACAATGTACAACAACTATAGTAGGGTATGCTGATGCCGATTGGGCGAATGAACTTGATAGAAAATCCATATCAGGCTATGTTTTTGAAGTATTTGGAGGCGTAGTTTCCTGGTGTAGCAAAAAGCAGAACCTAATCGCTTTGTCGTCCACAGAAGCTGAGTATATTGCTCTTTGTCAGGCAGGATGTGAACTAATATGGATCAAGAACTTATTAACTGAAATGTCTATTAAAGTTGAGTTACCTGTAACTGTGTATGAAGATAACATGTCATGTCAGTTGAGTAAACCAGATCACGCAAAACAGAAGCATGTTGATATTAAGTACCACTATGTCAAAGAACTTGTTTCGAAGAAGGAAATAGAAGTTATTTATATGTCAACCAAAGATCAAAAAGCAGATATCTTGACTAAAGGTTTAGCAAAAGCTCAGTTTTGCAAACTTCGTACTGGTTTGGGAGTTTTACCAATAAATTAGTCTACTATCATCAAGCAAAAATATTCTAAAGGAAAAATTGATAGACTTATGTTATATATTTAGTTAATGTTTAGTTAATTTTTTTGTTTTTGTTTTTCCTTAATTTTTTAATGATATTAAATTGAGGGGAGGTGTTGAATGTACAATTTAATATTCATAATGTTACTGAACTCAAAGTTTATATCTCTGTGTTATCTGAATACCTGCAATCTGTCAAAGTCAATAATTAATTTGTTTTTGTTTTTGTAAACATCTGTCAGTAATAACAGTGATGTGAATCTTGTATGTAAGGAATTGTGAGTTACTTGTTAAAGGAATAAAACTAATGTATTATTAAAAATGGAATTAAGTGTTTTCTGCTGTAGCGTTGACTTTCAATTGTGAACTATGCTTAAGGGCTTTTGTTTTATTCTTCAGATTTTGTGAAAACAAAGCAGATTTTTAAAAATCACTATACATGAAGAATCTCTTAGGAGAACCGTTCAGAAGATAATATTTCTAAATATCTTTCTTTCCCATTTTGTTATAAAGTTTTTGACCTGCTACATTTTTACCAAGTATGTAGGACAAACGACTTTTATTTTAACTCTCTCCTATAACTCTACAATCTGTGAAATGACCAAAAGGTTTCTGATAAAATTCAGCTAACAGAATACCAACCTTTCGTTGACTGATATACTTAAAGTTTCAATGAATGTATCATCACTCAATACGTATGATCATTTGACACTTTTTGTCATAAAGTAAAACCAAAACCAGTTTCAATGTAAATAAGGTAGGTGTTTCTCAAACCAAAATTCATCGCCCATTGCGTCCCCATCAAAATCAGAATTTATTTAATAATTTGCATACAGGCTCAGTTTTTTTCAATTTAAATTATTTTAACATAACAGAAAAAACCGCAGTCCATTTTTTAATATTGTAAGGTTGGTAACGCTCCTATAGTATAAATTTTAGTTGCTCAAAGCCTCAAAACGTCTTATAGTGTTACCACTCTAGATATATTATGTCATTTGGCTATTAATAGTTCTTCACTCAATAGGCCTATTATAATCTGTCCCTCATTTTAAAATAAAATCATAACATAAGTTTTTATGTACACAAAGCAGACGGTTTTCGAATCCCCAAGCTATTCTTATGGAGATTTCTACGTGATTTACGTGATTTCTCACGTTTTACGTGATTTCTCATTTCCTGTTAACATTATGGACACGCCGATAGTTTTCCCTCGTGTATGGGACCAAGACCTTTAATGGGTTATCAGTACTGACACAAAAATTGCCAGGATCCGTTCAGTCGTTTCATATGTAGACACTTAAAATAAAATTTTCATTGTAGGATTATTATTTAATGATATGAAATTAAATGACTAATCAATCTCACATTGGCCTATATGTAGCCTACATTAAGTGTTCAGTTAACTTTTAATTTTTTCATTAGAATCTCATATTATTTTTAATGCGATTTGACAGGGAGAAAACAATTAACAATATAGCTTAGGACTCCGTCAAGTCGGGAACAACACTCAACTCCAGTGAGGAAGAGCTCGACCGGCCACATTCCTGGGTTCTCCGAGGGGATGAGCGCTAGTTCCAAGAACTGGCGAATTTGTATCTTTTCGTCGACCCTCCAACCACTGGCGAATTTGTATCTGGCCGTATCTTCGTTTGGCCGCTCTGTATCTGGTCGTGCCTCCAGAGCTAGATCGCCAGATCCACGTGCAGAGCTTGTGTCGCGCGGGCGACATCGATTGTTGTGCCGGTGAAGCCCCGCGCGGCCGCCACTTGTAATCCACTAAACATTTACTGCAAACATGAGACAGCGAACATTTGATAAAGCGAAGCAAGGAAGTCACACTCTTTTCTCTTCTGTGGTTGCGTAAACTACAGGAACGCATCAACATTGGCGATTTAAAAACTACATATGCGAATCCAATATGTTTAGGATATTTGTTTTAATCCATTTTCCACAATTTCCCAATGTTATGTGAATGGTATACCGTAAATGTAATTTGTATTTATCACCGCACGTAAATCGTAAATACGAAATAGCTAACCACTTAAACAAATCCTATACTATAATACGAACACTGAAGCGATGTATTTCCCATGATCTCGAAATATAGAGGGTAGATTTTGTTTAAACTTTGCATTTGAGAGTGTTTTGGTCCAAAAATAAGTTTACAAACAGCCTCGACCTAAGGAAAAATCGTTGTTGTCTCAAACTAAGTTTACAATTACAGTAATTGTAATTTTTAACATTGATCTAATCGGTTGTCATCAAGGCAAAGGAATAACAGCGAAAGGTAAACATAAGTAAAAGAATGCTACTTTCAAGAACGGTAATTAGAAGCTATACATTGCTTTCTAGCATTAGTTCAAGCTGTCAACTGTGAAAAGGTATAGTTTGCGTAAACTTCAAAGCCTGATTACCATATAGGCCTATACTCTAAGCAAGAGAATTGAAACCAACGAGCACGGCTCGGTAACGGTAGGCCTACTATTAACATTAAAATGAGGGAACTTCACAAACACTTTTCGAACATTAACCAAAGGGGAACCGATAACAATAGAGAAATATGCTATCATAAAACAACAGTTTACTTCAGTCCTTCTTATTATTTTAACTTTAACAGATAAGGTCTCCTCGCTACTGTCTCCCCACTGCTTTGACGTCTCAGACGTGAATACAAGTGAACACAGTGGACTCACCGTTGTCGGCGAATGGTATCCAGGAGCGAATGGTGTGGGTCATCGTCACAACACAGCACTCCGACACTGAAGCGAGCGAGGCGACAGGCGAACGCGCCGTCCGGCGTGCGAGACGTTGCTAAATATATTATAGGTACAGTCCGCGCCGCGGCGGCCAACGCCACGCGGACCGGACTGTATTGTAAATCTGTACAACTGCACCATGTTAACAGAAATATTACTCGCGATGGTAAGGTTTTGTTTTAAACAAATAACAGATGTAAATAGTCTTTTCAAAATCTCCTTCGACGCGCGCAGCCGTATGAAAAGTCTAAATTTTCGATGGCGCGCACACACTATCAACTAAACGGGCGAGTTTTAAATGCCAATACAGGCAACATAGCAAAAACATATTATTTATTACTGTTATTTCATTACTAATACCTCACATCCAACCAAAATTTAACCAAGATTATTTCGTTAATGATGCTTAAGGCCGGTTTCTTTAAGTAAGTTTAAACCTAAAATCAAGTTTAAACCAAAAGTGTCCATATGATTAACATTGAGTTTAAGTTGAGTTTAAGTTAAACGTGTTTGCAGAAACCGGCCCATATAGTCGTTGAATTTAATTTCAAAAATGTTTTGAAAATTTAGTATATTTCACGAAGTTTTTGAGTGCTAAAGGCAAAAATACGAGATGACTGATGTAGGATTGACAGGTTACACATCAAGGTTGTGTTTGCGGCCCTATATACGCGTTCTCGTCCTCGTTAGAGTTGGTTGACAAGAACATATCCTTCTTGGTCTCGTGTGCCACTTACCTCAAATAAGGTGGGGGGGGGGGGGAGTTGAGATACGTTATCGTTATATTCTCAGAAACAAAAATAGATTAGTCAATTTAAATAGAAAATTGATTTTCTCGAGTACATTAAGGTACGTGAATTCACGTACTTCCCCCTCCAAAACTAAATCGGCTACACAAACAGTGGCGTGAAACTAAATAAATTACTATAAAATATCATAACAATTTTATGTAATGTCGGGGAATTGACTCACGGGGAGATGGAAGAAAATCTTAAATGAGTAAACATGGGTTGATTACGTAAATTACATTAAAGGCATGCCACAAATCGAATAATATTAGACAGCTGATGTAATAAATAAAGAACAGGTGTTTCAGTTGTCGATTTTTAAAAACTAATTGGATCCAGACAGTCCAGCTCCAATATCAGCTGTAATTTTGGTCGAATTTCGACAAGGGGACGATCTTTATTTTTAACTATAAGGCTGTAATAGTCTTTTCATTACTCTACACACGAAAGTACACTTTCTAAACGTAAAATGAGCTAAGAAAATAGGTTATTCATGCTACTGCACGGCAAAATTACATAACGTTTATTTTCCGTGCGTATGTGGTGCACGGAAAGTAACCGTTATGGGATTTTGCGGTGCAGTCCAATCAGCTGTTGCACAACGCTTAGTTTCGGTGCGTGTGTACCACGACATAAGCACAGAAACTCTGCGTTATGAGTTCGATTTTTTCTTCGTACTAAGTTGAACAAACAAAAATATTCATGTTGTTTACAAGTTTTTCGATATCTGTTGTATCTTTTATAATCAGCTGATCAGCTGTTTCAGTTGTTATTAATTATTCTAGTTTATTCTGTTTACAGTTTTTGTTTACATGTTTCAAAAATGTGCATTTCAATAAATTTTATAGAGTTTTTCGAATGCGTGCTTATTTAAAACACTCTTATTACAGAAAGTCACTACAGTAAAAGTTGGCGACGAGAAAAGTTTGGCTACATTTCAATTCTATAATTATCTTTCAATCATAAAACATAGTTAATCTTGCAACACTTTCAAACAGTATTCAAAATTTCAATACTTCAAAATGGATGCCGATCAGTTTACCGCACTACTAAAAGCATTCACGGAAAGCCAAGTCACACTCGCAACCACGCTGGCTACGAAGATCACGGAGCAACTACGTTCAGAACGCCAAGAACATCAAAGTAATGTACCAGTGAGTAACATTCAACCATTTGAAAACTTTGACCAGAATAAAGAAAAGTTTAAAAACTATTTGGAACGTTTTGAAAATTACCTAGCAGTTAAAAATATTTCAGATGAAAACAAAAAGGCACAAATTCTTTGCGCTTCAATTGGCTCTGTTCATTATAACAATCTTTCTGCACTAATTGGCCCTGAAAAACCAATCAAAGACTTAGATTTTCAAACCTTAGTTAAGTCATTGAATGAAATGCTTTCTCCTCACAGGAATGTTGTAGTCTCACAACATTACTTTCTAAGTACGTATCAAAAACCTAACCAATCAATTCCAGAATATGTAGCTTCACTACAAAAGGACTTAACTGAATGTGAGTTTACGGTCCAGTGTGAGTGCACCAAACATGTTTCAGTTTCAGACTTATTCTTAAGAGCCCAGTTCATCAGGGGGTTAAAAGATGACTGGATCCGTGAACAGTTATTACAATCAGATACATCCTCTTTCAAAGACATTCTAACAAAGGCTACTGCCTTAGAAGCATCCCGATTAGAAACCCAAGTCCTTAACAAACATCAACCTTCTCATTCAACCAATGTTGACATCAATAAAATTTCAAATAGGCAAACAGGTAAAGCCCGTGCTAGAAGTGTTTCAAATCATCGTAATATACGGAAATCCAGGACGGAATATTCTAATTCAAGAAATTCAAGGTCCAAAGTCGACTACAATCGCCTAGGTATTGCAGACCTTTGTTTTCGTTGCGGACGAAATAACCACCGCGCATCTGAATGCCGCACAAGTAAATCACGCCTTCATTGCACTTCCTGTTCAAAACAAGGGCATGTTGCTAAAGTGTGCATTTCGAGTCAGATGAAGAACAAACTTTCAAATGACTATTCTAACTCCAGTTCTACAAAATATGTTAATTCAACTTCTGATGAAATCCCTTTAGGTTTAAATAAAGTCACGGAAATCCTTCCTGATAACACTCCTGCACATGACGTAATTGATATTTTCGACCACAGTCAACGACCAGTTGCATTAGATTCAGACAAATATTTTGTTACAGTGCACATAAATCAAAAGCCTATGCGATTTGAAGTAGACTCAGGGGCTGGTTTTACACTCATTCCTGAAAATGACTTCAAAGATTTGAATCTCAATGTCACCCTTAGCCCAACTAATGTTTACTTTCGAGCGTATACAAACGAAGTATTTCGACCCTTGGGGAAGGTTACGATTGAGGTTACCTATAAGAATGTTAAGTCAACTGAGGACATGTACATTGTTCCAAATGGTCGTCCTGCAGTCCTTGGACGAGTTTGGATCCGACATCTTAAAATCAGACCTCCAGGAAATCGACCGAAACCCAGTACCGGTGCAAGACAGTTGTTTCAATGCTTCAAAAACAGTATTTTCTATGAGGACATATTTTCTGATTTTTCTACTGTATTCGAACAGAAAATTGGCTGCATACCAAATCATACAGTGTCCCTCCATCTTCGTGAGAATGCTAGTCCGGTTTACACCAAAGAGCGTAATGTCCCTTTTGCCCTACGAACTCAAGTCGAAGAGGAGCTTAACAGTCTTGAAGCAGCCGGCATAATATCTAAAGTCGATGCTAGCGATTGGGGATCACCCTTGGTAGTAATTCCCAAAGGGAACGGTACTGTACGGTTATGCGTAGACTATAAAACAGGCGTAAATGATCGTCTAGTTTCAGCAAACTTTCCAATCAAACACATTCCAGATGTTTTACACAGTTTACGGGATTCAAGGTTTTTCTGCAAACTTGACATTTACAAGGCGTATTTGCACATCCAGTCGACCCGGAAAGCAGTAAAATTCAAACTATCACTACACACCGGGGTACATATTCAATGCACAGACTTAGCTTCGGGATTAAAACGGCACCCGCAGAGTTCAATCGCATCTTATCCCAAATTCTATCAGGTTTGCCCAAGACTGAGGTTTATTTCGACGACATAATTGTGCACGGTACCACCAAAGATGAGTGCTATGCCAACCTTAGATCATGTCTTTCGCGCCTTGAGGAACACGACCTACACTTAAACAAAGACAAATGTAAGTTTTTCTGTGAAAAGATCGAATATCTTGGTCATGTAATTCAACACAATCAGATTTCAAAGTGCCCTCAAAAGATTCGAGCTGTTTGTGAAATGCCGAGACCTAGGAACGTTGACGATGTCCGGAAATTCCTTGGAATGGTCACATACTACTCGCGGTTCATACCAGATTTATCTACAAAAACAGCACCACTTCGACAGCTTCTACAGAAAAATCGAAAGTTTCATTGGTCTAAAGATTGCCAAGCCGCTTTTGACTGTCTCAAGGGAGAAATGACTTCCGACCGTGTTCTTGTGCCATACGACCCTCACCATCCAATTGTCTTAACTTGTGATGCCAGTCCAACGGGAATTGCCGCAGTGATGAGTCACATCATCGAAGGCGAAGAAAAGCCGATAGCGTACGCATCCAGATCGTTAACTGCTTCAGAGCGTAATTACAGTCAGCTCGATCGCGAAGCACTTGCCATCGTGTTTGGGGTAAGCCACTTCTACAATTATTTATATGGTATACACTTCACACTGACCACTGACAATGCCCCACTTACTAGAATCTTCCATGAAAGTAAATCCTTACCTCCTATGACTTCCAGTAGACTACTGCGTTACGCATCGTACTTGTCAGGATTCAATTATTCTATACGATTTAAAAAGGGAGAGGCCAATGCCAACGTAGATTGTTTGTCACGAGCTCCAGTAATTCAAGAATCCGGAACTATAGATGTTTTCCTAAATAATGAAACTGCCACTTTCCATTCAGAGACAATATTCGAAATATCATCTGAAAATCTAAATGCAGATATCTTGGCACAGGAAACCGAAGCAGACCACAATCTTAAAGAAATTAAACAAAAACTACTTACCTCATCTACAGATCTACCCTATACTCTCGATAATGGAGTAATTTTCAAAGAAAACCGTGTTGTTATTCCAAAGAGCCTTCAACCCCATGTCTTACAGCAACTTCACTCTACTCACATCGGAATCACAAAAATGAAGCAACTGGCCCGAAGATATGTATATTGGCAAGGTATCGACAAGGATATAGAAAAGTTAGTCCAATCCTGTGAAAATTGTGCCCACATCAAGTTCAACCCTAAGAAAGCGCCTTTACACCCATGGGCAGAACCCGAAGGCAACTGGGAGCGCATACATATAGACTATGCTGGACCCTTTCAAAATTGCTACTTCCTTGTTTGTGTTTGTGCGAAATCAAAATGGGTCGAAGTTAAGGTCTTAAGGAACGCGCCTTCATCTTCTGACACAATAATTCTTCTCGACAACATCTTCTCATCTCATGGTTATCCTCAAGTAATGGTTTCGGACAACGCTTCTATATTTACCAGTACAGAATTTAAATCATATTGTTCTTCAAATGGCATATTTCAAAAACTAATTGCACCTGGACATGCTGCTACAAATGGACTCGCCGAAAGAACAGTTCAAACCTTGAAACAACGACTGAAGGCCCTCGGAAGCGATTCTCGACCAGTTCACACCAAAGTTCAGGAAATCCTCCTACACTACCGTGCAACTCCTCTTTCCAATGGACAGTCACCAGCAGAACGATACCTAAATCGTCAAATACGCATAAAGCTAGATGCCCTGCGGCCCTATCATAGTACGAAGAATCCTCCCTCGAAATTTCGAGTACGATCATTTAACGTCGGGGAGAGAGTCCTTGTAAGAGAATATTCAGCTAACAACAAATGTATTTGGACTCTTGGAGAAATTGTTGAAAAACTAGGAGTACTGCACTACATTGTGAAGTTAGATTCTGGCAGAACATTGAAGCGACATCTAGATCAACTTCGTAGAACAGAAGTGAAGAAAGTACACTTTAAGACCACTGACGAGAAAGTGCCAGAAAATAATAAATCCAAACCAATTCAAATCCCAAGCATTGTTCGACGTCAAGAACCCCTTATACCTCGACAAGAACATCCAGTTCCAGAATTGGTGAATGACAGACCACCTCCACAAAATTGTCAAGTACCAATCCAACCACCACTTCGTCGTTCTACAAGAGTACGTAAGCCTCCAGAACATCTGAACGATTACGTCTTGTCATGAAGTTCCAAAATAAGTGGGGGAGACTGTTGTATCTTTTATAATCAGCTGATCAGCTGTTTCAGTTGTTATTAATTATTCTAGTTTATTCTGTTTACAGTTTTTGTTTACATGTTTCAAAAATGTGCATTTCAATAAATTTTATAGAGTTTTTCGAATGCGTGCTTATTTAAAACACTCTTATTACAGAAAGTCACTACAATATCGCAATGAAAAATAATGTTCAATACTCGTCTCAAAAGTGCCATTGCGGAGCTCGATAGCCTTTTCCACGCTCGGCTTCGCCTCGCGCGTAAATGCAATCTCTCCCCGCAATATGAGTCACTTTCGAGACTAGTAATAAAAACTATACTATTGCCTTCTAAACGGGGTTAAAATGTAAAAATGATGTTCTATAAATTTATCTGTAATACAATACCGTAAGTCCAGAAAATATTCAACCCGTGCAAGACTATTGTGACCTGATCAACTGATTACTAACGGTACTGTAGTGTTAATCCACTTTGTATGGAAATAATTGAACTACACACAAAAAAAAACATGTAGGTACACATTGGTACACAAAAACGTGTTGTTAAAGTCTGTTGAAACATGAAAAATTAAGATTCCGCCAGCCTTAAATTAAATGTAGTAATTTTTCTGAATTTTCCCATAGTAATCAAGGGACTGAGAATGTAACATCGATAAGCTACGCGCGCACTACGGCGGCACGGCACGGCACGGACGGACGGGCGGTACGGCAATTTTCAAAAGACTTTTACATAGAATCTCAAAAGAGTGCGTTCACTACGGCGGTACGGCACGGAACGGACACTTCCGGACGATCCACACTTTCCGCCGTTTAGCAAAAGATTCGGGAGAAGGAATCCCAGGACATTTCCGAGCTGCCGTGACGACCTAGTGCGCGCACTCTCCGGGACGGGGCACATAATTTCGCCGTTCTCCCCAGCTTGTAATGGCAAATTTAGTTGTTAAAACTACTTAACAAGGATACGTGTATTAAAGTCGATAGCTCTAATGGTTAAGTACAATAACTTGAAAATTATGAGACATCCCCATAGTAGGCTACATTAATAGTTGAAAATAACATAATTATAAAAATATTGTTTTTATATTATTCTTCTTTTCTTATTTTTCTCTTAAAAGAAACGTATATTACCATTGATTCCTCAGCCACTTGCAGAAACTGTAACCGACCCTCTTTTGAACTTTTGACGGAAGATGCGAATGTTCAGAATGGCAGAACGCCGGGTGTCCGCTAGTGCGCGCAACCACTCTAAAAAATGCGGGCTGTGCCGTACCGTCCGTCCGTGCCGTGCCGCCGTAGAGCGCGCGTAGCTCGTTTGCCTTTTACGTAGAGATTTTAGAATCATAATGCCATTAAACTAATTTCAAAACTTCAAAGTACAATCTCCGGTATGGTCTAGTGGCTAGGATACCTGGCTCTCACCCAGGAGGCTCGGGTTCGATTCCCGGTACCGGAAGGCAATTTTTTGTATGCAATAAACATTTTTTTATGACAAGTTTTTGTTTGTTGTTAATTCTAAATAATATTTATTGGGGGTAGTATTTATCATTCTTTTGGAAGGAATATTCAGTAAATATTCAGAACTCAGATAACTTATGAATATGCAATCTTAATAAAGTTGTTCTGGTCAGAACTACAGTATTACGAACTCATTAGGCTACAGTACGCTTAATGTTATTTTGCCTATTTTCTTGAAGCAATATCTTCCAAACTAAACGATGTGGGATCGGTGAATGAGATTTTGCAAAAATAAACAAATTTCATTCTGCGTTAGGAGTGAGTCAATACCTTAGGTGTGAGCCAATCCGTATACAGGGTGGTTGAAATGTAACTTGCGCACCCCCCCCCCCTTAACTTTTTTAATATTTGAGATATTTAAAATCGGTTTGCTGCAACCTTCTTGGATATAAAGGGCTACAATGATGATGGTTAGTTATTAAAAAAGAACCCTCATATCCAAGAAGGTTGCCGCAAACCGATTTAAAATATCTCAAATAGTTAAAAAAGTACAGGGGGGGGGGTTCAAGTTACTTTTCAACCACCCTGTATAATTAGACCTATATGCTGGGCACAACTCACCACATGTTTGATGAGTTTTAAGATATTGTTGATTCAGATTCACACTCTGTTACTCTCTGTTAGTTACTTTGCCTTTAGTGGGCTCCTATCCTTCATTGTACTATCCTACCTCACCAAACTCTGGATCGACAGGATGCAATAATGGCCTCCATCTGGCTTCAGGGTGATAGACAATCCTGACCGTCAAAACATGGTTTTCTCAAAAAATATTTCACCAAAAGAGTAAATTAATACAATTTGGCCTGTTTCTACAAGAGCTGTCTTATGGTTGTTTCCATTTCATTTATTTATTGCAACATAACATTCATGTACATTACAAACAATTAATTGTTTAAAAAATGAACAGGTTGCTTGTCAGAAATAGAAATAAAAATAATGATTCTTAAAACTAAAACAAAGTTTCCTTAATATACAGGGTGTCCCATAAGTAAAGAGCCAAACTCCGGGAATTGGTTATATGGGTCAAAATAAAGAGAAAATCAAGAATAAAATTTTTTTCCAAAAAGATTTTGTATAACATATACCCGCATAACATATAATTTTTTCACCGTATTTATAAAACTCGGTAACTGTTTAAATAAAAGAGACCTACTCAGGGTGTCTAGTTTATTTCTCTTTAAAAATTCAAGATTAATTCCAGACTTTTTCAAGACTGTTTTAGTTTTTTCAAGACTGCCGCATTACTCGACATATTAAAATCTATCTTACATTTAACAAAATTATTTACATAGTTGTAACTTATATATATTTGTTTTTAAATAATACACACATTCCTTACATCGACCAGCTTTAATTTTGTTGTTGGATATAAACACTACATGTTTCACTGTGAATACAGCATTGTCAAGTGATACAAGAACATAACATCTATCAAAGGATTGGTCAAGGATTAAAATACACAAAATTAACTGTGTTTCTACCATGTTTTGTATTTTTTTATCCTTGACAAATCCTTTGATGGATAGAAGGCTATGTTCTTATTTATATCACTTGACAATGCCATAATTATATTCACGGTAAAACATGTACCGTAGTGATTATATCCAACAACAAAATTTGAGCTACTCAAAGGAAGGCATGTGTATACTACTTTAGTTTTCAGTAGCAGTTTCGGGGCTAATATAATGAATTGTAACATATTTTGTCAAAAACAAGACCATTAAAATGAAACTACAAAATTATTACTTTGTTAGAAGAAGCATTATTAATTCTTCAACAACATTGAAAATTTAAATGGTTTAAATTAAAATAATGCACAAGTTTGTAATTCTATTTTTTAACACTTTGTCCGTCCTTCGTAGGGTGTGTGTTTAGTTTATTAAAATAAATAGGGTAATATAAATCCTTCCAAAAATTCAATATGATAGCAAATTTATAGAACACATAAAAATTGCATATATTTGGTAATAATTAAAATGTTGCTTTTACTTGTTTTCTTTAGCTTGTAGGCAAATGTTAGTAAAATTCATTTTCCAACATTGTCTACTGTAAACAAATTTTGGAATTTTACATATTAATTATTTAATAGAATCGTGAGCGTTTGTTTACGATATGCATTTGCAAGCGTTTTGATTGGGGATTACAAGCGTCTCTGGTTAGAAACCTTTATCAGGCGATTACAAGTGTCTCCATTATTAAATTTTTTGTAAATTTCAAGACTAGATTGAAAATTCAAGACTAATTCCAGACTTTTCAAGACCATTATTAAATTCAATACTAATTCAAGACTTTCCAGATTTTCAAGACTACCCTGCTACTGTAGAAAAATAATTCAATGTGGTCCAATTAAAAATTTCAAAATGGCAGATCGTTTTTATTTTTTACCGTTTTCCAGCCATTTTAGATTAAAAGTTTACAACGTGCACCATTTTGAAATATTTAATTGGACCACTTTGAATTTGTTTTCTACAGTAGGTATCTTTCATTTAAACATACTTACCAAGTTTTATAAAGATCGGTGAAAAAATGTTGAACATAACAATTATTTTGTAAAAAATACAAAATGGCAGATATCTGGTATACAAAGTTTTATTGGAAAAAATTTTATTTTTGATTTTCTCTTTATTTTGACCCATATAACCTATTCCCGCAGTTTGGCACTTTACTTATGGGACACCCTCTTTTCAGAGTGTTTGGTCAAATATTTGAGTAAATCCAAAAATCTCCCAGCAAGAATAAAAATCTGTGGCTTTATGAACACTAGTATCAGCAACGTTGTCAAAATTTTTAATTTTGGCTAAACTTCCATTAAAGTTTGAGATGATTTTGGCAGTCCCGTATCCCAATATTTACTTGTACAGTAGAGGCTCCTTACCCTCTTATCCAACTTTGCATAAACATATAGTTGGAATAACCAGTGGCGTAATTTCAGCATTTTTACTGGGGGGGGGGGGGGGCAAAATTTTTTGTATGAATATATTTGGCCTGAAATGAGACCTTCTCCCTATTACTATTGTGCTTTAACAAATGCAGGCCACAAAAATAGCCCAATCCAAGTTATAACTTTCATATCATAATTATTTTTGTAGTGATATTTGAATTTTTTACTATTATTCCATATTATTCGGGGGGGGGGGGGGACTGCCCCCCCTTGCAGCCCCCAAATGACGCCTATGGGATTACCCACCTTCTCCTTTTTAGAACAATTTGTAGTTGCATTTTTTAAAATTTTGAACAGGAAGTAGCCTATACACTCAGGTTACAAAATTTCAATAACATCGTTATCGTAAGATATTTTATTCCTAATGATCGGTAATTACAGGATACATAACATGAGTAAGTCTGTTTGTGGTAAAATTTCAAGTTCTTCAAAGAGGCTAATAATTCATTATCTAAGGCACAGAATGACAGTAAAAAATACTAATTATTCTTTTTTCATTTCGTAGTAAGACGTAATAACAATTCATAGTAGTCAAATTTATAAACTTATTATCCCTTACCGTAAACCCGCAAATGACTTACCTGCGTCTCCGTTACACGTGGCAGCTTGGGTGGGGGCAGGAACCGAGGGGTTTGTGGCCACAGTTGGCGGGGCAGGAGGGGGAGAGGTCTCCCCCTCTGTCTCCGGAGTGGGTGCTCCCTCTGCATCTCCACTCTCCTCTGGACAGTCCAAACGATCGTCACACACAACCTCTCATTTGGGCAGAAACTTTATATAAATCTTTGAAATAAAATTATTGTTAAAATAACAAAATCTGAAGTAAATAATTATAATGCTAATAGCTTCAGTTTAAAAATATTAGAAACACAACCAAACTATTTAACTTAATTAGAGTTTAGTTTACACTTAATTAAACATGATTTTGGTATAAGACTTCTTGCATTACTCCGGAAAAAAAATAAACAAAAGAAGGGCTGTTTCATTCCTTTGATGTTGGAAAATGCCGCTTTTGAGTCAGGCCGGTGACGTAATCCATCTGATGTCCATAAGAGTAACATGCACCAGCTGATCAGGCTAGTGACGTTTTAGGTACAATTTTTTACATCGTTTTACATACTAATAAAACAGCCCTAGTCTATTACATTACAGCAGTTTTCCCCAGTCCTGGTATATTGGCAGTTTATCTACTACAGTACACCTTTTGGACTATTAACCACAAACCTTGGAATATGTAAAATTTCAGGATGATTTTTAAGTCATTCATGTTCATATAACCCTTGGAGGCTCTACCCAGTGGCCTAGGATGTTGCGATATTAATGTTGTAAACTATAGATCAATATGAAAAATTATTTGCAGAGCCTTAACTGATATTTTATAGATGGGTACTGGTGCTGTATACTTAAACTGACAAAAGTACAACAAAATGCAACACTTACAACACTTGTATCAATTCATGAATCAATTAAAATTGCTTCGTTTAATAAACTAACTTATTTAACTTAAGAAAAAATATTTTAGTACTTGAAATATAACAGTAGTCACCTTTTCAATCTGTTTTGGTTTAGACCTACATAACTATATAAAGCAAGGATAATGAATAAAACCAAACTAATTAACTATCTATATATTAATAGGCAAGCATGTTTCTTTTCCTCCTTTATTCTCAGCTCGTGTGCATCGTTGAAGAAATCCACGCAGACCGTTAGAAAGGTATCGCCCTGTAGATGAGCAGAATCACATTATAATTCATATCCGTCCAGGGGGCTTCGCCCTATAGGCATTAAAAGCTTTAATGTTAATCCTATGGAAGAAGGGTAATTGATTGAATCATTTTACAACTGTTGTAAGCACAAATACTATCAAATCAGGTCGGACAGATGTTTCAGTTATAGAATATTTTCAAATAATTTGGTTTAAATAAACAAAAATTTTGGTCGATTTTCAACCATGAGGCGATATCTAGTCTACATATTAATAGGCATGTTTCGTTTCCTCCCTTTTTCTCAGCTTGTGTGCGTCGTAGGAGAAATCCACGCATACCGTTAGAAAGGTATAGTCCTGTAGGAGAGCAGAATCCCATTCTAATTCACATTGGACTCAAGGGCTACAAAACACAGGCTCTCAAAGTTCCAATGTTAATCTGTGATATTATAGTGATATGGAGGAAGGATAATTGATCGACTCATTAGACAGCTGTTGTAAAATACAAATGCTAGAAACACAGAAAGAACAGATGATTAAGTTATAAAATTTTTTAAACTTTTTGGGTCCAGATCAACCGAAATGTTGGTCGAATTTCGACCAGGAGGCGACCTCTAGGACTTATTTAATCCACTAAGGTTTTTGTTATTCGAACTCATCCAACAATTTCCAATTGTTTTGTGTCATTAGATATGCGTTGGTCTGTTGTTGTTTCTGACAAAAATTTATGAGAATCAAACTTAAAATAAAAGCCCTATCCATAATTGAAATTTGCCATTTCCTATTAGTATACCATTATTTGGTTGAGCATGTTAAACCTGTTAATGTACAGCTGTAAATAAGAGTAGTTTTGTATTGCTGATAGTTACAACATTGGATTTGTCTCGTGGAATCGATCCACCACTAAATGCAACAATTTAAGCAATGACTATGACCATGTTATTTGTGCCAGGAAAATGCACTCCTTTAAGGAACTCCACTAAAACAGTGTATACAATAAAGGGAATTAGTATTGTTAAATTTTCCTTGACAATATCAACACTAAATTGCTCGATTTCAATCAAGATTTATACTAGTAGGGGCTTATGAAATAAAATTAGGAAAACATTGAATCAGGAAAACATTAAACTTAAAATGTAATCTTAATTTCCCATAAGACCATTGTCCGTCCTTGCGATAGTTTAGAGCACTACTGAGAGTTAGTTACATTTTACGATTGCGACACTGCAACAATTAAGGGTGTATCTTAAGAGTCATCTTCCCCTTTTGGTTAGTAATTTAGCCCATTGTTGCGCAGACGGCAATGTTAACCATATAGCTTTCATGCAAAACATGGTATTTTATTCCCCTGTTCTGGACGCCGTTTTTCAACCGATTTTCTTTTAACTTGGTGTTTAGTTGAATAGTTATACAAGGTTCCTCATACCTCAAAATTTTGAAAATTAAAAAATATTACTCTCTGTGACGTTGCAAATTAACTTGATTTTCCTTACTTTTGAGATTTTTTTTTGTACTTAGGCTATACCATTAATTTTTACTCATGTATCAGATATGAGGGACCTAGATCTAATCTTAATCTACAATAAAACATAAATTTGACCAATAAATATCCTTAAATACCATCCGAAACAGGGGAATACGGACGCATGTTTTTAGTAAGTTTTCAGTGTTTTTACGGGTTAAGATGAAGGGCGAATGGAAGGGAGGACAAAATGTAAGAGAGTGAACATTGAAAATGAGCTCACAATGGAGGGGCTGAGAAAAATGGGTTACCTCTATCTGAAACTGGCATTAAAATTCCCATTACTGGGAAATCACGTAATTTAGTTTGAGTTTAGACATTTGATCACGAAAAGACCCAGTTTCACAATACAAAAAGTAAACCAGATACCTCTTCATGATATTTTTTATTAAATTTTAAATGCTAAAGTATTACTTAATATCTTGGAGGAAATCTGAACAAAACTGCATACAAACAAGAAAAAGTATGTGGGGACTTACAGAATTAGTTAATGTAGCATGGGGTCCAAAATATAAAAACGATTAAAAGTAAAATTTCATAATAAAAAAACATATTTTGGAGGTAGGCCTCCTTTCATTCAAAATATTGACTCAAATGTAAAACTCTTTGTTGGTAACTTTAATACCTATATTTTAGTTTTATGTCTAATTTGATTTAATTTTGTGCCCTTTGGCTGATAGAATCTTTACAAGTTTTCAAAGCACCACTTTCATAGTTCTCCGTTAGTTCACTACCGATTAGTATTTTATATGAAGCTAAGGAAACTATTATAAACTAATTTTAATATGCAATTTCGATTTTCTTCATGCGTGAGATCATCTTATCGTTTAACAATTTATGGTACATGTGTGCATTTATCTTACAACATTCCTATACAAAGTCCGCATGGAATTTAGCCAGTTTAGTGGCCTCTTTTGTAATACTGTTCATTGATGGAATAAGGAATACTAGAGATCGCCTTATGATCGAAATTCGATCAAAATTTCAGTTCGTCTGGTCCCAAGAAGAAACATTTTAGAAACATTTTATATCTGAAACATATGTTCTTCCTGTTTCTCTAGCATTTGTTTTTACAACAGCTGTGTAAATGATTCAATCAATTCTCCTTTTTCCATAAGATTAACATTGGAACTTCGAAAGCCTGTGGGGCTTAGCCTTGGAGTCCGAAGAGAATTAGAATGGGATTCTGCTCATCTACAGGACTATACCTTTCTAACGGTATGCGCGTATTTCTCCTACGATGTACATGAGCTGAGTAAAAAGGAGGAAATGAAACATGCTTGCGTATTAATATATAGATACTTAATCAAATTTCATAAAGTTTTATTAAACATAGGCTGTATCAAATATTCTAGAAACAATTCTCAAAACAACCCTTACCAACACTTTAATAAATAATATTTTAAAATGTGTTCAAGTCAACGTGTTTTATATTAAGTAAACAATTTATTCCAAGAGCTTGAACGTTAGTGCTAAAGAAATTCTTAAGGGAATTACAAGTCAAATATAAGTTGTGGATTAACATAAAAGTTCAGATTTTGTATTAATCCTTACTCTTGGTCAAAATAAAAATAAATTAATCCATGTTAAGTAGCACTCTATTAAAATTTCAAGACATTTTCATAAGGCATTAAAATAAAAAAGTTGAGTGCAAAATGGGCTCAGTTTTCCTAGAAAGGGAAACATTAACACTGATTCAATATCAAAGAATTTATTTCCACAATAAAATATGCAGAAAATAACAAATAATGATGTTTTAAAGAAACAGTTTAATTTATTTAAGCCTTATTGTAAACTTTCAAAACAGAACATACATTTATACACAGTGCTTTGTCAACACCTACTAAAACACAAAGCCGGAGTAGTGCCATTTTTGTTGGCCTTTTAGCATCATCTGGTAACAAAAACAATTCACTATATCTAACATCTAATCTTTTCAAACTTACAACTAACCTACATTAACTAGTGCAAGTGTTGCTCGACATTGAGCAATTTATTTTCATACAATACAAAAGTTACAATTAGTTCTAAATCAATTAAATCCATCCAATATTGTAAATAATATCAGTGGTCGCCAAAAACTACAGCTGTACGTTAACAGATGTTTAAAATGCTCAAACCAATCTCAATGTTATTCTAATGGGAAAATTTGAAATTTAATTTGTGGATAGAGCCCTTATTCTAGGTCCGATTCTCATCGATTTTTGGCGGAAACAGCTACAGACCAAGCCCAATCCAACGACACAAAAAACTTGAAAATCGGTTGAGAATTGTAGGAGGAGTTCTCAACACAAAAAAAACCCTTAGCGTATTAAATAAGTACTAGAGATCGCCTCCTGATCGAAATTCGATCAAAACTTTTGTTGATCTGAACCCAAGAAGTTAAAAACATTTTATAACTCAACATCTGTTCTTCCAAATTTTCTAGCAGTTGTTTTTACAACAGCTGTCTAATGATTCATTCAATTCTCCTTCCTCCATAAGATTAACATTGGAACTTTGAAAGCCTGTGGGGCGTTGCCCTGGAGTCCAATGGGAATTAGAATGTGATTCTGCTCATCTACAGGACTATACCTTTCTAACGGTATGCGCGGATTTCTCCTACGATGCTCACGAGTTGAGAAAAAAGGAGGAAATGAAACATGCTTGCGTATTAATATATAGATAGATAAATAAGAAAAAAACATAAAATGTTTTATTTTTAACTATCTTTCCCGGCATGCTTTGCAATGTCAACTTGAGATTTTTTTCCCCTTTAGGTGAGCTTGTTTGCTACGCTCACTCGTCGTCAGGTTCAGCTTTTTTGCTGCACTCACTCCTCATCAGGTTTAGATCGTTCGCTAAGCTCACTTGCCGCAATTCTGTAAAATCCTCTAGTTTTTTATTAAAAATCTTCCCTCAAGAATTTAAATGAGAACAAATGTTTTGTAAATTAATATTCCTTAATGTAATCATATGTTCTAATACAAAAATGTTGCTTCCATAGGAATAATATGGTAACTTTGAAGACGTGTGGGGCAGAATACTTATGGAGGAATATGGATAAGTATACTATATGTTATTCCTGGTTCTAAGCTACATTCCACCAATTTTCAGCCAAATCAGTTTAGCCGTTTTCAAAATATAAGTGGTATAACTAACACAACTTTCTTTTATATATATAGATGTAGGCTGTTATATTAAGTATGTTATATTAAATAGCCTATATCCTGGGTAGCGGAGTAGTTATAGAGCTCAACTTTGAATCCGAACATTGCCAATTCGATCCTGAGAAAATACAGTGTTTTTTTATGGATCGATACTGGGCCCAGCTGCCTTTGGTCATTGAGCTATTAATTTCAGTAATCAGTCTGCATTATTAATTTAATAATCAGTCTGCAGTCTGCTGCCGTGGTGGAAGGTTGTTTTCCTTGTTGCTCTTTTCCTTGTTTGTGACTGTTCTAAACATGAGTGAAGTTTGTGCTGTTTGTAATGATTTGGTGCCTACAGATGATGAAGATTCGTATGTCACCTGCTCTGTTAATAAATGTAAGTTGCATTTTGAATGTGCAGGTGTTGCAGAAAATACATGGTTAAATATGGGCAATAGACAAAAAACTTGGAGATGCAAAATTTGTAGGGGAAAATCTGTTACAACAGAGTCTATGGCTAAAATGTATGATGATTATTTGCAAAAAATGCAGGATACCATTAAGGAACAGTTTTTAGTTTATAGTGAAAAGTTTGAGAAAAAATTCGAAGATCTTACAGCATCAGTACAGTTTGTTTCAAGCAAGATTGATGATTATGAGAAATTGATTGTTTCATATGAAACTAAAGTAAAATCATTAGAAAAATCAAATGAAACTCTCATGTCTCTAAATCAAAGTTTGAAAAAAGAGTTTACTAATTTGCAGGAGCAATTTTATAGCCTTGAACAATACAACCGTAACAGAAACATACAGATAGATGGACTTCCTTACGATGAGCAGGAAAATGTGCCAAATATTATTACTAAATTATCTGGCATTATTGGTGAACCTTTGAAATATGAATCCGATATTCAGGCTGCTCACAGAGTACCAACAAATAGGAAATCTGGAATTAAACCTTAGTGGTGCAGTTTTCTAACAGACAGAAGAGAGATAGTTTCCTTAAAAAAGCTAAAGCAGCTAATCTAAAGTCAACTCAGTTCAAGAGTTCTGTACCTGAAACCTTTGTTTATGTCAATGAACATCTCACCCAGCGGAACAAAGAACTGTTATTTAAAGCTAAACAGCTAAAAGATAAAGGTTTTAAATATGTTTGGCCGAAAGAAGGAAAAATTTATGCCCGTAGATCTGATTCTCCTGAACACAAACCTGTTCAAATAACATCACTTACAGAACTGGAAAAAAATGCTAAATTCACACTCTGCATAAAAACAAGTGAGTGAAAAGTATTTTTTAAATAAGTATTAAAGTTTTTGTGTATGTCTGTCAACTTAAATAGCAGGCATGGACTTAGTATATTTCATTTAAATATCAGAAGTTTAAGAAAGAATTTTGATGAGTTTTATATATATCTCAATGGATTAAATATTATATATGATATAATAATTTTGTCTGAGATTTGGATAAAACATGACGAAGGGGATCGTTATCAGCTACCCAGCTACAACATGATAATGCAGCCCAGGCTCGACAACCAAGCTGGAGGAGTTGCCGTCTACGTGACCTCTGCCCTGCCTCACTCTTATCAACTGCTGCTGTGGCCTACTGCTGAGATTGTTCACCTCTCCTTTAAAATTGAAAATCAACAAAGACATTCATTTAAAGTCTCTCTGTATGCCATCTACCGATCATGTAAATTTACATTTAATACATTTAAAACTGATTTTGAAAAGCTTTTACAGTTAACCACAGACCCAACATTAATTATTGGGGACATAAATATTTGTACAATTTAAAAAACAGGTTCTAGTTTAGGCTATTTAAGCTTAATTTCCGCATTTGGTTTTAAAAATTATATAACATCCCCAACAAGAATTGTTAATAATTCAAAGTCATGTATTGATCATGTCTTAATTAGAAATTCCAAAGCTATTGACTTTGCTTGTAACATTGAACAAATAGGTATAACTGATCATTTTGCTGTAACTACAGAACTCTCAGTTTTTTTTCTGATAGTAAAAAAGTTATAAATGAGTTTCCTTCTTATTACAGGGTTGTAAGTGAGAATATTCTAAGGAGGCAGTTGCTTTCAGCTAATTGGAGTACAGTGTTTTCAACTCCTGATGTAAATAATTGTAATTCTGAATTTTATAATATTTATAATAAATGTCTTAATGCTTCATACATATTAAAAAAGTCTAGCAGTAAATATAAGAAACGCAATCCTTGGATGACTGACACTTTAGTTACTTTGATTAATAGAAAAAATCATGTATTTAAGTTGTTTTCAAGAGATAGAGGAAATGTAAATTTAAAGAATGAATACAGTGCTCTTTCAAAATTGGTAACTAAAGGAATTAGGCAAGCTAAAGTCAGTTATTACTCTTCAATTATTGAAAATAGTTTTGGTGATAGCAGAAAATATTGGTCTGTTATCAGAGATATCATGAAAAAAAGGAAACAAACTATTAGTAATATTATAATCAATGATGTAAACACACCTGTTTTGAATAATGAGTATATTGTTGCAAATCACTTTAATGATTATTTTGTGAACATTGTTAATGAGTTAAAATATGAATCTTTTGGCTGTGATATGTTTATAGAAGAAGAAATGCCAAATTGTAATGTTATTTTTGATAAATTTGAAATTAACGAAGAACAGGTTCTTAAGATAACTTTAAATATGAAAAACAAGAAAAGTTGTGGCTTAGATGGTATTGGCATAATGACGATAGAAAATAACATTGATGTATTTATACCACTTCTCACTGATATTTATGCCAAATCACTCCAACAGGGCAAATTTCCATGTAGTTTTAAAACGGCTGCTGTGGTTCCTGTTTTTAAATCTGGGGACCCAACTCTTGTTTCCTCATATCGACCAATTTCCTTGATAAATAGTATCGCAAAAATCTTTGAAGTTTTCATTAAGGAAAAGTTGCTAGAATATTTTTTAAATCCAGGGTCAATCCATATCAAGTGGTCCAGAGGTGGTTGCTTCAACATTTTATTTATTTTTTATATTTATATCATTGAAAGTACAATACATTGGAAGTTAAGTAATGCAATCAGTTTATTTTTAATATTTTTATTTAACCATTGGCGGCCATTTTTTTGTTGAAGAAAAGCCGATTTTCAACTATTTTAGAGCTCAGCGTAAAATTAAATATCTCCTTTTCTATTGATCGTAGAACATTCAAATAAAAACCAATCTCTTCAGAAAGATTTGAACTTTAATAAAAGTCCATAAACCTACACTAAAAAACATTTTTTAAAGTCCATATCATTCTTCAAATTTTAAAGTTAAAATTTAACGAAAATGTTTTTTTGAAAATTTTTTTATACAAGAAGGCAAACACTTTTGAGCTCATTAATTTTTTCACTGATAGGTATTGTTATGTGCTTTAAAATAACAAAGTTACAAGCTGTGGACTTTCATGGTTCTTTAAATAAAAAGTTTTAAAAATCAAAAATTTTCAAAATTTCACAAGTTTGGAGCTCAAAATCTCTGTTGGGCATGAAAATAAAAATTTGAAATTTGGCACAGATTTAGTACTTAGTGAGAGGATTGACCTGTAAAAATTTCATTTTGTGGACTTAACTACTTTAGAAAATATGACTGATCAAAAAGTACTAAAACTAGCATGAAATCGGCAATTTCGTGTCATATGTAGTGTTCTTTCCAGTTAGTTATTTGTCCTTACATTGTAAAAATAAATGTACTACCACTGGCTATCACAGCCCTGGACATAATCTTACCTTTAATTTTATGATTGTTGAGCATTTAAAAGCTGTGAAATCTCATCACGCAATGCTCATGTGTCTATATAGTTGCACCCCATTGCTGTATGGTTACAGTAGTACAAGTTGTGTGAGCTTCCTTAGCACATTACCTAAATGGACTCATGCTTCATCTATCTTGCTTAATTCATTCAAATTAAGCAAGAGAGATGAAGAATGGGTCCCTTCGGCTATGTACTGAGGAAGATCACGCAACTTGAACTAACCGTACAGCAACTAGGTACACGAGCATTGCGTGATGAGAGTTCACAGCTTTTAAATGCTCAACAATCATAAAATTAAAGGTAAGATTATGTCCAGGGCTGTGATAGCCAGTGGTAGTACATTTATTTTTACAATGTAAGGACAAATAACTCACTGGAAAGAATACTACATATGACACGAAATTGTCGATTTCATGCTAGTTTTAGTACTTTTTGATCAGTCATATTTTCTAAATTAGTTGAGTCCACAAAATTAAATTTTTACAGGTCAATCCTCTCACTAAGTACTAAATCTGTGCCAAATTTCAAATTTTTATTTTCATGCCCAACAGAGATTTTGAGCTCCAAACTTGTGAAATTTTGAAAATCTTCGATTTTCAAAACTTTTTATTTAAAGAACCATGAAAGTCCACAGCTTGTAACTTTGTTATTTTAAAGCACATAACAATACCTATCAGTGAAAAAAATAATGAGCTCAAAAGTGTTTGCCTTCTTGTATAAAAAAATGTTCAAAAATCCATTTTCATTAAATTTTAACTTTGAAATTTGAAGAATGATATGGACCTTAAAAAATGTTTTTTAGTTTATGTTTATGGACTTTTATTAAAGTTCAGATCTTTCTGAAGAGATTGGTTTTTATTTGAATGTTCTATGATTAATAGAAAAGGAGATATTTAATTTTACGCTGAGCTCTAAAATAGCTGAAAATCGGCCGCCAATGGTTGAATAAAAATATTAAAAATAAACTGATTGCATTTTTTAACTTCCAATGTATTGTACTTTCAATGATATAAATATAAAAAATAAATAAAATGTTGAAGCAACCAAATTATTTTTTTCTGGACCACTTGATATGGATTGATCCATCAGGGAATTTTTTCCATGAAGCAGTATGGGTTTTTGCCTAATCGTGGTACTGATTTGGCAATCGAGCAACACATCAACAGCATTGTATTATCAACTGATAAAAATGTATGTACACTTGCTTTGTATTTAGATTTTAAGAAGGCATTTGATATGGTTGATATCGACTTGTTGTTAAAAAAACTTAGAGGTTATGGTGTTGGGGGTACGGCTCTGAACTTGCTTTCCACCTTCTGCAAGAACAGAAAGCAAGCAATCAAGATAAATAGTATTTGTGGTGATATTTTAGATATAAAATATGGGGTGGCACAGGGAGGGGTAGTTGGTCCTGTGCTGTTCATCTTATATGTGAATGATCTTTTGAATTCTCAATTACATTCAGATATTTTTGCGTATGCTGACGATACTGCCCTGGTCTGCTCTGCTTCAAGTCGTGATAGTTTGAAGACCAAAGTAAATGAAGATCTGAAAACTGTTTCTAAATGGTTGGTCCGTAATAAGCTTTTGATAAACAACATGAAATCCAAGTGTATTCTGTTTTTTGATCGTAATGCAAATAAAGCAGATCTTACAAATGAGTTTGGCCTGGTCTGCCACAGTCACAGGTGTTTGTATGAATGTGAGTGTACTAACATAGAGATAACAGAATGTGTTAAATATTTGGGTCTTTATGTGTATCAACATTTAAAGTGGAGTCAACACATAGATTATTTAGCTGTTAAGTTAAAAAAAATTAATTATGCATTGTATTTTATAAGGAATTTTTTGAAAAGAGAACATCTAAAGCAACTTTATACATCTTGGTTTGAAAGTACAATGCGGTATGGAATTATACACTATGGTGGAACTTTTCCTACTATTTTGCAACCCATTGTAATGATTCAGAGATTAGCTATAAGGACCATTCATTTTGTGCCAAAATATGATAGAGTTTCATATCTGTTCCAAGAAAATAATTATTTAACATCAAATCAAATTTACTTATCATCTGGATTTATTCATTCTTTTAAATTTTTTGAAAATTATAATTTAAAACAATTTAAGGTGAGCACAAGAGCATCAAAAATTATAACAATTGAGGTTGATAATTTTGTTAAGGAGGCTAGTAGAAAGCAGTTTTGTTATATTGGCAAAGTTAATTTCAACAAATTAATTTCAATTCTTGGGAATGATATTTTAAATGAAAGGAAGCCACGATTTAAAATGAAAATGAAGAATCTTGTTCAGAGCACTGACCTTACTATTTTTTCATAACAAAACAATATTTTCCAATATAGCATGTTTTTGATAGCGAGAAGTTGTAGTTCGTTTTCCTAAATGATCAATGTTTATTGTATGTAATTAAATTCAAGGATTTGTATTACTGTTTTTCTTTCTTCTGTTAGACTTTAATATATACTGCATTGTTATCTCATTGTTTTATTAAAATTATGTAAATTAGGTAATTTTGTTCATGTTGAGAATTGTTTAACCGTGTTTAAATTTATGTGTAAAAACTTCTTTTCACGCAGCAGACTGTTTTTGTAAATGTTTTTGTAAATGCCCTGAGGTTTGTTTTTTGTATGTAAAACTTTTTTTCCACACGAGCTCTGTGAGCTCCTGGAATATAATTATGTACCAAATATTTTATCTAATAAAGGATTTGTCTATTGTCTATTGTCTATAATTAATTATCCTTAGGACAAATGAATCATCTGCTATTTGTCAATAACAAAGCTACACCTCATCTGATCCATCACAATCATCACACTCACCCTAAAATCAGACATACTCACCTTAGAGTGCGTCGGTGTTTCAAATAAAGAATCTAAAGTATCTAATATTTGAATTTTAAAAAGGTATTAACATAATTATTATAATATTATTTGCTTTTACTTACTTCGTAAAAAGGTTTACACAATTGAGTGAAATAATTGATAAGTTAAATTAATTTTACTGACTCAAAGTGATATTATTTTTTTTCACACACAAAAAAATAATAGGCTTTGCCTCTTTTGGGAAGCTACCAAAGTCAGACATAGACAAACCCTGACATTTGGCTCGGTTGGGACCAAGTCGGACAAAGAAGGACAAAATGTAACACATTCCAATTCACATCCCTGAGCAATTCCACAGCAACATCACTGATTGTAGTTTAAACATAAAATTCGATAAATCGGTGTCTGATGTTTTCAATGTCAATGAGTATGCTGAATATAAATCTTTACACGCTCCCGTTGGTACCCATGATAGTTTCATGAACAAATATCATTCTCAAAGAAATGTTGCTCGAAGCAACCGTGGCTTCTTTTCAATTACAGATGTTAAGAATAATGTTTAACCTAGACACTATTTTCTGATTGTTGGGTAAATTAAATACGTTATTTTCTTCCTTAGGATTGGCGGAACAACCTTTCTTATCTTGCAAAGTAATACCTGTGTAGCTTGGTCATAAAACACATAAACATATTAAAAAACAATGTTATTTTAAATGAACTACAACACACGAGATAATAACCATATGTATAATAATTAATAAAACTTCAATTGAACGAAAAATCTGTTTTAAAACATCATAAAATACATTTACAAATCTTTAAAACAAAACATGACTAAATTTTAACGAAGTTAACGATAATTAGCAAAGTAACCATAAACAAATGATTGTTTTGCCATTGCCTTTTTAGATTACGTTACAAGGCATTTTACGTCAGAGCACTCTCTGGCTTTGTCTTCAAGAAGGTGTTGGCTTCGTACAGTTTAACTTAAAAGTACTCTGGCCAACCAATAAATACACATGTAGTTGCTAAATATAAAGAACTAAATAGTGTTTATTGCAAAGACGCACTTACATATTAGGCTTAAGGGTTTTTCTAGTTTCCATAAGGTTAAGAATAATTTAGTCTTAAAAAACAAAATAATATTTAATTAAAATCAAGAAGAAGGAACCATCTTACAGAAGAACTGTTAACAATAGTTAGGTATATTCTTAACATATTCTTTTAAATTAATAAATTTTTTAAATTCACTTTTGTTTGAAGTATTGGTAAATGTTTATATAATAGCCTACATGATAATTTATATAAAATCGTTATAATTGCATCACACCTTGTTTGACAAAGATACAAAGACATTATATTTCAGAGAGAGGAAATCGACTCAAGCGTAAACTTGAAACTCTGTTTCTGAAATTTATTTTCCTTTGATAATATTCTCTATGTGTTTCTTTGGCCCCCAAGTCCACAGGCCTACAAAACTTCAACTGACAATACTGCTTCCAAATGTGCTCATCGTAAGAAAATGTATGAAAAAAATACTTGCAGGTGGAAGTCCATTTCAAAAAATCATCCACTTGTAAATAGCTGATGATCTTCAATAATACTTCAACAGGTAAAGAGAACAGACCGACTGTTGTTTGGTGCATCTCATTTAGGATCACAGTTCGAATGGGAATGACAACTTTATCTTTGAAATTAAAAGAGAGATTTTTGAGTCTCTTGAAAATTATCTGGTTGGGGTACTTGGCCACATAATCTGTTGGATTTATCATTATAGCGAACGACCTGTCATTGCATGTACTGTACATGTTTGCTACCAGACAGCTACCGACCGGTAAACATACCAGCTTACATTTTTCCTCTGGGAATGGTGCGAGAATAAAATATATTCTAAATACACCATCACTATCAATCCAGTTTTTGGGATTTGCAGTCAAATTCTTTAGTCTTTGAGCATTGTAAGAACAGTTTTCATCGCCCGAAATAGGTTCAGAAGGAAATGGGACAAAACCGGCCTCTACCACGAGGATGTAAAGTAGAACAACCAGAATCTCTTCAATTGTTGGATTTTCAAGGGAAGACATCAGATTTTGCATGGCCGGAGACATGTTTGGATATTCTTCAACCAGCAGGGCTGGCACCATTCCTGCAATGACAAAAACATTGTGTCGGAATGAGTTCTCATTTGAAGAACTACTGTACACCCAACACAACACAGACATGCATGAACACACAATCTAAACAGTTTCAACACAACAAAACGAAGGATGCAATAGAACGAAAACTCATGCATCAATTCAAACAAAAACTTACAAAATGGTAAACAAACACAGCCAATGGGATACCAAACAAGCAAAACAATTATTACAATGCTTTCAATATTGAATTACTGAAGCTGGGTAAAATTAAGAACACTAAACTTGTAAAGTCTCTAATGCAACTTATTAAGAAATTAAACAGCTTGACTAAACTTTAGGGATTTTGGATATAGATGATTTTGTCAGTTATGGTGAGAAAGGTCCTTTCAATGGTATCACACTAACAAATGATTATTAAGTCTATACTGTGTTTTGAATATTATTTCCTTACTGATAATGTCAGCCTCTCAAATCCCTTTGTTGACTGTATTACGGTAATATCAAGGCATAAGAAGAAATGTAGAAATTATGGGAGTCATGTAACAACTAGAACTTCGGAAAGGAGAGTGTGGTTAATTAGAAAGGAGCTGAAAGGTGGTCACACTATGTCACTTGGCTGTCATACCAAAAACTGCTTGTTACTTGTTGGCTATTAGTCCTATGATAAAGTCATGTCGTTTGTACGGAAGTGGCATTTGAACAGTCAATGAAGTGAAAAATATTTTAACTGTGTGAAGATATCGATATGTCCGTGCACCAGAGTTCAACAACTTGGAAAGATTGTTCACTATCTGGATGCACATGTTTTAGGAGTGAGTTGCAAAAAGTGCTTTAGGCAAACTAATATTGTCAACTACAACAGACAATTGCAAGTTGTAGGAAGGGCTCGTACCGTACGCTAAAACTTTAAGTAATATTAAATTGAAACAAGCTAGATTTTTTCTGTTTTTCCTTTGACAAATTTGTATTGTTTCTACTGTCAATAAATAATAAGTTATCACTTCAATTCATAATGGTGCAATGGGGCCTAGGGGAACCCAGTATTCATCAAAAGTTTAATTATGTTTGGTTTTTTTTATCTATATACCAAAATTATATTTCATGTAACAATATGTATTTGTCATTGTATTCTTCTTTTGATGAATAAATCTTCATTTATTATTATTATTATTTATTACTTAAATTTTCCTTCTTTCTGGTAATCTTTACAACTCAACCACCGCCAAAGTCGGTCATTCCCAATAGATTGTGACTAACTGTGCACCAAAACAGAATTCTTACAGCACAGTCTCTCAACCGCAACTTGGAGTAACCACCTATGTCCTAGCTCAGAATACAAGGTCGGTTTACCTGCTCTAAAAATTTAAAATCATCAAGAAACTTCCATTACCATCATTATAGCTTTACTAAAATAGAACCGTGTCTAAACAAGTAAATCCTTATTATGAATTACGTAAGAAACTCATAATATTGTGGAACTCACTTATCGTAAGATTTTCCTCTTCTTTGTAGCACATGTGTAGCGCCTAAGTTATAGCCTATATTTTAATTGACAGGTTATTTTTGTTTCCTAATATAAGTTAATAGGAGTATATAATAATTATTGTAATATATTTATTTTGATTTATATTACACGTTTAACTTACTACTACTTGCTCATTTTAATCGACCTTTTAGATTATTAGAATTATACCTGATTCTGAGAGTTACGCCCTTATGGCCTTGTCAATCATTCACTTTACAGTGATGTTCCATATTTCTCTGCTTATTTTTAAGGGCCGAATCCTGAATCTTTTAAAATATTTTCCTATGGTGAATGTGCTATGTGTTTGTTAACACTTTTGAACAGATTTTGATTAAGTTTTCTTCATTTAAGAAGGACAGCATTAGGTTAATCAGGTTTTAATATTGATAATTAAAGGTGATCAAACTTTTGGAACCAAATACACCTATTCTAGGGGTCAAAAAACAATTTAGGGTAAAAATTGTTTTTTTTTTTATTTTTTTATCCTATAACTTTTTAGTAGAACAACGAAATACAAATAAATATTTAAATTATTTGATTGAAATTTAAAATTAGGACTGAATTCAATTTTGACTGGGAGGAAATGTTATGGTAAACTCTCGTTCATCAAACTCTGTGACATCGGAACTCGGCTTCATCAGAAATTATGGTCTGGTCTGGATATTATAAAAATTTTTTCTTACAAAAATAATGTTAAAGTTTTAGCGCCTTCAAGCAGGTCATAAATCATTTTAGACTTTGTCAATGGTTTATTATTTAGGTACAAATATCACTTAAATATACACTTTAATACACAGAATAGGTTAGCCCAACATGCTAAAATGTGCACCTTATAAAATTAGTGACATTAAAAACAAAATGAGACTGTTTAAAATATTAATATCAAATTAGTTGGTTAGGCTGGGTGCGATAATAACAAAAAGCAATTTATTTTTCTCTTGAAACATACCGCACTACCATTGACTATGTACACTGACGTGAATAGACCTCTCATCCAATGCATTTAGTTTGAGGTAAAAATTTGGAAGTTTTGTGTACCCTATTAAATGCCTTGGTCGCTGCCTTCGATGTTATCATTTTTCAGCTGGATTTACAGTGCTGCAAAAACACTACCAAAACATAAACATAACTCTCAGTTATAAAATGTTTCATCCTTGGTTGAGAAGAGTGGTAATACTGATTTATTTATCATATGTCACTTGTACTTTATGTACGCCGCAGAAGATCGCACCACCATCAATAGGTTTCAAACACGCCTATGCTATGAGAAGTCTATTCACGTTAGTGCATATAGTCAAAGGTACTACTAATAAAAAAACTAGTAGGCCTACTCACAAATTAAAAAGGCCCATTTCAACAAGTTAATAACTTAATGTGGATATATTTAACTATAAAAGAGAGCATATTTACATTACAGTAGAACCTCGATAGTTCGACACTTTGTGGACTTAGAGAGTGTCGAAGTATTGAAATGTCGAACTATAGGGAGTATATGGGAAACGTTAACATGGGGAGGATAAAAATCATGAGTTTAATTTGGAAACACTAAATTTGATTGAAATCACAACTTGATTGAACTTGAACATTTAACCAACATTCAAATCATTCGTCACTTTTGTTTACATTTTCACCTTTGTCACTCTCAAACATGGACACTATCGGTCGTTACTGACATGTTAGGGCATCACAAACTGTGTCGAACTATCGAGAGTCGAACTGTCAAGGTTCTACTGTAATAACTTTAAATTACGGTATGTTACTAACATACGGTACCGGAACTTGTTAGTAAATTCACATAGGTACACATGTTAGATGTGTAACAATGTATCTAAGTAGCCTATGTCAAACGTGGCAATACACTGATCAATATGTGTTAATCAGTCGATTATTATAATGGATTAAATTTTTAAGAGTGTAATTGGTGGAAAGGCATTTGGCCTATAGTAGGCGTCACGAAAATGTGAGCCTGAATTTAAAACAGTGTTGCCGATTTGTGCTGACTCATCCAGCTTCTGTTATTAGTTTCTAAAAACGTAGGAAAACAAAACAAAACTGACAACATCGCTAGGAAAGAATAATGTAGCCTAAATCAGCTTCCAGTTGTTTAAATTTCCAAGTTCGCAATTTTGTGGTGACTAGTATAGTAGCAATTCTCTAACCCATTTCATCCCAAAATAAAATTTATTGTGAAAAATCTTGTTACCCTATTTATAACTGCATTGTTAATCATTCTACCAAAGATATACATAAATTCTGATCATATAGGGTCTGATCAAATAATTTTCACTTACAGTAAGGCTTACATTATCTTAACGTGTAACCTATAGTCCTGTAGCAAAACATGACAATGCTACATTACAATGTTACATGTACGTTGCTACATGTACCATTTTATGTTCTCTCACGCTTTAGGATAAAAATGCATGATCGACTTGCCAAAGAGCACCAAGATCCAGGTTATCAAGCTACTTTAGCAGTACTGCTATGCAAGACCCTGTAATTGACCTAGGATTAGGCCACTCTTTTCAACGGAGAAAGCACCCAACCCCACAATCCCCATTTTCAGTATTATTATGTAGCCTACTTAATAACAGAAAATGCTTGCTTTATCTTTATTTTCTCTGACGTACCGTACCTAGCTTTATAAACTACACATTGGGTGACCTGCATTCATGGATTTATTTATAGATTAAAAACCAGCTGTTTTCATTAAACATCAGAACCACCGCAGTAGGCCTACCATTGACTTATACGGTATACACTAACGTTAATAGACTCTCATCCAATACATGATATTAAGTTGGTTCCTGAAATTTGAATGGTTCCTGTTCGCTGTGCTACAGGCATTGCAATCGATGTTGTAATTCAATTGGAATTACAGTGCTGCAAAAACACCCTATCACATTAAAAATAACAAAGTCATCAAATGTTTCATTCTTGGTTATGAAATTTGGTATTAAGTTACTGATTTACTGTACCTATCATAGCCTATATGTCACATGTTTTTCATGTTTGCCACAGAAGATAGTGCCACTGTAAATTGATTTCAAACCTTTACTGTGAGAGGTCTATTCATGTTAGTGTACGAATAGTCAATGCCAGGAAGTTAGTCAACAAATTGGTACACTACAGTTTAACTTATTAAATCCTTTCTTTAAAAATTCTGTCAATCAAAATCGGTACGGTAAGGTTAATGAGCTTTGCTCTTTGTTGACATAGTCTACAATGCAAACCCAAAAATCCGGCCACCTCCTGATCAGACCACCGGCTGGATTTGAAAATGGCAAAAATGGAACTAACCGGCGGTTTATTAAACAGCGTAAATTAAAGAAATTAAAATCATGATTTGCTCGACAAAAACGAGGATCGGACAACGGAAGTGATGAAACTGCGTTTAATGGGCAATATAACTGGTCTTCTGTCAACGAAGGTCCTTAATGTAAATGGGATTGTAATAGCGACGGAATCCAAAAAGTTACCTAACTTCTGTTACACTGGGCCGTGAATCACAAAAAAGATAACAATCAAAAATAGATCATGAACACATTGTTTTAAGACACCCAAAAACGAATAGGCCTAGTCCGGAAAATGGCAATTGAACTGATATTATTTTAGTGATATAACATGGAAAAAGTCGACTCTTGTCTATTTTGGCCGTTATTCATTTTACTCCTGGAAAACCGCAGCCAGATTATCTGGCGACCAAACCTTCCGAAGCCGGACTAGAGGGCTTCTACTGTAATATGGAGATCAATCGAATTAATTAAGATTACCGGTAGGCCTATCTTAATTTTTCCTGCTAGGCCTAGTTGGTTCTAGGCTACTAACCAACAAAGGTGTTACATACTCTAGAGTAAAGATGATAAAAACCTCAGACAGTAATACATAATTTATCCAAGACCAGTAATACATAGGAACTTAAGACCTTTATTAGAGATCCATGGGATAGGCCTTGCTTATTTGTAAGTGAAGTTAAGATGTGGCTACATGTCTAATAGGCCTATGTTAAATTAAGATGTGTTTGCTTAATAACAGGAAATCAAACTAGAACTACAAAAAAAACTTGGTGAATATTTTCATAAAATACACTTTTCAGCCTAACCTAAGTTATTTTTAGTTCATCTTGACTTGGGGCTCTACAAGGACTTAAAAGTAACTTAAGATACAATGTAACAAAAGATTCAATGTCTAAGTTGAATTTCATGAGTGAGAGTTCTGATATAAAATGGTGTAGTTTAAACTAGACCAATAAATTATAAAGCAACAAGTAGGTGAACACACACTAACCATTTCCTGCTTTGGAGATGTTGGCTGTCAAACTGTCACTGATAGCCTTGGATTCTTGAGATGGGTCGTTTCCACTTTCTGGAGAATCAGCCATTGTAAAGAAAACAAATTTACGAGTTAATTAAATTAATTTAATTCATGATTTAATCCACAAAACTGTAAACAAAAAACAAACTCCATAAAAACGGCACGATTGTAAAAAAACACTTTGTTGTGATGTGTGTGTGAGCCGTGAGTTGAGTTTCTCTGTTTTATTCTTCTCGCCAGTCACCACTACACAGGCATCGGCATTCACCAACCTTTAGCTATTAACTTACTGTATATCTTGATTTGTATATACATTGACAGGAAATTTACAGACTATTCCAACTGAAAGTCAAGGGCCACACATAGAATCCCTTATTAATAGCCCATTTGGCAATTGGCAACTGAATCCCAATCCAGGGGCCAAATTTTTCTATTAAGTGAGTTACTTTCATATTATTTCTCACCATTTTTTCCTTACCGACTGGCTCTAGATGGTATAATTAAAGTTTGTGCTAGCTTCCGTTTCCAACTGTGAAAATAATAGGATTGACTTTTATAAAACTGTAAATATCTCGTGAATGAAAACAGATATTTACAAACGGATTGCGGCATCGTGTTCAACGCAAAAAGTTCCTTAAAAAATGACGGGTCACAATTTTACCTTTACATTAAAAAAAATATAAGTTCATTCCAATATGGATGATCGTAGACAGCGGCTAAAAACATGAACAACATCAAAAAGGAGTAAATGTTCGGTGGTGGTTGAAAGTTGATATCTTAAGAAATGCGAAAAAATTAGGGGGCTTTTAAAACCTACCCTGTAACTTATAAACTTAAATGCATTTACGTAATTAAAATTATTTTATTAAATGAAACTTTGAAACCAGATTCCGGGAACCAGCCGTTATCAGCTGACACAAGATGTAAACCATTAACTATGAATACACAAATGTGTATTCATAGTCAATGATGTAAACAATCAGGATTGCTCCTACGAATCTACGATACTAAACCTTCAGCAACGAAAAAATTCCCTGCTCTTTCCCACTATCAATGCTTGCCGGTCTGGTTTTCTGGAAACGTCCAAATAAACGGGGGAAAACAAAATGGTTCTCCTACACAAATGTGTAGGTTAGGACTTTGACTTTAGAAGTTGAGTTCAATAGTCAATGGTTAAGATTTCACAGTACAAAAAATGCCTACACAATCGTGTAAGCACGGTGTATAAGGGATATTGGAATTAGGTTTCTCTCCACACTACCATCAGACTTGAGGGTCATTTCTAAGTTAAGTACTTTTATAAGTCTAATCTTAAGGCCTACCTAATCAAGAAATGTGTTATCATTAACTATCCTGACCTAGCCTAAAATCCAAATGTATGTTTACGTTTAGCTGGAGCTATCTTTTTTTGAAGTATCCAATTTTATTGACGTTCTTCATTTTTAGCGAATTTCCCATAGGGAATAAGCTATTACCGTAGGTCTCATGGTAAGACCTAAGCCCGGGACCATGTTACTTTTTCATTTTTAGGTGCCCAGAGACCAAAAATAATAGTCATTAAAATATATATATATATATATATGTATATATGTATGTGTCCCTAGACACGACAACTCTCGTAAAAAAGGTCCGATCGACACCAAATTTGGTAGAAATGTGTAATCCTACGTTTATTCGGATGAGTTCGAAAACCAGACATATCGACCTACCGGAAGGGGTAGTTTTGGGGGGTTTTGTACCCCAAAAATGGGTTTTTTTGCATTTTTTATATGTAAATTTGAAAAATTTTAAATTTTTATTTTGACCATTGGATTTAGCTAAAAAACACACAATTTAGTATTTTGAAGCTTTGTTCTATCTCCATTGGTTACCGAGATATTACAAAGTCTAAAGACAGTACATTGTCTTTTGGGGCTCCAATGTTAATCTTTTGGAGAATAAGGATGTGTTAATATTTCACTTATTAACCAATATTTTTGGATGAAACTTGGTATTTAGCTTCATTTGGTTGAGATTCATCCATTTAAGGTAAAAAATCTTGGTTTTTGTACTTATCATGGCAGCAGACCTGCATACTCTTTTCCCATGTTAATCATATGGAGAATAGGCAAACTCTATTATTTATGGACAGATATTGATGAAATTTACTATGGCTTTATATGGTCGAAATAATTTTTTTCTCTGCTTAAAACCTACTTTTAGTGTCCCCCATGGCAGCATACCTGCATACTCTTTCCCTATATTTACCTTAAGGAGAATAGACATTTATTTCCCTATTTATGAGCACGTGATGAAATTTTGTTTACAAGTTTAGCTGTCAAAATTATAATATTACTAATTTGGAAATTCGCTGAGTACGCAGGTCTGCTTCGACGGGGGGTATTTTGTATTCATTGCTCAGGCATTCAGTAAATATGGCGTCGTTATTTCATATCATATAGAGTGATTAAAAGATAGGGAAAAATAAAACGCTTGTTACAGGTCTCAGAACTGCCTCACTTCAGCTATCGATCGTTGAACATCTGTATGTATTCGGTTATTGAATCGACCACATATTGCATCTAACGATAGCTATCATCATCGTTGAAAACTATGAAGAAACCTAATAGAATAAAGCTATATCGATTGTTTAAAAGCTTTTGATTGTATTGCATCGGTTATCAGTTAGTGGCGCCTCTAGCGGACGAATTTATCATTCAGGGTTTCCATAATTTTAACATTGCTTGACCACACTATACGTTATGAAATAACCACGCCATATTTAGGCCCCGTCTATACGGGCGACTTTGTCGCGGCGTTCGGACGCGACTCAAAAATGCGTTCCACTGGATGCACGAGATTCCAACGGAACAGTCTATACGAGCGACTTTGTGGGGCGTTTGGTTGCGTAAACTGGCAACAAACGCTTGCCAGCGCTACTAGTGGCACTGGGACTAAATATTAAAATTCCGGTTCTTTATGTTTTGTTGTTTCCGTTTCCCTAGTAGCATTTCTCATCATAATTATTATAAATTTACTACAGCAGTTGAAAAAGGAATTAAAATTTATATTCATTACGAACATAATAGACTTTTTAGTACCTAGTAAAACAGTTTTCACTTAAAAATAAATTCACAGAAAAAATAGCAGGAACAGGAAATAAACTTTCACGTTGTAAAAACAGCTCCGGAAACGCCCGTGTAGGAATCGTGTGGCGTCATTTTCGGTGCGTTTTTCTGTCCGCCCGTATAGATTGGTGATGGCGTGTGCTGCGCAACAGCGACCGAGTCGCGGCGACAAAGTCGCCCGTATAAACAGGGCCTTACTCAATGCGTCACGGGGGTTGTTGTTGTTGTTGTTGTATTTTTTTTTAAATCGATCTTCTAATGTGATTCTCCTCGATAATGTTGGGGTGTGTGCAAGCAGGTGTTGGTGTGGGACGTATTTAAACCAAAAATTATACTTGTGACAAACGTGTTTGAGTAGCAGTTAAAAAAAAAAAAAAAAAAACGTTTGTAATAAATTGTAATAGTTTCTATCATTAACTCAAAATCAGCTGTTTTTAAGCTATACCTAGGCTTTGTTAAAAACTTTCAGTTATAATTTAACCAACTAGTATACGTGTTACTCGAAATCGAGCAATTTATTTTATTACAGCAAAAATGTTAAATGTTACTTTAGCTCTAAGTAAATGACATCCGACCAATCCAGTATTGTGAATATCTGTAATTACCAAAAACTACACGTAATTACAGCTGATTATATTAACAGATCTTAAAAATGCTTTATTCAATTACAATATAATTTAAATGGGAAATTTTTAGATTGCAATGGTGGATAGCGCCTTTATTTTCAGTCCAATTCTCATCAGTTTTTGGCGGACACAACTACAGACCAAGCCCTATCCAACAACACCAAAAACTTGAAAATCGGTTGAAAATTGTAGGAGGAGTTCTCAAGACAAAAAAAAAACCCTTAGCGTACTAGGAATACGCTCCGATGTCCGTCCCGTACGAGAATTTTTACTCACTTTTTACGTTATTAGGTGACGCTTTTTTATGATTTTTTTTAGGGAGAGGTGAGAAAAATGCATTACGCACACAGGTGGCAAGCCTGTAGTGTGGGGCTCCCCTAAAAAACGGGTTTACCCACTAAAAAACCTCCTCTACTCTTTAGGATTCTAACCCGGAATTGTTTATCACATTTCGTCAGGCTAAGCCTAAATTTGGCTAACGCCGGTGGGGCTCGCTCCTTATCCAGCCACTCGATCAAGGGATCTGGGCCACTTCGCGGTCCAGATCGGGTTTCTTTTCCAGGAGGATGCCCCGGACGAACTGTAATAAACAATCCCAGTTGCCCTCATCCTCCAAGATCTTTTGGCAGACCGAGTCCACCGAAAATGCACCAAAAATTTGTGTGGCCTCCAGGCGGGGCCCTTCCCAACGGGGGCAGCGGAAGAATGTGTGTTCCGCATCGTCGGGAACGCCCGGGCAATAAATGCAGTCCGGTGAACCGGTCTTGCCCATCCGGTTCAGGTACGACCGAAAATAGCCGTGAATTGTCAAGAATTGGCCGCCGTTCCACCCATGGTTGGACGTGCTTGATAAGTCTCGCAGTCCATCGTTCTCGGGTGTCGTGCTCCCAGCTGTGTTGCCACTGCTGGAAGGTTCGGGAGCGTTCTGCTGTTCTTGCCGTGTCCTTGCCAATCTCGCCTTGTCTCTCATAAATTACCATCCTCTCTCCTGCCAAGAGCTCACAGGGATAACTCCGGCGACCACCAGGACGGCAGGCTCGGACACTGTCCGGTAGGCGGAACACACCCCGATTGCCGCTCGACGTTGAACCCGGGCGAGTCGCAACCTGTACTATTCTTTATCGAGAGCGTCTGCCCACACCTCTGCTCCATAAAGAAGCACGAACTGAACCACGGACATCAACAGACGTCTTCTGCTGGATCGTGGAACCCCGACATTGGCCATCAGCCTACTAAGGTAAGTGACTACCGTAGCGGCCTTGTCCGCCGTACGGAATATCTAATCCCTCCAGCTTAACTTGGTGTCCACCATAATCCCGAAGTACTTAGCAGCACGAGTTGATTGGACCACCTCCCTTCCCACTCGGAACAGAATGACGGTGTCTATCCTCTTCTTCGTAAGGATCACAATCTCCGTCTTACGGAGAGCAAGCGAGAGACCGTTCTCGGACATCCATGTGTTGACCACACGCATGACTCGGTTCAACTTTAGTTGGGCCAGCTCAACGTTGTGTGCGACAGTGAGAGCTGTGACATCATCGGCGTACCCAACCAAAGTGGTTTCTTAAGGCATCTCCAACTTCAGGAGGCTGTCATAGGCAACATTCCAGAGATCCTGGCCGAGTATTGAATCTTGCGCGGCACCAGAAGTGACTCCCATCGTCCACGTTCCGTCCCTTGTGTCGTAAATTAGGCTTTGAGAGCGGAGATAATCCTCGATGAGTCGCAACAGATATGCAGGAATGCGAAAGGTGTTGCGAAGCGCATCCAACATATCGAACCACCTCGCCGAGTTAAAGGCATTCTTGACATAAGCTTAACAAGAAGCTCTACTCAGCGAGAGAAATGGTTGTGGCTCTCGGCTCTCTTCACAGCTCTCCATGGACTTCGGTGATAGCGTCAATCGTTGACCGTCCCTTTCTGAAGCCATACTGACGGGGGCATGAGTCCCCGGCAGCGTCCACGGCAGAGGTCAGGCGGGAACGGATCAGCTTCTCGAACAGCTTCCCAGCCGTGTCTAAAGTGTAGAATGGCCTGTGGGACGACGACAGTTCGGGATCACCTTTGCCCTTGCTGATCAGTACAAGTCTTGCGGTTTTCCATAGGGAGCCGGAAACACCCCTTCTACCAAACAGGCGTTGTACATTCTCAACAACAAGTCAGCATTAATTGAAAATACTTTCTTTAAAGCCTCGCTGGGAATCCCGTCCGGGTCAGGAGCCTTGTTGCTCTTTAGGGAGAGAACGGAGGTTTCCTTCTCCTCGAATGTGAAGAGTGAAAAGTCATCTAACCGTCCGAAGTCAACCGGCTTACATCCTAGGCCTAGCCTACAAATCAATACATACAAAGAATTATTTTAGCTAAGACCTCAAAACAAGCAAGTAACTTAATAATAATTATGCTTACAATATTAAAAATAAATAGATTGTAGAACGAAAAAAAAAAACAATTCAATTTAAAATCCATGATTGCAAATTAATAAAAATCAAGTAATGTAAGTATTGTAGAATTACGCTTACTTAACACTTAATGCATATTTTGTTACCTGAGACATAGGCTACAATGGCACAACATACTCTAATTAGTTTTTCAATTTAAATCTTTCTCCCAAATAGATATTAGTTGTATCCCATAAATTAGTTAATCGCATAATTCCGTACGACAGCAATTCATTCCACATCAACATGCATATCTTTTGGTATAATTTATAACTTCAACTAGTAAAGATCAGTGTTGATCTATTTAATTTAACAAATAGGTCTGTCAAAATATCAATTAAATTTTATTTAAAAACATAACATAACGGCGAGCAGATATAAACAAGTAAAGGTTATGTTGTTTTCAGCATACAGCGACAACTCAGCTGCGATGGGGAAAATAAACTGATCATAGTCAAATCATGTAGCCTAAACAACAAAAGTTCGCTACAACAAAAGAATACGCTATTACGGTAGTAGTCATGGTAAGACCTAAGCCCTGGACCCTGGACCACTTTACTTTTTCATTTTGAGGTCCCCAGAAACCAAAAACACCATTCGTTCATTTTCATATATATGTATATATATATATATATATATATATATATATATATATATATATATATATATATATCTATGTGTCCGTGGTACTGATAACTTTTGAAGGGGACCTCCGATTTTGATGAAATTTGGTATGAAGGTGTAAGACCAGGTCTATTTTCATGAGTTCGCGAACCAGCATGATCGGGTTGTGGGAACGGGGTTTTATGGGGGTTCAAAGGGGTAAAAAATGGGTTTTTGGCATTTTTGGACCTTAATTTTTAAAATTCGACAATTTTACCCGAAACCATTTAAAAGAGCTTAAAAAAACAAACAATTTTGTATTTTGAATTTTTAACTTGGCTTAACATGTTACGGAGAAAAGCTAAAAATAGGTATCCAATGTTAATCTTATGGGAAATCAGCAAAACCCTGTATCTCGCTTATTTATTAGAATTACTTGATACAATTTGGTATGTACATTCACTAGGTAGGATTTAACTGATATTTGCTTTCAACACCCATATGGTGGCAAACCTACATACTCGCCCCCATGGGGTTTATGGGGAAAATTTAAAAGTGTCCAATATTGATACAATTTGATATTTACATTACCTATTACATTTTTTAACAAAACTAACATTTTCTAACAACATCCAATGGCAGCAAACCTACATACTCATTACTATGGTGTTTATGGGGAAAATAAACAATCTTAAGATCCTTTGGAAATTCGCTGAGTACGCAGGTCTGCTGTGACGGGGGGTATTATTTTTCCTATAAAACCTATTGGGGTGAGTACGTAGGTTTGCCGCCTTAAGAGGTTTATAAGCAATTATAAGTTAAACGCTTCCTAATGAATGTACATACCAAATTTTATCGAGATATGTCCATAAATAAGCAAGATAGAAGGTTTTGTTGAGTTCCCATAATAATAACATGGAAAACATACATTTTGGATTTTCTCCATAACCATTTAAGCTAGGTAAAAAATTCAAAATACTAGATTGTTTGTTTTTTAAGCTCTTGTTGAATTGAAAAAAAAATTGTTGAATTTTCTAAATAAAAGTGAAAAAATCAAAAACCCATTTTTAACCCTTTTGAAACCCCGTTCCTATGGTCCGATCATTCTGGTTTGCGAACTCAGCCTAGTAGACGCTGGCTTACACCCCTGTACCAAATTTCATCAAAATCGGATCTTCCGTTCAATGGTTGTTCACGGACACACACACACACACACACACACACAAACATATATATATATATATATATATATATATATATATATATATATATATATATATATCAATTTGAAAGAACGGTGTTTTTGGCTTCTAACGACCTCAAAACGAAAAAGTATCATGGTAACGGGCTTAGGTCTTACCGTGACTACTAAAGTAGTAGCTTATTTCCTATAGGGAAATTCGCTAAAAAAAAATCTACACCTGTTGTAAAAAACCGACAAAACAAGAACAAAACTATAACCCGGTAAAACACCAAAACACAAAAAAGAAGGGGTTGTAGGTGAAAGTATAATATATTGCTTTAAATTAAAAACATTTAACATTTAAATCCTAAAAAAAACATTAAAAAAAACAAATCTCACAATCATTCTATCCTCTACATGTCTACAACAACCCTTCTGTTTATCTCTCTTAAAAACAAAATCAAAAAACATCTGTCTGTTGCTGAGTTAAAATAAATGTAAACAGTCCATTTATAATCAGCTGATGAATTGTACAGAACACCTGTATACTTGTTGTGTTTCTCGCTATCTTTGCATTGATTAATGTTCTAACGTCCTCAGTTTCAGTCTGTACTTCATTTGCCTGCTTTCACTCTCAATCAGGGCCGATTTTGTAAATGCGCCCGGGCCCAGGGGCGCAAGGGCCAAGGGGCGCAAGAGCCCAAGATCTTTCTTAGGTTTGTTGGGAGCGCGACAAAGAAAATATTTTACAATTTATCAAGCAGATTTTGACGCTGACGCCATAACCACGGGGCTTCGTACTCCTAACAGTAATAATGATAAATGTTTGCAATCAGTAGAGGTCGCAGTATACAGCGAGTGCGGAAATGCGACGTGGCAGGAACACCCGTCCTCCCGAACGGCGCGCCAACGACTATTACTAATACCCATCGGCCATCACGGGTCCATCTCCCCCTACCGCGCCACCCCGCCTCTCCCACCCCCACACCAGCTTACGTGCGAGAGCACAGTTTACTTTTACAATGCGCAACCGCATGATTAGCGGTCGAAAATGAACACAATAAAAATAGACCTGTCATTGTTTCATTTTGTTGTTATGTTGCGAATGCGCGTCTCAAATCGTCAATTTCCTGGTCTGCTCTCAATTATATTTAGTTTATTTATTATCTGTGGTTGAAAATGAATTATTTTGTTTCCAATCTCACACTTTTAATTACAGTCAACGACAACATTTCCATTTATGTCAATGTCAGTGAAATAAAATGAATTTAAAGAAATTATACCCTAGTGCTCATGTTCATTAATTAAATTATTTATGTTAATAATAGCATTGACGAGTAGACTTCTCATAGCATAGGCGTGTGTGAAGCATATTGACGGTGGTGCGATCTCGTGCGGCGTACATCGAAGTTCACGTAAGATATGATAGATAAATCAGTATTACCACTCTTCTAAACTAAGGATGAAACATTTTATAACTGAAAGTTATGTTTATGTTTTGGTAAAATGTTTTGGCAGCACTGTAAATTTAGCTACATAATAACAACATCGATGGCAGCGACTCTGGTGCGGTGTACACCGAACTTCCAAATTTTTGATGACAGATCTATTCACGTTAGTGTACAGTCAATGATAATAGTATTCCTTAGCGAATTTATATGAATAGTAATAGTAGTTAATAATAATAGTTAAAAACTTCATATAAGGAACATTAGCTGGTATATTTCGTCAAATTTAATGACTCAAATTTAATCAAGCAGAAAACACACATTTTCCACATAAAAACTAATATAAAAATAGATACGTATTTACATATAATACTAATACATTATATTTATTAAAATATAACTACTTTTTAGGGTATGCAATGCTCCTTACATTTCTATTTTTATATTGGTTTTTTGTTTTCTTTTAAAATGTGTGTTTTCGAAAGTAATAAAACTTGACGAAATATAGCAGCTAATGTTAATTAATGAATTTTTTAATAATATGTATATATGAATTTTCTTTAAATATGTATATATTTGTAAATCATTTGACATATTGTATGTAGATAATATATATATATATATATATTCTTAGTAAAAAATAAATATCCATGATAACCTGACTGACCTAACCCGATTACAACGAAATTAACCATATAGGTAATATAGTGCTAAACACATGTTAATTTTTGTCCCCTGTTAATTGGTGCCATTTTACCCACGATTTCCGCCGTTTCCTTGGCAACCATCCCACACTTTACATGCGTTTCCTTGGTTGCCAGTTTTAGCCAAGGAATCTAAAATAAATAAACAAAAGGTAGGGTTCAACTCATACAACGCCCTCTATGCACCAGGTGTTCTTTTGCACCTTTGACATTATCATTATCATTACCAGTAAATATAGTAAATTATTGTGACCTCATATGTGCAAAAGAATCTTTTGTAAAAGTAAAATGGGGTCAATTAATAACGAGCAATTTTCCTCAACAGTTTGAGCAATAACCTCCTCATCTATCTTATAACCGAGAGTAGTACCCAAAATCTGTGTGCTAAGGGTGTAAGGATTATTAGGATTGTGGCGTTGTGGCGTTTATTATTTTTTTATATTTTTTATTGATATGTTTTAAAAATATTGCAAATAGGTTGTATTTAATATGTTTAATAATGTATTAAGTGTGGGTTATGTTAAAATTATAAAAATTAAATGTATAACATATATATATTGTGATGAGTGTTTTAATTGAATTGGTAGAAATTGAATGGGTAATTTATTGATGTTTATAATGTTGGGGTTTAGATAATAAATAGTATGATGTAGTAATTTAAGTTTTACCCCCTCTACTATTTTTTATTATATTAACTGAATGAGCAAGAGTAATTGTCATAACTGTGATAGATCTTGGACTAAGCACATTATGGAGTCTTTCTCTAGCCAGTTGTTAAATTTATCATGTGGAAAATTACAAACATTATTAGTGAGTAAACCCTATAAATTAGCTTTGGAATCTGTTGAAAAGATTATAGTTGGTCTGAATGGAAGTGATCAAAACTTTGCTGTAGAAATACAAATTGTTGAAAAAATAGGATCTGATTGTTTTGGAATATCTCTAACCCCAGCTGAATGGTATGGATTGATGTTACATTTTGAAGAAATTACTGAACATTTTAAAAATGGGAGACAGCATGTTGATATTGATATTGGGGCAATTACAGTACTTTTAAAAATAATTAATGAAAATCCTACAATAGTGATTTGCAAACGCTTTTCTGGTGAGTATTTACCAGTAAAAATTGAAATTGAAGAGTCAAGTTGGAATAAAATTATGGAATTGAAGCAATACATTTCTGAAGATATCTTGAAGACTTTAACTTTAACAGAAGAAGCAAAGACCTATTTTGATATACTAAGCCGAATGTGTATTGACCATCTTAGAAACACAGAGCTGGACTATACTTCAGATGAATCAGAAATATCTAAACACATTATTGACTTTCTAGAGATTTTAGATCTTAAACGAGTGACTTTGATTGAACCAAAAATGTATACGTTATGTTATGATATTTGCAAACTGTGTATTCCTCTTTTTGTATCTAGATTTAAGTTGTGTAGTATTTTTGCTTGTTTTGGAAATAATTAGTAATATATGAAAGAATTAAATAGCAAATGATGTTTTATATTATTGTGAGTTTTATTGGTGTGTTAAGACTTGCTTTTAAAATACCCTGTGGCTATTATGGATAGATTTACCTCTACCAACCTTGAGTAGTGAAGAAAGTGTTACTTAGCCTTGGGCTTAGAAAGTGTGTTATTGTATTTGTGAAGGATGTAAACATGTTTGTGTAAAAATAAGTTTCACTTTAGATCCCTTGAAGGCTAACAAGGTCTTTATAAACCACTTGGTCAGTTGAGAAGCTAGTCATTTGTCAACTCCACTTCCAACCCTCTACCAACATAGGACCCTACGTGACATCCACTACTATGGACGTGTGTGACCTGAAGGAGACTCTGAACAGCCAGCGAGCACCGCAGTACACCAGGGTGACAGATCTTCGGCCTTGTGTCCCATACCGGGTTGTACGGTTTGAGAGGTGTACGACGCGCTTTGGGGAGACTGTTGCTGCGACGCTCGAGGGCCTTGTTGGGGATGACTTCTACCTGCGAGTGTACCTGCCATCAAGATTCCTGAAGACCCTGTCCGATGATGTTATTGAGAGGTACAACAATGAAGAGGTAGAGAGAATGTCAATTCAATATTTGGGGAAAGGGAAGGGAATTGAATTTGTATAATTTATATGTTGTGTAATTAATAAACTAATATTGTATACTATTTTTAAATCTATTTTATTTTACCTACATGTCTTTAAATTAGGTTTTATATTATAGGTTTATATCAGTGTTAATTATGGATCCAAGGTGGAAACATCCTTTTTCAGCAATTATAGCTGGTCCTTCAGGGTGTGGTAAATCACATTTTGTGACAAGATTTATTGAACATATGAATGTTATTTGTGATACAGAGTTTAAAAATGTATTTTGGCATTATGCTGAGTGGCAGCCTGGTTATAATTTGGAAAATGTTGTTTATAAAGAAGGTGTACCGAATATGAGTGATTTTGATGGTTCTGAAGCTAATTTGGTGATAATTGATGATTTAATGCGTGAATCAGATAATAGGGTTGTGGACCTGTTTACAAAGGGTTGTCATCATAGAAATATCAGTGTGTTTTTTATTACTCAAAATTTATTTCATCAAGGAAGGGGACAGAGAGATATATCTTTGAATGCCCACTATATTGTATGTTTTAAAAATCCTAGGGACAAAGCACAAATTAGACATTTAGCTCAACAAGTGTATCCAGAAAACCCAAAATTTATTCAAGAGGCTTATAATGATGCAACAAAATTACCCCATGGTTATTTACTTTTTGATATGAAACAATCCACTCCAGATGAGATTAGGTTTAGAACTATGATTTTTCCAAGTGATGTACAAAACTATGTGTATGTACCAAAAAAGTGAATAAAAGGTTAGTAAATTAAGGAAACTAACTTAGTGTGTCATCATGTCTCATACTATTAAGAAGAACATTTATTTGCTGCGTGCACTCTCTCTTATGTCTCCCAAGCAGAGGAGGAGTGTTTTAAAAACAGCTGACAAGGAGTTAATTCAGTCAGTCTGTGAGTGTGCTTATAATCTGTTACTGGGTAATGTAACTGTTGATTCTAAACTAAAGAAGAAATTGTCAAAATATAAATCTATATTGAGAAAGTTGGTTAGAAAAGGTGAAAAATTTAAAACAAAGAAAAGTTTTATTGTACAACAAGGTGGTGGTGCATTTTTGCCTTTGCTTTTAAGTGTGGTACTTTAATCACTTTTATCTTGAGCTATGGAAAGTGCAAAGAAAATGATTATTATTTCTGCTGAAGACTTGCAAAGAATGCAAAATTTACCTCAACAATCTAAAACTAATGTAGGTAAATCTGATACATTAAGTGAACTTGATCAGGAAATGTTTAGACTTTTAAATGATAAAAGCCTAAGTGACCAGGATAAGTGGAGTCAATATCAACAGTTGCTACAAAGATTTTTACATTTTACTAGTCAGAAAAGAAAACCTATCCAAATTCCTGTTGTTGATATGGTTAATAATGTTGTGTCTAAACATTCAGTATTGAATGATGATGAAGTTATTAGTACATTTAGTAAAGCCTATAAATCAGATGTAAAAAATATACTTAAACATATTGGTAGAAGACCCGACAAAATTGATTGGGATGATAATGGTATGCTTTATGTTGATGGTCAACGAGTGGACAATTCAAATATAATTGATTTGTTACATGATATAATAAGAGCTAGAAGGTCTGCTCAACCTCCAGGGTGGGAACAATTGATGCATGCTTTAAAGGATATAAGTACACCTACTGAGTTTGTAACTAACCCATTTGCACGCCAGTATTTAATAAGATTGAAAGGAAACCAATCACATGTTGAAGAAAGTGATTTTTGGAAAACTTGACCCACTTAACATCATCTCCAGTTGTGAAACCCAAACTAGAAGTATCTGCAGGTCCTAGTGCTACCTCAACACCTATGATAAATCGTATAAGAACAACAAGAAAAAATACAAAGTGGAAATCTTATAAACTGTTTTAAAATTTAGGATGGACAAACATTTAACAAATATTTATTATGATCCAGCCAATCCAGCAGGGTTTTGTGGTGTATCACCTTTATTACAAGTAACAAAGAAAAAATTTAATGATAATGAAGTTAAAAATTGGCTTCTATCTCAAGATACATATACTCTTCATAAACCAGCTAGAAGGAGATTTCCTAGAAATAGGTATGTTGTGTATTCTATAAATGAACTCTGGCAGTGTGATTTGAATGATATGAGAGGTTTAAGTAAATATAATGATGGTGTTAACTATATTTTGACAGTTATTGATGTTTTTAGCAAGAAGGCATATGCAAAACCTCTTAAACGTAAAACACCTAGTGATGTTATTAAGGCATTTGAATTGATTTTCTTGGAAACCAATAATTTTCCTAAGAACTTACAGTCTGATAAAGGAACAGAGTTTACTGCTAAGGAGATTAGGAGGTTTTTTATAAATAACAATATTAACTATTTTACAACAAAAAATCCTGATGTAAAAGCAGCTGTTGTTGAAAGATTCAATAGAACTTTGAAGACTCAAATGTGGCGCTACTTAACACATAAAAACACTTATAGATATATTGATGTTTTGAACGACTTGATCAATTCTTACAATAATAGAAAACATAAAAGTATAAATATGAAACCAAATGATGTTAAGAAATCAAATACTTTTAAGGTATGGAAGATGCTTTATGGAAAGCCTGAAAAAGTTATGAAAGCTAAACTTAAAGTAAATGATTTAGTGCGGATATCCAAAGCTAAAGGTAAATTTGAAAAAGGTTATGAATCAAATTGGTCTGAGGAAATCTATAGAATAATTAAAATTTTAGAGTTTCCAAAACCAATGTATGTTCTATGTGATTTAAACAATGAAACTGTTGATGGATTATTTTATGAACCAGAACTACAAAAGGTTATTATTACTGATGACAGAATGTTTAAAGTTGATAAAATACTGGCGACCAGAGGGCATGGCCCCAGTAAGGAGTACTTAATCAAGTGGTACGGATATAGTGATTCGTTTAACTCGTGGATAACTGCTGTAGATTTGAAAGCAATATGAAGGATCAGTTTTATCTGACATTGCCTAGTAATAGTTCTATGGAGTATTATCCTCAAAACACAGTGGCAAATTATGTAACACATTTTTCAAGGTCTATACAATTGGAAGGAGAATGGGAAGTTGCTGTAGTTGAGGTACATTATCCTTGTTCTTTACTAACCTTATGTGAAAACAGTACAATTTTTATTCATGCATACCCAAAAGACAAATATGAACAAATTAAAGCTGAAGCTTTGAAAAAGGAAGAAGAACCAAATTTTGATGTAATAGTACCAATTATGGCAGTTGCTACCCTAACCCCAGGTGATTATATAGATGTAAAAGAAGTAATTGATATAATTAATAAACATGAAGTGGTTAAAGATTATGTGCATTTTCATTATGAAGAAAAAACAAAGAGAGTAGAAATAAAGAGTAGGTCCTATGTTATTCAAATTGAGTTATCTGATAAGTTGGCACTACAACTTGGTTTGAGCCCTGGAGAAAATGATTTAATCACAAATAACAAATCTATTTGCCCAGCAAATTTACGTGTTGGACTACCATCTCAAATGTATATATACTGTGATATAGTAGAGCCACAGTTTGTTGGAGACTATATGGCACCACTGTTACAAATGATTAATATTGATACTACAGATTATGTGTATGGTGGTAGTAGATTTATGCAGTTTTATAGGCCACATTATGTTCCACTGATAAAATCCAGCTTTGAGAGTTTGGAAATTGACTTAAGGGATAACACTGGGTCGAAACTACCATTCAAGTTTGGGACTTCTTGTGTTAAACTACATTTTAGAAAAGTTCTGTGAAAAATATGGCTCTTAATGTTTATGACCCCTACTTGGCTTACTACAGGAATCAATTGGGTAGTGGTGTGAGTGTTGTGTATAAGGGCTCATCTTATCAGAGGGGACATGGAATAGGTAGTTTTCTTGGGGGATTGTTTCGCACAATAACTCCATTGATACGTTCAGGAGCCAAAGCTGTTGGGAAAGAAGCTTTAAAATCTGGAGTAAATGTGTTAAAAGATGTTATTAATTCCACCCCACCTGAACAAGCTTTTTCAACTAGAGTTAAAGAGTTTACTGGTAATTTAAAACGTAAAGCTGATGACAAGCTTGATCGAGTAATGAAAGGTTCTGGTGGATATAAGAGAAAGCGCTTAAATGTTACTCCACAGTCTTTACACAGACTTCTAGCTGTACACCAGTCTAGGAAGAAGGTTGGAGGAGAGAAGAACAAGAAGAAAAAGAAGAGTGTAAAAAAGTTGAACAAAAGTGTAAAAGACATCTTTAGTTAAAAATGGCGTTCCTGCATCATCAGTCATGTGAGTGTGTAAAATCTGAATTGGACTTGTTTACCTTACCTGCAACACAAACTAGTATTGAAAGTGGAAAGTGGGTACAGTACAAACCAATTTCTTCATTAACTGATGATTCACCCATAGAATTTGTAATACCTGGTCATGGTGATGAATATGTAGACTTGTCAAACACTATGCTTAATATAAAAGCAAAAATTTTAAAACCTGATGGAAGTAAACTGGAAGATACTGATACCAATTGTGGACCAGTTAATAATTGGCTTCATTCACTCTTCAGTCAAGTTGATCTTTATGTTAATCAGAAACTAGTTTCACCACAAAATAATACTTATGCATATAGAGCCTATATTGAAACATTACTTAATTATGATTCGAGTGCAAAAGACACACACCTTTCTTGTGCACTTTGGTATGACGATACATCAGGTCAAATGGATAATTGTGAAGCTGCTAATAATGGTTTGGTAAATCGTAAATATTTTACTAAACAAAGTAATATTGTGGATATGATTGGACATTTACATGTTGATTTATTTAACCAGGAAAAGTTTTTGCTAAATGGTGTGGAATTACGTTTGCGATTGGTACGCTCAAGAGATACATTTTCAATAATGTCAAAAACAGAAAAATACAAAGTAAAGATTGAAGAAGCCAACCTTTTGGTGCGTAAAAATAAAATAAATCCCACTGTGTTGTTGGCACATAGTAAGACTTTGGAAAGTGGTACTGCAAAATACCCTATAACTAGAGTGGAAGTGAAAGCTATGACTATCCCATCAGGTATTCAAGGCAAAACCTTAGATAATATATTTCTGGGCCAGTTACCAAAAAGAATTATTGTTGGACTAGTAAGTAACAAGGCTTACAATGGTGATTTTAAATATAACCCATTCAATTTTCAATCTTACAACCTGAACTTTTTCTCAATCTATGTTGATGGTGTACAAATCCCCACAAAACCACTTCAACCCTCATATTCTGACAGCAATGAATTAAGTGTGCTATCATACCATACATTATTTAGTGGAACAGGAATTCATTTTCTAAATATGGGCAACAGCATTACACGCTCTGAGTATTCTCAAGGTAACTGTTTAATGGCATTTGATTTAACACCTGATCTGGCTGCTAATGCCACCACACATTGGAACCTCATACGCCATGGTAGTTTAAGAATTGAGTTGGGATTTTCTGAAGCTCTTACTGAAACAATTAATTGCATAATTTATGCTGAATTTGACAACATTATGGAGATTGATAAAAATAGAAATGTTACAGTGGACTATGGCAGTTAAAACATAAAAGAAACATAGTTTAATAGTCAGTTATAAGTGATCAGCCATGGAAGTTAGTGTGGTTATGGATATTCAGTGTTTTAAGGATAACAATGGTCACTTCATTATCAAAGAAATTGCTGCCATTAATGTGGACACTGGTAGTTTACTGTTTCACCATATTGTTTGTCCACCATTTGACCTCAGGCTGTTGACTGCAGAAAAACTTAGAGAAAGTTATTGGGTTACAAAATATTACCATGGCCTTGAGTGGAGTAAAGGTGACATTGCATACCAAGTACTAATGGAAAAGTTAAAAGTGTTGTTTATTCCAGTATCACGTGTGTTTGTGAAAGGACTGGAGAAGGCAGAGTTTTTAAAAAATATTTTACCACTTAATTGTGATGTTATTGATTTGGAGTCTCTACATTGCCAATCATTAGATGTACTCAACAGTTTATTTGCTACAGACAATTTAAGATGTAATAATCACAGTGACATAAACCACAAGTGTGCACTATCCAACTGTATAAACTTGAGAAAGTGGTATCTGCTAGTACAACAGAAATGAATTCTTTACAAGTGGAATATTTTATGAGAAAATTACCAGTGCAAAATAAAGGTGTATATGCTTCTGACTGTTTGCCTCTAAGGATTGCTCCATCTACAGCATTTATAGTGAACACTGACCCCCACATGAAAACTGGAACACATTGGATTGCAATTTTCTTGGATAAACATGGACGCCTTGAATTTTTTGACAGTTTTGGACAACCACCATCTGTTTTGGACCATATAAAATTCATCAGGAGGAACTGTTGGCAGTATTTCTACAACACAAGTACTCTACAAAGCTACACTTCTCCAGTTTGTGGACATTATTGTTTAACTTATTTATTTTTAAGAACTTGGGGGTATTCAATGCAAGACTATGTTTCTTTGTTTTCACCTGATGTAAATAAAAATGATACTTTTGTATATAAACTGTTTGAATATTATTTTGGGGATTAATAAAAAATACTGTTTAGTGAAATAAATCTCTTTTTTTTATTCACCCTGTCACTTATATTTTTTTACAATTAAAAACCCAATCCAGAACTATATAAAGTGAATCCAGAATCAGACAAAATAAAATATTTACAAAGTATGCATTGAAACATGATACACATCTTTACATGTTTTTAATCTGATGGAAAAAAAATTTACACAAAAGTTTAAGAATTTTTACAGTAAGATATATATAACTTGATAATATTTATAATGTACACAATATTTACAAAATAGTATTTACATATTGAAATAATTACAGTGCAAAGCAATATAAATTATGACTAGAATAACACTGTAAGACAATATAATAATATTTATAAATTTACAAAAAAAATTTACAAGAAAATTTACAACAAATTTACAAAAATATTTACAAAAAAAATTGACTAAGTAATACATACAATATGATTAAAAAGTAATAAAAGCAAATATATACAAATGTTTGTGAAGCAAGTCCTTAAGCTACTCTATCTATATACAATACTGAAATGTCCATGGGGTAGTGTATGAATCCCATCTGGGCAGAGGTATCTCTTGTCATCAGTTGGGCTGAGAGTGAGTTTATTTTCTTGTCTTGTATAAACTACATGTCGATGTGATCTAAATGTGGTGTTGATAGTATAAAACTCTTCAGACTCCAAAATACATGCCCTATACCTCTCAGCATTCACCTTGATATCTACCACTGGTTTGTTGATCCCCTTACATCTCTTTATATAACTGGAATCAACCAGGATAACACAGTAAATTTTACTTTTGATTCCAAGAAACTCCAATATTATTTTCCCATTGCTTTCATCCTTCATTTTCCCCAACACACCTTTGTTCATGTTTGAGAAGGCTGGGTTGGTGTCTGGTGCATACTTACTTGTATCATAATAATCTAAAATTGGAAGCATGCTCTTGAAAAGGTCATTAGTAGTTAGTTCAACTATGAAAGAGTCTGTATCTGTGTAGAGGAGCTTTACATTTTCTGCACCATAATGCTTGACAAGCACATCATAAAAGAAATGATACATCAAAACCTTACTGATGTCCAGGATGCACATTCCAATAAATATTGGCTTCTCCAGAACAATGTTAGTCTTTGAAAAGTGGAATTCAGCCATTGTTTCTGAAAATATGGTCCTATGCAAAAAGTTGGGCTTGGCCACCAATTTTTCAGCTCTTTTCTCATCACTTTCCAGCCTGAAATTCATCCTTTTTCTCACATTTTCCATAAACTTGCCAAAAACACTATTGTTGAACAGTTTAAACAGGTCTTTTTCAAATGCATCTTTGGCATTTTTACGCAGCTCATTGTTTAAATCTATATACTTTTTTAACCATGGTGATTGGTCAAATCTTATAACTCTATGAATTTTGGTTACTTCTAATCCATGTTCAATAGCCTGCTTGAGGTTTCTATAGTGAACTATATAGTTATTTTTGTCGGTTAGGGTTGTTAAAAGCTTTTTGTGTTTTCCCCCTGGGGGTACTTTTGTTTCACAGAGGAAAGGATATTGAGCATGTTTTTTATGCAAATGTTTGGGGTATTTAACATCTACCTCAAAAACATACCCTTCACTCCCTGTATCAGACAAATTTTTAATGTCCAGAGCTTCGATTTCTTCTCTCGACATCCAACGAAGGCCACCGGTTGGGAGAGGCTGAGACATTGCCCATGAATATAGGCTGTTGGTGTCCAAGTACTGAATAAAAGTGGTAGGGCTTTTGGGGTCATAATCTTTGCAATACTTATTATTTGCTTTGGCCATCCTTGTGACACATTGACTGATGCCTCCTCTTACACCATTTTCAAAAAAGAGATGCATCTCTGGATCCTGAATAGTGTCCAATTTTACACCTGTTTTGTTAAGCATGCAGTCCCAGCTGTATGATGGTAGTGTTACATAATATGCTGGGTCCAAACTATGCGTGGACATACATGTATCACGGAAATTTTCAAAAACATCAGCAAGGATGAGTACATCTGTTAAAAGGTAGAGATCAGAATACTCCCCTAAATTACTAATGTTAAATGTCTTCCATACATTTTGGGCATGTTCATAGTCTTCATTACTTACAGATTTAAGGGTGAGGGTATTGTAAAAAGAATCTTGTGGAGGTAATTCTCTTTCTTCAAACTTGTTCATATCTGTGATGTAACTGTATGGAAAAATGCCTTTCTGGGTCACTAGAGAAAATCTTTCTTCTTCAGGGAATCTTTTCTTTGTTTCATTGAAACGTTCTTTAGGGAGATTTTCTGCCAGAGTAGCAAGGCTTGATGGGAGAAATCTAAAAGTGTCGATGAATCTTAATTTAATTGATTTTTTTACTGCCTTGTCGTATGGGATGTATTTTGTAAATGTAATGTAGTGTTCTTCACTGTTGGGGATAACATTGATTCTGTGTTTGTCAAATCCAAGTTCATTGATAATAAAATGACTGTCATAGCGCAGGTTGTGGAAATATACATTTATGCGCGTTTGTTCCTGATGTCTTAAGTTGCAGGACCTATGGGCAGCTCCCCTGTAAGTGAATGGGGCGCTGTGCATGTGATCCCTCACTTTCACATCAGATTCTTCAAATGACTTTTGACAAATGTGGCAAGTTGTGGCCATTCTAAATTGTATTTCCTCCTCATTGGTCAACTGGGGTACTAACTGTCTTTCTTCATATAGAGTGTCTGCTATTTTTAAAGCATCCTCTTGTAGGCTATCCACAAAGTGTTTTGCAGCACCCTCACCCCTAAACTGCCTTATTTCTGGTGTGTCCTTCATGCTGTCTTTAATCATGTAACAATAACTGTGTGGGACATGTTTATGGGTATTTCTCTCATCACCAGTTGGTTGTAAGATGGTTTCAAAATCAGCATAGACAGAGAACCTTACACGTTGGGTTCTTTCAACATTTTTAAATTTAATTGATTTTTCTTTTGTCATGTCTAGGCGAACTGGTTCATTTCCATAGCAATATCGCTCATGCTCAACCAATCTTTCTTCCCCTCTTAGACCTAATTCATTTGGCTTATTGCTAAAATATGAAAAACATTTCTTACATATATACAAACGATAAGTGTCCTTTGTTAGTTGTGGGTGGACTAATTTATTAAAGTCCTCAATCCATGCGTAGTGCGACCTACCATTCGTTGATGTCACATACAGTAGGTCACGATGATCGGGAAGAGGTCTGTCACAAATTAGTAGGGGGAAAACCTTTTTCTTATTATCAAGCCCAAAAACATTAACACTAATATCATTCTTCTTGGTAAAAGCCTTAATCATATTCAATTTTACTGGAAAATCTAAACCACTCCAATCATATTTTTCTTCCAAATCAGGAGTAAAGCTAGCAGGATTAGTTGCATCAGTATTTACAAACTTGGCCAAAATACTATATTTAAAACAAAATTCATCATGGTTTTTAATGTTCACAACACCTTTCAAATGCTTGGGCAAAACAATATATGATTCTCCTTTAAGAGGAGTAAATTTATTTATTCTTACTTCCAATTTGGTTGGTCTAACAAATGCCCATCCTGAACCTTTCATTTCACAGTTTTCTTTTTCATTTAGTATCTTGCTGAACATCTCAGAACAAAATTCTTTCAAGTCTGTAGAGCGGTAGATGGGATGGTTCATAGTTTTAAAGTTCTTTTCACATGTTTCCCCATTAATGTTACTAAATTCACATTCAATTATAACATTTACTTTAATGCAGTCATAAATGTCCAACATGGTCGTCAACAATCGGGAAACATGATCCAAAACAAAAGCCAGAAATAAATGGATAGTTGTGCTCTTACTCAAAAGGTCTTCTTTCAGCCGGAAGGTCCTTAGGCGGCAGGCAAACACAGTTTCCACCTCATCGAAGGACGGGTCATTCACAGCGACGGCTGCAGTAGTGGTGGCAGGTCCCGCAGGGGCGATAGCCGGGTCGGGGTCCTGGTCACGCCTGGAGGTAGTGTAGCGCGTGCCCGCTCGCAGAACAGGACAGTGGTAGTTCAAATGCACTCTTAGCTTTTCTTTCCTCACAAATCGTTTGTTACAATGGGCACAAGAAAATCCTGCAACACAAACACAAAAGTATTAAAAATCAATTATTTAATTATTCATAACATTAAAAAATTTTCATAATAAATTCAAATTTTTAAATTTTTTCTCTTTTAATAACATCAATTATTTATTGTTTTTACAAGAATTTATAAAAATAATATTAAACATTAATTTACTCTCTCACTATGTTATTTATCTCATCAATACAGAACTTTTTCATTACTTTAAGTTAAGGTTTTCAACTCATTTTTAATAAAATAAATCATTCACATTACTAACTACAAAAAAAAACTTTATGCCAAATAATATCACATTTTTTCTTTAATTTATCTTATTAATATCAAACATTTCATTAAATGTTAAATAAAGATTGTATTTAAAAATATTAACAAAATTGTTATTTCATTAACAAAATTTAATAAATAGCATTACTTACTTTTCACTGAATTCAGCTTTCTTCTACACTGCTTTCTAGAATGGAGACGCAAGTGTTTAATAAGGTTGTCCAGCCTCATCTTCTTCCCACACACCTCACATTCAGATTTCTCCTCTTTTCCCTCATGTTGAAAACGTTTGTGTCTCATAAGATTCGTCTTTGTAGAAAAAGTCTTGTTGCACTCTTTACAGGTAAACACCTTTGGGCTAGGATATAATGTACTTGGTTCCAATCCCTCATCAGTCTTGCTTCGCTCTAAAACATTACAATAATAACCATTACAATATGTAACTCACAATCTAATGAAATTTACACAACATTCCCCACAAAGAAAATCAAATCATCTACAAATTAAGCTACAAAATTCACATTTTAAATAAAAAATTCTCTTATTAAAAACAAAATTAATAATTTATTTTTTCAATCAAACAACAACACACTTGCCTTTTTTCTTTTAAATAAAATATACCATAAAATTGTAAATTTACACTTTTAAACAAATGTTATCCATAAATAATACATCAAAATTCACTCTAACAAAAAAATCTTTATATATTTTTTCAACTATTATTTCTCATATTTATCTACTTTCAAATAGTTTTAAACTTCACAGTATAAATTGAATCAGTGTTTTTTAAAAGGGCGTATGTCAACAAAGTAAAACTTTTCAGAAATCAAAAAAAAACTATAAAATTTAATAATTTAAAAACATTTTTACATTTTATATATACTATGAAATAGTACTAATGCACTGTAATATGATATTCAAATTTTATATCAAATATACAATTAGTTATAATTTTATCTGGTAATTAAAAACTGTAAATATCGCCCTTTTAAAAAAATCAACTTTTTAGGAAATAAAAACAACCAAAATGAAGCCAAAATTAACATATTATTGAACAAAGAGTTATTAATTCTATTTTAAAATAAATATTAATGATAAGGAAGGTTATATTTTCATTTTTTGTTTTCAGTCTACTCCCTCAAATTGGAAAAGATTACTAATTTGAAAGTGAACTTTTATCTTCTTTGCGCAAAAGTTTTTCCTTTGGTTTCCTTAGAAACGCAAGATTTTTTATAGTACAGGCAATGCCACTCATTAAGTCCAACACATCATCAGATGTGACTTCTTGTGCAGTAAATTTGCCAGGTTTAGAGGAGCTGTTTATAATGTGTTGTGTTATTTCGTGAACTATTATTTTATGAAAATCCAATCATGATGTTTAAGGGATTTGGAAATGAGACCAAAATCCCTTTCACACGGTAAAAAACTGTGCCCACGAAGAGGAAAATACTGAACAACTTTATTGAAGCGTCCAGAGTCTGTCAAGTATAAACAAAACCGAGAAAGAACTTGATTTTTTTCTATGGGCCCCACAGTTGTCGCAAAAGAGGCGTAACTCAGTGTAATGATCGGGAACTGATTTAAGATATTCATTTAGAAATAAACACACTTCATTTGGGCCTCTTTTCGCAGTTCCTTCATGATAAAGGAAAACGGTGGTCTTGTTATTCTTGATGTTCTGCATAAAAAATATAATTACTGAAAGTTGACGTAGATAATAGAGTTCTTGTGCAGGAACCTTTGACAAGCTAACTGTTTTCATCTAATCAAAGGCAATCGACAACATATGGGTCTCTTTTGGGCCATCTTCCAACTTCTCATGCTGTAAAGCTGAGTAAAATTTCTTTGCTCTTCTTTTGTGTACGAGGAACTCAGCCAAAGCTGTTCTCTTTGATACCTCGTTAATATGAGGGGATTTGATTTTGACTCCTAGTTCCTCACACAGGCAGCATCAACTTGAGGACATACAAATATATAATTGAATTTATCCCGACATATTCAATATTGCAAGCTCTATTAGTGAGGTTATGTTTGCGAGGACAGTAGTGACAACATGAGTGGAGTGCAGCAAGATTTCTTTTAAAATGGCGTAAGTCACTTGTCAAACAGATGATTAGTTTGACATACGCCCATTTAAAAGAAACCCAAAGTTGATATACGCCCTTCTAAATGAAATCACAACATTCAATATTTTTTCGTAGCTCACAGAAGGCATTAGTAAACGCCCTTTTAACTGAAATCGTTAGACCTATCCATCAGCTTTAATTTAATGTATTAACCTCGATTTCGGAAAAAAATTGACTTACGCCCTTTTAAAAAACACTGATTCAAATAAGCAGTACAAAAATATTTAAGGTTATCAATAATTTAGAAAAATTTAACAATAAAATAAAGTTTCAAATATAAGTTTAAGATTGGATAGTTATTAAACTCTCAATAAATATTGGTTTTCAATACTTACTTGCATGGGTTAGAATATGTCTCTGTAAACTGTCCTTTCTTACAAACTTCTTTTCACATTCTCCACACTCAAAGCTTTCATTTTCATGAATAGACCTAACATGTCTATAGAGGTCACACTGTCTTTCAAAGCTCTTTTTGCATATTTTACAAATTACAGCCATTACTATAAACTTCTAAAACAAACCATAAACACAACAGTTAGTTTAAATTTAATTTTTTTATTTTAACAATTAATATCAAATAAAAGCCACAAAATTAAAAGCAAATAGTACACAAAATCTGTATAATTAATTCACTCATGACATATTTTATTTTGGTAATATGTTTGCTAAATATCCCACATATTCGTTTACTCCAAAATTTAGTTAACTCATTTAGTAATTTTACTATTTAAAATTAAATACAAAATAATCTTCACCTACAATTAACTAAAAATCAAAATTTTAAAGTTCACAAATAAACACAATATATTGCATTCAAGTTAACATTATCAACAACTAAAACTCATATAGTTTTAAATTGCAAAATCAAAATTATACAACTTAAAATTTAATCTGTTTCATTACTTAAAAACAAAATAATTTAAAACTTCTATCACTAAACTTACCTCATCAAAGCTGACACAATAGTTCTAAGTCATAGGACACCAAAGATATGAACAGTGGTAGCTACAAAAGACTAAACCAACACAGCAAGGTGTGATAGCCAACTATGCTTTCACTACCAGCGGCTGCTGTTTATATACGCCCAATACTGCTTCAAGGGTTGTTTATAACTTAAGTGGTGAAACTACCACCATAACGGTCCAGTGGCCTCCACAGATATTCCTGTCTTCAAACTAACAGACCTACCCGACACACTTTCTCTCGCTATTCTAAAGCTGTCCTAATATTCACAGCTACACAATTAATTATATAATGGCATATACAAATACTCCTAAAGTTTGCTTTAAATACTTATAATAAAATAATATACTATTTAGTGTCTAAACCCAACATTATAAACATCAATATATTTAACATTCAGTTTCTACCAGGTTAATTAAAACACTCATCACAATAAATGTTATACATTTAATTTTTATAATTTTAACATAACCACACTTAATACATTATTAAACATATTAAATACAACCTATTTTCAATATTTTTAAAACATATCAATAAAAAATATAAAAAAATAATAAACGCCACAACGCCACAATCCTAATAATCCTTACACCCTTAGCACACAGATTTTGGGTACTACTACCGAGATGCACCTTTTTGGATGTAAATATTTAAAAGTGGCTTTTCTGTTGACATGCATGTAATAATATACATACATATATATATTCTATTTTCTAATCTTAGAAACAAGCAATTTAAATTAGATGTACTAGAGATGGCCGTGCCTATGCTTTTTCCTCTACAGACCTTGGTACCTATGTACAAACAATAACTTTAAACGTGGGGTCTCATAGTAGCTACGCTCATAGCAACTACAATTTGAATGTTAACGTAGCAACTAAAATGGCAGTGTGAATTAGCGCCTACACTTGTAGGCACTGGTAGAACATTTCAAATTTGTGTAGGCGTTAACGAGAATATGACCTATACTTTTTAGAACATTGATTTTGACTGTTATATTGGTCAAATATATTTCTCTTGTAGCATCTAAAAATAAAAAAATGACTTTTAATTCCGACAAATTGCTGTATATCTCGATTAGCAACTATTCTACATAGCCACTAATATCGAATTTGTAACATAGCGCCTACAGAGTCGTTCGGAGTGAACAGCTCTTTTAAAGAACAGCTCTTTTGAACGACTTCCCGGCCAAGACCATCTATAGCCACCAGTGCTGAAAACTGTTCCCCACATTTGGGGATTTTATGGGGCTTGCTGGGATAAGCAAGGATTATTAGGAGGTTAACGGAATTTTTATGTAGGGATACATTGGCAACTGGCAACACTGAGTGAGCTGTTGCTCGTTGCTCTCTAGGAGGAATGTAAAGATAATGAACGAACCATTAAAGATTCGTTCTTTTACCTACCGCTCATTATTGTAGGCGCTATCGAGAAACTGAGATGTTCGGTGCTATCGAGAATTTAAGAAATCTAACAACAACTACGTAAAAACGAAATAGTCTACTAGCAACTACACTTTAGCGACTACGATATCGTAGGCACTAACGAGAAATTTTAATAATTGTGTAGGCGCTAATCGAATATTTAAATTTTCATTTTTCCCGCCTTTTCGTAGCTGCTATGAGAACATTCAGTTTTAGTTGCTACGTTTAATTTCACTTTGTAGTTGCTACGTGCATAGCTACTATGATACCCCGCCATATATACTACCATTGACTATTGATACCATTGACTAAGGATCCTATATCAATAGTCAATGATTGATACTACATTTCTAAAGTCCAAAGTCAATGAGGGCATTCACAAGCATCCACCGCAAAGCGGTTTGTTTACGTTTTTGCCTATCACGTGACAAATCCCACAAATTAAATGTCTGGAATTAGTCACGTGATTGGCAAAACGTAAACAAACCACTTTTGCGGTGGATGATCGTGAACGTGTCCAATGTTACTACTCTATGTAGTGATGGCAAAATAAAATCGATTTTTCGGAAAATCGATTTTTACCATTCGATACATCGATTTTTTAAATCGATTTTTTCAAGACGATATTTTTTGGAGATCGATTTTTTCTGCTAAAAATATTGATTTTGAAATCGGTCGGGTAAAATACAAAGAATTGCGTTTTGTACTCCCCTAAAACAGTATATTTTAAGATTCTAACCTTAGTTTGGGTTTAAATTTACAAAATTTGTTGCATTAGAGCCAAATTTGTCAAACTCAAATAACTAAGTACAGGCTGTATATTGTATTGGTGCAAGGTCATTTCTAGTAGAGAGTTTACTAGATAATAATAGGGTCCGTGATTGTTGCTATGACTATCGCTAAAATCATTTCGCATCGGGCAAAATATCACGTAAAGTATATGTATATGTATACCCTATCATATCGTTTTATACAAAGCAGTTCAAAATAGGGCTCATCCTTTGATTTTGTTAAAATTTGCTGTTATAAAAATTTAATTGAAAATTGAGACTTGGTTATTGAAGGTTAGATGTTACGGTTCTGTTCAAGATCGGCAACCAACGATAATATAAAATAATTTTTACTGTGAAATAAAATATTTGAATTGTCCTTCAATGACGTTAAAACGTGTATAAATTCCCGACTCCATTGACCTTATATGAATTTGTGTTTATCTAGCTTTCCAATACATGTTCCAATTCTATAGCTTAAAACAAAAACTGTGTTTATTCCAGTCTTGCGATGTTATACGCAATTTAGCTCTTACAGCATTTGAAGTACGGTAATTTAAATCATTTTGTTTTAGTCTGCGATCTAATATATCTTCTCAATAAACAAATAATGGTTTATTTTCATAACTCTATTTTATTTCAAACCAAATAATGAAGTGTCCTTACATGCATAGTGGATATATAAGTTAATCATTGATTTTACATACAAAATCAATGATATAATCAAAGGTGTGACCATTGACTACAAATACTGTCATATTAATAGTATTAATTAAATATTTGTTGGTTATATTTTTACTTCCTAGTATAATTTATAGTCAATTTAAAAGCCTCGATAGAAAAATCGATTTTCTTAAAACATCGATTTTTTGTCCACGATTTTTTATCGAAATCGATTTTACTCTTTCGATACATCGATATATCGAAAAATCGATTTTTCAAGAAATGTTGCCATCACTAACTCTATGTTCTAGATCGTTGTCATTAAACAAATAAACTAACCCAACCTAACCTAAAGTCTAAGTCTCAAATTTGGATCGAGGAACTAAGGATAATTACAATTCATATTTCCTGTATAACTAAATTATTTCATTCTCATTTTAACTCATATTTAACTATATATTTCGAACTATTCAATGTACATTTTGAAAAATCAATGATTTAATTATGATTTCAATTCGAGCTTTTCTTAAAAATAGTTTTGGTTCCAGTAATTTACTTTCTGGTTGCAAATGTGGATACATTGAAGACAACAAAGGAATTTTTAATTTATTTAGTCGCAGTTTCAATGAAACTAAAAGGGATGTTGTCAAATCTGAAACAGATATGATAGAGGAACCAGCTACTAAAATCTTGAAGATTGCTATAATTGGGACACCAAATGTTGGGAAAAGTACTTTTATTAACCAGATAGTTGGTAGAAGGGTAAGCAGAAACTAGTTCCATGTATTTTCTTTTTAGGGTATTTAACATTAGAAATTAGTAAATTTTATAATATATTATTTATTATAACTTGGGCCCCAGGTCTGTAGGTCTTCAGGTGTTGGAAATAAATCAGAGCAGATTTCAATGTTCTTGTAACAGATACAAAATTAACACGTTCGCTGCGGCATATAAAATGTCGAAACTCAACCCCTACGCTGAACTATATTTACATTCCTCCAATGATAGTGCGAAATTAAAAACCTGTAGAATAAATTATAATCACAAGTAATCTAAAAGCTCAATACCCTTACCTACACGCTAATGCACAATATGTGTTTCCTTCTCAAACGCTATAGGAAAAGCAGTTGCATTATCTTGACATTGTCATATGTAACTGATCGGATACATCCGCACCCGCGAAGGAACGCCTTTGTTACCGATCGGTTACATGCCGCAGCGTACGTGTTAAAGAGAAAATTTCAATTTGTATTCTTATTGGCCTAGGCCTAACAGACACACTTTTCTTCTAGACTACCTTTGTACGATGTGTGATAAGTTATGTCACCGTCCGATAACTTACACGATCTTTTGGCTTTCGAATGCGAAAACCAGTAGGAAAGCATTACTCAAGGGCGCCAAATAATTGTTAATGTATTTTATATTAATGAAAGTCTTTGGTTACTCGGGGGCTGGACTGGCTGTATTGTGAGCCCTCAGCTAAATTTTGCTATGCGCCCCCCCCCCCCCCCCCACCAATTTGTTCTACTCAAAACTCCATCCCTAAAGGGCGAAACTTTGTTATCCGTCTCCACTGTTATTATTGATATGGAAATTTCGATATTGCGATAATATTGCCATTCTATTGACGATACAATTACACGATACGATTACGATTTTATCACCTGATTTAGTTTTGTTCTAATATAATTAAACATACCTTTTGACAGTAATAGATAGATAGGTGTATATTTCAAACAAGTAACTAAAAATAACATAAAAAAGTACAAATTTGAGCTAATGTAACCTGTAATATTATCAAAGAACAACACAAAATTAACTAGGCCTATCTAAGTTTATTTTGTAGGTTTTCCTACTTATGAGAAGATACAGTCTTCATTTGATGTAAAATAGCGTCACGCAAATGCTGCCAAATACAAATCAGAAAGGAATTTTTCCCATTGTATTAAGGGAATAGTTATGAGCATTAAATGTTAAAAAAACCATTGATTTAGTTGGATAAGTTAAACACCTCTGTCCTTAAAACTAACGGAAATTTACTGTTAGATTATTATAATAATATATTTCTTACCTCAATATCGTTGTTGATTTGATTGTTTTCATCGCACAATTTTAATCGCAATATCAAAATATCCACATTGATAATAACGGCAGGGTCGGATAACGAAGTTTCGCCAATTGAAGTTTGTGCACAGGAAAGTAGTTAAAAAATATGATGAATATGAAACTTAAACACAATATCCTATACTGATACGAGGAATGTCTGTATAGTGGACATAGGCTATATTATTTCAATATAAAAATCTACCTGATAGATTTAGTTTAAGATTTTGATTTAATATTATTTTGGCACAATAGCCTTAAGTCCAATTTGGCCAATTCAATAATAAAAATTGTCTTCTTCAAAAAAAAGAGTTTGAAAATTACTATTTTTAACTTTGGGCTGTGTTTTTGTAGGCTGCTAGTTTGGTAACGAAATAATAACTTAATGAAAAGTAAACAAAAATACTAAAACACTAATTATTTACATTGATTTTGAAACTGCTGTTAACTGTAGTTGAGGAAAATAAGGAGGTTTTCGCAGAGACAAAACCAGTGGGGGGTTGAGCTTTTTTCTTGCAATATGCATTCAAAACCATTTGTTATAGCATGTGATTAAATAATATAATAAACTAGCTTATTCCTGCGGCTTCACCCGCGATACTCACTGTGAGGTTTAGCTCGCCTGCCATCAGGCTTAGCTCTTTCGCTACGCTTCTCGCCGTCACGCTTACCCACCATCAAGTTTAGCTTGTTCGCTACACTCACTTGCCGTCACATTCGCCTGCCATCTCGTTCGCTACGCTCACTCGCCGTCATGCTTACCCGCCATCAAGTTATCTGCTTAAACGTTCTATTTATTTTAAGTACCTAAAGTTTGTATATATTTCTATAAATTGTTGGTCACAGTAAAATTATTGTTTTATTGTAAAATTACCTCGTAAGTTACAGTTTGACTGTCTCTTCCAAACAGTAAAATATTTTAAATTTTATTTTATATACCGTACTGTATTACTTTCTCCCTCTATACCATAGTATATGGAGAAAGTATTGTTTTCGTCAAAATTTTCGAATTTGAGTTGATGGTGGATTTATCCATTTTGGTTCCCCCTGAGTCCAAAAAAGTGGTTTTCGGAGTGATGTCTGTGTGTGTGTGTGTGTGTGTGTGTGTGTGTGTGTGTGTCAGGATGTAAACAGAGCTAGAGAACGCCCTAATGGTCCGATTTTAATGAAATTTGGTACATAGGTCCAAATCTACGATAATTCCAGGCGTTTTTTTCATTTTTTTGAATTTTTTATTTTTAAGGGTATTTTACCCCCAAAAACCCTAAAAAATTGTCAAAAATCAAAATTTCTCAAAAACGGCTCTAACGATTTTGATTAAAATTTTGTGGTTTATTGAGCTTAACCCTGCGGTAGGCGCGCGGTCAAGTGTAACACATTAGGGCGCGCGGGCTACTGTTGTAGCCCATGAACATTTTTTTTATAAATGTTATATTTGGTATTTTTTTGAAATACTAAATTCAATATTAACTTGTCTAGGGGATTGGTTGTATAGAAATAAATAAAAAGACGTAATAGGATAGTTTTTTTAATGAAAAAAATCAATATTGTTTTTTATATTTATGGAGAACAAAAAACTACTAACTTTAATAGCACAAAACTAAAAAAAATTGTACTATGACATATAAAAAAAAGTTATTACTTTTGATGATAAAGTTGTTAACTTTACAATAAAGGATAAAAACCCCTGATTTTCAAAGATTTAGCTCTATAATAAATTAATGTATAAAAAAGTACAGTTTTTGCAAAATATCATAAAAACAATGTTTTACTTATATGAGTGTATTAGGCCCTACTTTAGAGTTTTGTACCTGTATATAATACATATTAGTATATAATATATATATATATATATAATGCATATATATAATGTATAATTATATATATATATATATATATATATATATATATATATATATATATATATATATATATATATATATATATATATATACAATTATTATGTATAATTATATATATATATAATTATATAAATATATATACATAATTATGTATATATATATAATGTATTATATATTATATATATATAATGTATTATATATATATTATATATATAATGTTTATAATATATAATATATAAATATATATTAGCCAAAGGTTCATCATCTCCACTATCGTCATCAATAGACATAGCTTCACCATGTGACTCACAAAAAAGGTTTTCTTCATTTCCAATCTCCTCCGTGTCGGATAAAATGTTTTCTTCCTCTACATTGTCACTCTCACCATCGTCACTATCATTTTCCACCACACTTTCATCATCTGATGAGATATCACCATACAGTTCATCTAAAATGTTAGCATCAGACAAAAAACTACGTTCTTGTCCACTCATTACACTTTGGGTCGCGCGGGCTACAGGTGTAGCCCAAACAACTTTGACAGCAAACGACAAGGAGACACACAGTCGGTCAAGGCCACCGGCCTATTGAGTCGAAAGAAGGGATGGCAAAGAGCAGCTACCTGCGCGCTAAACCCTCCACCACACTCCAGAGCGGATTGATGGGACAAACAAAAACACTGGGCTACACCTGTAGCCCGCGCGCCTACCGCAGGGTTAAAATGGTGAATAAATGACACCACCCGCATCTCCGAGAAAATGCGCGTTCAAAAGTTATGGAGTAAAAAGTGTTTCAAAAATCAATTTTTTGGATTTTCAAAATCGCTGTTGTCTTGAAATAAATTTTACTTATCACCATTAAATCAAGCTCAAAAAACTAAATAATCCAGTATTTTAAATTATTGCTCTACGTCAAGTGGTTGCGGAGAAAATTCAATTTTTCATTTAGCGGTAAACGCAGTACGTTGATAAAAGTCACAGACGCGCGTAGGGTCAAACGAGCGCTGCTCAGCCGGTAGCTATCCGACTGAGTCATCAAGACATTAATGTTTGAAGCTTTTAAAATCTTTTTTATATTGTTGGGAGAAAGTATGTTGTCAGTTAACTGATACCGTTTATTTTTTGTTAATGTGCATCAGTTAATAAATTATTACAGAAACTAACTAACCGTTACATTTCAGTTAAAGTACACAGATTAACAAATGTAAGTTATTAATTCTAAGAGTGGCGCATTGTTTGAGAGATTGCTGTTGCGAGTTAATGATTTTTTTGGGGGAGGAGGAATTAGATTTAGAGTGATACAAACGGGTGGCAACATCCTTTTGATCTTAAAAATACTTTTAAACGTTTTGTTTTAGTTTTTATTAAATTTTTAGCTTAATAATACTTTTCTTCTATTTCTCTTTTTAGGTGTGTGCTATATCCAAAAAAGTACATACAACAAGAGTGAATGCTAGAGCTGTCATCAATCTAAATGACACTCAGGTTGTATTTCTGGATACACCAGGATTAGTCTCGCAGACTGAAACAAATAAGTAAGTTGTTAGTGAGAATGTACGGTATTTTGTAACATTGCCTGTTATGTAATGATATGTTTGTCAACGTTGTTTCTGATGCTCTCATGCGGAAAGTACTTCAATTCCTTAGAACTTAACAAACTTCAAATAATAAATGTTCGCAAGAAACTACCGTACTTCTCTTTTTATATTTTAAGGCAATCTGCTAAATATTTTGTTATTTTATATCTTTGGGCAAAAATATTAATGGATAGAAACTACTATTAATGTTTAGAAGATACAGGGTGCGGCAAAAAACCGATCTATTTTCTATCGCGCACCACTCAGCAACAGGAAGCCTGAGAAAGGTGGTTGCAGGCTTGTTGGAACGCAAATTTTATGCCATTTTAGTTGTCATGGAGTAGTGGTTGCTTGAACAATGCTGGTTTGTTATCAAGACGTATTTCAATAGTGGTGATTCAATCATTGCTACTAGCGGCAGTTTCGTGCATTATTTCAAATTAGGTCAAAATTTAGAAGTTCTTTCGCGTAGCACAATTATGGAGTGGGTTACTAACTTTAGATAAACTTGTTTTGAGTTAAAAACAAAGCCAACTGTCCAAGTCCTTGTTAAAACTGTCCAAGGTCAGTGCGGACACCAGTGAACATGGATAGAGTCCGTACTGCTGTGGAAAACAGTCCTCGTCCGCCCACCAGAAAACAAGCTAGGCCTACTGCTTTTCTTGTGTCTATGCCAGAAGCAATTTTTTAGAAAATTGTACCATGTACACTAAACGCTTTTAAGGGAGAGTATTTCAAACCCATCATATTGTTGTGGACACCCTGGCAATCGAACCCGAGACCTCTTGAACCAGAGTCCAACGCTAACCGGTAGGCCAGCAAGACCCCTTGGTTTGACAAATTTTGTGGTTTGATTTTAATTTCCATCCATACCATCCATCCTATCCATCCATTGGCTATTGTTCAGTTATTAAAGCCTACTGACTATGCAAAGCAACAAATATTTGACAAACATATGATTGTGTAAATGCCGATAAAGAAATTTTAATGTTTAATAACGAGATACTAAACATGCCTAATGTAAACATGTAGGTTAGGCAACCACTACTCCATGATAACTGAAATGGCATGAAATTTGCAATCCAATAAGCCCACCCCCATGATCCTTAGACGTCCTGTTGCTGAATGTTGCCCAAAAGAAAATAGATCGGTTTTATTGCTGCACCCTGTAGCACTTTTGAAACAATAGAATTTATAAATAATATCACATAGTTGGGATTGTTTTAGCACCTAATATTTTTTTGGCCAACTTGAAAGACAACTTCCATCTTTTGATTTAAAAATTGGGTTTTATTTTGTTTAGGCATAGTTTGGAACATACATTTCTACGAGATGGAGAGTCAGCAATGATAGAATCAAATGTTGTCGGAGTTATTCATGATGTCAGCAACAGGTTTACTAGGGGAAAGTTGGATCCAAAGGTTTTACGTCTTCTGCACCTTTATCCATGGAAGCATTCTGTACTAATATTAAACAAGGTATGTAGTGATTTCCAAATAAATACAGTTCGTTAAAAAATGAAGACATTAAGAACTACAAAATAGGGGCCTGTGAGATGGAGAGCTCTTTGCCTTAATGGAGTGTTATGAAACAAAGACACTACACTACAAATCGCTAGTGAATAAAGAAAGCAAAACATACAAATGTCAAGAAGATTCTTGAAAAATTGGTTGATCATTCAAACATTTCAATAGTATGCTGAATAGTTGGTTTTACTGTAACCAACTAGGAAAAAAATACTGCGGAAAATCTACTTGGGGGGACTGCAATGACTAAAACTTTGTACACTTAGGTTAAGATTTTGCTTCAAATTGCCCATGGGCTTGTGTTGGGACTAATAATGTTGTTACACCCTACAGCCAGTTTGCTGTGATTTATATATAACTACATTTAGTAGGGCTGGGACGGTTTCAACTCAGTGGAACCTGATACAAATTTAACGAGGATGGTTATTTGTGGTCCATTTGGCAACACTGTAGATTTTTTGCAGGAGCACTTTCATTGTCTAACCATTCTCAACTGCAGCAGTGGAACCTGAAAATGGATTTATATTTGTTTATGCCAATCCCCCTATAGGGAATATTAGTATAGTTATATTAGAATATAGTAAGCCTACTGATAATAGGCACAGTACAGTATAAGTCTGGTACTTTTTGTTTTAGGTCCTAGAAGCCAAAAACACAATTAATTGTTATATATTAGAATCCAAACGTAAACAAACCCCTCTCATCAGGTAGAAACCTTCCTAATCTCTTGTTGTCAAAACAATGTCACCATTAGGGGCGGCCAGCCGGACGGCCAGCATCCTCCCGCTTCTCTAAGAAATTTAACACCTCACTAGGCTATAACTTTCAATTAGTTGATGCACAAGTCCTAAACTATATCACTATTTTGAGACAGGGACCACACTTAGATGAGTGTAGGATGATTGTGGCGCGATCTTGTAGTCTTGTTACTGACTAAGGCTGACATTCTCCTTAGACAGGACTGTTAATTAATAGCCCAACAGCCAATGTTATCTAGGGACCTACAGTTTAACGTGGGATCCGAACCACAATTTCGACCTCATATACGAATTGGTCTAATTATGAGGATGATCTTTATGGATGAACTAGTATTCACCAGTGCGGATGTTAATCCCCACCAGGGAATATCGCATCCACAAGCCAACTCTTATAACTATCCACAATTCGTGACCTCCAAGTAGCTGAATTACAGGGTGACGCCACCGTCCCAATCATGGATACTATTAATTGCACACACTCAAGTGTGCAAGTACTTGAGTGGTCTAATAGCTGTGTTCGAATACTAGCACTATTCTGCTCGGCTCAAGGTTATGCAAAACTATTCGAGTGGTCTAGCTGAAAATGGTTTTATAAGCAACTATCCCGCCCAAAAAATGCCTTAAGAAGAAAACTCTGTACAAGCAGTCGTTTTATTTATTAATTAATGCAAAAAAGCAGAGAAAAACGGAAATTTATACTTGAGCGGTGTGATTGTCGTTGTACACTGGGTCAGGGAGGTAAGAGGATGGCAGGGAGGAGCGGGCCAGGGCGGGGTCTACGATGCAATAGGAGCGGGGTAATGATCTTGACTTCTGGAGACACGAGACACTGCTCGCTCCCCCGGCGAAAGGATGTTCTAAAAATAGAAACCAAAACAGGTGGTTCCTAGTTGAGTGCTTGATTATCGCTCCATTTCCCCAGTAATTTTGTTTTGTATTACGCTGAATGCATTTCAAGAAAAGTTTGATGAAGTGACAAAAGTTTTATTTGACAAAGTTATAAATTTATTAGCCTACCAGGAATTTATTAATTAACCTAAATTTTGAACAATGGGGTGTCTTCAACTTTGGTTGACTTCTCTTCCAATTTGTACATAATTAGACTAAAAAATTATCCACTTATATTTGTACAATTAGTTTAGAAATAGATATATTGTACAGCTTTTGAATAAATTATACCGAGCGATCCCCCCTCCCCCCTCACACAGTGCAACCTTCCTCCCTCACCCTCCTTCCGATTCCAGTGACGGGCTGCCAGATTTATAACAATAGAGGCCCTTTTAGTTTTTGGTTCACCTCAGTGTTCAGTCAACTGGAAGAGCTGTTTTCTTATTCCATTGAAGTTTGGTCGTCTAAAAAATTATAAATATATTTTACCTGTAAATACTCAGATGTCTAATGAAAAATTTTTTATTTCATGTTTAGCTTTTTTACTTTATTCATTTTTTAATGGCCAAAAAAATGGCCTATTGGACGGATAAAACCTAGTATTTTTTTACCAATTAAATTATTGTTCAATTTTTTTTCTGTCTGGGCTCGGCTTGGGTCGAAACTCAAATATTTTATTACCAGCTCGGCTTTTCTCGGCTCGACCAGTAAAATCACGACTCTTACACCCCTAATTATTAAACTATGGCTCATGTGTTATGTCTTGCATAGAGGAATTAAACAAAACTCGAATCTCAGTTCTATGACTATGACACACCACCTATACAGTCTAATCTAGATATTATCAATCTCAAGGGACAGAACTGAAAATTTGTCATGACGAGCACAGCAAAACTCATTCAACTGGAAACAAGAAAACACACAGTAAAAGAAATTTAAAGACAAACAAAACAATATGTACTTTGAGAAAAATCTTTGATGCCTTATGGTGCAAAATTAAAATTTAGGCTTGTACAGAGAGCAGTATTACTCTTACTGTAATAATAAGCTTAAAATTACAAATAGGTCTAGTTAAAATGTTATGTCTAAGGCTGCATTTTGGTATTCATCATTTGAAATGTTGCTTGTTTTGTCCTGTTTGTTTTGAAAAAGTTGGTAATTGTAGTCTGCTTATGTGTTGTGATATTGATTAAATCCCTGTTATAGATTTCACCACATTCATTTAAACCGTTTTACTAAGGAAATTGTGTTTCTTTTTGTTTCGGTTATCTATCACCACATGTACACATGTACCGCACAATCCGTCCATTCAACCGAAAACTGATTAAAGTGTCTTGCAATGCAGAATGGAAGGAAGCTTTCATGTTGAGACACAAAAGTTTGTTGTCCTTGTTAATTTTTTTTATGTCAAAATAAAATAATGGAAATATTTTTATGTAGAGGTGAAATTCACTATGTAGAGGTTCTACACGTACAAAACATACACTACACCGAGGATGATTTTACCTATTTTACTAAGAATTCGTTATGTTGAGCTTTGTGTACGGAATATTTGTTATTTAAAGGTGAAATTGCATTGCTTCTCATTGAGAGTCCTAGGGGATTCAAGCAAGGACAGACCTGCAATGTCACTATTGGTGACTTCCTATTTTGTCCCTTTAAAGTATTTTTTATATATTTTACTCAAGGTATAAACATTTTCACTTTAGGTTGACACAGTCAAGAAAAAGGGATATCTCTTGGAATTGGCTGACAGACTCACATGTAAGACCTTAGTTGATCCTGGAGCAAATAAATCCAAATATTCACCAAAACTTACTGAAGAAGATATCTTTAAAAAAGTTAATTCTGAAAGTGGATGGCCCAACTTCAGTCAAGTTTTTATGGTGTCAGCATTGGAAGGACTTGGAGTTGGGGAAGTTATGGTTTGTTATATTTGATTGCATTTTTTAAATAGGCTAAAGTACTCGGACACACACTTTTTTTTTAATGTTTTAGTCATATTTTTCATAGTTGAACTTAATTTACCTATCTGTATGTATAAGAAAAAATAATTTTTGACTATCTGATATTAACAGATTATGTACAAGGATTTGCTAATTTATAGGGAAAACCCACTATTTTTGGTATGATATAATTATAATATGTTCTCTATGGTTGCTCAATCAAATAAAATCTTTCATTACGTCTGAATCATGTGAACTTGTGTAAATTCTGTTTCAAATTTATTTTAGGGTCTTTATTAATTTTAATATACCACTCACATATTATCACATAGCCCAAACCACTAAATACAGCCTCATACTTGGTGTGCATTAAAATATTTTTGTTCTGAGAGGTGAGTAAAGTATATGTTATGTATTAATGTCAGACATAAATTAATTGTGATCCATTAAAATAACAAAATTTCATTGGAAATTTCACTTCTTACGTAGGTTATGTGCAATGTTAATTTTAAATTTAGTTTGAAAGGAAAACTCTCAGTCTTGATTAAAATAATTCTTGAAGGTAATTGTTTGTTTTATACTGATGCTTCTAATTTACAGAGTGATGCAGAGGTTAGTTTATTTATTTTATTGCTCAATTAAAATTTGTTGTATACTAATTCTAAATAAGTCACCTGGTAGCGATGAGTCCTATATTTGGCCATCTGGACACAGTTAAACAAGACAAAATCAGGTAATTGCGGCAGCACTCTTCCACCGCTCTGCATTCAAGGTTGATTTATGAATCTTAAATACTCTAAAACAAGCTCCGTTTGTCCGGGCAAAGTTTTTTTTTCGCTCCAAGGATTTTTGATTTTTTTATTGAATATGGGAGTTTTGGCCACCAGAAATCGATTGGAGCTGGTCCCATAGCTGGGAAAAATCCGGTTTTCGCGCTAGAGCCCTTCAAAGTTTCCATGTTATCCTTATGGAGATTTTATTAATTGAACAAAAATCAGCTGATAACTCTAGATATAAACCAATGTGTTACATCTTTAACCTGTAGTTTAAGACAATTATACCAAAGTGCAGCACCCGTCGGCTTGGCGAGTGAGCGAAGCGAACGAGCTCGTCTTTAAAATGGAAGAGGGCGAGTGAGCGGAGCGAACGAGCTTTGTGTGTTAACGAAATTAATAATTTTACCGAGCCTAAGCTCGGTCCCCCTGGTACTAATTATAAAATATAAGTCTCAGCTCCAGCATGGGATAACTGCTTTTCAGGAAATAAAATTTAAAAAATCAGTCAATATAGAATCGTGTAATTTTTACACAGTGTTTATTTATCTATTCTCATTTATCTATTTTCAAAAGATCCCAGAAAAAAAAAAACTACAAGAGGTTACAATACCTTAATTTATCGTCAACAATCCATACGTCGCTGCAGTGGCGACCGGTTTCGACACTCAGTAGGGTGTCATTTTCAAGCCCAAAAACGTGAAATCTTCACTCCAAAGAGGTCATCAAATGTTTTAAAAAAAACACATACATTGAACACGAACGAGAACACAAAACGAACATACACTACACATGGCCAAACAGTTAATTAAAATTTCACGGCGCGGCGAGTACGAGGTGCGGGTCCGGACTGATTCAGTCCGGATGACTTATGACTGATTCACCATGTGTAGTGTATGTTCGTTTTGTGTTCTCGTTCGTGTTCAATGTATGTGTTTTTTTAAAACATTTGACGACCTCTTTGGAGTGAAGATTTCACGTTTTTGGGCTTGAAAATGACACCCTACTGAGTGTCGAAACCGGTCGCCACTGCAGCGACGTATGGATTGTTGACGATAAATTAAGGTATTGTAACCTCTTGTAGTAATTTACAAAGCAATCCGGAGGCAAATAACAAAAATGAAAAAAAAAAAACCTTTAAAAACTAGTAGAACTTAACTCTGTGTAACAAACGAATACACTAGGACCCTGCTAATCCGAAGTAATTGGAATGGGGTCTGGTTCAAATTATTGTACCCAATTTTCAGATCAACAGAACAGAACGATTGTATCTAAAGTTAACACCTTTACAATAAATATTGTTAACGTCATATTTTTACTGAATTATTCAACAAAGTAAATAAAAATATTTCTACTTTTTAAAATATATTTTTCTAAGAAATACTAAAGAAAACCTTTAAAAAATAACTTGTTGGTCGAGTCACATTTCAATAATATTTTTCTATCTGTTTCTTGAACAGAGTGTCACCAATTTTGGTTGAAGTTTTCTTTTATTTTTCAAAATTAGCAAAAAAATAGCCATCATTAGTTTTTGTAAGACTGTTATTTTGGGTTCTAGCTGTTCCGTAGTAGGGTGTCTTAGCAGGTTTAATTGTTGGAATAAATTACTGTGACCGCTACTAGACATTAAACCATTGATCGCCACTCAATAGATCATTCCCGTTCTCGGAATTTATTTCCTAAATAGTGAGACAGTGGAGCACACCGGTAAACAATACTGATTGAATTCACTAAAATAAACTAACCTTTGACATCATGATACAGTACAACATTTTTGGCAATCCTATACTCTGAAGCTGTGTTTTATTGAGAAACATGTGCTGTTCATATCTGACCCTTTGCATTACCTTTTATTGGAAAAAATTGATTTTATTTCTGCTCTGTGGTTTGGATTATCTTGAAAATTAGATTAACGAGGTTTAGATTACCTTCTTTATCTAGTTTAATCCTAGTTTGCTATTTGCTTTATCTCGTTTATTTAGTTTAGGTTTAAGGTTCTAGTGCTCCTTCTTTGTTACACGAAAAGCACTATAGTCTTACTTATTTCTTTGATGTCTATTGTACAGGAGTACCTTATGCAGTTTGCAAAGCCCGGACACTGGATGTTCTCCGATTCTAAGTTCACCGACCAGAAGCCAGAGAAGGTGATAGTGGACACAGTCAAGGCCAAACTGCTTGACAAGCTCCCTGACGAGATCCCGTACAACGTTAAGGTCCAACTGGAGCTGTACAATGAGCTGAGAGACGGTAAACAGGATACTTGAATGTAAATATATAGTGGTTATCCAACATTTTACAAAAAATCACAAAACTCTTTTTCATTAATAAATATGGCTAATTTTAGTTTAATATCAGAAATTTTTTCCAAAATGTAAAATAAAAATTAAAGATGATTAAAAATTCTTTAAATTGAACAGTTACTAATAATAATAATTTACCAGCTGAATGGCTCTGCTACGGTACCTATTAAACTTGGTATGCCAAAAGTGAGGTTATCAAAACAATAACAAAACTTCTTACAGCTGACTATTTAAAAAACGTACAATTATAACTCAGTATTATAATTCAGTCATTCAGTCATTATTCAGAATTATAATAATACAATTATAATTCAGTTCCGTTCTAGCCACCGATGGGAGCGGGTCGCTTATCTGCGGCGTCCCTTCTTATCTGAACGCCAGTTGTTTCCTGCCCAGTACTAGTTTATGAGCGTATACATGTTTTAATTGATATAATACAATTTAATTCTTTTTCTGTAATAAATCTGTGTTAAGTGCAGCAACATGTCGAAGTGCAACAAGTGTTCTGTGGACTTAGTAGCTAGTGAATTCAGTGTGAGATGTACCGAGTGCCAATCAACCTTTCATGCCTCGTGCACAAGCGGTGGGTCCTCGCAATATTTTACTAAAAATAAATTAAAAACATGGAAGTGTGATGATTGTAAAGTGGACAATGCTTCGCTTGCGTCACTGAAGACTAATGAAGACTCTGAAGACAAAAAATCAATCCTTGAGGCTATAAATGAAATGAAAGGGGAAATCGGGAATAAAGTGGATTTGGTGCAAAATTCAGTCAAACTGTTGGACGTTAAATTTGAAGGATTAAATAATAAAGTATCCCAGATTGGAGAGGAGCAGGCGAAATTACACGCCAGATGCGACGTGTTGGAGGAGGAGCGCAAGCGGCTACAGGACCAAGTCCGCACTCTGCAGTTACAGCAACGAGATACCGATCAACACACTCGCGCTGCTAATATAGAGATAGTCGGTTTACCTCTCACATCAGGAGAAGATATTTACCACATTCTTGGACTGATATCACGAGTTATCGGCGTGAGCTATAAGAAGGAAGATGTTTCCATCGCGCACCGTCTTAAACTATTCTCACAGAAAAAACATCAGCATCCCCCCATCATCGTACAATTTGCTTCTAGGATTGTCAAGGATGCCTGGATTTCTGCTGCTAGAAAGAAGAGGGGCCTACGATCGATGGAACTGTCCCAAGCTCTTCAGCCCAGCTCTATTTACATAAATGAACATTTGACAGCCTACAACAAGACACTTCTTGGTCGAGCTAGGCGCCTGATGAAGGAGAAAAAACTGCACTTCGCTACCTACACCAATGGGAAGGTCATCATCAAGGTCAAAGAGGGAGAAGAGGCGAGAAGAGTCACAGATGTAGAGGAATTGGACTGTTATGAAAATTGACCAATAACAACTCTAAATAGGTAGGCCGGAAATGTTGTAATACTATTAAATTACAAATGCAAACTTAAAAGTATTTCATTTAGTTCTTATAATACTATGCTAGGTGCATATTTTGATTATCTTTGTAAAAGTATCTGAGTTTATAGTAAACTAAAAGTAAAAATTTTCATTGGTAAAATATTTGTTTTCTTTATTTATAATGGAGCACCAGCAGAGCTTAAATTTAAGTTGATTTGCAATAAAAGTAAACGATTGTTTTTGGCCAATATAAAAGTATTTTAATTTAATGAAAGACTAAAAATAATTTACTTACTTGTCAATTATGTTCAATATTGACAACTCGTTAAGTATGACCGTTCTTATATATTCTTCCAGATTTCTTATAAATCCTTTAAATCATGAATATCATGCATTTAATTAATTAGAGGGTATATTATATTAAATTAATCGAGGACATTTTCGTTTATTTATAGCAGTGAAATGAATTTGTTTTGTCAATACAGCAAATCAATATTATGTCTTAGTCAGTTTAAATTACATTTCTATTCAAGTCATTTTGTTTTATACTGTTTAATGAGTGTTATAAATTAGTATTTAAGTAAGTAATCAGTAAATAAGTATTTTAATTAATGAAAGACTAAAATAATTTACTTACTTGTCAATTATGTTCAATCTTGACAACTCGTTAAGTATGACCGTTCTTATATATTCTTCCAGATTTCTTATAAATCCTTTAAATCATGAATATCATGCATTTAAGTAATTAGAGGGTATATTATATTAAATTAATGAGGTATATCGAGGACATTTTCGTTTATTTATAGCAGGGAAATGAATGTGTTTTGTCTAATACAGCAAATCAATATTATGTCATAATCAGTTTAAATTACATTTCTATTCAAGTCTTTTTGTTTTATACTGTTTAATGAGTGTTATAAAGACTATACTAAACTTTTAATATTAATATGCACCATAAACGTATAAAAAAGTTTTGAGTCTTAAATTATTAACAGTCTCAAATGAATTTTTTCCAACTTATTGTAAATAAATTTGTAGCTACAATGGGTATCGTACTTGGTTATTATTGTTAGTTGTTAAGGAACACCTTTATTTTTTTATATTTTTTATTCATGTTTAAAAAACAACATTATGGTGCTCTTTAATGAAGTAAAAATTAGTTAAATGTAAATCAATTTTTTTTATACTACTAATATCTTTTGTTAAACTATTTACCAACATGTTTTAAATTTTTTAATATTAGTATTTTATTCGGTTAGTTGTTTAGTTGATAGTTAATTGATCTTATTATTGTACTTACGCCATTTAAAGTGAAATGTAACACTCTGGGCTGCAGGCTCTGTGCGCGAATGGTTTGGTTAGATGAGGATGAGAGACAATTTGAGTTTTTCTTTTCCAATAACTCGTGTCTTGAATTACAAACATTTACTGAGTATAATCAATTTTATGATGAATGTTCTACAGGTCGGAACAGTTTAAAAATCTTTCATTGCAACATAAGAAGCATCTTGAAAAACATCGATGACATTTTGGTCAATATTAACTTAATTTCTGTCAAACTAGATTTAATTGTCCTAACGGAATGCAGACTGACTGGGGGGGAAGCAATTACTATAGACGGTTTTGACATGCACAAAACAAGCACTCGACGAAACCAAAATGACGGAGTTGTTGTATTTGTAAACAAACTACTTACTCCTACTGTTTCACAGATTTCGCTTGGTGATGTTTATGGCTTGAGTTTAGACTTTGAAATACTAGATGCACATTTTAATTTACTAGCAATCTACAGAACTTTCGACAGTAACATTGATCAATTTTTAGTTGGACTTGAACATTATTACGATCATATTCATAAGAGCAAAAGTTGCATTTTTTTAGGAGATATAAACATAAATATCCTTGACAGTGACACGGTCTCGAATACCTATTTAAATATACTATTGGAGGCTGGTCTTTTTAAGTGTATAGACAAGCCAACAAGAGTTACGGAAAATAGCATTTCATGTATAGATCATATATTTGTTCGTTTCCATGACATGGCTAGAGTTAAATCGGCTGTTTTACATACAAGCATAACGGATCACTACAGCACGGCACTCACGATTACGGCGACAGGTGACTTGGACTCTGACCCGACTGATAACGATAACGCCACTGTTACACGGACTTCCTTAAATTACGCCTTATTAACACAACATCTGACCGACTCTGACTGGGCATCTGTTTTAAATAGTACAGACGTAAATTCCGGTTCTTTAATATTAACAGATACAATTAAAAAATCCATGGAAAACTCTAAAAAACTATTAAAGATTACGACTAGAAATAAACGGTTAAAACCTTGGATCACTTTTGATCTGGTAAATGAAATCCGGCGTAGAGATAGGTTAAGCAAGGAAGTAAAAAAACACCCATTTAATATTAACTTAATAAATGCCTACCGCGAACTTAGAAGAAATTTGAGTGCATCCTTAAAACTAGCTAAAAAGAATTACTATAGAAGGAAACTTGATGAATGTCTAAAAGACCCGAAGTTATTTTGGGGTATTATCAATGAGCTAAGTGGTAGATCTAAACGTAAAGATAATTTCCCAATAAAAAAGTTCTTAACCCTCAATAATTCAGATGTGGGAATCACTTCATATAAACAAATTGCTGATGAATTCAATAAGTTTTTTTCTGCGGTAGGACAAAACTTAGCAAGTAAAATCGATTCCAGCGGTGAACCAGTTGTGAACGATGCCGACTATAAAACCGACACCACGTTCACTCTTCAGACTGTGACTGAAAAAGATGTTATACGACATGTACTTGGACTTCGGGGAGGGTCTGCCCCTGGATGTGATGGCATAACGGCACAAATATTTAAGGATAATATTAATGTTCTATTGAAACCACTATTACATGTGATTAATCTAAGTCTGACTCAGGGCATTTTCCCTAACTCCTTGAAAATAGCAAAAGTTATCCCCCTCTTTAAATCTAATGACTATGCAGACAAGAATAACTATAGGCCCATCTCTATGTTAAATATTCTTTCTAAGCTCTTAGAGAGAATAGTAAAAGAACAATTAGTGCTGTATTTACAAAAAAATAATATTATATGCGAGCGTCAGTATGGGTTTAGACAGGATAAGAATATAACAGATGCACTTTTTGATGTTTGCAGTGAAATTAATAATTCAGTTTCTAATAAAAAACGATCTATGCTAGTTTTCCTCGACTTGAAAAAAGCTTTTGACTCGGTAGATAGAATTAAATTATTAAATAAACTAAAATATATTGGCATTAGTGGGAACGCTTATGCGTGGTTTAGCAGCTACCTTAGCGACAGGGTACAGTGTGTTTCCTTGTCTGGGGTGGAGAGTGATCTCTTACCTGTTGACTATGGAGTTATTCAAGGTAGCACGCTTGGCCCTATTTTATTTTTGATTTATATAAACAACATATCGAAACTTGATTTATATGGGAAAATCTATTTGTTTGCCGATGATACACTAATTTTTCTGGATGGTAATGATTGGAACGAAGTCCGTCAAAAAGCAATGTATGATCTTGGATTACTGAAAAAATGGCTAGATCAAAATATCTTATCGTTAAATATATCTAAGACTAAATTCATGCCGTTATCTCTTAAACGAATCTCAGATTATGAACTTCAGAATTTAATCATTCATTGCTGTACTGACCCTCAGGGAAATAATTGTCCTTGCGAATCAATTGAGAAAGTTTCGTCCTATAAATATCTAGGAGTTGTTTTTGACTTTCGTTTAAAGTGGGGTGAGCACATTGATTTTTTAAACAATAAGTTAAGGAAGTATATTTTTGCATTCAGGCAGTTGGGTGAAATACTGAATATAAATGAATTAAAGTTAGCATATTTCGCATATGTTCAATCTATTATCAATTTTGGCATTATAGCCTGGGGTGGATCGTTTAAATCATTACTCCAGCCTATAAGCGTATGCCAAAAAGCCATATTGAAAGTTGCTTTCAAAAAAACAACAAGATACCCTTCTGACGCTCTATTTACAGAAACCCAGATTCTTCCTATCAGACATCTTTTTATAAAAACTCTTCTAATACACATTTATAAAAATTTCAACAATATATTTTCTCCGGTCATACACTCTCATCACACCCGTTATGCACAAAATGTTGGAATTCATTCTATTCAGCTTCAGAAATCTGTTTTAACAACAAATCCCTTCTATATAGCTCAAACTCTTTATGTAAATTTATGCCACATTTTCCCAAACACTCCAATTTTCCGTTTGCCAACTCTTTCTAGATTTAAAAATAAAATTAATGCCTGGTTGATAACAGTCAGTCTCGAAGATGCTGAAACTCTTATCGTCACAAGGTATGGGCAGACCTGACCCTTATCTTTACCTCCCCCCCCACGGACAACCACTACATAACAATAACTTCCAATTTTTTAAACACGACCATTCTTCTGTTGTACTAGTTGCTATTAAATTGTTCACATTATTAAAAAAAAAAAAAAAAAAATCTAAAATATTACATCTTTGTAGTAAATCTTTTGCCCAACACTTCGATACATTACTGCAACACTGTCCGACCTTGTATAACATATTATCAAGCTAAATAGTAACATTTTTTATTAACAGTCAAGTTTTTTTTTTCCTCAGATAACTTATGAAATTATTTAATTTCCCATCTAAGAATATCTTATTAACGAGTCCACGCACAGGCTTTTATGCCCATGTGGACTTTTTCTTTACCAAGGTGATTCCAAATAATGTTATTAATGTTATTATGTTGTTATCATTAAGTGTTCTGGAATCTTGTATTGTATTTATATTTTGAGGAATAAATTCTTTCATTCATTCATTCATTCATTCATTCATTCATTCATTCATTCATTCATTCATTCATTCAACTGAATTTTACCATCCCATAAGAATTGCATTGGCCTTACACTTTAAAGTTCTACAGGATCTAGACCTAAGGACTAAGTGTCCGTACCAGAACTCATACCTTGAAACCAATGAAACTCTGCAAATGTTTCGATCAGCGAGTTTGAAGAATTAAAACCTGAAACTGCCAGGATTTTTCACATCAATATATCCAGAACAAAGAAACCATAACGATCAATAATTTGAAAAATATGTCAGCCTACTGACATCGTCAGCGGTCATCTATATTTACTAGTGTGTGACAAAATTACGCAATTCTTTTCAATGTATAATAAAATAAAGAATCCCATTGGCCAGTTACAAGTGAGCTGCTTTGAAAAGCTAAAATAAATACTTCGGTATGATGAGACGATCCGAACAACGAAGTATATCGTTGGCTTGCAGTTTGCAGAACAACAGAAGCCTCGAATACCGTAACGATGTGAAGTAGCGTTGTTATTCTACATTTAAAGCCAAATAATCTAATATTTTCGGAGTATAACTGAATGTTTCCCTAAAATCTCTAGATCTATTCAATTGTTAATTTTACCATTAAAAATGCTTAGTTAAAATTTTATTTCAGAGATAATCGTTAGAAAATAAAAAAAATTATGTTTAAGGATGAAGGATGATAAACCATTGCATTAAAATATTCCATGCAAGTTGTGGCTGGTTGTAAATAAAACTAAAAGTATCATGTTTGTTTCTACTTATAGAAGAAGCCCTCTAGTCCGTTCTGGGTAGTTTGGCCGCGGTCCTACGGGAATGAAACATTTGGCTGTGGACGATTCCCACCGCTGGAGTACACACGAATCACTGGTTCGATGTACAATGTTTAATCTCTTAACTTTCTCAGTTTAATTACCGATTTCCGTTTCAAAAGTCTTCTGAGATATTGTGCTTCTCTACCGTTTTTGATCAAGATCTTTATTTGCTACGTTTTTGTAGAATGGAAGTTAAGGTCATTTAGACAGATAATCTGTTGCTATTGTGGCCCCATTTCTAAGTTGGACCTTCTTCTTTGACAGCCGATATGAGACTATAATATACTATTGGTATTAAAGTTTATCAAACACAGTTTCATTGCTAGCGACAGATTTTCTATTGTCTGATTGTCATTGTGGCCCTCTTACAACATCTGAAAGAATAAATTATGTTTGTTAAAAGTCAATAACAAACCATTTATTACGACGTGAGTACTCTACCCTTCGTAGGTAATTACACCCTAATAGATAATTTTTCATACACACTTTAAAATAGGTTTGTGTTTAAGTAGTTTAATAAACCACTGGTTAATCCTTCCATTGAGAAATATGGAAGTTGTGATGGAGTCAGGTTTGAAAACAATCTTCATTTGGTTCTGACTCCCCAATTAGTTTTTGGTTATAAATTTGTTGAGTATTTTTTATAATTTAGAAATGAGCAACAATGTGAAAAACCCAGATAGAAGGTGTGATGCTATAGTGTATTGTTTGTGCAGGCACGATAATGGCGGTGGTGCTAATAACGTGTCCGACAATACGCAGTGAGCGGATGGTAATCAAGCAGGTCCGCCGCCTAGCACAGGACGTGGAGGCGGAGCTACGGAGTGTGTTCCTCACACAGGTCCTGGTCAAGCTGGCCGTGCAAGCCGCGGACAAAAAATAAGTATGGCGACTGACAATCTTGTTATGATTTAGAACTTTTTATTTCAGATACTCGATTGTGTTTTTACAGTATAATGTGCAACACTACAGTATATTCTAAAATTATTTGTCCCGGTAGTACATTCTCATACACTATTTAGACAAAGCATTTTGGATAGGCTGTGTGAGTGGCCTACACTGTGTGTGAACTGTGTGTGGACGATTTACTCTTTGTAGTTTTTATGAAACTAATAACTAGTTAAAACATTAAATAAAAATAACTTGATTGTAATTTAGTAATTAGTTTTCTTATCTGAATTATATCCACTATACATATACATACACAACTTAACATCCCACTATTACCAACAAATCTAATCAAACTTTCAAATCAAATCCTATTGAGTTATCAATATCTTTTATTTTTTTACTTTTCCTTCAATTTGCTGACTAAAGCCACTTCCGCACTGGCCGAACATTCATGGCAAACTTGGTCGGTGAATATAAAAAATCAAAAAACATTCCTAACGAACAATTACCAGCCATATGATTTGCATTCTAAAAGTATAGCAACAAACAAACAAAAGTTCAAATGAACTTTGTTCAACAAACATGTTTGGTCAGTGCGGAAGCGGCTTATAAATAATTAATTTTTGTACACTTTAATTGATTAGATTTTTCCTTTAAACATGTAATGACTTGGGATATGGAAGCATATGGTTTATTTCAACGGACCAAGTTACATTTAAATAATGGAATTAGTTTATTTCTCAAGCAGTGTTTGCCAAAAAAACATTTTAACTCCATATAAATGAGCTACGATTTTAATTTATGCTTTGTTATGTTTTTAAATGATCTGCAGTACATTATAGAATTCGTTCCCAGTGATTTCAAGCATCACACATTCCGGGGAAACGCAGGTCTGTGTGCTTCAAGTTGTCGTTTATCCACTGATCAGCTCTTTTATTCAGCTCTGGTGTAAACTCCTCTACCCATCCTCCTGTTTTACCTACATGAAAAAAAATTGAATTAGTTCATATTTTTACTTATAAAAAGCAAATTCCCGACTTACCACTATTTCTCCAACTTTTCATTGTCAAAGAGTTCCTAAATTTAGTAAAATGGTTCAATTGGCCCAAAGTAGAAAAACACTTTTGATCGCAATATGACATTAGGGCACCAACCCTCTGGTTTTAAAAAGCCCTAAGTTATCCTTATATCTTGTGTACACTACAGTAGAACCTCCCTTTTGTGACCTCCCAATAATCGACTCCTCCCGATTTCCGACTTAGCGTTCTACCGTTTATATGTGATTTCCGCGCTCCCGTCTGTGCTGAGCCTGACAAAACGTAAACTGTTCGTTATTTGTAGAGACAATTATGAATAAATATTGTCATTCTTCAGTTTTACACATATTATAATGTTTAGATTAGTGTGTTAAACTCACAATAAAGTTGTATTACAATACTGTATAGCTGTTTTTTCTACCTTGGAAATGCATTTCATTTGCTTCTAATATCCGACATTTTGGCTGTTCCGATTATGACCCGGTCCATCATGGTTGGATATTGGAGGTTCTGTATGTACAGTCGTGTAATGAGCATAGTGAACAAGCTAATCCTAGTCTTATTTTTATAAAATAAACCCCTTCCTCTTAACTTTCTGTGGCAAAGCTTGTGTACAGTTTTAGATAATTTAAGTATAATGAGCTCATGTGTAAAATAAATTGTGGGTTTAAATGATAATAATGATAAATGATGCATTCATGAAAATTCATACATCATGTATGTGCTATGAATATTAAGCTGATATTTTTTAATATTAACATTTTCAATGATAATAGCTTGACCACATTTTATTTGGTTTCAGACCTTTACGAATGAATCCCTCTTCTCCCTCAATCAAAATTCCAGCTTCTTTGAGTGGTTGGTAGTTTACTGCTGGATTCTTTCGGAAGTTGGAAATATCCAGGAAGTTGGCCAGCTTGTCTGTGTCTTCGGGTGATAGTTGGTGACCGAGAAGAAATTCAGAGACTCGATTGATCGTCTTCTTTAAGTCCTGGTAAAGCAAAGAGTTTTTGTACATAATGTAAATATAATCTTATATTGTTAGTTTTGGTTGAATTAAACCAAATTTGTGACTGAATGAGCTAAATAAATGTTTTCCCCTTTTTTATGAATCTTCATGATAAAAGAACAATATATTACATTATGATCGGAATGAACTTGGAAGCTTCAATTACAATCAAGAATTGGCCTTTAGTTGCCAGGTGTATCTCTTGTATAATCGCTTACAGAAATTAAAATCTTTCTACATGTATCACTCATTTTGTGACACACTATAAAAACCAAATACAGTAAATCATTCCAACACTTTAAACAAGATAAGTTACATTTTTTATTGAAGTACAGGATTGTACTTGAGTGAGAGCGAGCAAGTGTTAAGGATAGCCACGTCAGTCATGTACACTTAGCGACCAAGGAATACTATAGACTGGCAATCCCTATCCTTTAACATTGATAGGTGTTGAAGCCACTTTCTATAGTTCCACATAGGTGCAACTAGCGGGTCTACTGCTCGCGACGGGCGCAAATTTTAATTCGCCGCGTTTCATTAACACTGTAAAAAAATATAGTTATAGTCAAGATAAAATTTTGATATTTTAGTATGATGAACATTACTATATAACGGTGCCTATGGTAATGTTTTTATATCAAAATTAAAATAATAATACGAAGAAAAAAATACAAAATTATAGCAAAGCACTTTTGTTTGAAATTCATGACATTAAAAAGTTAGTAAGCGAGGAAGTTTTTTATTTATTGGTCAGGTGAATTTTGTCAGCGGGAAAGTTGTTGGAAAAGACTTAAATCGCAACTTTGTAATTTAAAATTTTTTTGTAGAACGCTTCGTTTCGGTTTTATTCTAATTCAAAGTTAATAGTTTAATTGCCGACGGGCCGGCTGCCGCGACCCGTGCCGCCGCGCCGTTCGGAGCACTTGTCGCACGTATACAACTTTGATAGTTTATTACTTTATTATTATTATTTTGTGGATTATTATTTTTTAAAGGTTATTGTATCCAAAATAATTACTGCAACACTTTATTATTGAATAATGAAGGAAAGACATTAATAAACAAGAAAAACATTTCTTTGAAAACAACAAAATGTAATAACAAAATTTAAATATGTATGATTTTAAAAATACATAGTTATTTAAAACAAAACAAAAATAAGCTTATACATGGGCTTAATATCTAGTTTCTTATTATGTTGTTATAATAAGAAACTAGATATTAAAAAAAAAAATACATTCAAATATATGGTGTATTTTTAATTGAAGTATTAATTGATATTTGATACTGTAAATTTTACTAAGATATTTGTTAGAAATAAAAACTGTTTGTTTTTAAAACAGAAAAAATAGCCTCCCTTATTGACTGTATAACATGGCTGTTAAAACTTGCCTATCAATATTTTTACAAACAAATTATTTCCACAAAAATAGTTAATATTCAGCAACTTTATGATATAAAAAAGTTTTGAACAGTAAAGGTTTAATTTTACCCCCTTCCCCTAAAAAGTAACCACACTTATCATAATAACAAATGATCTGGTAATATCAAATGATGTTGCCATGCACCAAAAAGTTGACAATTCTGACACTGTTTCGCACACGTGTCTTAAATTTAATAAGCGTCGTGTAGGCCTATTGCTGTATGTACTGGTTGTGTCAACATTTAGTTGTCCATATGCCGTATGTCTAAATTGTGTCGGTAGTTAGTATTCAGTAATTTAGTGACAATCTATAGTTTTATGGTTTATCATGGAAGGAAATCGTATAAACGGGGACGTCCACGTACACGCCCAATAAAAGATCAAAATCTTATCATTCAGTTGGAATTGGCGTAGGCTACACTTCGCAGCTAAGCTAATGGCTTTCCATCGTAAAACATTTTGTAAATAGTTTTAGGATTTCTTAATTCCTAATTATTTGACGAAACCCCAAGTCATAGTGATGGATAACGCTTCTTACCACAGTATAAAATCCTCGAAAAAGCAGAAATAGTGTATTTTATCAAACAAGTTAAAGCAATACAGTATTTCGTATTTTGTAATAGTTTTGTAGTTAACATAAATAGAGTGTATAGTAAACATTAAGTAGACAGTGATAAAATGTTAAAGTATAGTGCAGTTTCAACAGTGGGTGTAAGTTATTAACTAACTGAGCAAACTGAAAAACAAATATACCGTAGGCCTAAAATAAATTGATTAGTTAGTAGCTATTTAACACATTTGCAGCTAATCAACTACGTGCCTGTGAAAAGAAACACCTACCGTTTTTTCTTAAATTATTATTGCACCCGTATGCGACACAATAAAGCATCGTTAATCAAAATTACTCAGAGCGCAAGAGTAGTCGCTGCAATGACAGTGACCGTTCATAACCGCTCGACGCTGGGTATTGTGCGACGCACGCGCACTCACGTGCCTGTCTCCCCTCCACCATAGGTGCAGCCCGGCTTCAATCCGCGAGCCACATTGCCAGTCTATAGTATTCCTTGGTCGCTGTGTACACTTCATGTATGTCTCATTAATATGATATAATCAACTTCACTGATCCATATTTTCACAGATCCTGCTGAATTAACCCTGAGTACTATGGCATGGCTAGTTTAAAAAAAAGCTTGAGATTAAAGTATAAATTTATATTTTAAATTATAATTTTGGCTTGACCCTAAAAAACCTAATCCAGTTAACAGTCATCCAATTCTGGTTTTTGTCATCTTAAACTACTTTTTTCTTCAAAATAGTACCCAAACAAGAATTTTTCTGTGAGCAATTACTAAAAAAATTGCTAAATAACGCTGAAACCACACCTACAATATATAAAATTAATTGTATGACAACCCTTTTAGACTTTATTAAACTCTGTATAATTTTGCAGTTACTGTACTTACTGTGAAATTTTAGCGAATTTCCCTATAGGGAATACGCTATTACGGTAGTAGTCATGGTAAGACCTAAGCCCGGGACCACTTTACTTTTTCATTTTGAGGTCCCCAGAAGCCAAAAACACCATTCGTTCATTTTCATATATATGTATATATATATCTATCTATCTATCTATCTATCTATCTATCTATCTATCTATCTATATATATATGTGTCCGTGGTACCGATAACTTTTGAAGGGAACCTCCGATTTTGATGAAATTTGGTATGAAGGTGTAAGACCAGGTCTATTTTCATGAGTTCGCGAACCAGCATTGTCGGGTTATGGGAACGGGGTTTTATGGGGTTTCAAAGGGGTCAAAAATGGGTTTTTGGCATTTTTCGACCTCAATTTTCAAAATTCATCAATTTTAACTGAAACCATTTTAAAGAGCTTAAAAAAACAAACAATTTGGTATTTTGAATTTTCATCTTAGCATAACTGGTTACGGGGAAAATCCAAAAATGTGTTTTCCATGTTATTCTTATGGGAAATCAAAATAACCCTATATCTTGCTTATTTATTGACATAACTTAATCAAATTTGGTATGTACATTATCTAGATAGGGCTTAACTTATAATTGCTTACAAAACCCTTATGGCGGCAAACCTACATACTCACCCCCATGGGGTTTATAGGGAAAATAAAAAATTGCCAGAGCTTAATACAATTTTGTGTTTACATTCACCAATTATTGATTAACTTAGATTTTCTAACAACACCCCATGGCAGCAAACCTACATACTCGATCCTATGGTGTTTTTACGGGGAAAGTAAATAATCTGAAATTCCACTGGAAATTCGCTGAGTACGCAGGTCTGCTGCGACGGGGGTATTATAAAAATTGTAACTATTACTTCTTACAAACTGTGCTCAATTTTACAATTACCGGTACATAAATATAAAAACCGACCTTATTCATTTCTTCGTAGAAAAGGAAAAGCACATTTGGGTGGTTCCTTAACTTCCAGCCTTCATTGACATGGGACCAGTATGGTGTCCATAGATCTGCGGTAGAAAAAGTCAATTGAAAGTAACAAGATTTTTAAATAAAATTAATAATAAGAAATAAATAAGAATTTAAGTAAGACAAAATTAAATAAAAAATGTCTGTTATAGCAAAGCCAGGACTTGGCTGTTCTCTTTACCACTAACTCTCAAATAAATCAAGATTTAAATGACTAGAATTAATTTCAAAGTACTTTTCCAAACACAGTTTAAAATAAATCTAGCTTAAGTCAATGTTAAACACATGTCAGATTATGATTTAAACTAAAATTTAAGCCTTAGGGAACTTTTCTCCAACTCATTTAAAAACATAAACTCAAGTTTAACCCAATTGTGCCCACTGTCGACATTTTTCGACGCTGTATTTTAATTTATGAAAGTCCATGGAATTTTAGGTTTTTAATGATTCAAATTGGCATTTTGGAGTGAAAATATAATTATCTTTCGTATTTGAAGGCCGTAGTGGCACACACACAGTAAACAGAAGTAAAAAGTAGCAAAATCAGTGTTGACCAAGGTGCAACTCTCAAAAAATTAACCGATCCCGTGAACTTCCACGCAAGCCTGCCACCGTTTATTTTACGTGGGCCCTCCCACCAACTTTGCCACAGATCGGCTAACCCTTTAAGAGTTGCACCACCAGGTCAGGGTTTGATCGTGAGCGGATTCGAACCCGCGCCGACGCAGACATCCTGGCCAAGGATGCCTACATTGCCTACGCCTTAGCCATCTGAGCTATCACGACCGGCAGCCTAGACATGAGAATTTGGGTTTTGAATGGTGCGCGCCCCTAGCGGGAAAGACTGTAGGCCGTTGGTATGCGAGTTTGCCACAAGAGCGCAGCGCTAAGCCACTTCACCCAATTCGCAACAAACAATTTGGGCATAAATGGGTTAAACCAAAGTTGGCCAAAGTCAATATATTGATATAAACTATTTTGTTTTAAACCTATTAGGACAAAAATGCCTATTAGGCCCTTAATGTTGTAATTTCTTTAAGAAATTAAAACAATTTTTAAATCTGAAGTAACTTCAATAACGATGATAATGATTATAACCTGAAATAGATGATAAGCTGTAATGTATGTGGAATTTTGTGTTTTTAAAGTAATGTAAAAGGTAACTCATGTAATATAATTTTTTTCTCAATGTGAATTCTTTTGAAGAAAACTTTTGAGTTTTTGTGGGTGTATATATATTGCCAAGAAATGAATCTTGGTATTTAATTCAATTTATTAAAAATTATATTTTACAATAGTAGGATTTTCTTGAAAAAAAATAATTGAAGAATATTTTACTTGCCACTTGATTAAAATTATCACTCGAAATAAAATAGGCAAGAGTCCGCTAGTCTAAACAAACCCTCACAACTATTGAAGCTTCCACATTAGGTGGATTTGTGTTTCTCGTTTTTAACTAATGTACAATTTACATGTTAAATATATTATTTAAACATTAAACAAATTTTAAAATAATTATAAAGTAAACATGTTTATTGAGTGCTTTTTGCTAAGGTTAGGTTAATTGAGAGTTATATAATGTGGATACATCTATGTATGTGGAATTTTGAGTTTTTTAGACTTCCATTGAGGGAAGAAAATGCTCTGAATCTTTCTGTGAAATCTAGGCCACTCTTTACACTAAAACGAGTAATGTGCCAAATACTCTAAATTTAGAGTATTTTTATGGAGTATTTTAACTCATCTTGATGTTTAGAAAAATACTTGAAATTTGAACCAGTATTTCTTCCTGATCCTTTCGATATTACTCTTCCTGCTTTTTGGATAAGACATAGATCAACTTTCTAGACCTTTCATCCTTGATATTTTGCTTTTCTATGGTCTGTTAAAAGATAAAATTACTAAAGGGTCTCTTGTTATTATCCTCTGGCCTTGGCCATCCGACTTTGTTTTGAGTATCATATTGGTGGACCTCAGTGAAATCCTGTTACGAGTTTTAATAGAACCGTAGACCTTTTGAACAGAAAATAAGGAGGATAATCTACTGAACATAATAAGTACATATGGAACAGAAATTTGGCAAAAAAGCCATGACGGTAAATGTTTGATCTATAAAAAAAAAATAATAAAATTGGTGTCGGCATTAAACCTAGAGAAAATTTCATACCGTACAACATTAGGATGGTACAGTAGAACTTCGAAAAAGATAAATCAAGATTATCTATTGAACCAAAACAAACTAAAACAAATTAAAATGTCAGTAAGCCACTCACTAAGATTTTTTTCAAAGTAGTCCCAGTACTTGGCGAAGTCTCCCTTGTAGCCTAGTGTGCGAATAAGTTTATGGAGGTGGTAAAATGACACTGCAACATCCTTTGGATTCCTTGCCACATAAAGAACCTGAAATTATTAGAAGTCATACTAATTAATTTTAGTATAATCACTTATAAATTCATTTAAGTAATTACCCTTGATATTATAAGAACTTTTCTCATGGGAAAAAATCTTTTATAGAATATTTAATAATTAATATTTCTAATATGTCAGCTTATTTTTTTATGTAAATTGAGACAATTTATTCTATTTGGAATATAATACTGAACTAAATCTGTAATCACTTAAAATTTTGGAAAATTTTCATAATTTTCAAAAGTATTTTCTGTGAAACCACATCACTTGCTATACAGGGTTAGGCAAAAGTCTGGACACCCCCAGTTAACTTTTTAACGCGTTGCAGTAGGAAAACCAAACTCGGCACATGTTTACAACATCAAAATCTGCACTTTTTCATCAACTACACAACTTTGCCCCTGCCCCCAAAATGGGGTATTTTTCGGGCAGCCCCAAATTTTCAAATGTAAACCCCTATCGAGTGACCCCTCATTTCAAATGGTGTATCAAGAGAAATTAAATGGCGGAAACCGGAGGTCGATATCTCGACCCTAACCAAAATGACAGCCATTTCAAAATTTGAGATGGGCAAGCAAGTATAAGTCTGGACACCCCCAGTTAACTTTTTAACGCGTTGCAGTAGGAAAACCAAACTCGGCACATGTTTACAATATCAAAAACTGCACTTTTTCATCAACTACACAACTTTGCCCCTGCCCCCAAAATGGGGTATTTTGGGGGCAGCCCCAAATTTTCAAATGTAAACTCCTATCGAGTGACCCCTCATTTTAAACGGTTTATCAAGAAAAATTGATGGCACAAACCGGATGTCGATATCTCATCTCTAACCAAAATGGCAGCCATTTTAAAATTCGAGAAAGGTAAATTGACTTGTTGAAATTAAATCGAAAATTAGCTTTTTTAGAATTGAGAATATCTGGAATTATTTTAGAATTGAACCTACTAGTTCATTTCTGCTACTAGTTATTTCTGCTTCAATTCTAAAATAATTCAAGAAATTATAAATTCTAAAAAGCTATTTTCCGATTTGATTTTAACAAATGTCAATTTACCCTTCTCGAATTTTAAAATGGCTGCCATTTTGGTTAGAGATGAGATATCAACATCCGGTTTGAGCCATTCAATTTCTCTTGATAAACCGTTTAAAATGAGGGGTCACTCAACAGGGGTTTACATTTGAAAATTTGGAGCTGCTCCCAAAATAGCCCATTTTGGGGGCAGGGGCAAAGTTTTGTAGTTGATGAAAAAGTGCAGTTTTTGATGTTGTAAACATGTGCCGAGTTTGGTTTTCCTACTGCAACGCTTTAAAAAGTTAACTGGGGGTGTCCAGACTTATACTTGCTTGCCCATCTCAAATTTTGAAATGGCTGCCATTTTGGTTAGGGGCAAGATATCGACCTCCGGTTTGCGCCATTTAATTTCTCTTGATAAACCGTTTAAAATGAGGGGTCACTCGATAGGGGTTTACTTTTGAAAATTTGGGGCTGCCCCCAAAATACCCCATTTTGGGGGCAGGGGCAAAGTTGTGTAGTTGATAAAAAAGTGCAGATTTTGATGTTGTAAACATGTGCCGAGTTTGGTTTTCCTACTGCAACGCGTTAAAAAGTTAACTGGGGGTGTCCAGACTTTTGCCTAACCCTGTATGTTTGTGCATACAATACAAGTAAAGAGTTACATTCCAAAACACCCCAACACATCTTACAAAAAATTATCCTGATACTTGGCCATTCAGTTTTTAACCACTTTTCTTCATCTCTTAAACTCGAATGTGACATTAAGAAATTTAAAAGAAAATTAAAGGAAACACTAATTGGAAGAGTATATTCCAAACACCGCCAGAAGTTTTTTAATGTCTCATAGTCATCTCTGTTACTTTGCTTATGTAATTGTATGACCTTGTCGAACAGCAAGAATAGGTTTATAAATAAAACTCTATTTCATTCTTATTAACCTTGCCTTTGTTACCATGAAATTAACTGGAACCGATCACGGATATGAGACCATGATAATGTAACTTTACAACGCAATACCTTGCAGCCAACTTGCAGGAGGTTTCTCGGCAGAAGGCTGAATGGGAGATGAGTCTTGATGAAGCGTGGTCCTAACATTTCCTCCAATATCTGATACCCAGGCTTACTCAGCTGTTCCACTAGTTCAACTTTTTTAGGGTCGGATGCGTTCTCCTGCATAAATTCCTTCTTCGTCTCATCATGGATGCATGAGCTGAATCTGCAGAAACCAATATTAATTTTTAAAAAGCAACACTTACTTTTGTGCAAGATTATGTTTTTTTTCTTTTTTACTTATGTTAATTTAGAGATTTTAAGTAAAAAAAAACCATGAAATTATGTTGCCTTAAATAATCAGTGCCTAATGAACTGAAAATATTTGACAGTAGAGTATTTATAATATTATCACAAGAGTTTTAGGAGTTAATAATAAAAAGCAATATAATTATGATTCTCTTTTTTTAATTGAAAACTTATAGAAGGAAGTAAATCATGTAAGTTAAGGAAGTAATTTAAAATTTTTGGTTTTAAGTTTAAAGGAAATCAGAGGAGAAAATTAAACAAAGTTGCAATATATGCTCCAGCCTTATCTATACATTCTCAAAAACTTACGTGAATAAACACAATTGTGTATATAGTCATTTTTCAACTAAACACTCATGTTGTTGCTGTTGTTGTTGGTGGATAAGGAGACCCCCGGCCGAACTGTTAAGCACGTCTGCCTCTAATAGGCATTTTGCAATAGCCCCGGAAGGATGGGATATTGAAGGTAAAGAAAGGGTGAGAGACGGGACATCAGACGGCCGTTTGACCTTTCAGAGGGCCAACCCCTGTGTACTGTGACAACGGTCCGCTCTGCCCTCTAAACGGCCAACCAACCGACTGTCCACTCATGTTCCAGCTAGGGATTTACATGCCCGCTGCATTCCTCACCCCCCCGCTGTCTAGAACATATGTTCCACCTAAGGGTTTACATGCCCACTGCATTCCTCACCCCCCGCTGTCTTAAACATGAAAGGATTATGAAGGAAGGGAAATTGTCATAGTGGACAGCCAAAAGACTTACCACAGTGTTATGACAACTTTGTTTGCTGTACACAATTTCAACTTCGCAACTAGTATAAACCAGTTTTAAAGTTGTCCTGGGATTAAACACTCATATTTATGGTAAACAGTATCAGACGATAGTTTTCCTATTTCTTTAAGTTAAATATTGAAGAGGTGTAGTATTGTGTGTACGTCTATTGAAGCGCTTCAAAAATATAACCTCTATACGTGACAAAGTTAAAAACACGCAATGCTATCAGTTATTTTAAGATTTCTCTGTTGTGAAAACTAATTCTAGTTTATCAAAGCTCTGTTGGTTTAATTTATATTCAAAACCTCTTAATTTTTTTACTTTTTTTAGTACTTAAAAGTTTTATTTTGTTTTTCTAAATACCCAAAAAAATTTATGAATTTTTTCAAACTTACTCAAGAAAAGGAAAACGTTCAGTTAGAGGCTTTTGTTTTGCGGTTTCAAAATCCAAACTGTTTGCAATCAACCACACCATTTCTTGGGTCCATGTGGTACCTAAAAAATACAAAAAATATATTATTTATTTTGAAATATGTCGGTTTTATATAACTTTATTCCAAAATAATCAAAGTCGTAGCCAGAAAAAAATTTTGAGGGGGGTTTGAGTTCCGCGGTTAAAGGAAGTAACTTAACTCCTAAACATTAATTTTAGAAAAATTCTTATAATCTAGCCCTAATGTTAAAGTAAGTAAGAAATTTTAGATATTTAAATAGTATATTTAATTATAAAATATTATTAAATAAGTATAACCCAAAAAAGACAGCATAAATTATTAAACGAACTAAATTATTATTCTTCTTTTTACTTCAAGCTTGCTAACTTAAACATTACTGCGAGATATAGTAACAATAACATATACCTAAATTGGATTAATTTTCAACACAATAAATACCACTTTATACCTAAGCACTTGTTATAAGCATATTTTCACTCAGTCCTCAGTTTATAAAAATCAGTTGGTTCTTAACAAAATGAAAAACTAAGACATCTTTCGTCGGAATTCTGCCTCTCCCTGTAAATGAACATCAGTGCTATGCCCACAAGAAAATATTTACAAAAAAAAAAATAATAATAATAATAATAATGGCTTGTCTTTCCTAAGGAGGTTATATCATTGACTTTGTACACTAACTCACGTTAGTGTACATAGTCAATGGTTATATTCTATACTGGAGACAGCACACAATTGTGCCGCTGATTTGCTTATGTTGGTTGCACTGAAGTACCAAATTAAATTACTTGCCGAAATGAACGAGTCAGCCAAAATGGAGTCAAACGAATTGAGAATCAAATCTTTTATTTTACATATCAGTCACAAATTCACTTTTACATCAATTTACTTTTAGAGCAGCTCAAGATAGTTACAGATAATAATAGAACAATTAATTAATTAAAGTCCACTTTTTATTGCAGAATTGTTAATTTTTACAAATCTTGTCATAGACTTCATAGAAGTTGCAACAAATAAAATGTCAGAATGTAAAATCCCCACGTCGTAAATAAGTTATTTTAATTCTGGGAAACTAACTTAATTCCAAAGTTATTAATTTCAAACAACCAACACCAACAACTCTAAAATTACTCTTTTGGTACACTGCAACAAAATAATGGTTTAACCTAAACGAAACACTGTGTCAAATCAAACCACATTCCTTTATTGTGTGAGATAACAAACTAAATAATGAATGATGTACTTATTCATAATTTCCAGAGAAGCTTCGAACAGCTTTTCACTACCGTTCAAAGAACAACAAAATGTTACTTCAATGTTACCAACCCAACAGAATATACCAGCACGCTTTTTTGCCATCAACAACAAAATTTTGATCCCTCCAGTATAAGAATATAACCTCCTTGGTCTTACCAAGTCAATTAAAAGTTAGGGCTATATCTGTTTGTGACGATAAGTCACTACATATCTTCAATTAACTAATTCAACTAATTCATTAAATTATATATATTGTAAATGGTTCTCAAATCAAGAGAGGGAAGCTTTTAATATTTCACAACAGTTGTAGCCTAGAAGTATTGCTGATTGTTAGCAGTTTATGTGCTATATGCTGACAATCAGCAGTTTGATTGGGAAACAATTGCTGGAGGCATGGTTTCTTGACCTAGTTCAGGGAGCCATCCCTTGGGCCAGAGAGCGACACAACTACACTGGACACCAGCGACGGCTGGGCCAGGTAAGGCCGATTATACTTTATTAAATAACTTTATTAAATAAGTGAAAAGAATGTAGAGCTGAGAATTTAAAGTATAGTTTATAAATTATTGTATCTATGTAAAATGTGCTATTGGGCTTATGGCCAAAGTTATTTAATAAAGTATAATCGGCCTTACCTGGCCCAGCCGTCGCTGGTGTCCAGTGTAGTTGTGTCGCTCTCTGGCCCAAGGGATGGCTCCCTGAACTAGGTCAAGAAACCATGCCTCCAGCAATTGTTTCCCAATCAAACTGCTGATTGTCAGCATATAGCACATAAACTGCTAACAATCAGCAATACTTCTAGGCTACAACTGTTGTGAAATATTAAAAGCTTTCCTCTCTTGATTTGAGAACCATTTACAATATATATAATTTAATGAATTAGTTGAATTAGTTAATTGAAGATATGTAGTGACTTATCGTCACATGTTGATGCAAAGGAGCAGGCATAATTAAAATAGATTTTTCACTGTTTTCTTGTTTTGTTTGACCTATACCTTACTGAGCTTTTAAGTCGTTGTATAAGTCAAATAAACTGACGAGACAAATCTTTATGAGACTAATTGTCAATATGAAAAACTGTAAACAGCCCAAAACACACACGATTAACGCGAATAAGTTCTGATGAGTGGACTGACAGACTGAGGTTATGTCAAATTCCAGCTCATTCATTTTGGTTCACACTCTCCCGCGATCCCTATGATATGGCTTCCGAACAGTTAACTACGACTTTCGTCATGAATTGAACATTTTCATTAAGCAAATAAGTATATTGGTATTTCCTTTGGTTTTTAGTTTTATTGATTTTCAAATGATCTGTTATGGAAACATTTTATACATTTTTTGGGTTTTTGTGTCAAAATTTCGGGGGGGGGGTTTCGACCCATTGAAAATAATATTGGCTACAGCCTTATTGGTACGGCCTTGAAAATAATACTTCCTCAATTTAGAGGTTGCCCAGTGGGACAAAGAATCATGACATACAAATAATACCCCCGTCGCAGCAGACCTGCGTACTCAGCGAATTTCCAAATTAGTAATATTAATTTTGACCACATAAAACTGTAAACCAAATAAAATCACATGCCCATAAATAGGGAAATAAATGTCTATTCTCCTTATGATAAATATAGGGAAAGAGTATTCAGGTATGCTGCCATGGGGAACACTAAAAGTAGGTTTTTAGCTTAAAAAAAATTTATTTCGACTGTATGAAGCCATACACTAAGTTTCATCTACATCTGTCCATAAATAAACAAGTTTGCCTATTTTCCATATGAATAACATGGGAAAAGAGTATGCAGGTTTGCTGCCATGATAAGCACAAAAACCAAGATTTTTTACCATAAATGGATGAATCTTAACCAAATGAAGCTAAATACCAAGTTTCAACCAAAAAGTATTGGTTAATAAGTGGAATATTAACTTATCATTATTCTCCATAAGATTAACATTGGAGCCCCAAAATACAATGTACTGTCTTTAGACTTTTTAATATCTCGGTAACCAATGGAGATAGAGCAAAGATTCAAAATACTAAATTGTGTGTTTTTTTTTTTGAGCTCAATCCAATGGTCAAAATAAAAATTAAAATTTTTTAAAATTTACATTATGAAAAATGCAAAAAACCCATTTTTGGGGTACAAAACCCCCCAAAACTACCCCTTCCGGTTGGTCGATATGTCTGGTTTACGAACTCATCCGAATAAATGTACGATTACACATCTCCACTAAATTTGGTCTCAATCGGACAATTTTTACGAGAGTTATCGTGTCTAGGGACACATACATATACAGGATGTCCCGGAACTCTCTGGAACCCTTTTGTATCGAGACAAGAAAAAAACATCACACAAATAGGGGTCTAAAATCCATTGTTTAGCCGCTATCCGCCATTTTGTTTTTTTCATGTAATAATTTTTATTTCCGTAACGGATCGTTGTATTGAGTTCATATTTGGTATGAATCTTTATCATACTAATATACATATTCGGGAAAAAAATTATTTTTTTCCACTTTTCAAAATGGCAGCCATTTTTAATTTTCAAACTAAAATATCTCAAATTCGGTAAATTTCAAAAAAATTTTACTTTGTGCAAAAAATTTGCCAAATTTAATTACCTAACTAACAGTACCAAGTTTGAATGTGCCCCTAGTGAATTAAAAAGATGTCTCATCAATTATTGGTGATCTAAAAAGTAAAAGAAGTTCAGGATTTGATGAAATATCACCTTTCATTTTAAAGAAATGTCAAGATAACTTGCTTCAACCATTGGTTCATTTAGTTAACTCTACTCTCAAAGAAGGTTATTTCCCAAATGTTTTAAAAAGAGCTATTGTAAAGCCAATTTTTAAAAAAGGTGAGAAAAATATTGTAGAAAATTACCGCCCAATTTCTCTTTTATCAACTTTTAGTAAACTGATTGAAAAGATTATACTTCTTAACCTCATAGATCATTTTCAACATTATAAAATTCTGCAGGACTTTCAGCATGGTTTCAGGGAAGGTCGGAGTACTATCTCGGCGGCTGCGGAGTCCATTCATGTGATCTTGGACAAGATCAATGATGGCTCTCGGGTTGCCGGGGTGTACTTGGACCTCTCTAGAGCTTTTGATAGTGTGAACCACAGTCTTCTTCTGTCAAAATTGACTCAATACGGTGTTAAGGGTAAACTTTTATGTTTGTTGGAATCATTTTTACAAAATCGCACTCAATGCACCCAAGTTTTACATAAGACTCAAAACCTTTTACTTAAGAAACAGTCTGCCTTAAGATCAGTTGTTCAAGGTGTCCCACAGGGATCTATATTAGGTCCTTATCTCTTTGTTATTTATGTCAATGACTTCTCTTTGGGGCCTGAGATCTGTCATTTTACAACAATGTACGCAGACGATACCTCCGGAATATGTTGGGCTAAAAATATTCAAGATCTTGAAAATAACATACATAATTTCACCTCAGCAGCTAAAAACTTTTTTGAAAAAAATAAATTGGCAATGAATATTGACAAAACAGAATTAATTCTGTTCAGGCCTAAGAATGAAACAGATTCTGTGGTTTTTAAAACTGAGAATGAAATCATATGCTCAACAGACAAATGTAAGTTTTTGGGCTTGCATTTGGATAGTAACTTATCATGGTCCGATCACATTGATTATGTTTGTAATAAAATGTCTTCCGGGTTATATCTGATGAAAAGATTAGCATCAAACTTAGACAGTGAACTTTTGAAAACTGTTTATTTTGGGGTAATTTACCCTTATTTATCTTATGGATTGATACTGTGGGGTAGCACATTCTCTATGCACATGAAACGTGTTTTTACACTCCAAAAAAGAGCTGTAAGAATTATTGCTCGTGTTGATCCAAAAACTTCTTGTAAAGAATTGTTTAAAAAATATAATCTACTCACAGTCTATGGCCTATTTATATATAAAACAATAATACTTGTTAAGGAAGACCAAAAATTTACTACAAAAAACAATAAAATACACTGTTATAACACACGCCAAAAAAATTGCATTCATAGAGTAGATTACAAAAGAAATTTCACTGGAAATAGTCCCTATATAAAAGGTGCAATTTATTATAATAAGCTACCAGAAGAGTTAAAGCTAATAAATGGTAGAGCGTTTAGCAACAAGTTGAAAGCGATTCTTGTAATTAATCCTCCATATAACTTAGAATATAGTTTTAGATAAGTCTTTATGTATCTGAAAGAATCTGTATTACTTGACAATGTCTATGCACTATGTATCTGTGTTCTTGCCAATAAAATATTATTATTATTATTATTATTGTAAGGATCTGATAACAAACAACGGCGTTATTGCGATTTTTCTGTGAAAATGGCCGTGATTTACATTATAATGCAAAATCAATGTTTTTTTGGAGAAAAATCACAATATTTCCGTTATTTGTAGTCAGATCCTTACAAACTTGGTACCGTTGGTTAGATAATTAAATTTGGCAACTTTTTTGTACAAAGTAAAATTTTTTTGAAATTTACCAAATTTGAGATATTTGAGTTTGAAAATTAAAAATGGCCGCCATTTTGAAAATACACAGTAGAAAAAATTAATTTTTTTCCTGAAAATGTACATTAGTATGATAAAGATTCATACCAAATATGAACTGAATACAACCATCCGTTACGGAAATAAAAATTATTACGTGAAAGAAACAAAATGGCGGCTAGCGGCTAAACGATGGATTTTATACACTTATTTGTACGATGTTTTTTTCTTGTCTCGATGCAAGAAACAAATATACAAAAGGGTTCCAGAGAGTTCCGGGACACCCATACATATATACATACATAATATACAGGGTGTCCAGCTTCCACCTTTACAAACTTTTCCAGGTTATTAAGCAAGCCAAAACAAACAGAAAAATCATATAAACATATGTCCGGAAATGCTTCATTAAGCCGCTAGCCGCCATTTTGTTTTTTACACTTAAGAATTTTTATTTCTGTAACGGGTTGTTGTATGGAGTTCATATTTGGCATATACCTTAATCACACCAATGCTCATTTTTAGAAAAAATATTATTTTTTTCCGATCAATATTTTTAAAATAACGGCCATTTTAAATTTTTAAACTCAAATATAAAAACCGTAAATTTTATAAAAATTTTACTAGACACAAAAAAGTTGACAAATTAAATTATCTAAACAGTGATACCAAGTTTGTAAGGATCCGACAACAAATAACGGAGTTATTGAAATTTTTCTCTTAACATAACCTATATTGGTATTAATCATAGTGCAAAATCAGTGTTTTTCCACAGGAAAACCACCACAACTCCGTTATTTGTTGTCGGATCCTTACAAACTTGGTATCACTGTTTAGATAATTTAATTTGTCAACTTTTTTGTGCCTAGTAAAATTTTTTAAAAATTTACTGTTTTTTAGATATTTGAGTTTAAAAACTTAAAATGGCCGCCATTTTGAAAATATTGATCGGAAAAAAATAATATTTTTTCTAAAAATGAGCATTGGTGTGATTAAGGTATATGCCAAATATGAACTCCATACAACAACCCGTTACAGAAATCAAAATTCTTAAGTGTAAAAAACAAAATGGCGGCTAGCGGCTTAACGAAGCATTTCCGGACATATGTTTATATGATTTTTCTGTTTGTTTTGGCATGCTTAATAACCTGGAAAAAAGTTTGTAAGGTGGAAGCTGGACACCCTGTATATATATATATATATATATATATATATATATATATATATATATATATATATATATATATATATATATATAATTTTTAATGACTATTATTTTTGGTCTCTGGGCACCTAAAAACAAAAAAGTAACATGGTCCCGGGCTTAGGTCTTACCATGAGACCTATGGGAAATTCGCTAAAAGGAGAGTAGGTTACAGAAAATTTAGAAATTAATATACTTAGATGGCATAAAGATGATTTTTTTTTAATTTTGATGGAGTCCTTCAGTGCTCATAATGACAGTTCTTTTAAAATCTTTTTTGGAATTTTAAATTTTTTCATTAATTCTTCGGCTTGTTTGGTTATTGTGCCTCTTGCTCCAATCATTAATCTGCATTTAATAACCTTTTTTCAAATTTTTGTGAAATTAACATTGATACACAACTTTGTAGTTGTTTATGTCAATAAAATATTATTATTATTATTAGTTTTTACTAATCAGTGATTTAAAATATCCACAATACTTTACAAAATAATAATATAAACCCACCATCACCAACCATGAACATTAAACAAATGATATCCTTTTCAGTGATGAAAATCAATTTTAGAGAATTTCCCCATAGGGAATACGCTATAACGGTAGTAGGCCTAGCCATGGTAAGACCTAAGTGCGGGACCACTTTACTTTTTCATTTTGAGGTCCTCAGAAGCCAAAAACACCATTCGTTCATTTATATATACATTAGCGAATTTCCCTATAGGGAATACTTATAAAGTTTTTTTTTTTTAATTTGTGAGTTGAAAAATAAAAATAAACAATAAATATATAAAATCAGCTATGGAAAATTATAGACTTAATAACTGATTTTCTTTAAAAAAATAAAGTCCAATCCATTGTTGTTTATCACCCTAGAAACAACAACCAAAATTATCAGTATAAAATTATCGTTTAACATTTGCTCAAATTTGAAATTGTTTGCAGATTTGTCTAATAAATTTCATATATACACTGCAAGTAGATAAGTTATTATGTTGATAAATTAAAAAATAAAGTATTGGACGGTACAAAATTAAAAGTTTACTTCCTGAAGCCAAAAGTAGAAAAAAGTGCTAACCCATCAACATTGGCCAAAATATCTAAATTAAAAGCAGAATTTACACAAGAACTTTGTACCAGCCCAGAATATGACATCACCAGATCAATGCCTCAACCAACGACGACCTGTAACCTGCGATGACCTGTAACCTGCGACGACTTGTAACCTGCGATGACTCAAACCCTAGAACAGCCTCAACCTTATCTTCGACGAAAAATCTCTACGTGCTAGTGCTGCAACCTCCTTGATTTCTTTAAAATTCTACACTCAAGTGAACAACCTCTTTCACCATTTTGAAGTTCATCTTAAATGTTAAGTCTCTATTGTTTAATTTATTTTTTCTTTTAAATTACAAATGTCAATACTGCATGTGAATTTCTCTTCATAAATAAAATGTCAAACTTACCCTCTTTTGTGTTTTGTCTTTAGTCAGGGAAATATACGAGAAAATAGGGCCGAACCTCGGACAAATTGTTCTCCCAAAAATTCTGTCCATGGGTCAAGTGACAAGTAGTTAACGTAGAAAAAAAAGTTTATTATAATCGGAAAATAGGATATTGGTAAAAAAAAAAAAAAAAAAAAAAAAAAAAAAAACGCCATTTAAAAAATGTTACATATCTACCATGTTAATGGGTTGGGTGGCTAATGAAGCGCATCACCCTTCTTAGATTATGTGTAGAATTAGTTAGACATAAAACTTAAAATATCTTTAGTTGGGTCACCAATGCTACATTTTGAGACATTTAACATTTTAGCCCACCAGGAGTCAGAAGAAAATTCTCAATGTGAGCACATGTGGTTATGTACATCAAATTAGAGGTCTTGTTTAGTAGAATACAAAGGCCCAAACCGAACCTAAAAATTACAACCGAGCCCGAAATGGCAGGTGATCAAATTTTGCAGTTAAATAATATAACAATATTAAAATGTATTAACAGCTTAAATGCAACATGTATGCATATGTCCAGATGGTTCTAATAACTTTTGAAAGAGACTTCTGATTTTAATAATATACTCTAAGAAGATGTAAAACCAAATCTGTTTTCATGAGTTTGCGATCCAGTATAATCGTATTATTCAAACGGGATTTATAATTTTTCAAAAGGATTGAAAACAAATTCTTCGCACACTCTTACCTCAATTTTAAAAAGTTAACAATTTTAACTGAAACCATTCAAAAGAGACTGAAAAAAAACAAACAATTTAGTAACATTAATTTGTAACTTGGCTTAACTGATTACGGAGAAAATACAGTAATATGATTCCCATGTTATTTTAATGGGAAATCAACAGTACCTTGAATTCTTGTTTATTTATTGATATAACTGAATATAATTTTATAGGTATATTCACTAGGCAGGATGTGACTTATATTTGGCTACAACTCCTTCATGGCAGCAAACCTACTTTCTTATCCCCATGGTATTTATGGAGAAAACAATAAATTATCGAATACCGTTGGAAATTCGCTGAGTACGCTGGTCAGCTGCGACGGAAGTATACGTATTTGCTATTACAGCGACTCTTGCCACAGGCTGGCGGGTTAAGGGTCTGCGCAGTAAATTTTGGTTTGAAATAAACCAAATGGATGATAATACCACTCACAAAAGTGTGCACAGTAGATGCCAAGACTTAGGCCTTACTGAGATGAGTTTGGCCATGCAAAAGTAAAATTTGTAAAAAAAATTCTATAATTTTTTTTTTTCATTGAAGAAATAAAATGCTATATTAAAAAACCGTAAAAGTGCCTTAACTCAATTTTGCATTTGTTTCTCTCTTAAAAAAAATCACTGTATCAATTTCTCAAAAGTATTTCTCTAAATTTATATACACTTATGATGTCCCCACATTCTACAGTTCTGGTCATGTATGTGACTCACCCGACCGCAGGAACATGACCACCCAGGTGTCAGAGGGTCGCGGTTCAAAGTTGTACAAGTTGTTGGCTTCCCTCGCATTTATATATGATGTCCCCACATTCTACAGTTCTGGTCATGTATGTGACTCGCCCGACCGCGGGAACATGACCACCCAGGTGTCCGAGGGTCGCGGTTCAAAGTTGTACAAGTTGTTGGCTTCCCTCGCATTTATATATGATGTCCCCACATTCTACAGTTCTGGTCATGTATGTGACTCACCCGACCGCGGGAACATGACCACCCAGGTGTCTGAGGGTCGCGGTTCAAAGTTGTACAAGTTGTTGGCTTCCCTCGCATTTATATATGATGTCCCCACATTCTACAGTTCTGGTCATGTATGTGACTCACCCGACCGCGGGAACGTGACCACCCAGGTGTCTGAGGGTCGCGGTTCAAAGTTGTACAAGTTATTGGCTTCCCTCGCATTTATATATGATGTCCCCACATTCTACAGTTCTGGTCATGTATGTGACTCACCCGACCGCGGGAACATGACCACCCAGGTGTCGGAGGGTCGCGGTTCAAAGTTGTACAAGTTGTTGGCTTCCCTCGCATTTATATATGATGTCCCCACATTCTACAGTTCTGGTCATGTATGTGACTCACCCGACCGCGGGAACGTGACCACCCAGGTGTCTGAGGGTCGCGGTTCAAAGTTGTACAAGTTGTTTGCTTCCCTCGCATACTTGCTGGGGAGGAAGTATCCCTCGGGGCCAACCCGGAGGAACCCGGTCCTCTCTCCAGTAAAGTCCCGCAGCAGCTGGCGATTCAGCTCCTCGTCTAAGGGCGTGATTTCAACCGGCAGTCCATTTTGGTCACTCATCCTCCTTGTTGGAAATAAAAATGTTATTTTAAACTGCATAGGGCAATAATACAAAATAGATATTTCAATGTCAATTTTTTATTAATTTTTCCCACATGAAAAAAACTCAAAAGGCAGTAGACTCTCGATAATCTGACATATTTATTGGGACCAGGAGAAACTAAGATTATGGATCAGTGGATGTACCATTAAAAATATTAAGATAACTTCTCAGGAAAGGGTAAAATGAGGTGAGAACGATTTAAATGGGTTACAAACAACAACAAAATTTACTACAAAGTCCAATTCACACAGGAGCACAATATAAATTTACAAAACGTATTACATTTTCACACAAATAGAAAAAATTCTACTGATGAGAGTGAGAGATATTGTCACCAAGGCATTTTCAGATTATAGAACGTGTCAGACTATCCAGATTCTACTGTAATAGCATTCTGAAAATTTGGGTGTAAATTTAAAAAAACATTAAATTTTTCCATTTGAATGTAATTGAAAGCAGTTTGAATCAAGAGCTAAAAACTAACTATAGACATCTTGGAAGACAAAGTGATTTATAGATTCTGTCACTTTGTTTCTTAATTTACTTACCATACCAAAAAGTATTCCTTAGTTTTAAAGTTTTTCTGAAAAAAGTTATGTTTACCATTAAAGACCTTTTGTGAGATACACAACAGTATCATTCAAATTTCTCATTACCTTACCACTTACCTCACTTGACTTTAGAAAGTGTTTTTTTTCATTGTGTCAAATTTTTTGACCAACCTATTCTTTCCTGAGTATATTTTATTTCAAATAAAAAGATTATAAATATTTAACATCGGTCTAATTTTTAAACTGTACATTATTATTATTCTAACAGCCTTGATACCTTTTTATCAAATTAATTAAAGTTATTACTTACGTAATTGCCTTAAGGTATCAAAATAATCCTCAAATCAATGGATTGCCGGACATGTTTCGAAGGCACTACCTCGATTTAATCCATTGATTTGAGGATTATTTTGATACCTTAAGGCAATTACGTAAGTAATAACTTTAATTAGTTTGTACATTATTAGTTTCATGGTTTTATCAAATTTTATTTCATAAAAAAAATCTCATGGATTTTTGTTAGAGTACATTATTAGAAAACTAAATTTAAAAAAAATTACAAATATAAATAAACTAGCTGTTTCCCGTCACGGCTTCGCCCGTGATTGAATTTATTTTTTAGGTAATAAAATCTTTAAAAGAGCAACAAAATCTTCTTCCTTAATAATTACATTGAAACAACAAATTACTGTGTGTTGAGCTCTGAAGGAATTTTGCAAAACATTTCCTTAATGAGAACCATTGAGCAAAAAAGAACAACCATGTCAAATTTCAACCCCGTAGGCACTACAGTCATTTTAAAATCATGTTGGGCGGAGCCCTAAAGAACATAAAAAACTATATTTTAAAAACTGTTTCTTAGTAAACACCTATTAGCAAAACGGAACATAAACGTTAAATTTCAACACCGTAGGATTTATGGTAATTTTGAGGATTTTAGGGGGGAAGCCCCTGGAATAATTTTGAAGTCCTATGGGGCGGAGCCCTAAAGAACTTCGAAAACTATATTTGCAAAACCGTTTCTAAGTGAGCACCTATTTGCAAAACGGAGCATCCACGTTAGATTTTAATCCCTTAGCATATATGGTAATTTTGATGTTCTGTGGGGTGGAGCCCTAAAGTAAATTTGCTAAATTGTTTCTTAGTGAGCAGCTATGAGCAAAGACGAACGGTCATGTCAACTTTCAAGACTTGTGGTACGGAGCCCTAAAAAATTTCAAAATATATAACTTATTTGAAAAACCTTTTCTTAGTAAGTAACCTACCTATGAGCTAAGGGGAACGTCCATTTCAAATTTCAACCCCGGAGGCACTCAAATGTTTTTGAAGTCCTGTTGGGCAGAGCCCTAAAGAACTTCGAAAACTATATTTGCAAAACCGTTTCTTAGTAAGCACCCATGAGCAAAGAGGAATGTCCATGTCAAATCTCAACCTCGAGAAGGCCCTAATGTAATTCTGAAATCCAGTGGGGTAGAGCACTAAAGTGCTTTAAAAACTATATTTGCAAACCCTTTTCTTAGTGAGTACCCATGAGCAAAGGGAATCCTCCATCATATTTCAACCCCTTGGGCCCTAGATTAATTTGAAAATTCAGTGGGGTGCAGACCTAAAGAGCTTCAAAACTACATTTGCAAAACGTTTTTTTTTTAGATTAGATAGATAGTACATATGAGCTAAGAGACTCGTCCTTGTCAAATTTCAACACGTAGGCTATACAGTAATTGTCAGCTTCTTTGAGGTAGAGCCCTAAACAATTTCGAAAACTATAATGGTAATACAGCTTCTTATAGTGAGCACTTATGAGCAAGGAGGAACGTCCATGTCAAAAATTTCAACCCCGCGAATGCCCTAAAGTAATTTTGAAATTCAGTGTGGCGGAGCCCTTAAGTGCTTCAAAAACTATTTTTGCGAAACCGTTTGTTAGTACCTATGGACAGTAAAAAAGTATATAGTAATAAAATACGAAATAAAGTAAACTGCACTTAATACAACCAAAATACACCAGACTAAAAGTAATAGTACATCACTGTAATCTTGACAATGTCAAACATAAATAAACATTATATCTCACACCTGGTTACTTCTATGCTTATAAGCATTTTCTTGAATGAATCATCATGTGGCAGATGTAAACAAACCTAATTCAATTTTCATAATCATATGTTAGAATATAAAAAATGTTGCTTCCATTAGAATAACATGGTAACTTTGAGGACGTCTAGGGCGTAGCCCTTTGTGAATATTAATATGAAAATAGTCAGACTTTCCTATTTTGAACCTAAATAATGAGTATACAAAATTTCAGTACTCTAGCTAGTCGGGAAGTTGGAGAATTAGTGATGAGTGAGTCAGTGAGTGAGTGAGTGAGGGCTTTGCCTTTTATATATTTAGATTACAAAATAAATCATACAACCAATGTACTAATATTACACATAAAAAATTTACATTATACATAATTTACATTTATATATTATAAATCATAAACTATCATTTTTACTTTTATTAAATAATTTACATTTATACTTCTTGAAACGTGTGTATTTCAAGATTAATATGATTAAAGGGTGAATATGATGATTCAATATCATAATGAAAGTAAAAGTATTCAAATTACCTGGCCTGTGCGGAGGAAGGAAGTGTCCTGAGTGCGGGACGGAGGTGAAAGCCTGATACAGGAAGGCGGCATGTTTTATATGTGGAGAAAGTTCGTTGCTCCTTAGCATCAGACCTATGATCAGTGGGTCGCCAATTGTTTTGGCTAGCGGGCCTCAAAAATACCTCTTCATGGCTGCGTTGTGTTGCACACAAAGTAAAGGATGGCATAGCGGAATGTAGTGTAAAGCCGTGACGCTCAACAAGTTCAGATATAGCACGTTCTACAATTTCATTAAATTTTATATATGATTTGTCTATACTTTAAGCATGATTTTAAAAAATCAACCAAATAATAATAAATGAATAAATAATTGTATAATCCTTATACAGTAATAATATTATCTTTTGATTAAAAAATCTTTCATACTTTCATAAGTAATGTATACAGAATATTAATATGACTGGAGGAGATTTCTTACCAACAAAGATAAGCTAATTCATTTATCAGGATCTTGAATTACTAGTGTACTTGAATTGTTGCTCGATATCGAGCAATTTAGTTCGGGTAATTTTTGCTGTTTATGCTTTTTAATCAGTTTGTTAACCGTACATTGTACAATAATTACATAGTGTGTTGACTACTATAAATACATTGTAAATAATACATGGTGGAAAAGTGCATTTTATTTATTAAAAGACTATCAATTTAACTCTAAGTGTTTGCATGGGTATGGTTCATAAACTCTACAACACTATAAAAGGCATTATTTATTATCAAATTCCGTAATAGTTTCTTATCATTGATAGTTCTAATTTCATCAGGTAGATTATTAAAAAGTTTAGCTCCCGCATAACATGGTAATTTGTGGTAAATTTCAAGTTTCTGAAAATCAGATTTTTATTTCATGTATCATAGTTATGAAAATCTATGTTAGAGTGGTGTTATAATGCTGAGCACTCTAGAACTTAACCAGAAAGTTAGTACTTCATTTTTTAAACTGGCCCCCAAAAAGATCATCCTCACTATAACCTTCTTTTTGATAATAACTTTCAAAAGTCTAATAGAACTGTTTCCTCCAAGTTCATAGTTTTAGCCCATTGACCTCAAACTAGGACGCCAATTAAGAACTAGTTTTGGCGTACGATAATTTAATATCCAACACAAACTGGGAGTTGAATTTTATGATTACATAACTGTCATCTGCATTTGAATAATTATTAGGGAAACATTAATCAATTTCTTTTTATAATAGCCTTGTTGCAGCAGACACTTTTTTTTTGTTAGAAAATAAAAGTTGTTAATAATTTTATTAATTATCCTCAAAAGAAAACATATACATATAATGCTATGTATAATGTTTACACATTATACCTTTAAGTTAATTACTGTATTTTGTTTTATTTAAGTATTAATAAGTTAGTTTATTGTATCCCATGACTTCTCGAACTGTTTTGCGCTTAAAAAACACGTCTAGTGTGAAACTGTCAGTTTGCGCTGGCACATTACAGTGAGTGTTTAATTACGTTTTTGTAATAACATACTATGAGTTTAACTTTCAAAGGACTATATCTGAAGTATATGGCCTGTTAATTGGCGCTCAAGGCACTATTCCAAAATTCACCCAAGACTTTTGGAATAAATACAACATGGGGAAAATACTCAAAAATTAATAGCCTTGACAGCAATAAAATTCTCAAAGTATTTTAAGAAATCATTTAAACATTAGACTTTTAAATAATATCAAAGTTTGTATTTTTTTATTTTAGCAAGTTACAATGTGTAATAAAATTATAATTAATAAATCCTATACTCTTATACGAGCAATGTTTGCTTGTTTGCTTGTTTGCTTGCTTGCACAATTATCTCAAAAACGGCTCCGACGATTTCCTTCAAATTTTGGAATAAACTTAGTTTTACCTTAAAAATACGATTGATTGGGGGTCTCGCCCCCAGGGAAAATCTAATTTTGCTAAAAATTAAAGTTTAAAATTACAAAATTTTAACATTGGGCTTATGGGTTGCCATGTTGGCAACGAATTAACAACATATAAACAAGAAGTACATTCAGAACTTCAAAAAGAAATGTAACAGCTGTTTATGTACTGCATAAATGTCAATAAAGTTTATTCTGATATTTAAATTTACTAATATTTCACCGAGCAACGCTCGGTCCTCCTGGTACTTATACTTATAACTTAAAGACACAAATTGTGTTGAAGATGTTATAGAAATGCTATATAGAAGGGCATCTGAAAGGTATTTTATATTTGGCAGTGAAAATGACTATAATATGGAATATCCTTCTGGTGAGGAGAGCAATGAACTTGACGCACTGTATACATGTAGTCCTTTCATTGTTTTAGCCTTTGATTCAGGGGCGGACCCAGGGGGGGGGATAAAGGGGATATATCCCCCCCCGAAATGTTGGCGAATTAAAAAGAAATATGTTCAAAAATAAAAATAATCTATGACAAATGGTTAAAATATTATTTTCATATACCAGACATTTATAAACAGATATAAAGGCAAACTTATATAAAAAATAAAAGGGGTTTTAATTGCACAATGCAAAAAGATAAAACAGTAATAGCCTATTACAACCAAAACAGGTAATTTTAGTCTTTGAAATTGAATTAATTATTTATTGCGCGTTGGCATTACTGACGGGTTCATACAAACGTCGGCACTGTCTAGTTCTTGCAATTTGCACAAAGCGAGCTCTAATTCACTTGTAGTGCTGCCACCCTTGACTTATTAGTTATTTTGTGGTTTTGCCGTTTAGTTAGTACAAACGTCTGTGTATCTTAGAGATAAAGATAACTCATATATTTTACGATTTTTAAGTAATGTATTTATTTTGGTATTTTCTATAGACTGTAGACTATCATTTACCGTATTTCATTTGAATTTTGACAACTTGATTCTATTTTTTAAGAAGACACGATATATTTTGCCTTGATATATGCACTGTTAAAATAATATAATAGTTACAATTGTACAATTTGTAGTTATTGTTATCTTATACTTTAATATGAGCAATGTCTAAAGGGATGTGTGTTCCACAATCTCGAAATCTAGCGGTTAGATTTAGCTTAAACTTTGCATTTAAGAGTGTTTTGGCCCAAAAATAAGTTTAGAAACAGCCTCAATCTCATAAAAAATCGAATATGGTCTCAATTTAAGTTTTAAAATCGTAATTTTTAACATTGGTCTTACGGGTTGCTATTTTGGTGACGAAATAACAACTAAAAGTAAACAAAAATAAAGAAACATTAATTTCAAGCAGTTTTTTTAACAGCTGTTATCTGTAAAGAGTCTGGTAAATTTAATAGCTTGACACTATAACAAAAGAGAATTAAAACCAACGAGCAAGGCTCGGTTGAACTGGTACTTAGTTATTATGTTATCTTTATAATATAAATAACTCTGATGCTGCATTCTGTGTCTTATACAGGGTGTCTCGGAACTCTTTACCGACCTTTTCAGATATTATCATTAGACCAAAGACAAGCCAAAATATCATATTTAAAATTTCCAAAACTCATAGTTATTTGTACAGCCGCCATTTTGTATTTTTTAAAGAATAATTTTTAATTTAAGAACGGCTTGATGTAATAACTTGAAATTCGGTACACAGATTTTTTAAGTAAAGACCTAAGTGGAAAAAATAATCAACTTTTTATCCTTCATATTTTCAAAATGGTGGCTGTTTAAATTTTTTAACCTTAAATTGCATAAAAACTACGTAATAATAATATGTGTTTAATTAATATGTGTTTTTTGGAAAATTTAATTTAAAATCCAACGATGTAAAAACTGTGAAAATCGGTTCATAAATAGGCGAGATAGAGCGATTTTACTGATTCTAGTCACGGTCGTCCCGCTTCTTTGGATTAGGTTTTGGTAGGAAATTATTGACCTGGCGCAGCGACCGCGTTTTTCGAGCGGCACCTCGCTCTAGTGCGTAATTATTTGAATTAAAATCGCTCTATCTAGCTTATTTATGAACCGATTTTCACAGTATTTACATCGTTGGATTTTAAATTAAATTTTCCAAAAAAACACATAAGGACATACATTTTTTTACCTTATGTAGTTTTTATGCAATTTAGGGTTGAAGATTTTGAACAGTCGCCATTTTGAAAATATGAAGGATGAAAACTTGATTATATTTTCAGCTATTTCTTTACTTAAACAAGCTGTGTACAGAATTTTAAATTATTACGTCAAGCCGTTCTTAAACTAAAAATTTTAACCATTTAGCTTAAAAATTCCAAAATTTTCCGGGGGAGGCCCCCGGACCCACCGTACCCTTCGGCAAAAAATATCCCCCCCCGAAATTGAATCCTGGGTTCGCCCCTGCTTTGATTTATTTTCTTTACAGTTTATTAATAGGTCAGTATTACGATAGGAAGTGAATAAAACAACAAAATGACGTAGACGGAAATATTATATACGGAATATACACTCTTAAGTATATTCGCCAAAGTCATTGAGAGAATTGTCAAAGATCAATTTGTAAATTATCTGCAGCAAAACAATATCTTAAGTGGGTGTCAGTACGGGTTTCGTTCAGATAAGAATATTTCTGACGCTTTGTTTGATATTAATAAAGAATTAAACCTTTCAGTCTTCAACAATGAACGTTCATTATTAGTTTTTCTAGATTTAAAAAAAGCATTTGATTCGGTCGATCGCCCAAAACTTTTTTCTAAATTGGAAGCAATTGGAGTTAGGGGCATTACCCTTGAGTGGTTCAGAAGTTACTTGTCAAATAGATCACAGTTTGTTTCAATTTGTAATATAGATAGTGATATTCAGATAGTAGATTACGGGGTGGTCCAGGGCAGTGCTCTCGGACCTGTTTTATTTTTAATATATATAAATAATATTTGCAAGATCGATATTTTTGTTAAATTTTTCTTATTTGCCGATGACAGTTTGATGAAGGAAGGAATAAAGCTTTACACGATCTTATGGTGACAAAAATATGGCTTGACCAAAATATTCTGTCTTTAAATACTTCAAAAACTAAGTTCATGCCTATTTCCTTGAGTAAGATATCAGATTATAATTTACAAGACCTTTTAATTCATTCTTGTGGAAATTATCAGAATGTAAACTGCTCTTGTGTCTCTATTGAAAAGGTTGAGTCATATAAATATTTAGAAGTATTTTTCGATAAACGCCTTAATGGTCAAGCCACATACAATTCGTCAATAACAAAATCAGAAAATACGTTTTTGCTTTCAGACAACTAAATCCAATCCTTATTAAAAAAAGAACTAAAAATGGTGTATTATTCTTACGTTCAATCGCTTTTAACTTTTGGAATAATAGCTTGGGGCGGATGTTGCAAAAGTACTTTGGAACCACTCAACGTATCCCAAAAATTAATTTAATTTAATTATTTAATTTAATATTTAATTTAATTAATTTAATTAAGCTGTTTTAAAAACAGCTTTTGGAAAGTGCAAACGTTACCCGTCTGGCGCCCTATTTCTTGAAACTTCCGTTCTAACTATTAGACAACTTTTTGTTAAAACTCTTTTAGTTCATATCTTTAAAAACCACAACTATATTTTTCATGGAATTTCTCACTCACATAACACTAGATACTCATCTAGAATAGGAATCATTTCATTACAAATCTCCAAAGCCTTCTCTTTAACTAATTCATTTTATATTTCGCATATTTTGTATAGAAATATTTGCAACAACTTTCAAGAAATAAATTTATTTGATTCACACTCGATAAGTATCTTTAAAAAAACGTGTTAATAAATTGTTGCTAAGTATGGATAAGGACGAGGCCGAGTTATTCATTGCGGCAGATTACGCACGCAAGCTCCGCTCTGACTTGACCGTTGTACTATACGTTTCTCCCGCCCTCCTCTCATTCCCTGGCACCCCTCCCCCCATCTCCGGCCTGGTGTCGTGGTGTTGCCATCATCTGCAATGTTTTCTATTTTTTCGCTATTATCGTAGCTGCCAAACAATTATTAGCCTGTATTCAGATTGATTTTTCTTCTCAGTTCAAATTCATTGTATTTTTATCCAATCAATAAACAGGTTTAATTTTTTCAAGGACACACCTCGAAGCCGACACACAGGCATGTGTGCCCATGTCGGCTTATTCCGAAGATCCTATATGCAGATTGTAATTAAATTATACACATAAATATGATACACTTATTTCTGGCACATATTATTAATTTTATTTGTTGTAACACACCAAGAAGAAACTGTGCATAAAGGACAATTTTATTTTAATGCATGTACTTTATATTTTGCAATGTACTTTTGATTTTATGTGGAATAAATCTTTCTTTCATTCATTCATGAATATGCTTCCTCTGAGTACAAAAATACTCAACATTATTATCAGTTTTCATATTTCTCGATTGCTGTCCTGGGCGGCGGATGGATACATATGACCAACCAATTTTTCTGCGGGCTTAAAGGCCGGCGCACACAGCAACAGACGGATGTATGCAGACGGACGGAGCAAAAATCCCTCCACAGGTTATTAAATGTTGCAACGCACACAGACATCCACCTGTCTGAACGTCTATGTGCCCGACTAATGTCTAATGCCCGTTTGAATGTCTTATGTGCGCCGTCTGTGTGCGTTGCAACACTTAATAAACTGGGAAGGGATTTTTGCTCCGTCCGTCTGCATGTCCGTGTGTGCCGGCCTTAAGATGGACACATCCAAAATCATCACAAAAATTTTTTTATAACATGAATTATTTTGAACGAAATTTACAACATAACATTACAACCTTATATTTGAACTTTGGTTTGAAAAATTACACCCCAGTCTGCCATTCAATTTAGCAACCCTGGAAGGCTTAAGGAATCTGTTCATGGTTTGATAATGTAGTTTTGCGCAGCACTGTAAAACCAGCTAAAAATTACAACATCAATTGCAGTGCCTCTGGAGCAGCAAACATGGATCTGTCCACATTTGGGTCAAACAAATGCAGTGGATGATAAGTCTATTAATGTTAGTGTATGTGGATAAAGCATACCTCTAATAAAAGCCCATCTTAATAAAAGTGTGGCAGGGGTGTTTGTCTTGTACGTAGAGTTGAACGTTGGAGGAACAGTAGAGCTGTACAATAAAGCTTGGTGACACAGCGCTTGCCCAATAACTAAATCTCCCATAATAAACACAAAGATAAATATAATACGGTAAAATTAGAAACAAATGATCTTTACATCCTTCTACACCCCTTTAATATTCATTTTTCAAACCAACACCAAAGTGAATCACAACCAGTTACCTAGTCTACAAAAATAAATAACTAGCCGACCTGTGTATATGCATTACCACAAAAAAGCTTTTTTTAAATTCTTGACTTAAACTGTCCGTTACCATTGGTACGAGAGGGAGAGGTGGCGGCGGCAGACACTGTCCCTGTCGGCACAAGGATAAGGAGTACATTTTGGTGCACTGACTGTGGCAGAGGGAAGAAATAAACGAACTATTCAGTGAATATATTTTAGAATGTTTAATTGTTCCCTCTGTAATATTGTTCCTCGGTTTTCCCCAAAATAAATCTACATTTTTAGTATCAGAAAGAAAAAATAAACAGTTGCCAAGTAGAGAAAGTAATATATACACCTATTTAGTGGAGGGAAGAAATAATCAGTGAGAGTTTAGAAGGAAGAAATATACACACCCTAATAGTAAATGTCAATAAACTCATAATTTTGTCATTTATTGTGTGTTTAACTTGTCCCTACTACATATGCCAATTATTAGTAGGCTTAATGTTTAATATGTGCAAGTGATATTTATAATGTAATAAATCAGATTTTTTGCAATAAATTTATTGAATGTTGTTAAGTTTTACAATAAATATAAAAATTGTTGGTCAATCATATTTAGAAGCAGCTTTCATCATTGGACTAAACTGGATCCACACAGGGAATTTGGATCGGCTCTCATCTCTGCACTGAACTGGGTTCCACTGCGAATTTTGATCGGCTGCCTTCCCTGCACTGAACTAGGGCCACGTAGAATTTTGATCAGCTCCTGTTGCTACTTTATAGTGGAGCCTCACGTGGTATTTTGATCGGTTTCTGCACTGAAATCGGGCCTCACAATGAATTTTAATCGGGTCTGGTCGCTGCCCTGAACTGGAGCCTCACAGGGAATTTTGATCGCCTCCCATCGCAGCATTGAACTCTGGTGCCTTACATTGAATTTTGATCGCCTCCCATCACTGCACTGAACTGGGGCCGCACGTGGAATTTGATTGGCTCCCGTCACTGCACTGTGTTGGGGGCCACACTAGGAAATTGGATCAACTCAAAATGCTAGACTCAATTTTTATGTTCTGCCAAATACTGCTTACTTAAAAAGTGATAGTGATCAAAATGCCTAATCGCACAAACAACGGTTTAAAACTAAATTTTTTTTACTTTAATTCTAATGTTGATAAAAATTTGAAATTTAGAGTGAGAGAAATTTCAGGCACCATGGTAATTAATAAACAATAAGTTAAAGATAAAAATTTATTCAACTTTCCGATTTTTATTTAGAAAAAAAAAAAAACAACAAAACCAAAATCTTTACTGATGTATTATTCTCAATTTTAGTTTAAAATTCATTCCCAAGTAGCACAAATCGTTGGGTCGCCGTCAGGTTGGCACCACGACAGATTGGCACCGAGGGGTTTTAGCACCGGGCGTCAGATTGGATCCGATCCCCTGAAATAACACTCCCCGTCAGGTTGTCACCACGACAGATTGGATCCGATCCTTTCTCGAGGTTCCAACCTGTCGGGTACTGTCACGTCAGATTGTCACCCCAAGCGGCCGGCGTCAAATTGTCACCACGTCAGATTGGCACCGATCCTTTCTCGAGGTTCCAACCTGTCGGGTACTGTCACGACAGATTGTCACCCCAAGCGGCCGGCGTCAAGTTGTCACCACGTCAGATTGGCACCGATCCTCAGAGCTCTCCTTAGGGCGGTGCGACCGCACCGGGCCCCGCGCTTACAAAGACCCCGCGCAAGAAATAAAATAAAGTAAATAGACAAGATTTAACTAGAGCAGTGGGAGACGGCCGTTTATAGTACCACGGCCGCGAAACGGTCATTTACGTCTAAACATTTTGTATTAGTAAAACACCGGTGAAAAACAACTTGGAAGTGGTTACATTATTATGTCATATGAAAGGTAATATTCTGAAACTTCTTATTATAATCAGAGATAACCGATAAGTAGTTGTGTTACAGCAACTAATAACTCATAGAATATTTGTAGATTTTTTGCGACGTCAAACCAAGTAGCCACCACGTTGAAACGTCGAAACATTACTTTTTGAACTTACCTATAGTAGGATTCACGAAAATAGTCCGATGAGAGTCGATACATTGTTGCCAAATTTATTCTGAAACCCATTTTTACACTGTATAACACATGGTAAACATAACCACAAATGACAACATTGCAGGGCGAGAGGGGGTGAGGGGGGACTCAGCTGTTCAAATTTCCATCGGACTATTTTCGTGCATCTTACTATAGCTCAGGTAGTAATTTGTATCGTATAAATTTGTATTTGGCACCTCTGGTTTGTCAAAAAAGTTCCTAATAGCATTGACTTTGTACACTAGTATCAATTTATCGTAAGGTCTCATAGGTTTGAATGTACAATAATATACGTATTTTCGAACTCTATAACAAATGGTGAACGGCTGGAAGACGACCGTTGGCTAAAATTGTTATTTGATGTAGTGTAGGCCTACATCGTTATTACTAGTCAAATGAAATGTCATTTTGAAGAGGAAGAAAATGTAGATGTATGTATTAGGTTGGTAGTATATATGATGATCGCATGGAGTGCATCACATAGGCCTATTGTTTACATGCCCTCTGTTAAATACTTCCTTCGCGCTCCTTGCAATTCTGTTACAACCTCGTAATGCAGGTGTTGACAGCATAACAAATTTATAAAAAAACTGTACAACATTTATATTTCTTATAATCTATTATTAAAATTTATTTGATTTGTAGGCCTACTCTTATAAAGACAATAATATTCAAATTTGCCTACTTAATTTTTATTGATTGCTTCCAAAATAATCTTATAGGTTACCATTAACAATTTTTTTTTTAATTTTCCTTACTCCTACATTATAAATAAGGACTACAAAAACATTAAAACATTTTCTCCCCATTTATTATATGTTTTTGTGTAAGGAATAATTGTCTACAGTATTTATGTAATAAGTGTTTTATTCGATTTTATATTAATTCACACAACATATTTTACCTAGGCTGTTTTTAGAATTTCGAATAATAAAAATATATATATTTTAAATATTTATCTTAGAACAAAATTTAAAATATGATTTTGTTATTTTGCTTTATTCAAATTCTACAGCGCATTCTGAAGTAAATGTATGCATTTGAATAACTTCTGGAAAATTCTGGGATAAATAGTACGGGTCATTTGAGCAAGCAACCGTGAAACAGCAGATTTTGGCTGGGTCTATTTTGTTAGGTTGATTATTTACTTTGTAAAATAATAGTAACTATAGATCGCTTCTGGCCAAATCTTGACCAAAATTTTAGTTGATTTCTGATGATTTTTGAAACATTTGTTTCAAAAACCATTAGAAAGTTTATAGACATATAATTAATTAGGCCTAATGGATGATTTGAGATATGTTTATATTAGCAAAGTTTGAGTTTTTTTACAAAATAAAATTTTTAATTTCTGGAAAAGGTAATGCTCATACGAGTTTAACGTATGATTTGACATTTGATTGCATTTGTATTTGAAATTTTTTAGTTTTACAAAGTGATCTAACAATTGCTTTTTTTAAATGTTGGGTCATTGAATTAGGTGGTTTTGTAACATATCGACGCAAAGCTTATCGAATCGGAAGGAAAACAGCAAACGTCAGAATCTTAGATACGAATACCCTGTAACTTTATGCGATAGCATGAAAATTAATTCTGATCCAAAGTGACGTGACAGCAAAATAAAATTTTAAATTTCTGGAAAAGGTGGTGCTCATACGAGTTTAACGTAGACCTATGATTTGGCATTTGATTGCATTTCTATTTGATTTTCTTCCGATTAGATAAGCTTAACGTCGATATGTTACAAAACCACCTAATTCAATGACCCAACATTTAAAAAAAGCAATTGTTGTAAAACACTTTGTAAAACTCATAAATTTCAAATACAAATGCAATCAAATGTCAAATCATACGTTAAACGAGTATGAGCACCACCTTTGCCAGAAATTTAAAATTTTATTTTGCTGTGTTCACTTTGGATCAGTATCAATTTTCATGCTATCGTTATAAAGTTACAGGGTATTCGTATCTTAAGATTTTTGAACACAAAAATATCCATCATATTGGAATAGAGTAAGATATAGAAATTCATCTAAATATCTATCTTCTTAATTCTATAAGAGTTTTGTATGATACATCCCTTTTTTTCTCGAACTACTTAACCGATTTTTTTTTTAAATCGAGGTGTCAATTTAAAGCTCGAGATCTATTGCGTTGACGAATGGTGATTAAAAAGTCATTTCGTTTTGGGATTCGCCCCCTAGCCATTGATTTATTTCTCGATCGCGCTTTAAAATGTTAATCAACTTTCATTATAACATTTTTTAATGCGAATTGTAACTAAGCAGCTAATTAGCTTCATATTAATTTTCAGGTCAAATTACAAACAAAAATATATCGTCTGTCAGTGCATAATCAACATCAATTGTTTGAAAAGTCTTATATAATTCCTTCGATTTGTACTGTAGGAGAGTGCCTTACAAACAAAAAGAAATTTATTACAAAACGCGCACTTTGCCACACGGGTCCCCTAGTTTGTATTAAAAAGCTTTAAACCTATGTACTTTAGATACTTATTTAAAACACCGACGCACTCTGTGGTGCGTATTTTAAGATAAGTATGGCTGAAGGGTGAGTGTGATGATTGTGATGGATCAGATGAGTAGCTTTGTTACTGACAAATATTAGCTGTTTAATTTAAATATGATATATGTTTGTATTTTAATTTCCAGCAGATATTCGAACCAGCGACCTTCAGTTCCATAAAACCCCGTATTTATGCACTATTGAAATTTTGTTTACTGTTCCTTGCAGTTAATTTAGTACTAAGTTATTTTATTCGAACGTTGTCGAACGAGCCCTTGGATTGTGTAGTAAACTTTAAACGCATTACATGAGTGCAGGCGTCGCGACTTTACTACGCCATCCGGGTCTGCATATGCCCGACCGACTTTAACATTGGCTCTTATGGGAGAAACTGCTTTACGCGCTCATAACGGTCACATATTTTGACTTAAAACCTTTTGAGTGGTATCATTGTTTACCTTACCTCAAGCCCTGTTGATTTATGTAAATTCCAGTGCTCTAAGTTCTATAATATATAAAAAAAATAGACAATTTATCTGAAGAAACAACTAGATATAAAACTCGTTAAATAATATTAACTGCTTGATAGTTTATATTGATTTAAAAACTTAAAATACCTTATGCATTCATAATCCTAGACATACTGTGCATACTCAATATATGCACTCAACAATTTCTTACTTAAACTTTGGCACTGCATTCAGGGCCGTATTTCTAAATAAGCTGAAAAGGCTGGAGCCTATAGCGGCACAATTTTAGGGGCGGCACTTTGTCAATTTATACTAAAAATTTAAAATAATTTTACTTCTTTAATAACAGAAACTATTTTAGGCTCATCTTTATGATTTAAGTGTATTGAGTAAATGGAAATATGTTTATTCTTTTCATGTGAGTTTACTCCACATAATTTTGTAACATAATATTTTTCATGTAGGGTGATTGTTGTAATCACATTTACAAGGCCCAGAAAGAGGGAATTACACTAGCAATCTAAGTGTTTAGATTCGCTACCAGTTATTTCCTTTTTGAATCATGTTAATTATTTTACGAATACATTGGCCACAAAATAACTACAACAAATGTATGGTTTTGGTTTTATAATAACCTCCTATGTGAAAAATGTGATTTTTGTTATGAACGAAACGAAAAATTTACCGCTCTACTTGGCAGGTGGAGCTATTCTGCCAAACAACCAAATTTAATCCAGTAAAAAATAGTAGCTGTGAGTTTACACACCAGGGACCACTAGCATCTCCATCACCAGACTCTTAACGTTAGTGTCGCAACTGTATGACGTTATAGACTATGATGCTATCACAAGAAACCTTTCAAACTTCTCTTGATTTTGTTTCGGTAAAAAAATTGTCAATCAGTGATGAATGGGACTCTAGGATGAAAATATTGGGTAGGCAACTATCTGGGATGTTAATTTATTTTGAATCAAGTTTTACTTGAAGACGTAAAAGTTGTTATGTTGGAACTGCGCTTTTGCCATTTCTACAGCGATAACATTGCCAAATGGTAAATCGTATTTGCTGTGGTTATGGTCCTACTGTTTATTTTCTCGAAAGGTTCACATTTACTTACATTGTATAAAGGTGTAGGTGTTTGAAAATTTATTAACTGTTCAAATTTATTAACTAATTTGCTTCAATTCAAATTTCATTTAAATTTGAAGTCGTTTGAAGTATATTTTGTAGCTTGTGATAAAAACCAACTTTATAATTGGGCTGGCAGATGCCTCCTTCTATACTGCCTTGCCTGTTTACTGTGAGGCTGCTAACGTGAAGTCACTTTGATTTGTGTTTTGATTCCTGGCTTAAAGTATTCAATTAAAGAATTGTTCATGAAAGCAATTAATACTTTTGATATTTTGATATTGAGACATACAATTAATATCGTGCTTACTTTAAGGTTAATACTCGCCTATAGAAGTAGCAAATAAAAACGATGTATGAGTGTATCCCTATAAGTTGTGGTAAGGGGAGGGGGGCGGCAGAAAATATATAGCCTATAGGCGGCATTTTCCTAAATCCGGCCCTGACTGCATTCGCGATTTACGCACCGCCACACTGTTTCTCCGCACTTTTTCATTTTTCTTCGTGTACCTTTATAGCCGTTGTACAATAGGCAAGTTTGGCCTCTTTTGTTGCTAGAAAACTCCATACCAGCACGATGGGCCCTCCTTGCTATCAAATAGACGAGTGACTTTTAAAGTTGCGGTGTCCACATGTAAACAAAGGGAGAGGGGGGAGATTCCAGGGAATTCCAGAGCAAGGCGAGGGCGCACAACCAAAGGAGCGATGAACCTTCGGCTACCTGTGTTGCGTTCCTTATCCCTTGTCAAGTTTTCTGCTAGACGAAACGACACTATATAACTAATGTGTTTCATCAAATGTAAAAATGAGCTAGCGGAAACGGCACTTTTTTTTAAATGGGCATTAGGCGAAACGACACTGGACGAAATGACACTACACCGATTTTCAGCACAAGTTACAATAAAATAAAATTATGAAAATGTGACATCCTTCTCTTATCTCCTGCCTCTTAGATCATAAGTTATTCGACAAGATATTCTAATCTAGATAAAATAAGGAACCAAATTATACTATTACAGTACTCTAAAGTTAAATACCCCCGTCGCAGCAGACCTGCGTACTCAGCGAATTTCCAAAGAATTATTGTTTCAACATCAAAGAACTTTGTGGCTATCTTATATAATTAATAATCTTTACAAGGAAATATATATATAATATATTTAATGGCATTATATTTCTGAGTAAATTATATTTATTTAATAATTTATATATTACAGTAATATCTATATTGCAATAAATGACTTTTTTAACAGTAATAATAAATGTGCACATCCAAAGCTTCCATGCAAAAGGAATGATTTGTTTACAAAAATAACAAAACATAAACATTTCAATTTTGACAAATATGCAGAAGACAGCTGATCAGCTGATTAGGAACAGATACCTTATTATCTCCATCTCTCTTGCTCCCATTATACACTTATTTTCCATGAGAATACCATGGGATTTAGCATGTAGGTTTGCTGCCATGTGGGTTTTTTATGAAATCTTAATTACTCACCATCTAGTGAAGGTTCATACAAATTTTTACTAAGATATGTTGATAAATAAGCGGTATATAACCTTTAAAAATTTACCCATAAGAATAACATGGGGAACTTGATTTGAATTTTCTCTACAACCAGTTAAGCTATTTTAAAAATTCAAAATACTAAATTGTTTGTTTTTTAAGCTCTTTTAAATGGGTTTAGTTAAAATTGATGAATTTTGAAAATTTAGGTCCAAAAATGCCAAAAACCCATTTTTGGCCCCTTTGAAACCCCATAAAACCCCGTTCCCATAACCCGACAATGCTGGTTCGCGAACTCATGAAAAAAGACCTGGTCTTACAACTCCATACCAAATTTCATCAAAATCGGAGGTCCCCTTCAAAAGTTATCAGTACCACGGACACACACACACACACACACACACACACACACACACACACACACACACACACACACACACACACACACATACACACACACACACACACACACACACACACACACATATATATATATATATATATATATATATATATATATATATATAATATACATATATATGAAAATGGACGAATGGTGTTTTTGGCTTCTGGGGACCTCAAAATGAAAAAGTAAAGTGGTCCCGGGCTTAGGTCTTACTACCGTAATAGCGTATTCAGTATAGGGAAATTCGCTAAAAATATCCTAATACTTTTTATTTACGATATAAAGTCAAATCTTTATTCAACTTATAGTTTTGTTTACACTTTTTATCTCCCTTTTACATACATTTATATTGAATTGCAAATAAAAACCTCTTAGAAGCTAAAATTTACAAATTAATTTGCTAAAAAGGCCAATGCATCCTACTGTGATAGAAATTCTAGTTTTTCTTTTACCTAAAAAGTAAGTTTTGAGTTTTGTAAATCAGAGGGTCATTAGTGTAATTCAATTTGTAATTTAATGAGGATTCTAATGATAGTCTTTGCTTATGACTTCATTTACTTGTATTTAAAACTACACGTAAAATTGATACTAAGTTAGGCTATTGCAATGCTTCAAAATAATGGAAATTTGACGACATCTGCCATCTGGTCACGTGACCAAAATATTAAGCAGGCCCGTTAAGTTTTCGTGTACCCCGCTCGATGACGTTTTGCTGAAAATTAGATTTTGCTTAGGAATATTTTACTCTAATCAGTAGTATATATTGATTTTTTATGGGGCAAATATTTCCATAACAGCTCTAAAAAATAATTCAATAATTTAGATATAACAAAACATGAATTATTGGTTTTTGTCTTTCTATAAACAAATTTATAATTCGATTTCATGCAAATAATTACACGATTTTATGATGTTTTTATCAGTCATTAGGTATAGGCTATAGTTACAAATCATAATAGTTAGTACTATTTAATACAATTTTTCTTTTTTTTCTTTTGATTTGTTTACATCAGATTAGTTCTTAGGAAATTATCTATTTTAAGTAAAACGAGGAGGGCCTATTGAGCATAGTGGTGCCATTCTGTCGGGTACTGTCACGACAGATTGTCACCCCAAGCGGCCGGCGTCAGGTTGTCACCACGACAGATTGGCACCGCGCCTTTCTCGAGGTTCCAACCTGTCGGGTACCGCGCCGTCAGATTGTCACCGATAGTGGTAGGCGTCAGGTTGTCCCCACGACAGATTGGCACCGGCCCTTCTCGGGGTGACAATCTGTCGGGCAGCGCACACGACTGATTGTCACCTCTAGGATCGGTGCCAAACTGTCGTGGTGCCAATCTGACGGGGTGACAATCTGACGCGTACCCAAATCGTTGGCCCAACGTTGGAAAAATGATCGCCGAATATGGTTGGCTAACGGTAGGGAGTGTAACTATGCGCGATGTTGGATCATTGTAGGTTTAACTAACCATATAACCAGCAAATATCCAACGTATACCCAACCATATGTTTAAAAAAAAAAATGTCTAAATGAATACATTTTTGCTAACCAGTAGATTAAAAAAAAAAATGAAAATAAAATCGGGCAAAAATATTTGACCCATGAGAGGAATTGAACCAGTAACCTTTCACTCGATATCCTAGCGCTTTTACCTCTTAGACCTTCGTACTTAACGAATATTCAATCATTGTTATTATTTTAATCAACAAAATATTTGGTTTTATAAGTCAGTTATATATTAAATTTATGTAAACATACTTTAAATTATTACTTAAATTGTTTGATCCATACAAGAAAAAATAACATTATTTCATTATACAGGGTGTCCAGCTTTCACCTTTACAAACTTTTCCAGATTATTAAGCTAAGCAGGCCAAAACAAACAAAAAAAATCATGTAAACATGTGTCCCAAAATGCTTTGTTAAGCTGCTAGCCGCCATTTTGTTTTTTACACTTAAGAATTTTTATTTCCGCAACGGGTTATTGTATTGAGTTCATATTTGGCATGTACCTTTAGCACACCAATGCTCATTTTCAGGAAAAAGATTCTTTTTTCCAATTTGTATTTTCAAAATGGCTGCCATTTAAATTTTTAAACTCAAATATCTCAAAAACGGAAAATTTTACTATAAAAATTTTACAAGAGTTAAAAAAGTTGAAAAATTAAATGATTTATACATTTATACCAATAAGTTTGTAAAGATCTGATGACAAATAACAGAGTAATTGCGATTTTTATATGAAATAAAAATAAAAATTTACAAATACAAAATACAAATAAAAATACAAATTTGCATTGATCATAATTGAAAATCAATGTTTTTCTGCAGAAAAATCTCAATAACTCTATTATTTGTTGTCAGATCTTTACAAACTTGGTTGTCGTTTTACCTGCCAAGGGTACGATATTTATCGTAGGCCTAACGACACCATATTAGGTACTCTATTTTACATTATGGATTATTAGTAAATAACAAACCACTAGGTGATGACCAAATTAAAATTATCAATCAAGGTAAATCTAAAACCATGAATTAATTCTACCCTAGTTTGCTTTAAAAATACTTATTTTAGAAAAAATAGTTCAGACAAAAAATCTCCAACGCAAACGAGAACGATTGTTGTTTCCTGCAGCTTTAGCAACACTTGCAGGTAACAACGAAATAGCCTCTGCATGGTTCCGTAATAATAAGCTCGTAATGAATGAGGCCAAACTCAATCTATCACTTTTAGCCTTTCTAGAGATAGGCATATTGGTGAGATTGATCCTCCTGTCAAGCTGCTGGGCTTCACACTTTGATCCTCAGCTTAGTTGGAATCAAGGAATCTAAAATAAATAAAGAGAAGGTAGGGGTCAAGACATGCAACGCCATCTGTGCACCAGGTGTTCTTTTGCACCTATGACATCACCATTAGCTATTACTGACAATGATAATGATGACGTCATAGGTGCAAAAGAACACCTGGTGCGTAGAGGGCATTGCATGTATTGACCCCTACCTTGTCTTAATTTATTTTAGATTCCTTGAGTTGGAATAATGACTTGACCAACTTTGTTGCAAATTAAGTAGATTAATTTATTTGCTCCTTCGTCTAAAAGCTGACATGCCTCTCAAGTTTGTTCGCATTGCTTTCTTTGCTTTTTTCAATCGCACGTACAGTATGGCACTAAGCTTTGGGGGCACTCGCCTGGTGTTCGTAGGGTATTACCATTGACTATTGATACTACCATGGTAGATAGACTAATCATGTAATAGACTATTGGTATTACCATGGTATTACTTTTGCAGAAAAAAAGCTGTTAGGGTCTTGTGTGTGGAGCCTCGCAGCAAGAACATTGTAAACCTCTGCTGATTCAGCATGGAATCATGTCTGTATATAATATATATATATATATTCCAATGTCTCTTGGCTGTCAAGGCTCAGGAAACAAATCTTCCTTTGAATAATGATATGCATGATCATGAAACAAGATTTAACTGCAATGTTTTTAGGCGTAGAGTCAGGCTTGACAAGACATTTAATTGTTTCCCTGTTTCAGGAATTAGATTCTTCAATGCATTGCCACTAAATGTCAGACAAAAATCTTTCACAAGCTTTGCAAATACCTTCAAATCTTGGATGTTGGCAAATCCTTTCTATGATGCAAGAGAATTTTGCTTGAAACAGAGAGTAAAATGTTGGTTTTTTAAGCAACAAAAACTCTGTGGTGACATCCACGGATCTGACACCGACACCATTGCCCTTAGGGGATGTAGTTCACCCATAGCACTACAGTCATCTTGGGCCAAAACCACCCAAAACATAAACAAACATCTTTTTTCGGCTGCCGTCCATCGTTGGTCTCGTATCTCTCTTTCTTTCTTGTGTTGTGTTGTGTTGTGTTGTATGATTTAAGTTGAGGTTATAATTTGGGACAATTTAATTGTCCATGAATTAAGTAGGATTTTATTAATTTTATCTTCATCATGGGAAAAGAAAACAGTGCAGTCAAAGAATCCACTGATGCCTCGACGCCTAAAAAAAGAAAGAAGGAAGTGACTTCATCATCCCCAACCTCTAAATTGCAATCTCTAGCCGGTTTATCGGCATCCACAGATATTTATAAAGTAAGATATATTTCAATGTTATTGTTTTAATAGTCAACTTCCTACCTAAGTTAAACATTGTATTGTAGCCTAGGTATATTTTTTACACTCATTAATATTTAGTTAGCCTAGGCCTATGTCTTAAATGCTAGCCTATAGCCTTGGAATTGCATTTTCCTAAATTCAGGACTTGGGGGCATAGACCTGGTTGCTCTTCCGGCTGTGTTGAAATATTTGTAGCTATGGATTGATGTGGTACAAACCTATGTTACAACCTACGTCAATCTTATCCTTCTCAGCGTTGCCAACGTTTTGAAATTATTTTACCCGGAATCCACAGGCGGATTCCCTGGAATCAAAACTGCATTCCCCGGAATTCCGTTGCAGGACAAAATATTTTTTGTATTCATGGCTTGAACCATTTCCTACTCATAAGTTACTATCGGTGTGAAACTGCCAATTTTTTATCCACGCTTTCAATTTTCAACTAATTCATGTGATTTTCAAAGCACTACATAACCTAAAAATTAGTCTTGCGCTTGTTTTTTTTGTGTTTGAAAGCATCACAACAACTGCCCAGTGCAGATATGTTGATTCCAACACGGTAACCCCAGGGTTTAGTGGGGTGGGACATTTCCGGGGATTTTTTTGGGGATTTTTCCCCTGATTCGGGTAATACTATCCCTCATCAATAAAAATTATCCCCCAAAGTTTCCCTGCAAAATTCCCTATGGGGGTAAGAGGGGGTAAAAAAAGGGGAAAAATCCCAAATTTGTTATTTTTTGCGATAAAAAAAATCTAAGATAGCCAAAAAATTTCTAAAAATATATATGTTGCATTATCATAAAGCATTCAACCCCCACTCACCCCACTAAGGGGTGGGAGGGGGCTAAAGTATGGGTTAAATACGAAATTTGCATACAGATGCAAAATGGGAGGGAAACCCCGTTACTAACAAGAAATATGACTATAAATGTCTAATCAATATTATAACCACGTAAAACACTCTTAGCCACCCCTATTTTATGATTGGGGGTAAAAATAAGGGATGAAAATAGGTTTTTTGTGAATAAAGTCTGAAAAAAATTCAATTTAGCCCTAAAAATGTCAGAAATGTGTATTTAGCATTATTCCTCATGTATGGCTATTTCATACAATTAATACACATACACCCCCTACCGATCCCATCCATATGAGGGTAAGAAGGAAAAAGGGGTTAAACGCCAAAAATTTTAAACCTGTTTAAGTCAAGTGGTTAGTGGGGTGGGGTATTTCTTGGGGTATATTGATGAATTTTATATAAGAATTGGGTAATACCCACCGTAATCTATCAAAAATGTCCAGCAAACCTTTTCCACCAAAATATCTTATGGGGTTGGTAGGGGGTAGAAAAAAGGGAAAAAATCATAAATTTTTATTTTTGGTTATACAAAAAAATCCAAGATAGCCAAAAAATCTCTAAAAATATAGATATTGCATTAACATGAAGCATTCAACCCCCACTCACCCCACTAAGGGGTGGGAGCGGGGCAAAGTATGGGTATAATACGAAATTGGCATACAGATGCAAGATGGAAGAGGTTAGTGGGGTGGGGTATTTCCTGGGGTATATTGATGAATTTTATATAAGAATTGGGTAGTACCCACCGTAATCTACCAAAAATGTCCAGCAAACCTTTTCCACCAAAATATCTTATGGGGTTGGTAGGGGGTAGAAAAAAGGGAAAAAATCATAAATTTTTATTTTTGGTTATAAAAAAAATCCAAGATAGCCAAAAAATCTCTAAAAATATAGATATTGCATTAACATGAAGCATTCAACCCCCACTCACCCCACTAAGGGGTGGGAGCGGGGCAAAGTATGGGTATAATACGAAATTGGCATACAGATGCAAGATGGAAGAGGTTAGTGGGGTGGGGTATTTCCTGGGGTATATTGATGAATTTTATATAAGAATTGGGTAGTACCCACCGTAATCTACCAAAAATGTCCAGCAAACCTTTTCCACCAAAATATCTTATGGGGTTGGTAGGGGGTAGAAAAAAGGGAAAAAATCATAAATTTTTATTTTTGGTTATAAAAAAAATCCAAGATAGCCAAAAAATCTCTAAAAATATAGATATTGCATTAACATGAAGCATTCAACCCCCACTCACCCCACTAATGGGTGGGAGCGGGGCAAAGTATGGGTAAAATACGAAATTTGCATACGGATGCAAAATGGAAGAGGGAAAACCCGTTACTAACATGAAATATGACTATAAATGTCTATTCAATATTACATCCACGTTAGACACTCTTAGCCACCTCTATTTTAAGGTTTTTGGTAAAAATAAGGGATGAAAATAGGTATTTTGTGAGTAAAGTCTGAAAGAAATATAATTTAGCCTTAAAATTTTCAGAAATGTGTATTTAGCATTATTCCTCATGTTTTCAACCCTTATAGACCCCTGTCTTATAAGTGTAGTGGTGGAAATGGGTAAATCCGTAAAAATACCATCATGCTTAACATATTGATAAATAATTTTCAAAAAAGAACCAAACAGAATATTAAAATTTTTCTAAACAATGTATTGATTTCAATAACATAATACATTGAAAATTAACGTAAACCCCTACTTGATGGGGCTAGGGGGGACAAATTTATTTAAAAAAACAGAAGAAATATTTTAAACCCCGTCATTAATGATATAATAAATTAATTGTTGAACTAACCAGAAATACCACATGTTAATTTTTTTTTCTGCCTATTATTTTGGCATCACCCCCGTATTCAATCCCTTCAGGAAGTAGGGGTCAGATTACTTATAAAAATAACGCATTTGTGTTCAAGTTTTTATTTTTATTTTTTATTTTTTACTAATAAAGATAAAGATAGCTGTACGAAAATAGTTTTACAACTTTGTTTTACTACTTTGCAAACATAAGAAGGACTTAAATTAATTTTCTGTAATAAATTTATGTGTTTCCAAATTTTTTCAAAACATTATGTAACTTAGTTACCGTATATCGCATATTGTTTGACATTCTGCAATTGCCGGAGCAAATTGCAAACCTTTAATTTGTTAAATTTCATTTTTTTACTACACCAAAGAAATAAAACTAATTATTTGCCCGTACATTTTGTTATTAAACTTCATTGAAACGTCTCTTGAAGAAAACGTTTCCCTTCCTTGCTGGTATTTCATTCAACTAAGTTACTTCTTTTTTAACTTACTATTTTTAACTTAATTCTATTTCAACTTACTTTCTTTTTTTCCAACACACATACGTTTAAGTTAAAAATGTCATTTTCAACGTAAACGTGTGTAAATCATATACGGTACATGTTTCTATTTATATTTTTCATCTTTCATCAATATGAGCGCAAAAACTACTGGACCAATCCTATACTATGATACGAGGAGTGTTTGAAGGAATGTATGTTCCACGACCTCGCAATCTAGCTGGTAAATTTTGCTTACATTTGGAATTTAAAAGTGTTTTGGCCCAAAAATAAGTTTAGAAACAGCCTCAACCCAAAGAAAAATCGAATTTTGTCTAAAATTAAGCTTACATAGCTTTAATAGTAATTTTTTACATTAAACTTATGGGTTGTAATTTTGGTAATGAAATAACAACTAAAATTAAAAAAAAAAAACATTAATTTTAAGCCGTTTCTTTAACACCTGTTATCTGTAAACAGTCTTATGTAAATTTACTTACATAGCTTTATCATCATGACAATATAAGAAAAGTAAATTAAAAATAACAAAAAAGGTTCAACCTGGAACTATATCTTTGGACAGTGAGAAATAATATAAAAAATTATATTTAACATAGGAAACACTGGTAACGCAACTGAAAGCCCAACGTACGCGAAGGTGCGCAATGGCGTTATCTGTTACGCACATCCGTAGTCCCCTCCGCTTTTATATCACTCCTTGACCATTGTTGGTCGATCCATTCAATATATTTCATTATTGATTTGTAAACAACGTTAGAATTTAGCATTTTTTTTTTCGCTCTTCTTTTAGACTACTTCAACTTCTACTTTTTTAATTAATCGATCGTATGAAATAAATTATTTTCATTTATTATATCCTCTCAGTTGAACTCACTTTTACAGCAATTACGAGGGTATTACACTCACACTTTATTTACATTTAGCATTGATTGGAGATTCTCTTTTTATGTTGTCTTGATATAATAACTTCCTTCAATTATTTATGACTGTTGATATTCAGCCGAACTGCCAGCAGACAAAACGGTTTTATGACACTTTATGACTACGACACCATTCAATAATATACACATCAAGATTTTTTTAACTGTGCTAGAGTAGAGTAATTTACCTTAAGCATCAATAAAATAAACGTAATTTTGTTAATTGGTTTAATTTTTGTTATCCTTTTGTTATAATTTTTTTTTGTATTTCACAACAATGTGCGATCCCAGGACAACTTTAAAACTGGTTTATACTAGTTGCGAAGTTGACATTGGGTACAGCAAACGAAGTTGTCATAACACTGTGGTAAGTCTTTTGGCTGTCCACTATGACAATTTCCCTTCCTTCATAATCCATTCATGTTCAAGACAGTGGGGGGTCAATGCGAACTGCATGTAAGCCACTAGCTGGAACATATGTAGACAGCAGGGGGTGAGGAGAAATGCTATGGGCATCGAAACCCCTAGCTGGAACATATGTTCAAGACAGCAGGGGGTGAGGAATGCGACGGGCATAGAAACCCCTAACTTGAACATGAGTGGACAGTCCCGTGTCTCACCCTTTCTCTTCCTTCAATATCCCATCCTTCCGGGGGCTTGCGCAAAATGCCCATTAGAGGCAGACGTGCTCAACGGTTCGGCCGGGGTCTCCTTATCCACCAATAACAACAACAACAACAACAATGTGCGACGGGTTAGCTATTTACATTATAATTACCGGTATTCGTAATCACAAATGTATGTTTCATTGTACCTGTATTGCTGTAATTATATATTGTTATTTGGAATATTGTTTATTATTTGTAATTTATTTGATAATACTTTTCAAGTTTTGCATTACGTAAAAGATTTATTGTTTTCTTTTTATTAATTTTGTTAATTAAGGTTCATTATACTAATTGATGAATGTCAATGTAAGAAAGGAGATGGTGCTGTAAAACTGGTAAACAAATAACAATAGGCCTAATTGTAACATGTACATTTTTCAAATATGTAGAAATTTAATGTACATATTTAATGTATATATGTATATATTTTGCAAATATTTAATAATGTATATAAAGTGTACATTAAACATAGATTAATAAATTTGTTCTGTTTGTTATTACAGTTCCACCAACTTACTACTATCATTATAACCTTAATTAATTAATTAATTATTTGGTGGGGAAGATTGAATAATGTCAGGCCCTATGTAACAATTAACGGTAAAAAATTATAATTAATAGTCATATGTGAGTGTTTAAATTGCAGGCATTTGTTCCTCACACTACATTAGCGGTATGTCCTAAACATTACCTTCAACTAAATGAGGAATAACGTGAATGATTCTCTGTACGAAGGCATTGTTATTGCAAAATATCTGCTTTGTTTGACGAAAACACGTATTTTGTTTACGACTGCCGAATATTGACATCCAGTGAAGTTTTATTTAGATTAGTATTATAGCCTACATGCTAACACGTAAAAATTGTATCTATAAAAAGTACAGTATGTATTTGGCAACTTTTGAAATGAAGTGCCATGGTCCTACTACCATGGTCTACACTATTTTGATTTTTTTATTGCCTTATGGGCCTTTTGCCACTAAAGGCCTCTAGTAAATAGATAATCTCTGTGGAATAACCTCTGAAGAATATAGTTCACTTTGAAAAATTGTACGCATAAAACTATCGGACAAAATAAAAATTATTTTGATACCAAATAATATACATACTCGACCTATCAATTATAATAATTTTAGCATTACTTAAAAAAATAATATTGCAGTTTTAATAAATTCTTCCTATCTCAGGATCTCAGGATGGAAGACATTTTAGTTTGGGACAATCATGCAATATTGATAAAAAACTTTAAATATATCACTTATTTATTAGTTACAACAACTTACGACGGTAATAGCTGTGAGTTTTGTAATATATTTACTAAAGGTAGCTCGTGCGTTCCCGCTATCAGTCACTGCCAACGTTGCTAAACCACGTGGTCGATCCGGGTCGAGTGCGCCGCAGCGCGCGCTTTGACAAGATGGTAAGTGGGAAATTTGAACGTGTTTAAATCGCGACCACCCTTCAACAAATGAAATGTAACCTTTATATAACGCGATAGTTATCAACATAGGTAAGGGTTATTACAGAAAATTGATTTATTCAATTTAAAGTATTTCTTCTGTTTTTTTACAATAAATTTGTCCCCCCTCCCCCTTAAGTATGGGGTTGCGTTAATTTTCAATGTATTATGTTATTGAAATCAATACATTGTTTAGAAAAATTTTAATATTCTGTTTGGTTCTTTATGAAAATTATTTATCAATATGTTAAGCATGATGGTATTTTTACAGGTTTACCCATTACCACCACTAAACTTATAAGACAGGGGTCTATAAGGGTTGAAAACATGAGGAATAATGCTAAATACACATTTCTGAAAATTTTAGGGCTAAATTATATTTCTTTCAGACTTTACTCACAAAATACCTATTTTCATCCCTTATTTTTACCCCAAATCTTAAAATAGAGGTGGCTAAGAGTGTCTTACGTGGATGTAATATTGAATAGACATTTATAGTCATATTTCATGTTAGTAACGGGTTTTCCCTCTTCCATTTTGCATCCGTATGCAAATTTCGTATTTTACCCATACTTTGCCCCGCTCCCACCCCTTAGTGGGGTGAGTGGGGGTTGAATGCTTCATGTTAATGCAATATATATTTTTTTAGAGATTTTTTGGCTATCTTGGATTGTTTTATAACCAAAAATAAAAATTTATGATTTTTTCCCTTTTTTTCTACCCCCTACCAACCCCATAAGATATTTTGGTGGAAAAGGTTTGCTGGACATTTTTGGTAGATTACGGTGGGTACTACCCAATTCTTATATAAAATTCATCAATATACCCCAGGAAATACCCCACCCCACTAACCTCTTCCATCTTGCATCTGTATGCCAATTTCGTATTATACCCATACTTTGCCCCGCTCCCACCCCTTAGTGGGGGTGAGTGGGGGTTGAATGCTTCATGTTAATGCAATATCTATATTTTTAGGTTTTTTTGGCTATCTTGGATTTTTTTATAACCAAAAATAAAAATTTATGATTTTTTCCCTTTTTTCTACCCCCTACCAACCCCATAAGATATTTTGGTGGAAAAGGTTTGCTGGACATTTTTGGTAGATTACGGTGGGTATTACCCAATTTTTATATAAAATTCATCAATATACCCCAAGAAATACCCCACCCCACTAACCACTTGACTTAAACAGGTGGTAACCCCAGGGTTTAGTGGGGTGGGACATTTCCGGGGATTTTTTTTGGGATTTTTTCCCTGAATCGGGTAATACTATCCCTCATCAATAAAAATTATCCCCCAAAGTTTCCCTGCAAAATTCCCTATGGGGGTAAGAGGGGGTAAAAAAAGGGGAAAAATCCCAAATTCGTTATTTTTTGCGATAAAAAAAATCCAAGATAGCCAAAAAATTTCTAAAAATATATATGTTGCATTAACATAAAGCATTCAACCCCACTCACCCCACTAAGGGGTGGGAGGGGGCCAAAGTATGGGTAAAATACGAAATTTGCATACAGATGCAAAATGGAAGAGGGAAACCCCGTTACCAAAAAGAAATATGACTATAAATGTCTAATCAATATTATAACTACGTAAGACACTCTTAGCCACCCCTATTTTATGATTGGGGGTAAAAATAAGGGATGAAAATAGGTTTTTTGTGAATAAAGTCTAAAAAAAATTCAATTTAGCCCTAAAAATGTCAGAAATGTGTATTTAGCATTATTCCTCATGTTTTCAACCCTTATTGACACCTCACTTATAGGGGTAGTGGTGGAAATGGGGTAAACCCATAAAAATACCATCATCCATCAAAAATAGTAAATAATTTAAAAAAGAGCCAAAAATATTATATGGTGGCTATTTCATACAATTAATACACATACACCCCCTACCGATCCCATCCATATGAGTGTAAGAAGGAAAAAGGGGTTAAACGCCAAAAATTGTAAACCTGTTTAAGTCAAGTGGTTAGTGGGGTGGGGTATTTCTTGGGGTATATTGATGAATTTTATATAAAAATTGGGTAATACCCACCGTAATCTACCAAAAATGTCCAGCAAACCTTTTCCACCAAAATATCTTATGGGGTTGGTAGGGGGTAGAAAAAAGGGAAAAAATCATAAATTTTTATTTTTGGTTATAAAAAAATCCAAGATAGCCAAAAAAACCTAAAAATATAGATATTGCATTAACATGAAGCATTCAACCCCCACTCACCCCACTAAGGGGTGGGAGCGGGGCAAAGTATGGGTATAATACGAAATTGGCATACAGATGCAAGATGGAAGAGGTTAGTGGGGTGGGGTATTTCCTGGGGTATATTGATGAATTTTATATAAGAATTGGGTAGTACCCACCGTAATCTACCAAAAATGTCCAGCAAACCTTTTCCACCAAAATATCTTATGGGGTTGGTAGGGGGTAGAAAAAAAGGGAAAAAATCATAAATTTTTATTTTTGGTTATAAAACAATCCAAGATAGCCAAAAAAATCTCTAAAAAAATATATATTGCATTAACATGAAGCATTCAACCCCCACTCACCCCACTAAGGGGTGGGAGCGGGGCAAAGTATGGGTAAAATACGAAATTTGCATACGGATGCAAAATGGAAGAGGGAAAACCCGTTACTAACATGAAATATGACTATAAATGTCTATTCAATATTACATCCACGTAAGACACTCTTAGCCACCTCTATTTTAAGATTTGGGGTAAAAATAAGGGATGAAAATAGGTATTTTGTGAGTAAAGTCTGAAAGAAATATAATTTAGCCCTAAAATTTTCAGAAATGTGTATTTAGCATTATTCCTCATGTTTTCAACCCTTATAGACCCCTGTCTTATAAGTTTAGTGGTGGTAATGGGTAAACCTGTAAAAATACCATCATGCTTAACATATTGATAAATAATTTTCATAAAGAACCAAACAGAATATTAAAATTTTTCTAAACAATGTATTGATTTCAATAACATAATACATTGAAAATTAACGCAACCCCATACTTAAGGGGGAGGGGGGACAAATTTATTGTAAAAAAACAGAAGAAATACTTTAAATTGAATAAATCAATTTTCTGTAATAACCCTTACCTATGTTGATAACTATCGCGTTATATAAAGGTTACATTTCATTTGTTGAAGGGTGGTCGCGATTTAAACACGTTCAAATTTCCCACTTACCATCTTGTCAAAGCGCGCGCTGCGGCGCACTCGACCCGGATCGACCACGTGGTTTAGCAACGTTGGCAGTGACTGATAGCGGGAACGCACGAGCTACCTTTAGTAAATATATTACAAAACTCACAGCTATTACCGTCGTAAGTTGTTGTAACTAATAAATAAGTGATATATTTAAAGTTTTTTATCAATATTGCATGATTGTCCCAAACTAAAATGTCTTCCATCCTGAGATCCTGAGATAGGAAGAATTTATTAAAACTGCAATATTATTTTTTTAAGTAATGCTAAAATTATTATAATTGATAGGTCGAGTATGTATATTATTTGGTATCAAAATAATTTTTATTTTGTCCGATAGTTTTATGCGTACAATTTTTCAAAGTGAACTATATTCTTCAGAGGTTATTCCACAGAGATTATCTATTTACTAGAGGCCTTTAGTGGCAAAAGGCCCATAAGGCAATAAAAAAATCAAAATAGTGTAGACCATGGTAGTAGGACCATGGCACTTCATTTCAAAAGTTGCCAAATACATACTGTACTTTTTATAGATACAATTTTTACGTGTTAGCATGTAGGCTATAATACTAATCTAAATAAAACTTCACTGGATGTCAATATTCGGCAGTCGTAAACAAAATACGTGTTTTC
>CM061534.1:76799187-76889056 GCA_030545055.2 Neoaliturus tenellus | reverse complement strand
AAATTTTGTTTCAGAAAAAACATGACCTTGTAAATGACCTTATAAAACCCTTAAAGCGAGGGTCGCAGTATACACATGGGTATACCTGGATAGCACAACAGTGTAGGGACCTAGCATACCGATTTCAGGTCCATACGTTTCTGCAAGGTATGTATATGGCCATACATACAAACTTTCGATCGAGGCTAAACACGGGTTTATAAACGACCTTATAAAACCCTTAAAACGAGAGTCGCAGTATACACATAGGTCAGTCTGGTTAGAATAAGAGTGTAGGAGAGGAAGCAGACCAATTTCAAGTCCAAAGCTCACTGCTAGGTATTGTAAAGGCAACACCTAAATTACGAAATTTTGTTCAAGACTAAATATGACCTTGTAAATGACCTTCTAAAACCTTTTTAACGAGGGTCGCAGTTTACACATGGGTATATCTGGATAGCACAACAGTGTAGGGACCTAGCATACCGATTTCAGGTCCATACGTATATGCAAGGTATGTATATGGCCATACATACAAACTTTCGCTCGAGGCTAAACACGGGTCTATAAACGACCTTATAAAACCCTTAAAACGAGGGTCGCAGTATACACATAGGTCAGTCTGGGTAGAATAAGAGTGTAGGAGAGGAAGCAGACCAATTTCAAGTCCAAAGCTCACTGCTAGGTATTGTAAAGGCAACACCTAAATTACGAAATTTTGTTCAAGACTAAACATGACCTTGTAAATGACCTTATAAAACCCTTAAAACGAGGGTCGCAGTACACACATGGGTATATCTGGATAGCACAACATTGTAGGGACCTAGCATACCGATTTCAGGTCCATACGTATCTGCAAGGTATGTATATGGCCATACATACAAACTTTCGCTTGAGGCTAAACACGGGTCTATAAACGACCTTATAAAACCCTTAAAACGAGGGTCGCAGTATACACATAGGTCAGTCTGGGTAGAATAAGAGTGTAGGAGAGGAAGCAGACCAATTTCAAGTCCAAAGCTCACTGCTAGGTATGTTTAAGGCCACACCTAAATTACAAAATTTTGTTCAAGACTAAACATGACCTTGTAAACGACCCTATAAAACCCTTAAAACGAGGGTCGCAGTATACACATAGGTCAGTCTGGGTAGAATAAGAGTGTAGGAGAGGAAGTAGACCAATTTCAAGTCCAAAGCTTACTGCTAGGTATGTTTAAGGCCACACCTAAATTACGAAATTTTGTTCAAGACTAAACATGACCTTGTAAACGACCTTATAAAACCCTTAAAACGAGGGTCGCAGTATACACATAGGTCAGTCTGGGTAGAATAAGAGTGTAGGAGAGGAAGTAGACCAATTTCAAGTCCAAAGCTCACTGTTAGGTATGTTTAAGGCCACACATAAATTACGAAATTTTGTTTCACATAAAACATGACCTTGTAAATGACCTTATAAAACCCTTAAAACGAGGGTCGCAGTATACACATAGGTCAGTCTGGGTAGAATAAGAGTGTAGGAGAGGAAGCAGACCAATTTCAAGTCCAAAGCTCACTGCTAGGTATGTTTAAGGCCACACCTAAATTACGAAATTTTGTTCAAGACTAAATATGACCTTGTAAATGACCTTATAAAACCTTTTTAACGAGGGTCGCAGTTTACACATGGGTATATCTGGATAGCACAACAGTGTAGGGACCTAGCATACCGATTTCAGGTCCATACGTATCTGCAAGGTATGTATATGGCCATACATACAAACTTTCGCTCGAGGCTAAACACGGGTCTATAAACGACCTTATAAAACCCTTAAAACGAGGGTCGCAGTATACACATAGGTCAGTCTGGGTAGAATAAGAGTGTAGGAGAGGAAGCAGACCAATTTCAAGTCCAAAGCTCACTGCTAGGTATTGTAAAGGCAACACCTAAATTACGAAATTTTGTTCAAGACTAAACATGACCTTGTAAATGACCTTATAAAACCCTTAAAACGAGGGTCGCAGTACACACATGGGTATATCTGGATAGCACAACATTGTAGGGACCTAGCATACCGATTTCAGGTCCATACGTAACTGCTAGGTATGTATATGGCCATACATACAAACTTTCTCTCGAGGCTAAACACGGGTCTGTAAACGACCTTATAAAACCCTTAAAACGAGGGTCGCAGTATACACATAGGTCAGTCTGGGTAGAATAAGAGTGTAGGAGAGGAAGGAGACCAATTTCAAGTCCAAAGCTCACTGCTAGGTATGTTTAAGGCCACACCTAAATTACGAAATTTTGTTCAAGACTAAACATGACCTTGTAAATGACCTTATAAAACCCTTTTAACGAGGGTCGCAGTTTACACATGGGTATATCTGGATAGCACAACAGTGTAGGGACCTAGCATACCGATTTCAGGTCCATACGTAACTGCTAGGTATGTATATGGCCATACATACAAACTTTCGCTCGAGGCTAAACACGGGACTGTAAACGACCTTATAAAACCCTTATAACGAGGGTCGCAGTATACACATAGGTCAGTCTGGGTAGAATAAGAGTGTAGGAGAGGAAGCAGACCAACTTTAAGTCCAAAGCTCACTGCTAGCTATGTTCATGGCCATACATAAAGTACGAGTTTTCTTTCCTGACATGGTTTGGTAAAACAAGTTATAAAGCTCTTAAAATGAGGGTCTGTATATGTCAGGGTAGCATACGGAGTGTATGTACCTACCATACCAATTTCAAGTCAAAAGCGACCGGCAAGATACATATATAGCCATACATAAAGTAAGATTTTTAGTTCGTCATGGGTTTGTAAAACACAAGTTGAAGCTCTTAAAATATAAGTCAGAGTTGGACTTAACTTTTCATGTTCAGGCCACATTACATTTTAATGATATATTTCATTTATAATCTCTTTTCAGTATTATCATTTCTAAAAATATGTATTTTAATATATACATTGAAGTATGTCTAAGGATGTATTATATTTGTACTGTTGGTAACATTTTGTGTTTGACATTCAATTGGCTTGTGTTTGGAATCAACATATCTGCACTGGGAGGTAATGCAATGTTGATATTTTTACACCAAGTATTGTTTTTAACGTTTTTTATGTATGATAATTGCTATAATTCATTTACTTCAGCACAGTGTATTCAAATTCCAGTTGTTGTGATGCTTTCAAACACAAAAAACAAGCGCAAGACTAATTTTTAGGTTATGTAGTGCTTTGAAAATCACATGAATTAGTTGAAAATTGAAAGCGTGGATAAAAAATTGGCAGTTTCACACCGATTAAGTTACTGGAGACCAAATTATACAGGGTTTCCTTAAAGTCCGTCACCAAACTTCATTAAATGGCTTTTTGGGGGAAAAAATAAGCGTAAAATGTTAGGCCTACATGAATGTATGGCCTAATATGCATATATACCCAGATATCCGCCATTTTGTTTTTCCCACTTAATAATTTTTATTTCAGTGACGGATTGATGTAGAAACTTCATATTTGGCATGGACCTTTATAAAATCAATTTCCTTCTCCACAATAAAAATTATTTTTCTGCAATGTATATTTTCTAAATGGCGGTCATTTTAAATGTTTAAAATAAACTCAATCTTAAAACCAGTAAATTTTATCAAAATTTTAACAAGATGCAAAAAAGTTGACAAATTTAATTATCCAAAGGCTATGTCACACTAGGCCCTATGCTACACTTTAATAGCAGCTATAACGAAGTAGCAGCAGCTACTAAATAGCTAATGTGACATAGGTAGTAGCAGCTACTAAGAGTAGGGCGCTAGTGAAATTTTACTAGCATAGAAAGTTTCAGAACATGTCCAACTTTTCGTGCTAGTAATCTACGCCAGTGAGTCACGTGACCAACTAGCAGCTATCAGGTAGCCAGTGTGACAGCTTCAATAGCAGACTAGCAGCTACTTGCTACTTGCCTAGCAACTACATTTTCTACAAAAACACATGGACAGCTCTTGAGCTCAACTAGTACTATCAGCTAGAGAATAGACGCTACCAAAATTAAGTGTGACAGGATTAAGTAGCTGCTATTTCAGTAGCTGCTACTAGGTAGCTGCTATTAAGTAGCCAAGTGTGACACAGCCTTAACCGATGATAAAAATTTTGTAAGGCTCTAACAACAAATAATGGAGTTATTGTGATTTTTCAGCAGAGAAACGTTGATTTTACAATGCAAATGAAGGTTATTTTAAAAGAAAAATCACAATAACTCCATCATTTGTATTCAGATCCTTAAAAATTTGGTAGCCTATCATTGGTTATATAATTAAGTTTATCAGCTTTTAAGTGTCTTGTAAAATTTTTATAAAATTTACTGGTTTTAAGATATTTGAGGTTACACATTTAAAATGGCCGCCATTTTGAAAATATACATGGCAAAAAAAATTTATTGCGGAGATGGACATTGATATTATAAAAGTCCATGCCAAATATCAAGTTTACACACCAATCCGTCACTGAAATAAAAATTATTAAGTGGAAAAAACAAAATGGCGGATATCTAAGTAAATATGTATATTAGGCCACACCTTCACATTGCATTTTTTGCTTATTTTGACCCAATAAGCCATTTCATGAAGTTTTGTGACGGATTTTAAAGACACCCTGTATAAAAGAACATCCTAAATCCCTGTAAATAAACTGCAAGTTTACTATTATTTTGTGAAAATACCTTTTTCATTTATTGTACCGGTACAAGTCAATGGTACAACATTTATAAATCCATACTAAACAAACCTTAAGGAACGGGAATTTACGGGAATACGTCCATATATTAGGCCTACGCTTTGACAAAGAAGCTATTAAAAAAATTATAAGACCAATATATTCAGCAGTAATTTTTACTAATGAATTTTTAGTTTAATATTATAGGAACAACACTAAGATATACAATTTTATTTTAATAAGCATCTTTGAATAAAAACCTCTAATCCAGTGAACCTTCATTTTAATTTGTATCAAATTTTCGCCAATATAGCGAAGTCAATCTTTTGGAAAGATTAAGTTATCTATTTATTGAAAAATGTACGAGACACCAAATTTAATCTGGTAATTCTTTGTCTTGGATTAACCTCATCCCAGATTAAAATTTCTTTTTGAACTACAAAACAACTGTTGTCCTCTTACCTTTTACTAGGACACGTATACTCAACCATCACAAAGACCTGGATATGATATCCATCATTTTCACATTAGGTCCTATGTGTCCTGTCCTAATGACCATTAAAAGGGAGGTAGGCCTTTATTGGAAAAAATGGATGCCAAGTTCCTTTTATCTCATCCTCAAGACAGAGTGTAGTCCTGCTCTGTGTATTCTGGCAATCAAGGAGTCAACTGATGAAATATTCAGCTCGTTCACACGTTCATCCACCGCAAACTGTTTTTTACCTATCTTGTGACTAATCCCATAAATAATGTGTCTAGAATTTGTCTCGTCATAGGCAAAAAAAAGTTGTGGTTGATTGTGGTGGATGAACGAGAACGAGCTCATTGTGTTAAAAAATGAAAACAAACATATTATTACCAACCTTTAACCAGACAATATCCCCGAGTTTGGCTCCTGCAATAAGAATTTTCATCTAGTTTGTTAATCTCTCTTACAAAAGTAAGTGTAAAATTTCCCTCCATAAATTCACTGATAAGAGTAATATGAATGCAATTTTTGTGATGATTAACATCAAGCGGCGTAATCCCCAGAATTTTAACGTAAATTTGGCTCATTCCCCGGAATTACTCCATTCTCAGGAATTTCGCCGGAGAACCTCTCCATTCCCCGGATTCCGGGGAATTCCCCGGAAATCGGCAACGCTGATCCTTCTTAAAACCTTTATTACTTTTATAATTGCATTTTTGCACTAGGCCATTTTCAGTAGGTCTATCCTAATCCTATGCGTCAGTTTGATATAAGTTAAAATAAAAATTTTACACACATTAATTCAATAATTTACACAACTCAAAACAACACAAAATCAGAGTGAGGTAGGGCCTAGGCCTACGTAGGACTTTTTAAACAATACGATAGCCTGTACTGAAGATGGCCTAATGCCGAAAATCATTCATCCAAGTAAAGGAGGATGGATTAGTTGACTTACTGTAAGTAAAACACATGGCCTAGGTTTCTATTATATAAGTTGACCTTTTTTGCCTTAATTCTGTGCAATTGATAAAGTATACCTCCTTCTTCATATGGTACTCACGTTGTGGGAATGACTGCATCAGATAATTGGTCATGTAAAAAAATTACATACAGTAGCCTACTTTAATTAAAAAGACACAAACAAATAATTATGATTGGGACTTCGTGGCTTAAGACTTCCGGTCGGCTACAAAAAAGTCAAAAGTCAGAAAAGTCATCCTGGATGAACTCGTAGCTGGCCAGTGAAGTCTTAAGAGCACCAACCTCCAGTCGTTGTACATGAGCTGGCAACTTATTAAAGAATCGGATAGCTGACACAGCATATCCGGCCTATGTGATCTTGCCAGGCGCACTTAGGGGGTGTCCAATTGACCACGCCGCATCGTGTTGTATTGGCGTACATCACCACGAACTGGTAGATCCTGCAGCTGGTTCTTCATGTGTAATGGCCAACGACAGTAAATATTTTGAGCCTTGTAAAAATGGGCAAAAAGTAAAATTTATTTGTACTCATTTTTTTTAACAAACGTGTCCTTCTACTAAAGAAGACTCCTGTAGTTTGGTCCAGGAATGCCTGGTTCAAGACACAGCTCGAGGCCATGTCATAAAATATCACTGGAAGTGTGTACCAAGGGCCTTAATTTAGGCTTAAAATCAGGGCGGCAGATTTTATAGGGATTAGTTAAAATTATTCTTGGCAGATTAACTTATTCGCTTTCACTCAGGGTCCTACACCCAGTAAAACTTGAGAAAAATTTCAACAAGCTTTTTAAACAATAGATAATTTATCAGATTAGTCATAGTGTATTATATAAAATATTAAATAATAAATGTTTTCTCAATTGTTTTAGGAAGTTATTTTAAATGAAGAAGAAGAAGCACTTACACGGAATGCTGACAAAGACCTGGAACTGTTTTGTAAAACTAGTGAACAGTTGAGAGCTATTGGGAAGGAGATCATTGAACTGAAACATGGAAATTCTTCACAGGTAAGTAGAACTTCATGCACATATTTTAGTAAATAAAAAAATTCTGATGAACCCAATGATTGTAAATATAATCATTTTAAATACAATAAGGGATTTCTCTGTTCCTCCTTTTTTCACATGTCCTACTCAAATGAGTTTTACGAATCTGGTATCATTTTAAAGGTAATTGGTATCTTTCTAGAAAACTGTTGAATTTTAATAAAAAAGCTAATTTTTGGCCTTGCCCATTTAGCCTTTGATTTATATCTAGACCCACTTTCAAAGATCCTGAGTGTTGACCAACTTACATCAGGCTATAAATGTTTTAAATGTGACTAGGGGGCCAATGCGCAAATTATGTATTTTATAATATATTTCTTTTCTGATTGAGAGAAACTAACCTACATTAGACATTAGTAATTGTAATTGGATACATTACAATTCAAAGGAATTACAAGACTTTTAACATTAAACTTTCCCGGAAAACATTTCCATATAAAAAATGTTAATGTTTTATCAATATTCATGTTGATTATGCAGTGAAGACAGACAATATATATATATTTTTTTTTTACAATCTCACTTAAAAAACCATTTGAAGGTAGTCAGCTGTTAATAATTTACAGTTCACACTTAAAATCTTATAATGAAAGTTGGTCAACATTTTAAAGCACCCTCTATAAATAAACCAGGGCCAGGGGGGGTGAAACCAAAAACGAAATGACCTTTTAAATCCTCATTCGCACACATCCTAGATCATAAGCTTTAAAATTCACACAAATGTTAAAAATTGGTTAGGTCAAGAAAAAAGGGATGCAACTAGTGATGGCAAAATTTCTTGAAAAATCGATTTTTCGATATATCGATGTATCGAAAGAGTAAAATCGATTTCGATAAAAAATTGTGAACAAAAAATCGATGTCAAAAAATCGATGTATCGAATGGTAAAAATCGATTTTTCCGAAAAATCGATTTTATTTTGCCTTCACTATGATGGCAAAATTTCTTGAAAAATCGATTTTTCGATATATCGATGTTTCGAAAGAGTAAAATCGATTTCGATAAAAAATCGTGAACAAAAAATCGATGTCAAAAAATCGATGTATCGAATGGTAAAAATCGATTTTTCCGAAAAATCGATTTTATTTTGCCATCACTAGATGCAACAGTTGAAACCCTCATTGAATTAAGAAGATAGACTATAATTTGACAGCTGATTAGCCGCATTAAATAGCTCCTAGGTCTGTCAGTGGATCCTCCACTAATTTGTCCACATCATACATACTTCTTTAAGAACTCTGCCAATGTTTTTTTTTAAATCAAGGTTCTTGACAGTTGATGGTAGCTTGTTGTTGAATAATTGCATGTGCTTTTAATTTTTTTTTTTATATTTTTTAACAGTACCTAATCTTCTTTCATTTGTCAAAGTTTCAAGAGCCAACTGCATGTGAGTGTTGTGTCCTGCTTAACCTTGCCCTCAGAATATCTAGGAGCTTAAACGCTCATGCGGTCTTAACTCTCTTTGACTGTCCTCTTGTCTGCAATGCCAAATTACGCCTATATTTATCCCCCCCCCCCCCCCCCCCCCGTGGATCTTGTCCTAGATTTCTCATGAGCAAGCCCCCACTAGGTTTTTTTTTAGAAATTTGATTAGGCTACCATTGATTTTTAACAACGTTGTAGAATTTGTTAACAATGTCATCTGTAAATTACATAGACAAAGCAGCGGGTTAAGAAACTGACAATACTATTGTCTGAATAAATAAAAGTGTTGAGAAATAATACAGTTTCTGTGTTTAGAGAAAATTTTGAGAAAATTTGGTATTTAAAATTGCTCACATTGGAACCAAATTAAGTAAAAAGAAGTACGGTATCAATGACGTGTTTCAATTATCTTTTTAAATAAACTCGTGTACACTTTATTTACTGCAAAATGATTGGTATTTCAGGCATCTCAGATCACTGATAAACGTATTCAGGGTGCTTTGCTCTTTACAACCCTAAAAAAGTTGAATCGGCTAGAGAAATTTAGAACAAATCAAAGCCGTGAGAAACTTTACAAAGCAAAACAACAAGCGGACAGCAGCCACCTCCAGCTCCAGAACCAGCTGTACGAGTTACTTCACCTGGACAAAGAGATAACTAAGTGTCTGCAGTTCAAGTAAGTATTCACCTGACCTACAAAGCTCTTCTATTTACTCAACACCACAATATTTTTAATTTTTGGTATTTGAATTCATTACCAAATCATATTTGGCCGTTTATTCCTAACTATTGGATTCTTTTTATGTATACAGTACACTCTCGTTCATCGGAAGTAATGTGGCGGACAACCGGTTCGGATGTCAAAAAATTCCGATGAAGCGGAGTCCGTCGTGAGTCATCATTTCCGCCCGTACGGTGATCTATCGTGATTGTATTCACTCTTGTTTTTAAGATAACACAAGAGATTTTATGAAAATAAGGCACTCAAACTTTGAACATGGTAACAATGAACCTATAGGAATAAAAACAACACAGGAAATAAAGATCCAAAATCTTTATTCTCATATTCCATATTCATATTCCACTCATATTCCAGCAGTCAACTGACTTCCACGTAACACAGGTGCAGTCGCGACGCGATATAGACTGAATGACAGTTTGGGAAGCGGTCGAACGGCCTTGTAAATCACATGGATGGGTACAGATTACGGTAAACGCCTGATGACGTTTGATGCAAAATGTGATACTTCACTGTTGTGTGGATAGAACGAATAGAAATTGAAGGCGCTAAAACAAAAACAATGATTTATTTCGTAAGGAAAAAAAATTATAATATCCAGATTTTCAGTTCCGATGAAGCGGAGTTCCGATGTCGCCGAGTCCGATGAACGAGAGTGTACTGTACTGTACTATAAATTGTTTGTTCCAATAAAATAGTCTTATTTGAAATATTCATTTATAAACCACCAGATATGTGGCAATTTTTGAATTAGGTTGATCCGTTAAACAGTAATTGGCTAACGCATAAATATTTACGAAAGCAATCAATCACTCAGTCCTCTTGACTCACAAACAGAAAGCAATACAACTAAAACACTGCAAGTCTATATACAAAACCAAATTCCATTCAGAAATAAGCCCATGCACAAAAACCTAAATAAAAACCGGTTATAGGCCTACTAATAAATTATTTACAGATGGCACATTTCCGAGAGGTTTAGCTTTTGGAAGGATTGTGCGTTTGATGATAGAGATTTAAACTTTTTCACACAATACTACATTTACAAAGACTTAAATTTAGATAGGAGGCCATCTTAGATTTTCCTTAGCCTATATGGGGTTTTAAGGGATTTCAAATAGTTTTCCCATGTTTTATTATGAAATTTTAAAATTGCATAATTTTCAGTTACATATCTTGCAAGAGCTCAAAAAATAAACAATTTGGTATTTTCATCTCTTAAATTATCTTGAGTGGTTGCAGAGAAAGTTCTAAAAGAAAAATTTGATTTTTATACTGTACGATTTATTGATATTTTATCCAATGCGATATATCGACTCTCTAAGTTTATTTTTCCATTCAATAGTTTTGTAGGCATTATCTTATATACTATAGAATAAAATTGTCGATGTATCGCATCGGATCATATATACGAGGGCTATTCAGAAAATAAGGAACATTTCCGTCTTACGCCGTTAGGCGCGCACGTATCGCCTATATTAGGGTATGAGAGCACTCGGGGCCTCAGTGGCTATCCAGCCTTGACACTAGGAGCATTGTCGCGCTGCTAGTTTTCTTTATTTTTAAATTCAAAATGGCCGCTCCCGTAAAAAATGCCGCCAGTTGCGAAGTGCGATTGGTAACGTTTTTGTTGGCAAAAACCTTAAAACCGATAAAGATTTATCGAAAAGTGTTCGAGGTGTTTGGAAACAATGTCTTGAATGAAAGTTTTGTGCGTAAGTTGTGTATTCAGTTTACAAATGATCAAACCAGTTCTTGATGAGCAGTAGAGTGGACGACCGAGCATTGTGACCGACGAACTGGTCACTAAAGTTGACGAGAAGATCCGTGAAACCCGCTGCTCCTCTATAACGGAGCTTTCACTATCTTTCCCTCAAGTTTCTCGGACTTTCCTGTGTTGAAATTGAAAAAATAAAAATCGATAAATCTCTATCGGTTTTAAATTTTTTGCCAACAAAAACCGTGTTATCGATCGCACTTAGCAACTGGCGGCATTTTTTACGGGAGCGGCCATTTTGAATTTAAAAATAAAGAAAACTAGCAGCGCGACGATACTCCTAGTGTCACGGCTGGATAGCCAATGAGGCCCCAAGTGCTCTCATATCCTAATATAGGTGATAAGCGCGCGCCTAGCGGCGTTAGGCAGAAACGTTCTTTACTTTCTGAATAGCCCTCGTAGATTAATCCGATCAAATCAGATTTTCATTTTGTATTTTCTCTGCAACCACCCAAGATAATTTAACTTTTGAAAATAGCCTATTAAATAGTTTATTTTTTAAGCTCTTGTAAGATTTGTAACAAAAATTATATAATTTAAAAATTGAATGTAAAAAGTAGGAAAACCCCATTTGAAACGCCATTAAACTCCATACATTTAAAATCTATGATTGCCTCTTATTTAAACTTAAACCTTTATACATGTAGTATATGTGTTCCAAATTTTAAATCTTTATCATCAAAATAAGATTAATATATTTCAGTTCTGTCCGTGTTTAACATTTTAGGAATGTTGTTTGTAATATTATGTTGTAATGATATTGTCGATTTCTTTTAGATCAAAAGATGAAGAAATTGATTTGGTACCAGTTGAACAGTTTTATATAGAAGCACCAAAATCCATCTCAAGACCGGTAAGACATCTATAGGAAAATGTTTTAGCAAGTTGTGAATTCATTTGCTTATCTGTGTAAAATAACAAATTATCAAATATTTTCTACGTTTGAGTAGGCCTACAACTTTTTTAAATTTTCTGAAGTCTTGAACTTAGTGGTACGACAAGTTAGTCGAAATTATGTCCCTTGCCTTGAACTCCAAGGAGAAAAAACTTGTCGAGGCAGCTTTTCAACACAACTCAGTCAAAGGCAGCTACTCAATCCACCACCCAGACTGAGATTAGCAGTTTTTATAGTATTAATTCTTGAAGGTGCACGAAATCTAGAAGGCTGTGGCCGATTTTTTCCAGATTTGCTCCTCCCTTTCTGTTTCAAGATTACTTGTGTTATTCAGGTAGAGGTTGTAATGGTGGAATTAAAGCGGTTATTTACTTTATAGAAAGATTTGGTTAGACCTATCTTCAGGGGCAAGTATCCAGTTATCACACATTTAAGTGGTTCGATGGAATGGTGAGGACAACATTTATGACACCGAGACAACAGTGGATAACAAAGAAGCAGCTTTCGCAGTTAACAGGGGCCAGAAGAGCATAAGAAAATCTTTGCACCTGAAGTGACTATGTACCAGTATCATCAAAAGTAACATTATTTACATGAAACACAGACTTTTTGTCGTTAAATTTGGAGGCCTCAAATCTATCTTCTGCATGTGGATTATTTTATAAAAATCATAGTTTCCACCCTCTTTTAACTTCTTTTATTACTCAATAACCCCCTCTGAATCAGAAAATTGTAATTAACTTTATGAACCTTTATTTTAAATAAAAGATTAGTACCAGGTTAACCGAGCCTTGCTCGTTGGTTCTAATTCACTTTTTTTATAGTGTCATGGTAATCAAGCTATTGAATCTACACCAGATTCTTCACAAATAACAGCTGTTAAAAAACTGCTTAAAATTAATGTTCCTTTATTTTTGTTTACTTTTAGTTGTTATTTCGTTACCAAAATCCCATAAGACCCATAAGACCAACGTTAAAAATTACGATTTTTAAACTTAAATTTAGACCAAATTCGATTTTTTCTAGGATTGTGGATGTTTCTAAACTTATTTTTGGGCCAAAACAATCTTAAATGAAAAGTTTAAGCAAAATCTACCTGCTAGATTTCGAGATCGTGGAACACACATCCCTTCAGACATTGCTTGTATTATAGTATAGGATTTGTCTTGCAATTTTGTGGTTTACAATTTGAAAAAATGTCTTAACTGACTTGTTATTTCAGGAGGTTACCAAAGTCGACCCCCACCAGTTAAAGTTGGCAAGACTGGAGTGGGAATTGAATCAGAGAAAGCAGTTGGCTACTCTGTGTAACGACTTGCAAAGTGAGAAAGAAAAGGTTGCTGCTGGAATCAACAAAAAACAAGCACAGCTGAACAACCTCGCTCCTATGTTGAAAGATTTGTTTAATGTGAGTTTTATTTGCTTTACTATATCACTATCACTATATCACTATTTTAAGACAGGGCCCTCACATAGTGAGTATTTTAACCTGAGTATGAATGAGAGATGAGTGTAGGATGATTGTGGTGCGATCTTCTAGTCTTGTTAGTGACTAAGGCCAACATTCTCCTTAGACAGGACTGTTAATTAATAGCCCAACAGCCATTGGTATCTAGAGACCTACAGTTTAACGTGGGATCCAAGCCCACTTTCAACCTCATATTTTCGAATTGGTCTAATTATGAGGATGGTTTTTATGGATGAACTAGTATTCACTAGTGCGTACGTTAATCCCCACTGGGGGATATCGCATTCACAAGCCATCGCTTATAACTATCCACAATTCGTGACCTCCAAGTAGCTGGATTGCAGAATGACGCCACCGTTTCAGTATTACACTAAACTCCCATAAATCTTACAGATTATATACTTAACCATTGTTGAATATAGTAATTGTATAGTTTCTTTAGAATCAATATTTCTCTTGCTATTACTCGATCACATCTTTTGAAAATAAAAAACCTCTGTAATTTCTGAAAAGATAAAATATAACAAATCGTTGCCTGCCGATACTCGACGGAAAGAGCTCCATCCGTTACAATCGAGTGGAGCGCTAGGCAGATGATGTGAAACATGTATAGGGGTGGGGCGAGTACTCGAGTTTCGAGTAGTGGCTCGGGTAATTAGTCCTCCTCGAACTCGAGTCGAGTAGTCGCCGTCGTCACTCCCGGCGGCGCGCGCAGGCAGCCGTGACAATAGTTGTTTACGTCTGGCGGCCGGCGATCTCGCTAACGAGCACAAAAACACGGCCGGCCGCCGAGAAGATCTATTGTTCAGCTTATCTATTGTTCAACGCCCGGCAGTAATTTATTCAAGAGGGCTGTTTTTGGCTCCTAGTACCAAATGCTACTTTCTGAACCAATTGTTGTAGAAAACTAAGGGATGGCTCGTTTAATTCGTCTAATTCTTACAAATTAAACAAAACGTAAACCAAAGTTGTGTGACTTTCCAAAAGGAAAGTGGCAAAGTGTTGTTAAATAAATCAATCATTAATTGAATTACTGTTTTATAATGTTAAAAGTATCTTATTATAATTTAATATAATTTTTAAATGAAAAACTTCAAATCCCATTAAATATATATTTTTTTCATTAAACATTACAAATACATTTATTAGATTTTGAGGTTCATAACTTAAAACCTTCATTGTTTTTTATTGATTTTTTTCATCATACACTCCTTTTTTAATATAGCAAAAAATAGCTAAATGAATACATAGAAATAAAAATAAAAATAATTAGGTCTAATAGTGTATATTTTCAAAGTTAAGTTTTTATGATAATCATTTTCAACAAAGCAGTTAAAAAGAGGTGTAGCCATTGATTTTAGAAAATAATTTGCTGTTGTAATGAAACAGAGAATCAAAGGCTAGAAAGACAGAGAATCTTGAGAGCAGCCTGGCAGTCCGACAAAATCACTACATGCTTGTTTTGATAATGTCTGGCCAGACCTAGGTTGGCACAGGTCAGAATGCTATAGACTTCTGCCTGGAAGATTGTTCAGTGTCTACCCAGGCAGGCATAGCCTATAGCTCTGTTCTAGGAGATTGACTATACTCCAAAGCCAGACCTTCTGTCAATAAGAGAGCAATCCATGAACCAGATAAGGCTCTCCTTTCCTGAATATGGCCCTTTCTGAACCTTCCTTTCATCCCTGGAGCAGAGTTCTACTGTGAAAGGTTTGCTGAAGACAACTTCCATGCCATGTCAAACACAGGTTCCAGAGCAAAGGCTTTGGTGATGGTGCAGTGGCCAGTGCTCGACAAGCCTTCTCGCCATAAGTCTGCAATCTTCAGCAGATAAGCCGACTTCCGAGCTTCAGATTTGATGTAAATGTCCAGGAACAGGAGCCCAAGAGCAAATTCAAGGGTTGCTGATGAACTGCTCCTGAAAGCACCAGTAGTTGAAAGTGTGCTGAGCCTTTGAAGACTTTCCAGTTTGGCTATGACTGTGGTCTGGTTCACTTTGGTCCATCAGACAAGCGAACCATAAGTTGAGGCCTTGCTATTGCCTCATACAGCCAAAGTGTAGTGTGGGGTTTGACACTCCAAGTGGTTCCTACAAACCTCCTGGGTGTCAGGAGCACCCATTTGGCCTTGCGTAGTGCACTGTTAAGGTCATCATTCCAAGTCAACGTGTCAATCCAAAACATGCTGAGATATTTAATTTATAGTTGTTAAATTTGTTAAAATTATTATTTAAGAAAAAATAGATACAGCCTTGGTTTTCATTTGTAAAGAATGTCGATTTGTTCTAGATATGGTTACAGTGCATCTTAGTCATGCTAAATATTTTTCTATAAGCAATGTTTCCTTCAATTCTATTATCATCATTTGTGTATAATACGGCCTTTGTATAAACTATAGAAGTTCAGAATTTAGCTTCTTCTAAGAGATTGACTGTGTAGTTACCAAAAAAAATTTATCCGGATAAAAATAAAATATTAGTTATGGCCTCTAGATTACAACCCATTTTTTAAGTAAATAAGTTTCATTCTAAAGAATTCCGTTGAAATTATTACACATGCTCATTATCTCTTATGATGGTTGTTGTAGGCTTCAAAGCCAGTTCAGGAGGCGCTGAGTCTGACGTCTGGACCTTCGCCGGCGCAGCTGAGAGTGGCCGAGCAGTTGCCTCCGCCGCTCTACTTTCTGTTTGTTCAAGCAGACGCTCTCAGGCAGGCGGGAGGTAAGACTTTGACAGTAGCTAAAGTTATTGTGTGGCAGAACGACAGTGTGACATTGTCGCAGAAAGAAACCGGCTGCCACAAAAAGTTTGGCTGTGTTAGAAACATATTCGGCCAATGTTTCTGAAACAGAAACAAAGATTGAGCGCGAAACATCCGCCACGTCAGAAAGATTGCCCCCATGGCAAACTTCGAACATGTTGGAAAAATTTATTGCATTATAAGGATTGGCCATGTCCTGAAAGTTCGGCCACGACAGTTAGGTGGGGCGTTGGAAAACCGCTTAACTGTTTTGAATTTTTTGGGCAATATTAAATTTTCTTTATAAATTACTAACATAATACATTTTTATTTGCAATATTATGTCTGAATGTATGCTTGTTGATAATACCGGTACATACAGGGTGCGGCAAAAACCAATCTATTTCCTTTTGCACACCACTTAGCGACAGGTTGTCTGAGGGTGGTGGGGGTGGGCTTGTTGAAACCCAAATTTTTTGCCGTTTCAGTAGTCATGGAGTAGTGGTCGCCTAACCTACATGTTTACCTTTGGCATGTTTAATAACGCACGTTTATTAGCAAGGCGTATTTCATGCGCCTCGTCACTAAAACATTAAAATTTCTTTATCAGCACTGAAATCAACCATTTGTTCATCAAATAGACGCTTTGCATGGTCAGTGGGCTTTAATTACTGAACGATACCCAATTAATTGGTATGGATGGAAATTCAGATCAAACCACAAAATTTGTGCAACCGAGCGGTCATACATGTTCAAGGCCTTTGGATGTGATGTATTTCACAATTATTCCCATTCAAGAGATCATGGGTTCGATTCCCGGGGTGTCCACAACAATTGGATGTGTTTGAACCGCTTTCCATTAGAAGCGTTTAGTGTACATTGTACAATTTCTCAACAAAATGCCTCTGGTGTAGACACGAACTAAGCACTAGCTTGTTTTCGGGCGAGTCGACGAGAACTCTTTCCCACAGCAGCACGGACTCTATTTATATGTCTTGATAACGAACGGGAGTTGCTCAGGCGATCACTACTCCATGACTACTGAAATGGCATAAAATTTGCTGTTCCGTACACAAGCGCTACCTATTGTCAATCATTTCTATTGTTGTGAATCAGACTGACCCTTGCCCTGTCACGTGACGTCTGGTTCCTCTCCCCAGTCAATGCTCGCCTCTGTAACGTTAAACATGTCCCATGATTTAGTTACGCTTAACTCAACCCGCCCCCGACCTTTTACTCTTTATAATTAAATATCATTGTGACACAACTCAAAAATAGTGAACTGAACTGTTTAAGTGAAAAACTGTGCTTCCGCGCCGTGCGTTCGGTGATCGCGGGCGAATAAGCTGGCCAGCTGAAGAAGGAAGACGGTCGTCTGCGCGTCCCTCCATCCAAAGGAAGGTACCTCATCACTCACCTTTTTCTCAGTCTTGCATAGCATATAATTTCTCACACCAAGTGTACGTTCATATTTCAAATTGTGTTTTACACCCCCAAAATAAATTAACGTCATACAGTCCATTAAAAACTCTCTGAGTTTACCCCACATTTACTGGTCCTGACCGAGCCGGACGATATCAAATATTTGTCTGATTTTACATTATTCATTAATTCATTCTTCATCTGGTTCAAAAATAAATACCAATTGTGCCAGTTAAACTTTTGCCTATCCGATCACTTTTGTGTCCATTTTGTGACGCGGATATTTTTAGTTGGAATTTCTATTCAATCCCAGACACGATTGTTATTTTCGTGTTATACTTTGTCGCTGCTTCATAAATATCAATTTCAATATTCAATACAACAATCACATTTCAGCAGCCAGAAATAATTAAAACCCAATCTACAGTTATTTCTAAGGTTAAAGGTTTAATATTATTCTGTAAATATTGCAGAACTTTATTTCTCCCAATCTCGCAATATTTTCCCCGGCTTTTCAATTGCCGCTTGGCCGCCATTTTCTGCCCTTGCGATACACCTTGGTTAGCAGATTGTCCACCAGATCGCCGACTCACGTTAACGACCAATCAGAATCAAGATTCTCAAACGGAAAGGAAACAGCCAATCTTAGCCCTTGTTAGTCTAGAAATCAGCTGTTCAACTCGACACTCAAACTCTACTCACAAACTCAAGGAATCAGCTGATGATGGATAAACTCACAATCAAAACATAACCTACGAGTAGTTTATATTATTTGTATGGTTGATTGAAAATAAAGATTTAGCAATTTACGAATTATATTGCTATTAGATCTTGGGACTTGTTGAATATTTATTGTCTCATTAATTTCTTCAATTGATTTGTGTTGATTTCACATGACTGGTGTTTTCTCATATGAAATTTAAAGGAAGTGTCAAGGTAGGCCTATTATATGAAAGCCTCTTAATAACTATTTAAGTTGATTAACTAAATAAAATAAGTGACTTGGTGACTTGTTTATTTAGAATATAAGAGTTGATTTCTCTGGCTAGGCCTATAGTAAGGTTTAGGCCCTAATAGGTAGAATTTTATTTCTGCCTCAGGTGATGGTAAAATTTTTTAGGATAGGCCTATGCATTAGCCTATAACATACAACTGAAAATTTAATTTGTTTGCTATGGATGTTCCCCCAAATAAAATAAAATGAGGTTTTCTACTTTAGAAAAGAAGGCAAAACTTTGTAAAAGTAGATTCCAGAAAATTGCCAAATATGTGTCTAGTCAACAAACACTCACCCAAACTCAGCCTTTGACTACTCCCAACTTACAACGCTTGCATAACTACAATGATGAGATTAAAGAATTATTTAATGATTTTAAAGCTTTATTCAATAAAGTGGTCTATGATGATCCTGGCTCTGACTATGATGAGGATGCATCCTCTACTATGCAAGATGAAATTTCTGACTTGTATATCTCCCTGATTAGTGACATTAAACTCCTCTTGCCCGATAAAACTAATGTTGTAGCAGCTCCTGCTACACAACCAGCGCTTCGTCTGCCTAAATTTGAGTTGCCTAAGTTTAATGGTAATTGCGAAGAATGGGTTAGTTTTTATAACATCTTTAATGCTTCTGTAAACACAAATGAGACTGTTTCTCCAGTAAACAAGTTTCAGTACCTGCTTAGTGCTTTAAGTGGTGAGCCATTAGATTTAATTAAGAGCTTAAGCATCACAGAGGCAAATTATGAAATTGCTCTCAGGCTTCTCAAAGATCGTTATGACAATAAGAGGCGAATAGTCACACAGCTCGTAACAAAAATCCTAGATTTACCGTGTGTGATAAATGGCTCTTTAAAAAGCCTGCAGTCTTTTCTCACTGTGTATAAGGAAAATACACAAGCTTTAAAAAGTTTGAACCATGACATCACTACTGAAAATACCCTCCTAGTATTAACTCTTTTGAAAAAATTACCTGCAGAATTAAGAAAGTCTTTTGAGGACTCACGTACAACTAATAATGATATCCCTCTTGTAAATGACTTGATGAAATTTCTCGAAACAGAATTTAAACGCCTGGAAGGTGCTAGTATAGGCCTGAACACTCCAGCTAACTCAAAGTATCCCTCAACTCTAAGGGCTAGCCCAAATAGTTTTAAGCCTAAAACTACTCGAGATAATAAGCTGTCAAACTCCCAGTATGCTAAAGCAGCTTTTGTTGCCTCAACCAACCCTTGTAAGTTTTGTCAAGCTTCAGATCACAACATATATAAATGTCAAAGCTTTCTTGCCAAAAGTGTCAAGGATAGAGTAGAATTTATTCGCAAAAATAATTTTTGCTCCAATTGTCTCGGTTGCTTCCATGACTCTCATAGTTGTACTTCGAATAAGGTATGTCAAATATGTTCGAAGCGTCACCATACACTGTTGCATGACCCAACACTTAACTCACCAGCGTCAAACCAATTTGCGACCAAATCTTATCAAAATAAAACCCTCCCAGCCAAATCAAACTCTAAGCAAGCCCCTGCGCCTTCAAACAAAAGTGCACTTGTAGGCTTATCAAGTCAATTAAAACCCACTCAAACTACAATTTTGCTTGGAACTTGTCTGGTCCAGGTTTTTTCTAAGGATGGTCAACAAACTGTACTCCGTGCCGTGCTTGACTCTGCAGCCCAGCTCACATTGATATCTGAGAAGGCGGTACAGCTTATCGGTACTACTCGCACTCGACTTCATGAAGAAATACAAGGAATTTCTGGCTCATTAATTAATTCTAGGGGTATTGTTCATGTAGATATATCCGCTATTAACGGAAAGTCTTTGGCTCGCTCTCACCCATGTATGGTTTTGGATAGAATTACTTCACCATTGCCCCATGTTCCAGTTTCGTCATACGTGAAGAATATGTTAAAGGATTTTGTTTTAGCCGATCCATGTTTTGACAGCCCAGGTGACATTGACTTGTTGATTGGTGCAGACTTGTTCGCCCTAACACTCACTGGTGAGCAGCATTATTTGGGACACAATTTGCCTCAAGTCTTGGGAACTATTTTTGGATTTGTCGTTATTGGCATCGCACCTGTTGTCGCCGACTCAGTAAAGTCACCCCCCCTGTCTCTTCTGACAACACATGATGTAGATCTCCACAGCTCACTCCAACGATTTTGGTCAATAGAGGAACCCCCTGCCTACTGTAAAACTCACTCAGAAGAAGATGAGTTATGTTTACAACATTATGAAAAAACACATTCCCGTGATAGCTCGGGAAGATATATTGTTGAACTGCCCAAAAAGCTTGATCATAAACCCTTAGGTGAATCTCGCAACTTAGCTCAGCTTAGATTAAACTCAATGGAGAAAAAATTTGTTTCTCAGCCCGAGTTCAAGAAACTCTACTCAGAATTTATGGATGATTATATTGAATCACAACATATGAGTGTGTGTGAAAATCCACCAGCAAACGATTGCTATTATCTACCTCATCATGGAGTTTTTAAGGCAAACCCCCTTAACTCGAAAATACGTGTTGTTTTTGATGGTAGTGCTAAAACCACTACTGGTGTCTCCCTGAATGATGTTCTAATGGCTGGGCCTAAATTGCAGAATGATATCAGCGATGTTTTGTTATATTTCAGATGTCATAAAATTGTATTTACATGCGATATCCGACAAATGTATCGCCAAATCTTGGTTTCAGAAGGTGACCAGAAATATCAGTTGATTTATTGGCGCTCCAACTCAGATCAGCCCCTGCATACTTACAAGTTACATACAGTTACGTATGGACTTAATTGTTCTCCATTCATTGCAATTAGAACCCTGCATCAACTCGTAACGGATGAAGGTGACCCATACCCTCAGGCTTCAGAAATCTTAAAAAAATCCATTTTCTATGACGACATCATAGCTGGTGCTGAAAGTGTTGATAAAGCCCTCTCGGCTCAGATCGAACTTAAAGAACTTCTCTCCAAAGGTGGCTTCGAGCTACGAAAATGGATTAGCAATGCACCACAACTTCTGGATCAAATTCCAACCGAGCACATGGAAACTCCAGTAGAACTATCTGAGAACAGCGAAGCTATCTTTAGTGTACTAGGCCTAAAATGGACACCTGAAACCGATATGCTCTCCTATAAAGTTAAAATAGCAGATTCAGAAGCAACACTCACTAAAAGACGAATTTTATCTACAATAGCTAAGCTGTACGATCTTCCAGGATTTCTCACACCAGTCATATTCTGGGCCAAAACACTTATTCAGTATCTTTGGACTACTGGACTAACTTGGGATGAACCCGTTCCAGATGACATCAGGTCAAAGTGGACTTCATTTCTGGAAGAATTACCAGCGGTACAGGATCTAAGGATTCCACGCCACATCTCTACCTCACTCGACACTCGTGTAGAACTGCACGGATTCAGCGATGCTTCGGAGAAGGGCTATGCAGCTGTAGTCTATGTTCGTGTAAATCAGCCCGGAGGAAATGGTACAATTAAACTCATCAGTGCCAAGTCAAAAGTTGCGCCACTGAAAAGGATATCCCTTCCCCGTCTAGAACTCTGCGGCGCTCATCTGCTTGGGAAACTTATGAATTATTGTTCAACTCTACTCTCCGCCTATATGAAGATTGAATCAGTGTACGCTTGGTGCGATTCAACGATTGTCCTCACATGGATACATACCCATCCATATCGTCTAAAGGTCTATGTTGCTAACCGCATTTCGGAGCTACAAGAATTAATTCCTCCTCACTCGTGGAATTACGTCAAGTCTCAAGACAACCCTGCAGATTGTGCGACACGTGGTCTTTCCCCATCTGAACTCCTTACCCATACGCTGTGGTGGAACGGACCTGACTGGATGCAACTTCCTTCGGAAGCTTGGCCCAAACCTCAATTTTCTCTGGTTATTGATCAAGATGCCTTAGAAATCAAATCAAATCCCTTGAATGTACTCGTCAATACAGACCAAAATAAAGAGTTGAACTTAGAATTACTTGAAAAATTCTCATGTTTTAGAAAACTTGTAAATGTTATGGCGTATATCTTGAGATTCATCCATAACGTGCGTTCAGACACCAAGTTTAATGGACAGCTGAGTTGTAAAGAAATTTCTGCAGCCAAATTAAGGATATTTAAAATTATTCAAACAACCTCATTTAAGGATGATCTTACAAAACTCGAAAAGGGCACGCAGTGCAGCATACGACTCGCACGTCTCTCTCCATTCATCGATGGTAATGGCATCATACGAGTCGGTGGCAGACTAAGGCATTCAAATCTTACTCAGGATGCTAAGCATCCCATCATTCTACCAAAATCTCACCATGCTGTAAAATTGTTAATCATGCATTACCATTTGAAATATTTACATGCGGGACCTCAGTTGTTGCAATCCATCCTCGCCCAAGAAGTTTGGATTTTATCAGCTCGCCCCGTAATACGCTCAGTCATCTTCAAATGTTTAAGATGTTTCAGACTTAGGCCTGTTAATAAACCCCCCTTAATGGGAGACCTTCCCGAAACACGTCTCAAGCCTGTAAGACCATTTTATCACACTGGCATGGATTATAGTGGACATTTCGAGGTCAAAGTTCATTCAACCAGAAATGCTCTCAAATTGAAATCTTACCTCTGTCTTTTCATTTGCTTTGCCACAAAAGCTGTGCACCTGGAAGTAGTAACCGACTTATCAGTAGAATCATTCATAGCAGCTCTTAAAAGGTTCGTTAGTCGCCGCGGACTTTGTGCGCATTTGTATTCTGACTGCGGTACAAACTATATTGGGGCTTCAAAGCAACTCAAAAAAACTTTTCAGAATTTCATGAAAGAAACCAAAACTAATGACGCTATCAGCAACTTTGCCTTAGATCACTCGATAAATTTCCACTTTCAGCCCCCTGCAGCGCCTCACCAGGGAGGCCTTTGGGAAAGTGCCATAAAAAGCTCAAAGTATCATCTAAAGAGAGTTATAGGCGATAGAGTCTTAACACTAATGGAGTTGATGACACTTATCACACAAGTAGAGGCAGTCTTGAACTCTAGACCTCTTACAGCATTATCCTCGGATCCATCTGACATCAGTGCACTCACTCCGGGACATTTCCTTGTCGGCACCTCTCTTGTGGCAGTACCTGAAGCCAATATGGAAAACATCCCTGATAACAGACTCAGTCATTGGCAGGCAGTTCAAGCTCTGCACCAACGATTCTGGAGACGTTGGCATCAAGAATACCTGCACCAATTGCAACAAAGGAAAAAGTGGGAGAAACCGAATAGGAACTTGGAAGTAGGTGAACTCGTAATAATTCATGACTCCAGAACACCACCACTTCTTTGGCCCTTAGGACGCATTGTGAAAACTTCACCTGGAGCAGACGGAATTGTAAGAGTAATTACTGTCAAGACTCAACGGGGGATCTTCTGTCGTCCTGCTACCAAGGTGTACCCGCTCCCCTAATATCATTATCAGACCAAACCTCATTTCTTTATTACCTATATCAATTTATTCATATATTTATATTTCTATTGTTATTATTAACTCTTTAATTGTTATCATTAAAATTGTGTCACATATTTCCATTTTGTTTCGAACCATGTATGGTTCAAGGCGGGCGGCATGTTCCGTACACAAGCGCTACCTATTGTCAATCATTTCTATTTTTGTGAATCAGACTGACCCTTGCCCTGTCACGTGACGTCTGGTTCCTCTCCCCAGTCAATGCTCGCCTCTGTAACGTTAAACATGTCCCATGATTTAGTTACGCTTAACTCAACCCGCCCCCGACCTTTTACTCTTTATAATTAAATATCATTGTGACACAACTCAAAAATAGTGAACTGAACTGTTTAAGTGAAAAACTGTGCTTCCGCGCCGTGCGTTCGGTGATCGCGGGCGAATAAGCTGGCCAGCTGAAGAAGGAAGACGGTCGTCTGCGCGTCCCTCCATCCAAAGGAAGGTACCTCATCACTCACCTTTTTCTCAGTCTTGCATAGCATATAATTTCTCACACCAAGTGTACGTTCATATTTCAAATTGTGTTTTACACCCCCAAAATAAATTAACGTCATACAGTCCATTAAAAACTCTCTGAGTTTACCCCACATTTGCCTTCCAACAAGCCTGCCGGCCCCCACTTTCCTCAGACGTCCTGTCGCTGAGCGGTGTGCAAAAGAAAATGGTTTGGTTTTTTTGCCACACCCTGTATTTTAAACTGAGACTGTGCTTGCATCAAGTTTTTGTCTGTGTTCCACGCCATTGCCAAAAGAATAAAAAAGTTGTTGGAGGTAGCTAAGTAAGTTATTGGTGTTATTAATTGTGTTGACTAAATAAAGCACGACTAAACATTTTTTAGTCTGTAAAAATGCAAATTCATTGCCAGTACTTTGAAGATATAATTTTCTATTTAAGATATCTTCTGACCTTACTAACTATTACTCCTAAAAACTGTATAAAAATTTGATTTCAGACAAATGCATTGCCGTGAAAATTGAAGGAGATGAGGAGGAAGTTCAGAGTATGAAGCAGAGTTTGGCTGAAGATATTTCTCCTGAGGATTCGGACTCCGACACTCAAGAGGCTTGTATTCTATTACATATTTGTTTTAATATAAAATAAACTAAACAGAAGTTGTGTAATCGTTAACAACGGTTTTAAATCCATATTTTACTCTTCAAAAACAAATTATCACAAGTTTGCATTCACAAAAAATCCACGGCATCCCACTGAAACACTTTATGACGAGGTTTCATTACTTGGTGTGAGACAGCTATTGATAGAATCTCCTTTAATTTATATTCTAAAACAGACCAACACTTTTTTCAAATATTTCTCATTCATATGAAACTTGTTATTCAAAGTAAATCGGTATAACTACTGTGCAGTTAACTAAGACTTTTTCAACCACTAACTCATCTTATATCGCTGGGGTTTAATATTGTAATGTTATGACCAATCCACTGGGTAACCATGTTTTTAATTCTAGTTCAGCCGTTGTTTGTAAAAAGTGTGTAGCACAATGATTAATAGAATTAGGAGTTTCTCGGTCTGAATAAATCATCAAGACTGAGTAAAGATGGGCCTGACTCCCTCAGCCGCTTCTCCCATCACAGCTGCTAGCTGGCACATTCCTTATTCAGTAGTGCTAGTAAAGAACATATATTTTTAGCTCCATGTATTATTGTTCTTAACTATTTTTTTTAGTAAAAATATAATTTCTGTAAATCCATAGGCGTCATTTGGGGGGGGGGGGGCAGTTGCCCCCCCAATAATTTCGGTGATTTTTTTTTTAATTGTAAATTAAAATGTTAGGTTATGTAATATGATGAAATATTTGTATATATCAATTATAAACTTCTGAATCAGACTTTAACAAAATGTCTACTTTGTATTATTTACACAAAACTCTTAAATTGCAATCGTCATCTGTAGCAGGAAGTCCCATCTCACGTCTGTTGAGTTGTTAAGGCTCCGGTCTACCTGCACGAACGACGTTACCGAATGCTGCCTCTCGGCCGGAGCACTAGGCGAGTTCCACGAGTTTGATGGCTGCAGAGGTTTACAGGAATCGTGTTTTAAAATTAACTAATTATGATAGAGATTGAATCTTAACTTTTTGTAAAAGTAGAAAGACGGATCTCGTCTTCTCTGTTTTTAGAATTTTTTTATAAAATTTATAATTTCAGTTATAACTGTCTAAAATCGTCTGTTTTTTCTAGGAGCAAGTTTTACAGATGCAGAGGTTTACGGGGATCATGTTTAAAAACTAACCAATTTAGATATAGATTGGCTCTTAACTTTTCCTAAAAGTAAAAAGACGGATCTCGTCGGCTCTGTTTTTAGAATTTTTAAATACAATTTCTAATTTTAGCTATAACTGTCTAAAATCATATGTTTTTCTCGATTTTTAACTTAAGTTTTCCATTAGTCTTGATAACACTACCAAAGTGAGATAACCAAAGTGTAAGAAAGGAAATTTAGCACCGTTATTTTTCTTTAATATGACACATTAGTTGTAGCTCTAGGCTGCATTTAGCAAAATATAACAGGGTTCTAAAACCCCTTGCATTTGCATCGAGAATGATTTTAGACAGATGATGATCGAGATGATTTTAGACAGTTAGGCCTATAGCTGAAATTAAAAATTGTATTAAAAATTCTAAAAACAGAGCCGAAGAGACCTGTCTCTTTAATTTTAGAAAAGTTAAGATTCAATCTCTATCTTAATTGGTTAGTTTTAAAACACGATCCCCGTAAACCTCAGCATCTATAAAACTTTTTGCCACTAAAAACAGATGATTTTAGACAATTATAACTGAAACTAGAAATTGTATTTAAAAATTCTAAAACCAGAGAAGACGAGATCCGTCTCTCTACTTTTAGAAAAAGTTAAGAGTCAATCTCTATCTTTATTAGTTAACTTTAAAACACGATTCCCGTAAACCTCTGCACTGTCTGCAGCCATCAAACTCGCCTAGAGCTACGGTCGCGAGGCGGCATTCGGTAACGTCGTTCGGGCTTAGGTAGACCGGAGCCTTGCCTTGGTTAAACATAACCTCTTTCGTGTGAAGAGGTAGATTTAATACCTTCGCTGATGTCTGATGTTTACACTGTTGTTTACTTGAAAATCAATCAATTTCCTTACTGATGGGTAATCAAATGTTAAAATAACAAACTTTAAGGACTTGTAGGTCCCCTCTTTTTAATGGACAATTTACCGATTCACTTTAGAAACAACTTCACGCCGAGCTCTATCCAATGACACTAAAATCATTCAAATATATTGCAAAGTGTGGGAGGAGTTTCTTGTATATATAGCTCTTGTACAAAAACTCGTATCACGTATTAAATATGTATAGATGATTTTGTAAATCATTATTTATATTTTTTTAATAACTTAGTAGGCTAATTTTTACCTCTCTTGTTCTCAATAACAATTTAATTTTGTTAGGTAATGTAATGGGCAATATACCGTGGCTGTACTGATCCTAACCAACAGTAGTTAAATTTTAAATTATTTTTTGTCCCTTATACGGCAGACTGCAAAAGTGATTTGTCAAAAACTAATTTTTGATAAAGATAAAACAATGTGTTTTACCATACAAACCTATGGAGTTTTTGTCTATGTATCCGACTGTAAAACTTTAGAGTTGTAAATAATAGACAATAAAAATAACTAAATAGTTATAAAATTATGTTTTTTATTTTAACTATTTAGTATCCATTAACCAATTAAATCCATTAATTTCTTAAGGTGTTCACATCAATGTAACCACTGGCAGTTCCAGAAGAATAATGCCTTACTACAAATAGAAACATGTTAACGTATATAATAAAATTTTACATGCATTAGGGTATTGTTTTCATGGGTTTGTGAGATTATATTATAAGTTAACATTTTATGGACAGCTTGTCACAATGTAAACTTAATTAGCTTTTATTGACAGTTTTTAGCGAAATTTAAGATGTTTGGCGTATTTGGGGAAGGGAGGAGGGGGTATGACCTTATGAAAATCTTGCCCCCCCAATCAGAATGCTGAAATGACGCCTATGTGTAAATCTTAAATTATTGTAGCCTCTATTTATAATTTATCCAACCATTCGCTCAACCTTATATAGGCTGTCTATTTTATAGCAACTGAGCCTACACACAGGCATGTAGACTATTTCCCCCATGTAAGACCCCATTGCCCATGTAAGACTATTTCCTAGCTTAAATTTACCTTTCAGTTTTTCTTTGTTGATTTTCTCTTTAGAGATGCTATATCTCCTGTTGCTGGTTCATCAGCACCTCCTTGTCAGTTTGCCGGACAAATTTCACAATTATTCCCTTTGGACGAACCCCAGTTCTGGGTCTGACTCATGGTAGGCGTAAGTTAGCATAAGTCTATCATGGTGCCATCAATGTCAACGCTTAAAGCTTTTTAGACTTTTTAACAACTTCAACCACAATTTCATCTGTCTCCTCCGGCACTCCCTGTATTTCCATGAAATTTCTCCTTAATTAATTTTCTAGATCCTCAACTCGAGCCTCCAAATCACCAACCTTGGTTTTCAGAGCCGCATTTTCATACTTTAGGCTTTCTATTTCTTTTATGTAGGCTATAATTTTGTCCATTCCATTTTTTAAAGTTTGGTTAATTTCTTCAAGTTTGCTGTGTAAGGTATCATAAGACCTATTAAAATGCACCACATTCTTTCGTTGATCTTCTTGTATTTCTTTGAGGGAACTCATAATGGATTCGAGTGACACCTCACCTACAGCTTGAGTGTACTCCAACCTCATGCTTTTACATTTGATTTGATTGCAAGGCTCACACCTCCAAACCTTGCTCGTTCATGAAATCAACGTCAGACTGAGTCATCCTAACTCATTTCCCATGATGTTCGCTTTTGCAATCGTGACACATAACCTCAAACTGGTTTTTTTTTTTTTTAGTGAAGCCAGACAAGACTTAAAAGCAGACATTATTGCAGTTATTGAAGTGATGTATAATAAATTCAAACAGCAGAATTCAAAATTCATTTTGCGTATATTTTATTTATTTATTTGTTCATTCCAGTTAAAGTTCTGATTTAATGTTAGTCCTAAAAAATGTGTTCTTTCTTTCTGTACAATGGGATCAAAGTCATACATTATTACTGGTTCAGTGTGACTTTTATTTTGAGTTTTAAATGCAATATAATTTGTTTTTTTTTATAATTTAAAGCGGTTTTGATTTACTAAATAATTTAATAATTTGCGGTTGAAAGGAAAAAGTTCCCTCCCTACCGTCCTGAATTCTCCTAGTTTTTCCATGATCAGTGATAATTTCCATAGATAATAGTGCCGTAGATCTTCTAAGTGTCGTTGAAAGCACTTATGTTTACATCTCAGATGTCAAAATGAGCATATTATTTACATAAAAGCTAAACAGTCACAAAAAGTTATGTGATACATTAATCACCTGCAAAAATGTTAAATGGTTCTAAGTGGTTGGATTATTTACAGCAGAACGGGGGAAATTGAAATCAGTAATTCAACCGAAAATTAATTTTGAATGGACTTAGGTAACATCTGGTAAAATATCTGCCAATTTACAAAACATCTATGCAACAATGGGATTTAATTTTATTGGTTACTATGGAATTTTTCCTTTTTCCTGCATACATTTCACTGTGATAGGATGTGTGCCGCCATGCTTGGCAATTTTCTTTCCCCAAGATTGTTCTTGGGATGGAGGTTCCCGTAGAGATCGGCCTTGATGCTCTTGAGTGCTGCGATGTCCTCGACCCCTCTGCGGAGGAGGCTCGGGGTCCTCTCCAGCATCCGAGGTGTCCTGAGCCACTTGCCTTGCCTCTGCCACTTTTAGAGTGGCTCATTGTGTTGGTCGCCGTACACTCTTTGTATACGGTCTTGGTGGCCTTGTACACTCTGACCCTCGGATGAGCAGAGCTGGGTTCTGGGAACCCGCTGGAGGCTTGTCCGTGGTGACAAGTTCTTTGGCCAAACGGCCCTTTTCAGGGCCACCCAATTGCTTACATACTTAAAACTATTGTGGAGCTTTAGGCTTAATTAAGAACTTAAAGCTCTCCAATATTAAAAACGGGAGATCTTACACACTTGCCTTAGTGGTTGCCATGGCAACTGTTGTTATGGTTATTTTGTGTCTCAATTAGTTTATAAAAATTCTGCGGTTCCAAGTAGGCGTACTAATACTCATTGTACACAATAGTACTAATAATTTTCTTGATTTATTGCAAAATACACAATTTTAAATGATTGATGGTTTTGTTGGCAAAATTTCAATCATTTTTTAAATTTCCCTTAACAATGACTGGGCAAGTGGCCTTTTTTATGGTGAGAATTTTTTTTTTTTATTGAGAATCATCCTTAGTATTCTTAATGGATGTTCAACACACAACTGTTTATTTATTTATTTTTTTATTCTACAGTTTTTTGTAGTTTTTTTACTAACAAAAACTCAAACTGCCGATAGGTCTATGTTATCAATAAAAGAATCATAACAAATATTTGGCTAGTTATGATTTGAAGTACTTGAATACTTTACAATAGAAGTTAATAATATAAACCAAAAATAGCCTCCAAGACCAATTATTGCAATGCTCAAAATATTTCTACATACGCAGGTGTGCTGTGAGAGGGGTAATAAAAATAATTATTACTGAGTACCTTTACCTCAGGACTAGACAACTTTAATTTTGACTACCTATGGAAACCTCATACTAAATTTAAGCAGAAAAAGATAGAAAGCCTCATAAAAATTAGTACCGGGGAGCCGAGCTTCGCTCTATAAATATGTTGTAAAATGTTTAAAGTTGCATTGAAGTTAATTATATGAGGGTGAGACGTCACATCACACCAGTCTTCCCTTTTCTATAGGTTTTTTTTAACTTGATCTTCCTCGAGAATATCAGGGTGGGAGATGTATTTAAACTGTAAACAAAGAATTTGAACTTTCAATAGACTTTTTTAAGTTGCAGTTTTCCATAAATAACATTTTCAATCCGAATAGGTAGGGACATCCCAACGAGTTTGAAATAGATATACAGTGGAGTGCTACTGTGATAGAAAATTTTGTCACCTGTTGATTGGTGCCATTTTACCAACGATTCCCGACATTTCTTTGGTAACCAGGCTTTGGTTAACACTTGTCCATCTGTTATTAGACATTTTACCCACATTACGAAGATTCTATGGTAACCAATCTCAAAAGCCTGATCACAGACCATAAAATCAAAAGTAATTTTAAAGAGAACCAAGAATTAATCAGATGTTTTTAAAGTACAATCTGTGATTTTTTAAGCTTGTTGCAACAAGTCAGAATACCTAAAATGGGTAACCGAGTGAACGAGGGTAAAGTGTGGGTGGTTACCAAGGAAACGGCGGAAATCATAGGTAAAATGGCGCGAATGATCATAGGACAACAAATGAACACTATATCTACTTATCACTCTATATCTATTTCAACCTTGTTGGGACATTCTGTTAAAAAAAAGTTCAGCCTTCGGAAACCAAAGGAAAATAAAGCACTGATACTAAAGGCCAGGCCTGTAGGAATTTTCCTCATTGTCACAGAAAAGTTCTTTCTACCCCGTAAACTTCTTCAAAATCATTTAGGCCATCTGTTTTCATTCAACCAATCAGCATAATTTGTAAATAAAAATTAAGTTCTTACTTCCCCATAAGGATGTCCCTGCTTATTCGGTTCTGTATGCATTGATGATACTTAAAATTTTTTAAACATATGTATAATCATTATGATTTGCTCCTATGCTTTTCTTAAGGGTAAAAATTTTATTCATGATCTTGCTATGTAATCCTTGGGTTTTCGTGTTTTGACGTATTAAACTACTGTTATTTTATACCCAAGAATTTATCGCTCAATACTGGGTGTCCTATCGTGCTTTTGGAGATCATGTCCAACCACCAGCACAACTAAGAACTTTTCTTGTTTTAAATACACAAACTGGCTACATGGTTAAAACACGGGACTTACATTTCAGAGAAATTTTATAATCAGGTGATCTATCCAATACTTTTCTTATGGAGAAAAATTATTTTTATTAACGATTTTACTAACCCTCCGAGCGTTATTCGTCGATTTTTCGGCCCAGCTTTTCGGCCTCCGAGCGTTTGCATCGATATTTCGATAATTAGAAAATGAGGTGTAACTTTATAGTCAATGACAGAAATGCACTCGTGAACGCGACCACTGTTTTCACGAGATTCCAAGCTACGTGAACACACCCATTTCAAATGGCTGAACGTGATTGGTTGTTTGTAATATGCAATGAAACATCTGGGAAAAAACTGTTACCATCTGCTAACTTTGTAAACAATGAAATACGTATTTTACCAATTGTTTTAAGGTTATAAATGATTAAAAGTGTTACTAATACTGTTAATTTACATTATTGGAATAAATTAATATGTATTATCGAGTTTATAACCATTATTATGAGTAGGAATCAGTGTAATATTCATAGATTGATTTTACATGTGTTCTTATGGGATTAGGGTAAGTACCATAGGACATATTTGGTTTTATTCAACATACTATTTTCTTGAACAGCATAAAATTCTAAACAAAATGTATATCTTGGAATTTTGATCATGTGTTTCTAAAATTATTTTAGAGGAGCGCAAAGTTACATAAAATTTTTTTTTTGTATTTTTTTAATTTTTAACCTATAGCCTAATTTTGGTAACAATAAGTAAGGGTAATAATTTTTGTATTTTTAGATAGTCCATTTTATCTACTTTCATACCATATATACATTTATAGTGCTAGGTCATAAAATATATTTTTTATTAATTTTTATTTGAAAGTATGCAAAACCTCAAAAAAATGCGTAACGCTCTAGGGGTGCTATATTGAACGCTCGGAGGGTTAAATAATCTGAGTGTTTGAAAGTTTTAATGAATTAAACTGCCATTATTTTATACCCAAGAATGGTTATTTTCCCTCCGAGACTGTTTTCCGCTTGTACGTTGCATAAACATTTCTAACCACATATTCTATTACAAAACTTTCTCGTTTAATATAATGGGATATAGAAAAATTTTTCTTTAAAAACACTTCAAACTAAAAATTAATTTTCACATACCTTTTTACCTAAGAGCTATAAATATATTTGAAGATATTTTAAATATTTACTTTCTCCCCCTATACCATAGTATATGGAGAAAGTATTGTTTTCGTCAAAATTTTCGAATTTGAGTTGTTGGTGTATTTATCCATTATGGTTCCCCCTGAGTCCAAAAAAGTGGTTTTCGGAGTGATGTCTGTGTGTGTGTGTGTGTGTGTGTGTGTGTATGTGTGTCAGGATGTAAACAGAGCTAGAGAATGCCCTAATGGTCCGATTTTAATGAAATTTGGTATACAGGTCCAAATCCACGATAATTCCAGGCGTTTTTTTCATTTTTTTGAATTTTTTATTTTTAAGGGTATTTTACCCCCAAAAACCCTCAAAAATCGTCAAAAATCAAAATTTCTCAAAAACGGCTCTAACGATTTTGATTAAAATTTTGTGGTTTATTAAGCTTAAAATGGTGGATAAAATGACACCACCCGCATCTCCGAGAAAATGCGCGTTCAAAAGTTATGGAGTAAAAAGTGTTAAAAAAATCAATTTTTTGGATTTTCAAAATAGCTGTTGTCTCGAAATAAATTTTTTTTTATCACCATTAAATCAAGCTCAAAAAACTAAATAATCCAGTACTTTTAATTATCGCTCTACGTCAAGTGGTTGAGGAGAAAATACAATTTTTCGTTTAGCGGTAAACGCAGTACGTTGTTAAAAGTCACAGATGCGCGTAAGGTCAAGCTCGCGCTGCTCAGCTGGTAGCTATCCGACAGAGTCATCTAGACATTAATGTTTAAAGCTTTAACAAATGTTTTTATATTGTTGGGAGAAAGTATGTGTCAGTTATCTGATACCGTTTATTTAAGATACAAGTTGAACTCAAGTATTAAATACTCATAAATGGCTGTTTTATAAGTTAGGATCAAAATTTCCAAACGGTCAAAAACATTATAAAGTTAAAACGGGAGAGCTTTTGGCAGGTATCACTTAAATATTATAATATTTATATTTAGGTTTGGTCAGTTAATCTGATTGGTTGCCAAAGAGAAGAGTTGCCGTACCTCCCAGATGGATTGTGAAATCCGTATTGCTGGTAATGGCACTCGTGATAAAACTTCACTTGATTGACAATCAAATGAAAAAGAACAAAGAAATCTCTAACAATTGAAGCACTGCATTACAATCCCACTAAGTTACAGCAAGGGGATAGAGGTATCACGATTGGGAAGCTTAACTCATCTTAGGACTAAAGTTAGACATGACGCAATGTACTGACTGCACCGTGGCTTTTGGAGCCAAATATCTCCTGCATGCCCTGCTCGGTGCTGGTGAGTACGTGGCTGCAGGTGCCCATCGTGCCACCGATCAGCGCTGGCTGCCCCATCAGCTGGGAGTGAGGGTGGGGAGGGAATGCCCACGTTGAGTCTTGCCCACACACATCATAAACTCACTACTTGATAGTATCAAAAACGCTTTAACTTTGCTGAGTTTGCTATTTATTTTATAAACGTTTTGGAACTTAAGAAAGAAAAACAAAATATTCTTTTTAAAATTAAACTAGTCTAAATTTAAAATACTTTTTAGTTAACCTACCCTTAAATTAGACCCAATAGATCAATTTTAGGTAAACTTATTATGTTGAGATCTTATTGCAATGATCTGTTCCTATCTTGAAGTCACTCACTCCTCAACACCGTAAAACTGCTAACTGGTGCAACTTATTTAGGTTTCTTTAAACTTTCTATCAGATCAATAAAAGTGGAATAATTTGTATATAAGAGGAATTTGTTTATTACAATGGCTGTACTAGTTTTAGTACAGTAGAACCTCGATAGTTCAAATTTTGATAGTTCGACATTCCTTATAGTTCGACACGGTCCATGACAACCTAACATGTTCCAATAATGACCAATCCATATTGGAGACTAACAAAGGTGAGAATGTTTTCTTTTCTAAAAAAATAGTTTTTACGTTTTAGTGTCTTTTACGTTTAGAATCTTGTAGAAGTTTTATGCCTTGTACGTTTTAGAATCTCCAATTCGTTGCACCTGCAATACAGTAATGTATAAATTTTTGCAACACTTGTCACCAGGCGCTTTTCATTACCTGCATCTCTCGACGTGATTGTCGAGGCTGTATTTGTACGGAAATAGGAAGAGGGGGGGGACAGCAAGTAAACATATGCTTCGTAAACTGTCTGTCTGTCTATCTCCCGAGTGCATTTAGTGATCTGTGGAATTTCAATTGACTATTGAAATGTGAGTGAAAAGTGGACAAAGGTTTGTGTGTCTATTGTTAATGAACTTAAACACAAAAATTCCCCTGTCGCAGCAGACCTGCGTACTCAGCGAATTTCCAATGGAATTTTGGTATATTTTCTATTTCCCCATAAAATCCATGGGGATGAGAGTATGTAGGTTTGCCGCCATATGGGTTTTGTTGGTAAATATAAGTTAAACCCTACCTAGTGATTGTACATACCAAATTTTATAAGGCTATGATGTTCTTTTTATTTTCCCCATAAACCCTATAGGGGTGAGTATGTAGGTTTGCCGCCATATGGGTTTTCTAAGCAAATATAAGTTAAACGCTTCCTAATGAATGTACATACCAAATTTTATCAAGATATGTCAATAAATAAGCAAGATAGAAGGTTTTGTTGATTTCCCATAAGAATAACATGGAAAACATACTTTTTGGATTTTCTCCATAACCATTTAAGCTAGGTAAAAAATTCAAAATACTAGATTGTTTGTTTTTTTAAGCTCTTTTAAATGGTTTAAGTTAAAATATTTGAATTTTCTAAATAAAAGTAAAAAAAGCCAAAAACCCATTTTTAACCCTTTTGAAACCCCATAAAACCCCGTTCCCATGGTCCGATCATTCTGGTTCGCGAACTCAACCTAGTAGACGTTGGCTTACACCCCTGTACCAAATTTCATCAAAATCGGAGGTTCTGTTCAAAAGTTATCGTGTTCACGGACACACACACTTACACACACACACACACACACACACACACACACACACACACACACACACACACACACACACACACACACACATATATATATATATATATATATATATATATATATATATCAATTTGAACAAACGGTGTTTTTGTCTTCTAGGGACCTCAAAACAATAAAATGAATCATGATTCCGTGCTTAGGTCTTAAAGTGACTACTACCGTAATATCGTATTCCCTATAGGGAAATTCGCTAATAATATTTTTTATTTATTTATTTATTCACTAAAAAACAGATTACATTCAAATTCTTATTGCTACTAGCTGCAAAAGCCAGATGTGGCTTGTCTGCAGCTCATATTTAAAAACAAGTCTGAAACACAATAGTCTTATCTTTAGTCAGTCCAGTCCTTATCTCTCAGGTCCACCAGGCAACTAACACAATCTGTTTATATCCAATATTTCTTCAATTGGAATTTTTCTTTCTATTAGCTTTTTTACAATTTATTATTTAACCACCACTATTTGGTCAAACTAAATAATATAACTAATTTAATAATATAACAATAACTATAATAAACTATTTAATAAATATAACTAACATAATAATAAAGATCTAAATGAGTAACAAGAAAAATAACAAAAATTAATAGTCATTGATTTTTAACAATTTTAAAATATATATTAAGAAAAACAAAAATTATTCAAGAAGGAAGCTCTTCAAATTCATTTTTAAAGCTCTATAAGTTCTTATATTTCTCTGTTGATTTGGCAAACTGTTAAACAAGTGAGGAATCAAATATTGCCTCGTCCTTTTGGAAAATTTGTTGGTAGCTCTTGGAACTATATAAAAACACCTTCTAGAGTTATATCTATGTACATTTTTGTTTTTAAATTCTTCAGAAAAATAATAGTCTAGAATAAGTAAAAATCTAAATAATTTATCTATTGGTAATACATTGATAATCTTAAAACCAAGCATTTGATTTTCCTCCATTACAGTAGAATCAAGCTTAGTCATGATCTTTATTATTTTGGTTTGCACAGTTTGAAGTTGCTTAATGGCTGTATTGGATGCTGATCCCCAAGACCTTATTCCATATCTCATTATTGACTCACAGAGAGAGGAATATATCAATTTCATTGTTTTTATCGGAAGATATTCTCTTAGGTAGTAAAATTTCACTGCACAAATTCGTAACTTTTCTGTTAAACTTTTGATGTGTAAATCCCACTTCATATTATGATCAATTATTACTCCTAAATATTTATAACTTGTTACCTTGTTCAAAAATTTACAGTCACATGCTCTATTTGTATAATCTTTTCTATGTAGGCAGTCATGAGAGTGAAATTTTATTTTTGGATCTGTACAATTATATGATGGAGAGTGTATGTGCATAATATTTGATTTATTTCCATTTATACTTAGACCATTATCATGGCACCACATACTTAATTTCAAAAAATAATTTTGAATCTTTTTATTTGCTTCTCCAATTACCTTGTCTGATGCAACTAGTATAGTATCATCTGCATACATAAATATTTTACAATGTTGGATCACTTCTGGTAAATCATTGACATATAATAAGTAAATCAAAGGTCCTAAAATACTTCCCTGAGGGACACCATATTTTAACTCTCTTTCATCTCCAAATGTGTTATTTATCCGCACTTTAAACCTTCTGTCTTTTAAGTAATCTAAAAACCAGTTTTTTAATGGTCCTCTAATTCCTGCCCTATCTAAAGCCATCGCAACTTTACTGTGTTTTAAGGTATCAAAAACCTTAGAAAAATCAATAAAAATTACTAGTACTTGTTTTCCTTCACCGAGTTGCTTATTTACATGATCTGAAAAGTCTAATAAAAGTTCATTTGTTCCTCTCTTCTTTTGGTATGCGTATTGATTTTTTTGTAATACTTCATTCTGTTCCAAGTGGCTTATAAGGTTATTAGCAACATACCTCTCAATTACTTTGTCTATAGCTGATAAAATTGATATTGGACGATAATTCAAATAATTGTCATGTCTTCCTGACTTGTATACTGGTCTAACGACGGCTGTTTTAGCATGTCTGGGAATATCGACATTTTTATGGACGAATTAATTAATTTAATTAATGAGTTCATCAACACATTTGAGTTGTTTATTATATCTATCATTCTTATTTCATGGTATCCAGGTCCTTTCTTAGCCATTGAATCAAGAATGTTTTTCAGTTTCTCTTTATTTATTATCGGTATGTGTAAAGAAGCGTTACATTCATTTTCATCTCTTTTATCCAATGTAATAATTTGACATTCATGAATCACTGAGTATACACCTTCCGTGAATTGTTTTCCAAAAGAATTACAGATTTGTAATTCTGAATTTTGTCTGCCCAAGTATTTTTCAATAACTTCATCTATGCTTTTCTTTTGATTTCTACCTAACATTGAGTTTATTTGATTCCATGTTTCTTTCATATTCATTTTGTTTGTTATAAAAAACTTATGATAGTACTCTCTTTTTGCCCTTATTATTTCTCTATTAACTATGTTTCTAGCTTGTCTGTATCTTTCTTGGTGTTCCATGTTATATGGCTGATTTTTGTATATTTTAAACAATTTATCTCTATTTTTAATCATATTTACTATTCTTATATTCATCCATGTCTTTTTTGCAGTTTTTGTTGGTTTAGATTTCTTTATTTTAGTACAAATGTCATAGGATTCCTTAAAGCAACAATATATTTTATTATAAATTTCATTTGGATTTTCTTCATTTTCAACAGACAGCCAGTCCCTCTGCCCCAATACTTGTCCCAGTAGAGCCCCATCAATCTTTTTGTTTACTTTTGTCTGATAAGCTGGGCAAGAGTTGTCAGGCTGGACATTGACCACACAGGTGTAGTGGTCAGATATCTTGACTTGCACAATATCTGCACTGACCTTTGCCTTTTTTGTTCTCAGATAAGCATGATCTAGACATGTCTGAGATAGTTTTCCTCCTTTTACCTCTTCCCTGATGAACTTATTTATGTAAGATAATAAACCATTCCCTGCCATCATATTTTTATAATCTATCACATTATTCTTTATTGTATCTTTAATGTCCAAATTCATGTCTCCTATGACCAACAAATTTCCTTGTATTGATTGAATTATGCTATCCAGCTCAGATATAAAAAGTGCTTCATTTCCGGAAGGCTGTCTGTATAAGGCTAAAATATTCATTGAAAAATTCTGCTTCATTATATTTATGACAATGCTTTCAAAATTACTACTGTTTGAAGGAAACCTATGAATCACAATATCCCTTTTAAATAGAATTAAAATCCCACCACCTCTGCTACTTTCTCTTAAACTATACACATTTTCAAATTCATTAACACTAAATAACAATAAAATATCAGATAAGTTTTCTTTAACATTGATTTCTGTTAAAATGATTAAATCTAAGAAAACAAAACATTTATGAAAGTATGCCTCAAACTGATTCCAGTTTTTTCTTATCGACCTAATATTAAGATGCAAAACTGTTAATCCCCTTCTGTATTGTTTCATGTTGCAAGATTTAACAAAATTGTTGGTATTTTCAAAGACATGTGTGTCATAATCATCACAAATGATTAAATCCTCTTCCATAGAAAATATCTATAGTAACAGAAAGAGCTTAGTCTACTTTGAGGAATAACAGCTTTACTTCAGCTTATCTAATTGGCACATTTCATTAATAATTACTATTTCAGCTGCATCATCCTTTCTCAATTTTACAGAGCCATTCTTATACCAAATATACTTAAAACCTAGTTCTCTACCCTTACTTTTTGCTGCTTTTAATAAGTTCCTAAAGTGGACTGAGAGATTTTCACTCACATATATTCTGCCACCGCTGAGTCCCGTCACCTGGTTGTTGGTCACCACCTTGCTTCTAGCTGCCAATATCTCGTCCCTCTTCTTTCTTCTTACAAGTTGGGCTATGATGGTTGCTGGTCGGTTCTCTCTGCGGGTTTTAGGCAGACGGTGAGCAATCTCAATGTCTTCCTTCTTCAGCTCCACACCCATCTTCTTTGCTACGTCCACCACAATTTGCTCAACATCTTCATTTTTTTGCTCACAGACTTCATTTATCTCTATATTCTTGTTTCGTCCATATTGCTCCAATTGGTTGAGTCGACTGTTTAGCTCCTTAATCTCTTCATCTTTCCGTTTAATCACAGCCTGCAGGTTTTGTATTTCCTTTTGCATTTGAGGTAAACATTCAAGTTTTTTGTTTATATCGTCATATTGTAGACTGATATGTTCTTGACTTGATTTGATTTCCTCATTGTCTTTCATAATATTTTTTATATCTTGTTTTACTTCCATCAATACCTGTAGCTTCTTTGATACGTCCTCCATAAACACATTAAAATTTTCTGGCAAGACTTCAGGTTTTTTCATTTCTTCATTTTTCTTCGAGGACTTGCATTCTAAACAACTCCATTCTTCCTTATGAGCACTAGATAATTTACGAAACATAGCCTGACTGAATCCTGCACAAGCATAGTGATAGGGTTGTTTACACATAACTTCTGAACAAGTAATTAAATCAGTTGAAACTAAAATCTCTTCTGTACATTGACCACACTTCACCATGTTGAAACCTGAGAAACAAGGAAAACAGCACCAGGAAAACACAACCTTCTCTTATCACTGCCACTGACTGACTGTGGCAATAAAAAAAATTGTTAAAATTAAAAAAAAAAAATGTTGATGTTTATGCCCCATGTTATTGATTTAACTTTTTTCTTATTAGCAGGAGACCAGTAAGAGACATCATGGACATAGGAAGAAGTCGAGACAAGACAGACTAGAAGAGCGGCGGAGTCAGCTGTTGATGGCTCATCCTTTAACAGTCACACTGACCATCAATTTGAAAGGTATGGGACAATTTACTTGACATCAGTATCTCATAGGCTTAAATATTTAACCCCTTTGCAGTATTGAGTCTCAATATGTTTTTTTATATTTTACTTTCATACTTTTACCTTACTTGAATAAAACAAATTGATGGTGATTAAAGGTCTACTTATATTGTTTTTATTTTGTTCATAAAATAAGTATGTGGCCTAAAAGCAATATAATTATAAGCTTCAGATATAAAGAGAGTTTTTGCCTTAAAAAATGTAAAACATTTACCATTTTGAGATTGTTTATTGTTTTACTAAAACAGTATCAGGTTAACTGAGCCTTGCTCGTTGGTTTTAATTCACTTTTGTTATAGTGTCATGGTAATCAAGCTATTAAATTTACACCAGCCTCTACACAGTTAACATTTGTTGAAAAACCTGCTAAAAATTAATGTTCTTTATTTTTGTTTCCTTTTAGTTGTTATTTTGTTATTGTTTTTTACACCCTGCTGGCCGATCCCAGCAGGGTGTAGAATTGGCTGGGTGATTTTGAACACGACACCCCCTCTTCCATCACCACTCCTCTACTCCTTGCTACGCACTATTCCATCACTACCCTCTAGTAAAGAGCAGCGTATTGGCAGATGGTCCAGATATTTTATTACTTGTCAAATACAAATTCAGATTATTGACGGTCGGGATTTTTGACGTCCGAATTATCAATGTTCATAGCAAATTAACATAGACCAGGATGGGAAAGGTAAGTTTTTACTTTTTGACTGTAAATTTTGAATGTGTCCTGGAATAATATTAACATCTTTTGCAGTGTTTATCCTACTCCAATTCATTTGCAGATGGCCAAGGGAGTATCAGTCTCGAGTTTTCATACCTGGTGAAACTTCACATTGTCACTGTCAAGCCAAAAGTGAAACTTTCACCTCAAGTTAATATAAGCTCTACCAGTTCCGTTAAGTAAGTTACCTTTGTCTCTTGTGATAATCAGTACAATTATTTGTGTTTGCCTTACTCTGTATACCATACTCATAAAAATATTTTGAATGTATTTAAAAAATTGTAAAACCTGATGAATTATTACTAATAATATATTTAAAATGTTTTTTTCAGCAAACTTATTGACAGTGAGCACATATTGACAGAGCTTTTCCCTGAAGATTTTGGGGAGGACAGTCCCAATGTTGCCAACTATTATCAGCTCAAACAGGTACATATTAGTTTTTTATTAATGTTTGCAGCACTTTTACACATAAAATCGTCTTTAGATACAAAATAAAGAATACTGTATCATCAATTTTATACTTGTGACTGATTAATTATTTGGTTAAAGTTTTAAAACGTGCAGTTTGGTACATAAAGTTTACTATGAATACCAAAGACAAGGACGGACAAAACTACATGAATATACTTTAGAAAGAGTACAATAATTTAGGTTATAAATATATTATCACCAAAAGAGAAACAGAAAAATGAATAGAGGGACATCATTTATCTATTTTATTCAAAGGGCTGTTGTTAAAATGTTTTTACTAAGATATTTTTACATTTATTTAAATTAATTTTATTTAAAATTACGGAATCTTCTAAATTTATGTATGGCAATAAACATTTTATCCATGTAAAATGTGTTATTCAAGTTTTAACACCTGAATATGATTGGTTATCAGGTGGGACTGGACAGATTTGACAGCAGCCAGCTGGGGCTGGCGTATGTCTGGGCGCAGCGGGTTTGCGGGCTGAACTTTGTCTCCGGCCAGGGAGAGGAGCTGGAGGGTCAGCCACCTGTACCACCTGCGCTGTCGCGCCAGGTCAGCCAGCTGGCGCTGCCCAGCGCCATCTCGGCCATCAAGCGGCGCATCAGGGCAAGGTTATCGCTCTGTGCCCAGCTACAAGCACTAGGTGAGTCCACTAGGAAGGTTTGGGCCCCTCAATCAGTTTTGTATAATTAAATTATTTTATCCGTTCCTAAATTTAGTAGGCTAGCACATCACCAGAAAACCTACTTTTAACTGATAATTTCCTTAAGAAACTTATATTTTCAAGTACACTTTTACCTTGCAAATCCCAACACCCATATATACAGGGTATACCTGAATTCTACTGACCATTTTAGGTATTATATGTGGCCTAATGAAAAGCCAAAATATCACATTAAAAATTTCCAAAACTCCATGGTCAATCTCACCGCCGCCCGCCATTTTGTATATCTTAAAGAATAATTTTAAAATTGAGTACGGCTTAATGTAATAAGTTGTAACTTGGTGTTCAGCTTTTTAAGTTTAAGGCCTAATTGAAGAATAAGGTGTTATTCTTATATTCTCGTGTATAAGTTGAGTTTTGATATTATCATAGGAACCGATACACTTGGACATATCTTTTACAGGACAGTTAAACAAATGGTATGAGATAACTGACACATACTTTCTCCCAACAATATAAAAAGATACCTATTAAAAGCCTCCAAACATTAATGTCATGATGGCTCAGTTGGATAGCTACCAGCTGAGCAGCACTAGTTTGACCCTATGCGCGTCTGTGACTTTTAACAACGTACTGCGTTAACCGCTAAACGAAAAATTTAATTTTCTCCGCATGTAGAGCAATAATTTAAAATATTGGATTATTTAGGTTTTTAACTAGTTTTGATGTTGACAAGTAAAATTTATTTCAAGGTAATAATTTTCTAGAAAATCCAAAAAAAAAACTGATTTTTAAACACTCTAAGCTCTATAACTTTCGATGTTGATGAGTTGTCAGCCGGTACATATAACACAAATTAAACCATTGGTATTTAATTTGTACAGTCAACACTCAAGAAATAATAATAAATCAGCGCCAACCGATCATAAAGCTAGCCATTAAACTCAGCCATCCATGCCTACTCCAAAACACTGATTGTCAACACAGCGCAAAGTCCAATGACCCAATGACTCATGTTTGGAATGTGGGAAAGGGAGGGATGCCAGGTAGGGGGCAGGAAGGTACATTTTTAAAACACTGTCTTCCAGTCAGTGGGCGATGGACCATAAACTTCCTTCCAGCCGAACGTGGAGCTTGTTTTCAGAACAATATTGAAGAGCTGAGAGTTGGCATTAGCAGATGCCTCCATGATTAATTTCAGATATCGTATCACAAATGCTTTATTACTATAATATTGTACGTTTTTACCTTCCATAAACTTCATTAAATAACAACAAAAGTCAAAAAAATAACCTACAAACTACGATTAATTACGTTTAGAATAGAATAGAAGTATTTTACACATTATAAATCTGTTAATTCATGGTATCCGCTTAATCCAAAAATTCGCTTAACCGTACAGGGTCCAATCCCAATTAGTTCGGATCAGCGGGACTCTACTGTACTGTTGTAACTGATTTAGGCTATATCTGCAAAAACAGTGTTGTTCATAATCTTAAAGGTAATTTCTTTATAAAAAAAGACATGAGTCTATTGTACATGGTTTTTTCAAAAACCTTTGAGTTGCTGGCAACATAGCAGTTATAAAGTAGAATATTATAATCTAATCATGAAAAACATCAGGCTTCAACTTATTTTGTAAAAGTATTGTTAGTTGTAACCTTGGTAACATATAACAAAAATTCATTTCTATCTAAATTCTCAGTCAACCAACATTGTTTGTACTCAAATTTCAGTCAAAGATAAATTTATAGTTAAATACATGATAAACATTGTAATGTTCACACTTAAGCACAATTATTGGTAACATAATCTGCCAACTACTTCGTTCAATGTTAAAAAGTTAATGTGAAATTATCCCCTCCAAATCAAAATCTGTCGTCTGGAAAATTGAAAGTGAATTATTCATCTCCAACTCAAAATCTATCGTCTGACAACTTTTACTGATGAATGACCTACTGGATATGAAACTAAAGAAGCGTGACGACTCCCGGAATTGGATTTTTACTTGAATACCCACCAGATGTGTTAACCCCAAGATGTGTCTCTACTCCAGGATTTGAAACTTCTCATCTGCTACTACCTCTTCATATTTTTATTCACATTTATTCTTTTTCTCTATTTTTATCCTTTTTTAATAAATGTATGTAAAAATTATAACTATTATTTTATTTGTAATCATTGAGAAACAAAATGAAGCTGGGTGTAATTGTAGTATTGAAAACAATACTATAAAAATCTTTCACTTTCAATAAATTTTATTTCAAAATTTAGTTTTATATTTTACTCTCAAAGAAAATGTGGTCCAAAAAGCTCCTTGAAAATTCAATGATCAAGAATGGGAGAGCTAAAAGGATATTCTTTTTACTTGATGGAATATAATTAATTTCAAATTCGGTAACTTCTACCTAGTTCTCTTGAAAAAATAAAAATAATTTTGTAATAAATTATAATTAACTTATTAATACAGGGTGCTTCACGACGAAGTGCAGAAATTTTGGGAGCTGATTCTACACATGAAAATAAACAAAAAAGGCCACATGAACATATGTCCTAAAATCCTTCGTTTAGCCGCTAGCCTTCATTTGGTTTATTACAATAATATTGTTTACAATTCATACTTTTAAACTGGCGGCTGTTAAAATCTTTAACTTTAAAAAGCATAAAAACTATGTAAGATAGCAAAGTTAATGTCAGTATGTGGTTTTTATTAAAATGTTTTTCAAATCCAACGATATTTCAACCTAACTGAGGTTTTGGTATGCATCCCATTGTTGGAGCTGGTACCAAGACCGCACTTTTTACGAGGCAACCTGTGCTAATGCAAGACTATTTAATTTGTATTTAACTCGCTCTATCTCGCATATTCAGTGTTGGGTAAACTACTTTTTAAAAGTAGTTAGCTACAACTACAACTACTTTCTTTAAAAAGTAGCTAAACTACACTACAACTACTTTTTTTTAAAGTAGCTAGCTACAACTACAACTACAACAAAAAAGTAGCTAGCTACTTTTTCACTACTTTACAAAAAGTCATAATAGAATATTTTGGTCATGTGGTTTAGACAAATATCCATCAAAACGCAATAAAAATTATGCGTACACACTAACATACATACATTGATTGACATCCATTTATATAAGTTTAATACCAATGTGAATATAAGCCATACCATTATAGAATATACAGGGTGTCTCTGACCTCCCTACCGACCTTTTAAGGTATTATTCCTGAACAAAAGACAAGTCAAAATATCATATTTAAAATTTCAAAAACTCAATAGTTACCCGTACAGCCGCCATTTTGTATTTTTTAAGGAATAATTTTTTTATTTCAGAGCAGCTTGACGTAATAAAATGAAATTTGGTACACATCTTTTTGAAGTAAATACCTAGTTGGAATAAAATAATCAATTTTTCATCATTGATATTTTCAAAATGGCGGGCGTTTAAAATCTTTTACCTTAAATTGCGTAAAAACTACATAAGGTAGAAAAATTTATCTTCTTATGAGTTTTTTGGGCAATTCAATTTAAAATCCAACGATGTAAAAATTATGAAAATTAGTTCATAAATAAGCGAGATAGAGCAATTTATCAGAGGCTAGTCACGATCGTACCGTTTCACCGAGAGCAGTACCTGTAGTTTTGGTAACAAAACCATTGTTGAGCTGGCGCCGCGACCGTGCTCTTTGCCCGGCAACCCGCTCAGATGCGTGACTATTAAAAAATTTATTATTTTTTTCAGCGAGGTCTTTACTTAAAAAAGCTGTGTATCGAATTTCAAATTATTACGTCAAGCCGTCCTTAAATTAAAAATTATTCTTTAAAAAATACAAAATGGCGGCAGTTTGGGTAACTATTAAGTTTTGGAAATTTTAAATATGATTTTTTGACTTGTCTTTGGTTCAGGAATAATACCTCAAAAGGTCGGTAGAGAGTTCAGAGACACCCTGTATATATCCTCAAAATTTCCATTTTCTAGTACTTTATGAAGTTTGAAAAACTTATTGTAAGCTGTCCACGGTAAAGCCAACTGAGACTGCGATTTAGACAGTGCCATTGCAAATAAACTGTGTTTTTAACACTTCATTAGCATTAATAACTAATTTAGTTACTTGGTAAATAATTTAGTTATTGTAACGCAAAACAATGGCAAGATGGCAAGAGATCGGAACAACTTAACCTCAAACATCAACTCCAACTCATGACTCAATAAGGCAGACGAAGAGACGAGAGCTCAGTGGGCAGACGACAGACAACGACAACCAAACGTTTTCAAGCGTACTACTTTATACTGACTGTTCGTACAAACAATGTATATAGAACCAAATAAGTAGGGACATCCCATGTTTAAAAAATTTAGTTTTGCCCCCGAAAACCAGATTAAAATAAAGCGCTGATGCTAGAATTACTTCTCCTTACTGTCACGGGAAGCGCTCTTTCTACATCTCAAATGTCAAAATGAGCATATTTGTTTACAAAAAATCAAAACAACAACAAACCTCTGTAAAATTATTCTAGTCATCTGTTTCCATTCAACCAATCAGCATAATCCTTACCGTCTTGGTGGTGCTATCTGTGTTTCAGGGGCGGCGTTCTCACTTCCTCATAAGGATGTCCCTACTTATTCGGTTCTGTATACATTGGTACAAAGAGTCAACAATTAATAGTGGTGAAATTGTGTTTTTCTTTGTATTCGAAGTACTATTCAAAGTAGCGTAATTGGGTTATTTTCATTAGTTAAAAATTTTGGGCATTTCAGTACCAAATGTAGCGTGAAAAGTAGCGTGATTCACGCTATATATTAGCCTCAAAATGTAGCGACGCTACAATATTAGTTGCTACTTTGAAAAGTAGCGTCGTTACACTACAAACTACAAAAAAAGTAACGCGCTACAGTAGCGCGCTACAAGTAGCGTGCTACTCCCCAACACTGCGCATATTCATGAACTGATTTCCTTAACTCAAACGAAGGTACAACAAAAGAATACAGAAACTAACTTTAGGTGTTGTCTCTCACGGCATCTTGGGTTAAGTTTTGCAATCGACATTTTTGGATATGAAATTGCATTTTCTAAAAAAACGCATATTAAATAATAAAAAATGGCGGCTGTGTGGTTAACTTTGGAGTTTTGTAAATGTTTTTTATTTTGGCTTGACTGCCAGGAATAATACCTGAAAAGGTGGGTAGAGAGTTCTAGGATAAACCAAACCAAATAAATATATATTATATTTGATCCTTAAGAGTCATTGATGTTCAAATATCGCGCCACAATCATCGTACACTCATCTTTCAATCATATTCAGGTTAAAATACCAACTATGTGAGGTCCCTGTCTCAAAATAGTGATATAGTGACATAGTGAATGTGAATGTAAGGGATTGAAAATTAATATTACATTTTCTGACGGTTTACAGTGGGTTCAGTGTGACTATTGCCTGACATCCTCCCATCTGGGTTGGATTGCCGAACATAGATTAGTTTTATTAAATTAAAACAGCAAAGTTAACTTTTGGTGTGCTTGGCTGTCTCACTCATGAGAAAATCACAAACAATAAAAGGGACAATCTTTTGTTGGGTGATATTTGTTAGTGCCCAGGGAGAGGGTGGTGATAATTTATTCCAGAGATAAGATCTTGATAAGCCTTTGAATTACAACTGCTTAAATCCAAACTGATTGTTTTACAAGACATATGATGGCTCATTTTTCATTGAGTTTCCCAAATTAAATCTACTAGTATACGTGTTGCTCGAAATCGAGCAATTTATTTTAATACAATACAAAAGTTACTTTTAGCTCTAAATCAATGACATCCGACCAATCCAATTGTGTGAATATCTTTAATTACCAAAACTACACTTATTTACATCTGATTATTAACAGATGTTTAAAATGCTTTATTTAATCCCAATGTTATTTAAATGGGAAATTTTGAGATTTCAATGGTGAATAGCGCCTTTATTTTCAGTCCGATTCTCATCAGTTTTTGGCGGAAACAACTACAGACCAAGCCCTATCCAACGACACCAAAAACTTGAAAATCGGTTGAAAATTGTAGGAGGAGTTCTCAAGACAAAAAAAAAACCCCCTTAGCGTATTAAATAAGTATAGATTCAACCAAAGTTGTGTGACTCTTGGGACACAAGTTATATTTGTAATGTGTTCTTTCTTTTATTGTTTGAATAATATGTGCTTAAAAGGTGGAGAGAAGTTTTTCCTGCAGGCCTACTTTGTAGTATTTGTAAAAATATCATGTAACATCGATTTGGTTATGTGATAACACTGTTTGGTTAATCCAACAATCCAAATGAGGCCCAGTCCCAATTTTTTTTATTAGTGGGGACACAGTATCCCCTCCATCTCTTAGCTTTAGTGCAGTATACTCTAATTAATACAAACTAATGTGATGGATGTTCGGTTTGGATGTAAAAAATTTTAATGAAGCGAAGATAGCCTTGAGTAATCGTTTTCGTCATTGGGGTAACCAATTATGTTCAGTGTCTTGTAGGGTAAAGTACTGAATAGGAACAATTTATACAACTGATAAAAAGATCTATAGCAGTTCAACGTAGTGCAGATGCAGTCACAAGACTGACATTTAGGAAGCGGATGTTTACTTCCTGTACCCTACTCCTAATCCCGTGCGAATACTTGCACTGCCTCTTCTAACCCATTGAAGGACGCATATTTTAAAGAAGCGCCTAGCGATGCAATAAGTAATTACATTGGTTTACTGTGGGCATAACAGTTAACAGATTTAAGGAGTGAAAATAAATGTAATTTAAGTTAAAAAAATCCATGTTATTGGTTTGGGATAAAGCAGATTTCAAATGTCGCCGGGTTGGATGAACGAGAGTGTACTGTATATACAACAGAGTCTTTGGTGTGACTGGTTCCTTGTCAAAATAATATATCTTTGTAAGTAGTAAAGTATTATCATGTTATTATTTTATTTTAGTGATATTACCTCTGTTTGTGTTGTAGGATACATATCATTACAAACATGTCAAGTTTGTTTCTAGTGGCTACCAGGTTGGACGAAGTGAGGGTGCGCAAGTGTTTCCCACCACGGCTGGTGGCGAGACTGACCCACTGGGTGGTCATCAGCTGGGCCCAGTACCAGGCGCTGGGGTTCACCGCACTTCCTCGTTTGTGTCTACACGTGTTTTTTGTGTTGCAGAGGCTGGCAGGTTGGATGAGACAGAGGTGCGCAAATGTTTCCCGCCACGGCTGGTGGCAAGCCTGACCCACTGGGTGGCCATCAGCTGGGCCCAGTACCAGACACTGGGATTCACAGCCTCCATGATACAGAACCATCACGTCTCCGAGCGGGACATACTGTACAAGGGCACGGTGGTCCGCGGCAGTGGTCAGTACTCACATCAAATGGCAATCTTCTGAATTATGTCTTAAAATTAATGAGTATTTAACTACTAACATAAGACATGTGAAAGGTATAATATTTTGATATTTTTTATATTCAGAGAAGTAGTGACTTATTTTTAAGCGACAAGTTTTCATTCAAACAGACTTGATTCGTTCTTTCCATTCATTCGAGGGGGTGGGCCCAATGCCTAGGCACGTCAGCCGCTAGCTTGCATTTCAGAGTTCATCCCAGTTCAGAAGCTGTAATTGCTGTGGCCTATATCCTAAGCTCCTTTTGAGGTAGAAAAGTGCCCCTCCGCAGTCTGCAAGGGCTCTCCCTCTGACATCCTCCAGCTCTGTATAGACAAGCAGCCGGTGATCTTCAGTTTCTTCTGACTATTACCCACACATCTTGCATACTGACTCACCATTGTAGGGACTGTGCACAGCAGGTGCTTCTTCAAAAGACAATGTGCAATGACCAGCCCTGTTACTTGCCTGATAGGCATCCCCTCTAGCTGCAGGATGTTGGTGGCAATTTGTTGAGGTGGAGAGTCAGTTGAGAATGTCTGGCCCAGATCCTGTGGTGCTTATCCTGCGCCCATGATATCACCGCTTGGCACGCATACTCCTGAGAGAAAGCACATAAACGCTCCAAGCCTGTAAATTCTGAAGAAGAAGCCGCATTGGCGTCTGCGGCCTCATTCCCAGAGATCCATGTGTGGCCTGGGGGTGTTCACATTCAAGGATGCGACATCCTCCATTTTGTTACATTAATACTACAGTACCAGGTTGACCGGGCTTGTTGGTTTTAATTCAGTTTTGGTGTAGTGTGGTAATCAGGCTACTAACTTTACACCAACAACCAACTATACCTCTTCACAGTTAACCCCGTTTAAAAATAATGCTTAAAAGTAGTATTCTTTTTTATCTTTTGTTGTTATTTGTTACCAAAATGGCAAGTTTTTACCAAAGTTACAATTTTAAAACTTGATTTCAGACAAATATCTCTATTGCCTGGGTCTGAGGCTGTTTCAAAACTTATTTTGAGGCTAAAACACTCAATGCAAAGTATAAGCGAAATCTACACGCTAGATTTCAAGATAGTGGAAAATACCACACCACATACACTCCGCATATTATAGTACAGGATTGACTTAAATTACAGAATTTTCATGTTTTTCATAAATTATTAGTTTATTGTAACACGTTTTATTATGGTTAATAAAACTTGGACATCTAAATAATGTAACTTTTTATTTCACTTGGATATTATGGACTATGCTATAAAACACAGTAACATTGCTGATCTGTTACATAGTATTGTTTAAAGCTGATAGGTTTTAACTGTTTCCCTCATCTTCCGCTGTGGGACCTTCCCTGAGCTAAGCTCAGCCCTCCATGTAATGACATTCGTTGGTTTTAGCTCGGCTAACACTCGCGGTGGCCATCAAGAACTGCTACCCCCACCTGCCGCCTGTGTTCGCTCTTCAAGTCACTTATGAAAACAAGACCATCCAAGCATCCAACAATGACTCCATCAGGGTAATTAAGCCAATTCTTTAAACACTTGACTTTAATAAATAGTTTGAACTTTCGAAGACATCCTAAAGTGATATAATAAAATTTCCAAAACAGAATTTTTAATCTGCCTACCCGCTTATTCTTCTTTTATTAGACACTGAATTATTGTTATCGATACAGCAAAAAAGGGTACAACATTAGCTTACATTTGTTTATGTGCTCTTACAAGAGTTGTGAAAGTTTTAGAAATACTTTTTAATAAATATTACAGTACTTGGGAGAGGTGAAAAAAGTTTTCACCTATTTCACTTGACAACCCTTAAAGATGGTCTAGGATACTGACAGTTGATATTCAAAAGTTTTCATCTGATTCCCCCTAATAACACCCCTGATAATGTCAACTTAAACCACATACAAATTTAAAAAAATTGTGAACTGAGGTTGAAATGTCAAATATGATGATGTCTGATAGTGCAAAGTTACTGAAACCTACATTGCATTGCTAACCAAATATTGAGCTGTGCAACAAAATGTTATAGGTAAAAATTATTTTGATATAACTTCAGTTTCTAATTTTTTGTGCCTTTTTGACACCATTTGTTTCTATATAACTTGTAGACTAAATGAAGGTTTATTTGAAAGCGATTAAGAATGTAAATGTTACAAGCTTTGATAAAAGAAAGTAGAAAACCTAAAAAAGTCAGGTATTTTCAACAAAACTGTCCAAATTGTTATTCCATAAACAAAAATATGTATTTTTTCTTTGTTACAGGATATAGAACGAGAGGTGAACACGTATTTCAAGGAACTCATAGAAAAGACCAAATCAGTTTATCATCTTCTGACAGCTCAAGTGCTGCGGATGATAACCAACTTTGACGTTCTGCTAGAAGGCTCCTCCAACCAGGACTTCCCGAGGGATAAAATATTCATCAAGTCACACAGGTAATGTGTTTCCCCATATATACAATTATTGTTAACCTAAACATATGTAAATTTTATTGTGCGGATGTTTGATATGAAAATACCTACATTCGTGGCCACGGAATCAGGCCGTTGAATGATTTTGCAATGTTGCCATATTGTCATATTAAATCAGATGTTTTATATTTATGTTATGGTTTTTGCCTGTTTTATTACTTTATTTTATTACTTAAAAATGAGATTCTATATAATACAACCAATGAATGTGTGTATTAAAGTGGTTTTAGTTGGTTAACCTACTTTAATTAACAGTTTAAAACTCGTTTTACCCCTTTCTAGAAGGTTATTCAGCACTTATAATGATAGCTCCAGCAATCCATTTTCATCTAGTATAATATTGCTGTATCTGGGTCCCACATGTATTAGATTATTAGTAGCATATGTTATCATGATTAAAAGCTTTTTAAATTACCACAATTTTTATAGTTTGGTAGTTTTATTTTGTCTGACTTTGCCGTTTACACCAAAAATACAGATTTGTTGATGGAATGTGTCGGACAAAGTAAGGGTGTATTCACTAGTAGGGAATGGGACTTACAAAAATGCCAAAAGAGGGGGGATTCAAATGCTAACTATCACTTTTATAGTTCTAAAGTCCAGACTGGTAGGACCCTTCTTTATAGACATGTTTGTGACCTTAAAGTTATATGTGTATTTCCTTGAAAATCAATTATGGTGTTTGTTTTCAGGGGTCGCAATCGTGCTTGGCCGTTCAAGCAACTGGAACTGGGTGATGGGGAGTTCCACTTCACGCAGAGATAAATATTAAGTGATGCCAAATGTACATTTTGCAATAGGGTATTTTACAAAAAGTAAGTTTTAGTTTTAAGGCCAAACTTCTTTTTGTGCATCAATAAGTAAAACCAAGAGTTTTGTGCTTGGCCGTTCAAGCAACTGGAACTCAATAATGGGGAGTTCCACTTAACGCAGAGATAATTATTGTGATACCAAATGTACATTTTGTAATAGGCTACTTTACGAAAAGTAAGTTTTATTTTTTATGACCATACTTTTCTTTGTGTATCAATAAATGAAAACATGAATTTTGAATTTGTTTTATTAACCTTCCAATAATCTCAAGCCCCGAATGTTTTATCCATGGAAAACTATAGAGTTTCCATAAGGTAAAAAAAAGCATTTAATGGGTATAACATTTACAAAAATGTATCATTAACAATGTACAGCATGAGAAATGAACACTCATGCCAGAGCTTGAGAGGTTTGGATGACCGGTGTAGAGCAGGAGCAAAACTGGGGGTGTGAAACTGAGAATGTGGTGCCGCGCTCACCATACGACAGACAGAGCAAAGCAGCTTTGCTGCAGCGCTTGAGAGAGAGAGAGAGAGAGAGAGAGAGAGAGAGAGAGAGAGAGAGAGAGAGAGAGAGAGAGAGAGAGAGAGAGAGAGAGCAGCAAGATGAGGGGAGACAGCTGGTCGCACCTACAACGGGGGGTTTGCGTTGTGATCGTGCCAGCCCTCGACTGGCCATCCCCAACTTAATAAACTCAAACATCAACTTTCTAATTAAGAACTTATATAAGGCTATTTAATGCAAATTTATTTTTTTATTCTCTTGAGTTTGTGGGTGTGGATCCTCAAACAAATGATTTCTGTATTTATTATTTCCTGATGAAAACTGTTGTTTACTATTAAGTGAAAAATTGTGTTCCTCAACTAACACAAAATTAGGTCATTCAATTCAAAACTCTAAAATCAATTAATCTCTGGTAAATGTGGATGTGGTAATTATATAGAAGAACGTACTCAATCTTAAACTTTTTCATATTGAGATATCATCTAGATTATAAATAGAGAAGCAAAGAAAAGAGCAAATAGAGTGTCGGAAAGGCGATAACAAGCGGTTATTACCGGTTTATCGCAAACTAAGATAAGCAATCAGATAGCGCGGGCGATGTCTAACCTGTCTGGCCCGGTGCACTGTGCAGTCGGTGACCAGTGACGAGTGATGTCCGATCAAAGTAACCTTCCGCTCCGAGTTTGCGACGAATGCGAATTCACTATCATAAGTGGTATTGAATTTTCTTCATCAAGTAGGGAAGTGCGAATTTTTTTTACAATCATGGTGCGTTACCATAAACAAAGGGGTCTTTATTGGAATGTCCCCGCATTTTTAAACAATTTTCTATTGGGTGCCCACATAATGGAAATGGTTAAGACACCTAACCTAACCTAACCTAGGCCGTCCCACAGCTATCCCGCGACTGACCCGCCGGGAGAGCCGCAGGCAGTTAGGTTAGGTTAGGTTAGGTTACGTTGGAATGTCCCCGCATTTTTAAACATTTTCCATTGCCTTCAGCATGTCTAAGGAATGTACTGCAGGATAAAATTATAAACTAGAAACATGATGACGACTGAATATGTAAGCCGAGCGCGCAACCTTTTATCAACCTACCGATAAGCAGGTGAAGGACCCAAAGATAATTTTACTGATAACGATCACGATAAAATCCGTGAAGAATCCGTGATTCCATCACGGATTCTTCACATTCTTCAGAATAAATACAAGGTAATTAGTCGTTTAAATAATTGATTTTAATCATAATATAGTATAGTTTATTTACTCAGTGTGCTATGGCCCGCGCCGGCAGCGGAAGGTTAACAGCACGCTGCGGTGATAGGCGTTGTTAAGTTACTAATATTTTGGTTATACGTCCTTATATATCATCGAAATACATTTTCCGACGTTTCATTTCCTGTTTTCTATCACGTTCAAGTAGTATTCTCAATGATATCTCAATATGAAAAAGTTTAAGATTGAGTACGTTCTTCTATATAATTACCGTGGATGTTTCTCGACAACACATTTTTTTATTATGAGGTGAATGTATTCAACACTGATAGCTCTGGATTGTACTTAAAGGGGGAATATTAAAAGCCCAACAAGCAACTAAACTTTTGTTTAAACCGGGCGTGTTCTTTCTTAGCATGTAGACTGTTAAGTTTTGTCGTACCAAAATTTTGCTGGCCCTTTGAGATCATCCTGGAGGTGACAATTCCTTAAATCTTGGTATATTTGTTTTTTTACAATAATATATTTAAATGTCCTGTGAATTTTTCTGCTGAACCCGTTTTATCTACGTAGGGCACTTGTATACTTTTACTGTATTGAAAAATTTAATTGTCAGACTATTTTATTGATGTGTCAAGGAAGGAAAGGTGGACTTAGTTGTGTAAACCTATGTAATTCTGTTAGTAATTATTTAGTAATATATTATTATTTAGTAATAAAATTATTATGTAATGGTTAGTAATATATTTTTCATCTTTTTTCACCACGAGTTTGTTACTTTGATTTGATGTATCGATAGGAAACATCGCTCTGAAACAAAATAAAGAAAACCGCTAAAGTATTTCAATTATTTTTTATTTATTTTTGTTAACAGATTATTCAAAGGAAACTAAATTTGCTCACTACACATTTTTTAGAAAATAAAAGGTATTTTGGTGGGTTTGATAGTTATGCAGAACCTGTAACTTTGGGGCTCACTGGGGAATGAGTTCTATGAAAAGTCATTTATTACTGACAAATTTTTTTTATATAAAAAAATTATTTTTAGATGAAATACAATATAACTGTTAAAACCCTCCAGAGGTCGCATAGGTCAAAGTTACACCAATAGTGGCATAAGCTCCTTTTGACCGCAATGTTAAAACGTTAAAACTTCTTTATATAACATGAATAATGAAAACAATTGATATATCTTGAGTATATAATGTTTATTAATACATTTTCATAGAAAAAAACGTCTATACATGTATATAATGTATAATATATATCCGTGTGTGAGTGTGTAAAAAGTATGAAGAAAACAAATAACTATAAACATACAATAGTATAAATATATCAAGACAAAATGCTAACCTTATAAACTGAAGTATAAATGTATAAGAATATCTTTATTTGCCGTTACAAGATTAACAAGCATGGCATGGTCAATTTGTAATATGATGATTTATAGCTTTAGTCTGGCATTGTAAAAAATATGGTACTTATACCATAAGGGTACTTATAATTTGTAATTGTAACAGGTTGTTTCGTAAGGGTAACAGGTTGTTCATGCCTTATTCAGGTTGTACTTTGCCTTATTCATTGTTTCTTCATCGTTCGGTTCAGTTTCCGTATTAAAAATATCCGTCTCTGTGCCAGAGTTATGCTCACTATTTTCCAAACTGTCCAGCTCATGTTCGTCGTAATGAATCACTATGTTTTCACTGACACTACTATCAAAGAGGCACCGCCTTGCCAAATCTCTTTCAAGTGCAATAAGCCCCTCTCTTTCTTAAGACTCCGTCTTAACCAGCCTTCTTTTAACCAGTCTCCGCTTTAACCGGCCATTTTTTATCTCAACATCGCTTTAACCGGCTGTGTTTTGCTGGAAACGTTGTTTTCTTATCTACTGTTTCATTCAATTTAAACTTTAGCCTATATCATACTGTATTGACCTTCTCAAACCAATTAAAATGAACTGTCGCGAAAGAAAGTGTATGCCACTGGAAGTGAAAGCGTTTGGTTTGGACCTGCTATCCAGTAGACAAAATAAGGAAATAAATCATTTTTAGTTTAGTTAAGTCATGGTTTTCATTGTTGTAGGATTTTAGCTATAAATTATATAGAGTAACACAAGGTTTTTTTTTCAAGTCATAAAAGCTTTTAGGTTATATAAATTTTAGGTTGGCGTTTTTAAAGATACATCAGTATAACCAGCCAAATTATTATCCGGCCGAGACCTGATTCCGAGGTGGCTGGTTAAGAGGGAGTTTACTGTAGGCTTTGATAAAAAAAATAGATCAAACATAAATCAGAAGACATTTTCTTTGTATTTGTGTACACTTGCGCTCTCTTTGCCGTTTTATAAAGGGGTTTTAGTTAAAACTGAATACTGAATTAGTAATTCATTCAGATGTTTGGATAATTGACATTCAAATTATCGTCTTTCTACTGTAGTGCACGATTCTCAATTTTAATTTTATTTCTATAGAATTTGTAAATAAAAGTATATCATGATTATTAGCGAATTTCCCATAGGGAATAAGCTATTACCGTAGGTCTCATGGTAAGACCTAAGCCCGGAACCATGTTACTTTTTTGTTTTGAGGTGCCCAGAGACCAAAAATAATAGTCATTAAAATTTTTATATATATATATATGTGTATATATATATATATGTGTGTCCCTAGACACGATATCTCGCGTAAAAAACGGTCCGATCGACACCAAATTTGGTAGAGATGTGTAATCCTACGTTTATTCGGATGAGTTCGTAAACCAGACATATCGACCTACTGGAAGGGGTAGTTTTGGGGGGTTTTGTACCCCAAAAATAGGTTTTTTGCATTTTTCATATGTAAATTTAAAAAATTTTAAACTTTTATTTTGACTATTGGATTTAGCTTAAAAAAACACACAATTTAGTACTTTGAAGCTTCGCTCTATCTCCATTGGTTACCGAGATATTAAAAAGTCTAAATACAGTACATTGTATTTTGGGGCTCCAATGTTAATCTTATGGAGAATTGGGATGTATTAATATTTCACTTATTAACCAACATTTTTCGATGAAACTTGGAATTCAGCTTCATTTGGTTGAGATTCATCCATTTATGGTAAAAAATCTTGGTTTTTGTGCTTATCATGGCAGCAAACCTGCATACTCTTTTCATTTCCCATGTTAATCATATGGAGAATAGGCAAACTTCTTTAGCAATGGACAGATATTGATGAAACTTAGTAAATGGCTTCATATGGTCGAAATAAAATTTTTTATGATAAAAACCTACTTTTAGTGTTTCCCATGGCAGCATACCTGCATACTCTCCCTATATTTATCATAAGGAGAATAGACATTTATTTCCCTATTTATGAGCATTTGATTTTATTTGGTTTACAGTTTTATGTGGTCAAAATTTTACTAATTTGGAAATTCGCTGAGTACGCAGGTCTGCTGCGACGGGGGGTATTTTTTAACTTACCATTTAGTAGGAAAAGTTACTTTCCAATCAAAAAAAGAATATAGAATGTAGGAGTAAAAAAATTTCAGGTATGAAAATTGCACTGAACATATATTCAGTGGGAGCAGGATAATTCGAACCGTAAAGAACTGGTGAACATATTGTAATTATCTAAAGCAACAAATAAATCAATATAGATCCTCCATAACATAATATGTTACTTATTTTTGAACATATGGGAAAAAATTATTATTGACGATTTTGAATTATAGAAGTTTGAATTATCCTTGTCCAGATTCTACTGTACCAAAGTTAAATGTTTAGCATGACATGCTTCGCACAGTCTAGCACATTTTCTTAAGAATTAAGTCCAAATATTTTTAAGTAAAATAGTTTCCAGGTATTATTATTCTCTTCCTCCACATTTTTACTTTGCCTTATAATTTTAAAACCAAGCTAAGATTAATAAATATACTACAGTACTGTATTAACATAAAAATTTCCATAAAAAGCCCATGAGCCAATTTGCATTTTTTGAAGTTAGACAATCATGATCTTCTATAATATGAAAACTTATGTTAATTGCTTAAACTAAAATTGTTAAGTGAAAATACTTACAATTTTTGGTTGCTGATGATGTCCACATTTTTATTTGCCTGAATTTTAGTCATCTCTCCAATTTACTTCGTGTCTCAATTCCATCAAATTAATACTACTATTTTCTTTTTAAATTTTGACTCTTCGTTTATTGATATTTTTGAAATTTTGTGTCATAAGAATTGCTTTTTCTGGAAATTTCTTTGCTTCTTCAATTTTTATTGTTGATATTTTACTTCAATTTTTTTCTCTGTCCAATAAATTTAATATCAATTTTGGTTCCACCTAAATTTTTATTTCTTAATGATCTTGCTGAAAATTTTCTTGTCCGAATCCTACAAATAAATTTTGTTGTCTTTGTCAATTTCAGTTGGTGTTGGTCGATATTGCTACTACTAGAATTTTTGTTTCTGTTTCTTTGTTTTCCCTTATGATTTCACTGAAATTTCAAATTGTCTGATTGCTTTAACTGGGGTTTTTTACTTCTTTAATTTTTTTCCACTTAAATTTTTTACTTCTTACTGATTTTGCTAACTCTTTCCTTGTGGGAATCCTTCAATAAATTTTGTTTTCTATGTCAATTCTAATTTGGTGTTGGATGATATTTTAGAATTTTGTCGTCGTCCAAATTGCTTCTACTAGAATTTTCTTTGATTTATTTTGCCTTTTTGGTCTCACTGAAATTTTGACTTGTCTGATTGCTTTAACTGGAATTTTCATTACTTCTTAAATTTTCTTGCTTGTTGTTGACGTTTCACTTGAATATTCTCTTTCTAATTAATTTTTACAGAAATTTTGTTACAGTTAATTTTTTTATTTCTTGTTACCTGTATTAATTTACCTGTAAAATTTATTCTGTCCCAATTGTTCAAATAAAATTTTGTTACTTAGATTTTGATTTCTTGTTGGTGGTAAAAATTTTTCTCCTCATTTTTGTTGTATAACAGAAATTTTGTCTTCCTTGATTTTGCTTTGTTGTTTGTGTCGCTGGAATTCATGTTTTGTCCGATTAACTTTACTGGAATTTCGCTGCCTCCCTCAATTAGTTGATATGGTCAATATACTTGAATTCTGTCTTCTTAATATGGTTCCTCAGTAATTTGGTGGCGTTCACTTCTCAGTTTTTCTTGGATTTGGCCTGGTCTAATTGCTTTTGCTGGAATTTTCTCTAATTTGAATTTTCGTCAGTTTAATTTAGGCCTGAATGATTTCTTTTTCCAATTAGTAATTTATTTATTGATGCATAATTTGTTTCTCCCTAAAAAAAAAGAATAAAAAACTCAACAACACCATTTTTCTACATATTTTTACGTTTTACTGTAGTGCATTTATAAGTATGCTATCGTAGGTATATCTATAGTGTCATAGATAAAATGCAAATTGGCTCTTTAGAGGGCTTGTCCTTTTTTAGCAAACAAATAAAATAAAATGACGTTATTAAGAGCATGTTTTTATTTAATATATTGTTTTTCAAAACAATAATATTGCAAGACATTTTTAAGAGTTTTATTTTCTTATATACTGTACCTATTTATTTTGTTTAAGTAGTAGAAGTGGGATGGCACCAACCTTTACCGGAACTTGTGGAGGAACATCGTCGGATCCTTCTGTTTATCTTTCTGCGTTGGACTTGAGAAAAAATCGAACCCTCTTCATCACTTACCGTACGACTATATGAATTTAATAAATCACTTTCTTATCCTTAATATTTACAATAAAATGAAATTAAATACGTTGTTTTATATACCTAATGCATTTAAGTATGAAGATATATAATGTGGTATGTAGGTTTCTCATGTTAAAAGGACCAGTCAGGAAGTGTCTATAGCCTACACTGAGAAAAAATTAGAAACATTCCCTGTTTCTAATTTTCATTTTCAACCCCAAAGTTCAAAAGTAGCTTTCTTAGCTTCTTTTGATCTTTTAAAAACCCAAATGTTTTTACCTTTTTTTATTGATAAGTGAAACAATAACGTGTCTAAAAAATTATCCTGGCTAGTTTTTTTAAACAACTTTCCTGTATATGTCTCCTCACTGGTGGCCACCTAAATTCAGGATTATTTTCTCCTCGTTTACTTTTCTCAACATGTGGTGTTTCTTACCACATGGAGAGGACCGTCATTGGATGAACTGATTGAAAATCAGTAAAAATCCTCAAACATGACTGTTGGTTCCTCAGTGTATTGATGGAACATGATTTAAATTTATAACGATAAATTTTGAAGGAAGCCTCAGATCGACTTATAACTTTCGAGATCCATTTTATGCCTAATTTGTAGATTTAAGTTTGTTGCTGAAGTTAATCTGTGAAATATTAAACTAATGAGCCTTAATTAAATTCCCTATAAAAAATACATTGAAGGCTGTTTTAGTTGTGCTTTAGTTGCTCTGTTTTGAACCAACGTCCGTGCGTCAGGCATAGAGTAAGATTTTAAAAACTATTTCATTCCCACTGTGATACTACGCGTAATATAATTTGTTATTTCATAAATAGCTATGTAAAAACTAATGTAAATAAATACAGAAAACTATATTTTGCAGGGACTAATATCAATAAATAGTTATTTGTGCTTCTAGGGACTAAAGTGCAATGTTTTCTCCCTGAAGGGAAAGTGTTGTCGCCCGAAGGCAAAGCCGAGGGCGACAATTTCCCTGAGGAAATTGAGGTTAGGGACTTTGGTCCCTTGATGCACACAACATTTTTCCTCCACCTACACGAATAACATTTAGGCCTAATAGGCCTACCGTACATAATTTAACTTTACCTTCATTTGATCCCTTGCTCCGTCAAGCTGGAACAGTCACATCAACATAAAAAAACACACGGAAGGTAGGCTATATCATTTTTAAAGAACACGAAAAAAACAAAATATAATTTAACCTAGTCAAAAGTTTTACACTTTTGGACTTCTTAGGTTAATAGCCTACCCAAGCGAAATGTAAACAAACACGTTCACTGCCACGGCCATCTCTAGTACTAGAGATGCTGCTCACCCACTGCTGACAGAATGGTCAGCAGGTGAGCAGCAGCTACAGCTGCTATTAGTCAACAATGAGTAACGAAACAAATACAAGCAACAGCTGACTGTGGCTCATGTTCTTTTTAATCTCTCTTTTAATGTTATTCTTATGTAACTAACTTTAGCCCCGTGGTACGAAAAAACTTGAGTTTTCCCTAGGTAGAACAATTACGTATTCAAGTCACATGGGATAGAAATTAGTACTTTACTACTCTATTCCAAGGAGTAAAATACGGCTTTAGATAGTAGGTGAAGGAAAACATGTTTTATCAGTCCCGTTCACCCTTTCCAGAACAGATTTTCAAGCTAGTGCTGCCCGTCGTTTCCCTGACCTGAATGTACTCCTGGCTTTTTGTATTTGTGGTATTGGTTCACAATGAGGATCACAAAATAAGCGGGCGCTAGAGAAGGAAGGCGAGAATGCGAGGTTGTCGTTCTCAAATACCAATAAAATACCCCCGTCGCAGCAGACCTGCGTACTCAGCGAATTTCCAAATTAGTAATATTAATTTTGACCACATAAAACTATAAACCAAATAAAATCACATGCTCATAAATAGGGAAATAAATGTCTACTCTCCTTACGATAAATATAGGGAGAGTATGCAGGTATGCTGCCATGGGGAACACTAAAAGTAGGTTGTTATCATAAAAAAATTTATTTCAACCATATGAAGCCATTTACTACGTTTTATCAATATCTGTCCATTGCTAAAGAAGTTTGCCTACTCTCCATATGATTAACATGGGAAAAGAGTATGCAGGTTTGCTGCCATGATAAGCACAAAAACCAAGATTTTTTACCATAAATGGATGAATCTCAACCAAATGAAGCTGAATTCCAAGTTTCATCGAAAAATATTGGTTAATAAGTGAAATATTAACACATCCCAATTCTCCATAAGATTAACATTGGAGCCCCAAAATACAATGTACTATCTTTAGACTTTGTAATATCTTGGTAACCAATGGAGATAGAGCAAACCTTCAAAATACTAAATTGTGTGTTTTTTGAGCTAAATCCAATTGTCAAAATAAAAATTTAAAATTTTTAAAATTTACATATGAAAAATGCAAAAAACCCATTTTTGGGGTACAAAACCTCCCAAAACTACCCCTTCCGGTAGGTCGATATGTCTGGTTTACGAACTCATCCCAATAAACGTAGGATTACACATCTCTACCAAATTTGGTTTCGATCGGACCATTTTTACGAGAGTTATCGTGTCTAGGGACACATACATATATATATATATATATATATATATATATATATATATATATATTTAAAATTTTTAATGACTATTATTTTTGGTCTCTGGGCACCTAAAAACGAAAAAGTAACATAGTCCCGTGCTTAGGTCTTACCATGAGACCTACAATAGCTTATTCCCTACGGGAAATTCGCTAAAACATTGACTGTAATACAGTCAAACAACGACCATCGAGCAGCCAAACACTAACTGCAATAGCAACAAAATGGTGTCTATTTATTTAAATTTCATGGTAATACAGAACACCGGACCATGATAAACATCGCAAATAGCGGTAATCATCATTATATATGTTAAAAAGCACCAGAATTCTGATTGATAGACACTGTATTTACTAACCAAATTCTTAATTTTTTCCGAATGCACTACTTGCGCTTTGTACTAGATCAGCAAATTTACAATGAAAAGTTATATCCCCCCCCCCCCCAAACTTAAACTCCAAATGGACCTCTTTGCCACTACTCCCCTCTCCGACATATAGCTAATGTTTCTACTGTACCACTGCTGTTGATGCAAGTGTTGGCTAAGCGCAATAATCATTTTATCTAATAAAGTTTTGGAATTAATATCATTAATCGCAAACATACAATTAGTAAACAAAATTAATATTTTGTTACATGATTAATGTCAATGTGATTTTAAGTGTTGCTGCTCCTACTTGTTGGTATGTATATTAGAGGCCAATCACGAGTAGGTGTCATTGATTGGTTGGACCATTACAGACATCAGCTGGAGGCTACTGTTGACTGTGTCGTTCCCCCTCCCCCCCTAATTTGGAGAAAAATATTTGGGAACAGATAGATGTGACAATCAAACTTTAAAGCATCTTTTCAAAAACGCCGGTTCTTGGCATGAATGAAGCTGACATTTAAGTTGAGGTTCTTAAACTCCTGTTCTTGTAAATAAATTAAAATCTATAAATGTGTAAATGTCACCTGAGTTTTTGAAGAGTATTTTCTATTTTCATGTAACACGTTACAATGTCTGGAATCCGTGAGGATGGATCATCATCTCTAGACAGGTCCTCTATTGCTCAGAAGACACAGCATCAGAAGGTGACTGAGGGTGGCACTTAGATTTTCTTTTATTCCTGAAAAGAACAGACACTTAAAAATCATATATATTGTAAATCCACAATGTAGCCTACATACTATGAGTCTTTTAAATATGTTTGTGGATTAACTGTTTAGCCAATGAGGTTACATTGTGTGCTAAAGCAAGTCTATATCAGAGCAATATCATAAATACAGAAAGATGGTTTCCTTTGGTATGGAAAGTCATATCAATTCAATTAGCCTAATCCTTGCTACAACTGTAAAAACATGCAGTATTTTTACAATATTTCCAGGCTTAGTTTGAATTTCTTACCTCTTAGGTACTCGTCTATTACCGTGTAATTCTTCCTTTGACTTTAAACACAATTTTTTACAAATTAAATTAAAAACATAAATATCACAATTGCTTAGCAACAGCTTAAAATATGTAGCAGTTCTAAAATAAGTTTATTGTTTTTAATCCAATGCAACATATTTATATCATGAAATCATAATTTTCTCAAGGAAATCGGATAAAACTTGGTGTACTATTTACTATTAAAGGAGACAGAATGTTTTAAAAAACAAAGTTAAATTTTTAATGAATGTATTAAAACATCAACTATGCCCACATCAATAAAATATAAATTTTTGTTCAAATAATAAGTTTTCATGAACTCTAGCTGTGTTATCAGTTAATCATTGTACTGTAACAGCCTCGTTTGGTTACTTCCATATAATACATTCACAAATCTCTTTCTTACACTGAAACCAGCCTTAACACTGATTTGTACAGTAGGTAGTATTTTGAAACCGTCACCACAAATACAATAAAAACAGCACTGTCCTGTGAAAATCCACACTTCCACAGGCTGTACAAACTACAAAGTCCAATTAAACATAACATTTTCAACGTTCATAACAACAAAGTTCAGTCTTGCTTGGTTCCTGGTTTGAAAATTAATCACTTAACACACCTAGCAAGAGATTGTACATGTACATAGCACAATGGTTGTGTTGTGGGGTTCTATGTAGATGCAATCACAGCATTGAGCTGCTGGTAGATAGAAATAAACTTTTTCGGGTTTACATAACTTCAACAAAATTAGAAAACAAAATTTCTAAATAAGCTAAATTTCTACTAGACAGTGAGTCCCTGGTTCTCTGTCCCTTTTCACACATACTGATTTTTATCAGCCAACGAAAATGTCAGTTGAATAGAATAATATTCGAGTGGATCAAAGATTTGCATTGGAGCGTTCACACAAACAATTTTTTTGTGTTAATAATTTGGTCATACCAACAGGAAAAGCTGTCAGTGGGGTTTACCTGGCACTTTTGCTGTCGGCCTACCAAAAAGTCAGTATAACAGTTAGCAGTGAATAATTTACTCTAATTAGAGCATTCACGCACACCGACATTTGGGTCGGCTGGCAGTTTGCATTCTACTCATTTCTGAGTGGATCACATGAGTAAAATATTGTGTTTTGACTTTTATTAAAAAATTAATTATGTTTTAAGTGTTTATTTATTTGATTCATGTTTCAATGTAGCCTTAAGAACCCATGGAGTACTTTAAATTTGGATCCAAGAGAAAATCTTGGGTTGAAGTTGCGCCCTTACAAATAAATATTATGAAGAGAATGATACAGCAGAAACAAATCAACGAGCAGATCTTATTTTTCTGCATCTTTGCCTTCTGCTGATAAATATCTGTCGTTGTGTGTGCTCGGTCGTGATTTTATTTCGACTGATTAGATTAGGCATTACGATATTGTGTCAAAATTTTAAAATGTGTCTTGTTAAAATTAGTGAAAATGTTAGCATTCTTCACACTCTCCGATTTTTATGGGCTGACCAAAATGTCAGGCGACAAGATGAATATCGGTCAACTTCATGATAGGCCAAAGATTTGTATCGGAGCGTTCACACACATTGATATTTTGGTCAACCAATAATTTGGTCTGAAGGACATCAAAAACTGTTGGTGGGGTTTGCCCGACACTTTCGCTGTTGGCTGAGCAAAATTTGTTGAAGAATTTTTGGTGCTTCAGTAAACCACGTTCTCAAATTGGAGCGGTCACACACACTGACATTGTGGAGAGAAATGTTTGCACCTTTGTAAATATAGATTATGTGAAGAGAATAGGGACAAAGAAAAAGGTCCCTCATAGTAAGTTCCATTACAAATTACACAACTACAACAGGAAAAAGTTAACGTGCAGCTCTTATTTATCCACATCTTTGCCTTCCACTGACGAATCTGTCTGTGCTTGTGATCAATCAAGATGTTGTGTTGACCGACCGTTATAAATAAGAGTGTCGGCCAACTTGATTAGCAGATAATAATCATAGTGTGTGATCTTGTGTCTCTCTAAGAAAAATTTATGCAAGGATGTCAGCAAACTGCAGCAAACTCTAGGCATACCATTCTACATGAAAAACAAATCGGCCTTAACTAACAATCCGTGGTTTAAGCTTTATGTGGCTGAGTTTGAGTAAGTCCTTCATACAGTAATAGGGTAAGTCCAGATCACAAAGTTTCTCAATATAAGCGCTTTATTTTTGTTTATTATTGATGCATATAGAGTTTATTAAAAATATTGCAATTTTTCACGTCAATGTTGGTTTTCATTTCTTTGGTTTTTAAAGTTACTTCTTTTATGATTTTATTATCACCATTAGATGAAATTAACTGCCACGTTTACTTTGCCAACACTATATAAAGACATGCTCCTTCATGCATGCGCAGTGGAAAACGTCCTTATAACTAAGCGATATACTTGGGCACCGAGGACTGAGGGGCGCACAAGAGCCCCCAATTGCTTGAATAAGTGGGCCTGGTGCCAAAGTAATAGAGCAGTAAATGAAATTCACAGTTGGTATTAAAATAAGAGAAGTTTCAGAATGAATTTAGTTGATATTGTACACATTTTGGCTTAAGGCTCAGGGCCGCCAAGAGAATTTTTGTAGCCCGGGGCAGAGTTTTGGTGTGAGGCCTCCCCCACCACTCTGTGGTCGAACCAGAACCAATCAGTTACATTTCTATTTTCATTTTGTTGGATTTTTATATTGTATTAATGCATACAATCTGTTTTCTTCTCTTTAGTGATTCATAAATATTTTATTAGTAGTACTTTAATACAGATGAGATATGTATATACAGTAAATGAAATATTTTGTCAAACCTGCACTTTGGCTTATGCTGTCCGAGAGTCCTTATTAAAGAGCTACATTCATATAGCGATGTCGCTTTTTGATCCTTTAATGTCATATTGAAATAGCTAAGCTTACAGGAAAATTTTTTTAATGCAATTTATAAAGAAAATGGTTTATTAATCACCTTTTTTGTTTACAATTGAATTAAACGTCTAATAAAATAATTTGAATAAACCACACTCATGTCAATCAAACTCAGATATAATCAGGAACTGTAAACTTGTTCTTACCACTGCATGGAAATAATCACATTGCAATACCTGTAAACAGTAGGCCTACTCAAAATAGTTCATATCAGGTTTCCGTTTCATTTCCGCTCTAGAGTGGCAATATTCATTCCCACACTCTAAATCAAATAGCAATTTAGGCTGCGGCCACACGAGCGTTTGTTTCACGCACGAACGCAGCCTGAAAATACGCGAGATATATGAGCAACATTAAATGTAATGGGGTATGCCACACGAGTGTGTTTTTACGCCGTAGCTTTTATAATTAGAATTGAATTATCAATTCAAGCTGCGTGAAAATAAGCTAGTATTTACTACATGAAAAAACGCTCGTGTGGCCGGGCACTTAAGGTCAGCTGTTGTTACAAACCATGCCACAGCTGTCAGTCATTTTTGGCGTTTAATTGCTGCTATTTTAGTTTGTGGTGATGATTGATAGTGAAGAGTGAGAAATTAACATAAAAAATCATAAAAAACCTAAATGACATTTTGTATACAATAAAACATTTAATCTGTTGCAATTATGGCGGTAGGGAAAATCTTGTGTGTTTATACGAGCAAAAATAGTCATTACCACTCTCAAAATGTTTGGCCGCACTCAACTGACGCTTCTTGTGGTCATCTACAGTTCTCGAGTGGCAATAACGTACTTTGCGCTCTTAATATACAACTAGTATACTGGTGCTCGAAATCGAGCAATTTATTTTAATACAATACAAATGTTATTAGTTCTAAATCAATCACATTCGACCAATCCAATATTGTGAACATCTTTAATCACCGAAACTACATGTATTTATAGCTGATTATTAACAGATGTTTAAAATGCCTTATTCAATCCCAATGTTATTTAAATGGGAAATTTTGAGATTTCAATGGTGGGTAGCGTCTTTATTTTCAGTCCGATTCTAATCAGTTTTTGGCGGAAACAACTACAGACCAAGCCCTATCCAACGACACCAAAAACTTGAAAATCGGTTGAAAATTGTTAGAGGAGTTCTCAAGACAAAAAAACCCTTAGCGTATTAAATAAGTATAGATTAGCTATTTCGGATGTTTTGTCATACTGATGTTGATAAGGGCGCACCGCTGCCGGCATCTGTTCACCGAATTAGAGCTTCAAACGGCGGAGATTCATACAGGCTGATCACTACTCAGGTCAGGTCATAGGCTTTACTTTAATAAAATCATATCATATCAAATCATTTCCCACTAAATTGACCCCAAGGAATAATTTTAAAATATTTTTAACGTTGTATAAATACAGGGTGTCCCAAAAACTGGGGGTCACTGGTTCGAATCTCGGAAATTTCAAATACAAACATATGTCATATTATACATCATTACAAAGGTCTATTTAATACAAACATTTTTGTGAAAACAGAATTTTGTTATCTTTATTTGTTTCAAAATGGCGTCCATTTTTGTAGCCAAAATCAAAATTTACGGAATACCCTGTAATTCTTTTAATATTTCTTATAAATGACTTCTGATTCAAAATACTTATTTGAAATAAGCTAAGCTTTACAATGATATGTCACAAGACCACATTTATTAAAAAACTAAAATTTCAAAAATTTAATATTTTAAAAAAATTTTACATAAACAAAACTCAAAAATTTTAAATACAAACACATGTCTTTATGTACAACATATTAAAGCTCTCGTGAAACTGAGCAACTTTGTAATTTACACTAATGGCGTATCTCTTTTGGTTTTGTAGTAATAACGTAAAAATGTCATTTTCCCATTTAACTTGCATGTTAATTAATCAGTACATGATAGTATGGCAGTCCTTTTTCCATTGTTGCCATGTACCATTAAATTAACATGCAAATTATAAGGGAAAATTATGTTTTTACTTTATTACTACAAAACCAAAAGAGATACGCCATTAGTGTAAATTACAAAGTTGCTCAGTTTCACGAGAGCTTTAATATGATGTACATAAAGACATGTGTTTGTATTTAAAATTTTTGAGTTTTGTTTATGTAAAAAATTTTTTAAATATTAAATTTTTGATATTTTAGTTTTTTAATAAATGTGGTCTTGTGACATATCATTGTAAAGCTTAGCTTATTTCAAATAAGTATTTTGAATCAGAAGTCATTTATGAGAAATCATAAAAGAATTACAGGGTATTCCGTAAATTTTGATTTTGGCTACAAAAATGGACGCCATTTTGAAACGAATAAAGATAACAAAATTCTGTTTTCACAAAAATGTTTGTATTAAATAGACCTTTCTAACGATGCATAATATGACATATGTTTGTATTTGAAATTTCTGAGATTCGAACCTGTGACCCCCAGTTTTTGGGACACCCTGTATTTATACAACGTTAAAAATATTTTTAAATTATTCCTTGGGGTCAATTTAGTGGGAAATGATTTTATTTCAAGATTTTAGGACAAACTGTTGATCTGTAATCGATTTGAGACACCTTACGTGAGACACCCTGTATATACAGTAGAACCTCGATAGTTCGACACTGTCCTTGACTACTCAGCATGTCAGTAACGACTGATAATTTCCATTTTGGGAAGTGACAAAAGTGAAAATAAAAGCAAAATGGTGAAAGGTTTTAATTTTTGCTACATTACAGTTCAATCAAGATATGTTTTCATTAAAATTTAGTGTTTTCTAAATTCAACTCATGATTTTTATGCTCCCTGTAATAAAACTTCCCATATACTCCCTATAGTTCTACTTTTCGATAGTTCGACACTCTCTAAGTCCACAAATAGTCGAACTATCGAGGTTCTACTGTATATATGTTGTTACTACATAGCCAATGGCTGCGGTAAATTTTTGTTTTTACAGTAAAAACAAAAAAAAAAAACAAAAAATGCCGGGTCTGTCCCCGACCATCGGCGCGACGCAATCGCATTGTTTCCGTGTCACAGTCACAGGCCTGTGTATTGTAGTTCGGTGTTTGTTTTAATGTGTGTATGCTGTAAACTTTGTATGTGTTATTTATTTTCCGTATTTATTTTTTAACCAAGATGACGAGGCCTATCAGCCGAAGAATTTCACGTTTTCTTCAGCTGAAGATGATGTACTGACATCAAACATGTTCCTGACCATCTTTATAAATATCATAGAGCTGTTTTGACGGAATATGTAAGTAATTTAGTCTTACGTAAAAAATTATAAAAAATAAACACCTGAAGATGAGGCCCCCGTCTTCTGAGGCCCGGGGCAATCTACCCCCTTGCCCCTCCCCCCTGGTGGCCGCCCTGTGTTAAGGCTTGCCATATATTCAGGGCCGCCCCGAGGGCAATAGGCGCCCGGGGCAAGGTTTTGACCAGCGCCCCCTAAATTAAATAATTGTCATATCTCGTAAACTGTAATGTTAAATTACCATTTTAAGCACTAAATTAGGTGCATGGCTTACTTTTCAATGCTGTTAAAGTAGGACGAGATGGCCCGTGCGCAAATTGCGCATTTTATGATTCTGTATGAGTGAAACTCAAATACAGTACGTGAATGTTGATTATGAACTGACATAGATCTATTTTTGTTTACTCATGGTTTTTAAAATTCATCTGAAGGTAATCAGCTGTTAAATTACAATCCACATTAAAGAACTTGCAATCAAATTTGGTCAACATTTTAAAGCGCCCTCTAGAAATAAAGGCGAGGGGGGCGAAGCCCAAAACAATATGACCTTTTTAATTACGATTCGTCACTGCGGTATATACTAAGCTTTAAAATGACACCTCAATCTTAAAAATCGGTTCAGTAGGTCGAGAGAAAAAGGGACGTAACAGACGAAACCCTTATAGAAATAAGAAGATAGATTCACGAAAATAATCCGATGAGAGTCGATACATTGTTGCCAAATTTTTTGTGAAACACATTTTATACTGGTATTACACATGATAAACATAACCACAAATGATAACATTGCAGGGCGAGAGTGGGTGAGTGGGGACACAGCTGTTAAATTTCCATCGGACTACTTTTGTACATCTTACTATAGTTTTGTAATGTAATGTAATGCTGCTAGTTAATGTAAGACACAGAACAAAAATAATAAGAGAAAATGTACACACCAACACCACATCAAATTACATGAGGGGTTGAGGTTATGATGAGTGACGCAGTGACATGGTGGGCGTATGCGCAGTTCACAACTGCACGACCGCCGGGCTCAAGTGAGCGCTCAATCCATTTTTGCAGTGCGTAAGATCAGCTTGCCAGTAGTAGGCTTACATGGAGCCAAAAGCGATGCTATCATGATTCACTTCCACTTGCTTTGTAAAAAAGGTTTAAAGTTACAATGAATAATTAATTAGTCACTACTCATTCTCCGACTATAATAAATTGTTTTAAATGTTTGTTTGAACTAATCAACAAAATTATTAATATACTATTTGTAACAAAAATATTTATTTGTGCAGTTTTAAATTTTTGTCAAGTCTTTGAGCCTTTAAAAAACGGGGATTTCCCCTCGGCCGCGGCGCCCCCTTGGCCGCGGGGCCCGGGGCAACTGCCCCGGTCGCCCCGCCCTCGGGGCGGCCCTGCATATATTGTAAGAAATCTATAGACGCGCACATAGTTGGTAAAAACATAGAGGTAGGCCTACATCAATTTGTGTAAGGTATTTAGTAGGCATACCAATAAGATAGTACTTGTCCATTAGAGGTTTAGTTTATATAACCATAAAAAAATTAAGATTTTAGCCTAAATGGGGTTTTCATTTTTATTTGCCATATTTATGACGAAAATAACAGGGCATATCACATCAATAATTATGCATTGATAACATCCCTTTGATAATAAAGGTGCGTTGAAGCATTGTCGGGGGTCAGCTCCCTCATATGTGTGCGTGTGCTTGCTGCTTGTCAACCTTTTTAATACTTACTCTTTTTTAATATAGTTTCAGCAGATCCATCTGCTAGGTCCAGGTGGAGCAGTGTTGCCACCCTTATTACGGCACCCGTCAGGCCCAGGTGGACGAGGGTTGGCTAACCTGTTAGATCTCGCCGCCTTTCAAAGACCTCTATCTGACCCTCGCATTTCAGATTTACATTCCAAACCCCCAGGTGTCAACTGAATGGACAAGCCCTCTTTCTGAGGCTGGACTTCCGTTGGGGGACAAAGATGGCCTCAAATTGATGGTTTTAGCCGATTGACACGGATTTGGAGGGGGAGAAAGATCCTAACCAAAGATCACCCAAGTGGAAAAAGATCTAAAATGACGCGCTTTTGAAAACGTTTTGAACAGGATCAGGATCACCAGCAGCCGCTGAGATTGCTGAGATACACTGCACTAGTGTATTATTAGTGAAAAGACTGTTATAATTGGATAGGCTACTCGAATAAATATATCATCGATACAATACCGCATTGTGTTGAAATTCTGTTAGGGTGTAGTTGTTTCATTCCTAATAGCGTCAAATTACTTTATTATCCATGTTACACCATTATTACATTTATTATACCATGTCACAACTCATGTAGCTTTTTTAAGGGCGAAGAAAATTGGTATAAATTAACTAGTCATAGCTTAATTTTAAAATTAGTAAACTTGGAGGTGATGTAGCCACACTCTATCTTTGCCGTACAATATTAAACTGTGTCTTATGCGTAATCTCCCACTGTTAATTATCTCAATGTATAAATCTCTTCATCTCAATTAATGTAATCTCTATGTACGTAGGAATATGAGTAATTGCTTTTTGTGTTATTTGAAATTTTTGTATACCTAAAGAGTTCGTATATACCAGGCACCTTATTAGGTAAATAAACTTTATTCAATAAGATCCTCCCACATTTAGGATTGCCTGAGAATCAAGAATAAGAATCAATAAACAAATAATACTAACACATTAAAATTTTGATTACTTAAGTTAAGATAGAGTTCAAAACGAAATGGAGATTTTCACTGAGAATTTGACTAGGCCTACAGTATAAAATGGCGTCTTAAATTTATTATGGTCTTTGAGAACACAATTAAAAAAAAAAAAAAAAAAAAAAAAAAAAAAAAAAAAAAAAAAAAACCACCTTAAATATAGTACAGTACTCACTTTTCATCCAAGCCATCGATATGTTACACAGGAGATATACCAATGTATCTAGACCAAAGTATCTAGAATATAAAAGCTAGATTCCTATTCCTTGATCTAGACCGTTCTAGTTTCGGTGGGAAAGAAGACAAGACGCCTTCATTTGTGGCCCTGATTGTTCCACAAGTGTGTGTATGAATATGCATTTGTCAGGCTGCAGGCGTTCAGCAGTCCACCGCTAACCACTGCGGTTAATTAGGCCTATACTTCGACTTCATTCTTCATTCTAGCAACCTAAAACTAAAAGACATCTAAACTGCTATAAAGTTATTTTTCAGGGTGATACTTTTCATACGGATTGTATTCGTTTTACCAAACAATAAATACTTTAAAATTTTGAAATTTTTAAAAATTAATTTGATTCGCCTTTGCTTACAACGCTATTAATTGTGAATAAAAATATATTTATATAAATATTAAATATGTATAGACTGATTTGGCTGAAAATTAATTGGGGAGGGAGCTTAGAACCAGGAAGAACATATAGCATACTTTTTATCCAGATTCCTCCATGGGGCTGCACCCCAAACGTCTTCAAAAAGTTACAATGTTTCTTATGGAAGCAACATTTTTTATTGAAACATATGATTACAATATTAGGATTATTAAAACATAGGATTGATTTTGAAATATTAAAACACTAGGAACCAAGCCCGTTGTGGTTAAATACAACGGTCTCTAGAAAAATTGTACCTATATGCTATTTCCGGTGAGATAAATAAAAAATTGTAGTATTTGTTTTCAATATTGAAACAAAGAATATTTGAGAAAAAAGTTATTTTCTATTAGATAATTCCCTGAGAATATTAGTTTGTATACTGCTGTGCCCTCACCAACTGTTACATTAGAATTCAGGTTCTCTACATAAATTTTGAACTGGCAGTCAAAAAGTTTTGCTGCAGCTTCAATTTCGACATTACCGGCATATTCCCCATCTTCAGTCATTAGATTTTACTTTCTCCCCCTATACCATAGTATATGGAGAAAGTATTGTTTTCGTCAAAATTTTCGAATTTGAGTTGTTGGTGGATTTGTCCATTGTGGTGCCCCCTGAGTCCAAAAAAGTGGTTTTCGGAGTGATGTCTGTCTGTGTGTGTGTGTGTGTGTGTGTGTGTCTGTGTGTCTGGATGTAAACAGAGCTAGAGAATGCCCCAATGGTCCGATTTTAATGAAATTTGGTATGTAGGTCCAAACCCGCGATAATTCCAGGCGTTTTTTTTCATTTTTTTGAATTTTTGATTTTTAAGGGTAGTTTACCCCCAAAAACCCTCAAAAAACGTGAAAAATCAAAATTTCTCAAAAACGGCTCTAACGATTTTGAATAAAATTTTGTGGTTTATTAGGATTAAAATGCTGATTAAAATGACACCACCCGCATCTCCGAGAAAATGCGCGTTCAAAAGTTATGGAGTAAAAAGTGTTTCAAAAATCAATTTTTTGGATTTTCAAAATAGCTGTTATCTTGAAATAAATTTTACTTATCACCATTAAATCAAGCTCAAAAAACTAAATAATCCAGTATTTTAAATTATTGCTCTACGTCAAGTGGTTGCGGAGGAAATTCAATTTTTCGTTTAGCGGTAAACGCAGTACGTTGTTAAAAGTCACAGACGCGCATAGGGTCAACCTCGCGCTGCTCAGCTGGTAGCTATCCGACTGAGTCATCAAAACATTAATGTTTGAAGCTTTTAACACCTTTTTTTATATTGTTGGGAGAAAGTATGTGTCAGTTAACTGATACCGTTTATTTATAATCTGTTGCATTTTGTATTGGTAATCTATATGTTTTATCTCCTACTATAAAAGGGCAATAGTAGTACCAGTTACTTACTACTTCATCAATTATTTTGGTTCGTATTTAAGCGTACCTAGATTGTGTTGAATGGCATAGAAAAGATAAACTTCTAAACAAATAGTTTCCATCGCGATCTATATTATAAATGGTAAAATTATTCATTTTCAGAACAATTAAAAATTTATACTTGTAATTATTAAATTTAGTTCAGTTTTATATTAATTTAGTTTGATTTTATTTAATTTAGTTTTTGAAATAACAATTTATGATTGTAAAAATCACATACCGCTTAAAACCACACACTGTTTTAACACATAACTCTCTTAAACGCCAATAAAACGTAAGGAACTCACAACCACAAATCCCAAATGTAAACAACAAAATGTAAACAAAGAAAAGTCAAGGACACAGCAATGCATCAATCAGCTGTTAAATTAATAACATGTGTTCCATGATCAGACACAGTTTAAAGGAAAAAACTGTTTAGCTTTTTAACTTTTTTACCATAACTCCAAAGCAAAACATCAACTTTCACATTTTTGAGTAAATATACATAGACGAAGCTTTTCCGCAACACATAAAAGATTATTAAAATCAGTCCAGTACTCTAGATTTAGCTGTACAAAGTTTAATAAAAATATCGCTACCACAGTATTTTTTCAACGCAAACAAATTGGTAGTAGCTTTGGTTTTTTGTAAATAACTTTTTAACGATGAGGAAATCGACCAAAGTGGATGGTAATTTTCTGAAAGAGAATTAAATTTCCTACAAAATACTATTAAGCATTTCTTGAATAACCGCAATAAAAGCAGCCAAAAATTGCCTTCAAATGAAAAAATTGTAAAAACCCGTTTTCGATGTACTGTATTTCTTATGAAAAACATGTTTTTTAATTTTTTCACCATAAAAACTAAAAAACAAAAATATTTCATATTTTTTTGCAAATCTACAGGATGAGAGCTTTCCAACGACATCTTAAAAATTAAAATCGGTGCAGTGGAACTCCAGATTTGATTGCCCAAAGATTTTCAAAACTGAATTTTCAACGCAAATAAATTGGTAGTAGCTTTGGTTTTTTGTATATAACTTTTGAACGGTGAGGAAATCTACCAAAGTGGATGGTGATTTTCTGAAAGAGAATTAAATTTCCTACAAATTACTATTATGCACTTCTAGAATAACCGCAATAAAATCAGCAAAATATTGCTTTCAAATGAAAAAATTGTAAAAACCCGCTTTCAATGTATTTCTTATGAAAAACATGTTTTTTAATTTTTTCACCATAAAAACTAAAAAACAAAAATATTTCATATTTTTTTGGCAAATATACAGGATGAAAGCTTTCCAACGACATCTTGAAAATTAAAATCGGTCAATTGGAACTCCAGATTCAATTGCCGAAAGATTTTCAAAACTGAATTTTCAACACAAATAAATTGGTAGTAGCTTTGGTTTTTTTTAATAACTTAAAAACGGTGAGGAAATCGACCAAAGTGGTTGGTGATTTTCTGAAAGAGAATTAAATTTCCTACAAAAATAAAAGCAGCAAAAAATTGCCTTCAAATGAAAAATCGTAAGAACCATTTTTCTTTATTTTTTCACCATACATACTAAAAAAACATCAAACTTTCATATTTTTTGGCAAATCTACAGGATGAGAGCTTTCCAACGACATCTTAAAAATTAAAATCGGTGCAGTGGAACTCCAGATTTGATTGCCCAAAGATTTTCAAAACTGAATTTTCAACGCAAATAAATTGGTAGTAGCTTTGGTTTTTTGTATATAACTTTTGAACGGTGAGGAAATCTACCAAAGTGGTTGGTGATTTTCTGAAAGAGAATTAAATTTCCTACAAATTACTATTATGCACTTCTAGAATAACCGCAATAAAATCAGCAAAAAATTGCCTTCAAATGAAAAAATTGTAAAAACCCGCTTTCAATGTATTTCTTATGAAAAACATGTTTTTTAATTTTTTCACCATAAAAACTAAAAAACAAAAATATTTCATATTTTTTGGCAAATCTACAGGATGAGAGCTTTCCAACGACATCTTAAAAATTAAAATCGGTGCAGTGGAACTCCAGATTTGATTGCCCAAAGATTTTCAAAACTGAATTTTCAACGCAAATAAATTGGTAGTAGCTTTGGTTTTTTGTAAATAACTTTTGAACGGTGAGGAAATCGACCAAAGTGGATGGTGATTTTCTGAAAGAGAATTAAATTTCCTACAAATTACTATTATGCACTTCTAGAATAACCGCAATAAAATCAGCAAAATATTGCCTTCAAATGAAAAAATTGTAAAAACCCGCTTTCAATGTATTTCTTATGAAAAACATGTTTTTTAATTTTTTCACCATAAAAACTAAAAAACAAAAATATTTCATATTTTTTTGGCAAATATACAGGATGAAAGCTTTCCAACGACATCTTGAAAATTAAAATCGGTCAATTGGAACTCCAGATTCAATTGCCCAAAGATTTTCAAAACTGAATTTTCAACACAAATAAATTGGTAGTAGCTTTGGTTTTTTTTAATAACTTAAAAACGGTGAGGAAATCGACCAAAGTGGATGGTGATTTTCTGAAAGAGAATTAAATTTCCTACAAAATACTATTGAGCATTTCTTGAATAACCGCAATAAAAGCAGCAAAAAATTGCCTTCAAATGAAAAATCGTAAGAACCATTTTTCTTTATTTTTTCACCATACATACTAAAAAAACATCAAACTTTCATATTTTTTGGCAAATCTACAGGATGAGAGCTTTCCAACGACATCTTAAAAATTAAAATCGGTGCAGTGGAACTCCAGATTTGATTGCCCAAAGATTTTCAAAACTGAATTTTCAACGCAAATAAATTGGTAGTAGCTTTGGTTTTTTGTATATAACTTTTGAACGGTGAGGAAATCTACCAAAGTGGATGGTGATTTTCTGAAAGAGAATTAAATTTCCTACAAATTACTATTATGCACTTCTAGAATAACCGCAATAAAATCAGCAAAATATTGCCTTCAAATGAAAAAATTGTAAAAACCCGCTTTCAATGTATTTCTTATGAAAAACATGTTTTTTAATTTTTTCACCATAAAAACTAAAAAACAAAAATATTTCATATTTTTTTGGCAAATATACAGGATGAAAGCTTTCCAACGACATCTTGAAAATTAAAATCGGTCAATTGGAACTCCAGATTCAATTGCCCAAAGATTTTCAAAACTGAATTTTCAACACAAATAAATTGGTAGTAGCTTTGGTTTTTTTTAATAACTTAAAAACGGTGAGGAAATCGACCAAAGTGGTTGGTGATTTTCTGAAAGAGAATTAAATTTCCTACAAAAATAAAAGCAGCAAAAAATTGCCTTCAAATGAAAAATCGTAAGAACCATTTTTCTTTATTTTTTCACCATACATACTAAAAAAACATCAAACTTTCATATTTTTTGGCAAATCTACAGGATGAGAGCTTTCCAACGACATCTTAAAAATTAAAATCGGTGCAGTGGAACTCCAGATTTGATTGCCCAAAGATTTTCAAAACTGAATTTTCAACGCAAATAAATTGGTAGTAGCTTTGGTTTTTTGTATATAACTTTTGAACGGTGAGGAAATCTACCAAAGTGGATGGTGATTTTCTGAAAGAGAATTAAATTTCCTACAAATTACTATTATGCACTTCTAGAATAACCGCAATAAAATCAGCAAAAAATTGCCTTCAAATGAAAAAATTGTAAAAACCCGCTTTCAATGTATTTCTTATGAAAAACATGTTTTTTTAATTTTTTCACCATAAAAACTAAAAAACAAAAATATTTCATATTTTTTGGCAAATATACAGGATGAAAGCTTTCCAACGACATCTTGAAAATTAAAATCGGTCAATTGGAACTCCAGATTCAATTGCCCAAAGATTTTCAAAACTGAATTTTCAACACAAATAAATTGGTAGTAGCTTTGGTTTTTTTTAATAACTTAAAAACGGTGAGGAAATCGACCAAAGTGGATGGTGATTTTCTGAAAGAGAATTAAATTTCCTACAAAATACTATTGAGCATTTCTTGAATAACCGCAATAAAAGCAGCAAAAAATTGCCTTCAAATGAAAAATCGTAAGAACCATTTTTCTTTATTTTTTCACCATACATACTAAAAAAACATCAAACTTTCATATTTTTTGGCAAATCTACAGGATGAGAGCTTTCCAACGACATCTTAAAAATTAAAATCGGTGCAGTGGAACTCCAGATTTGATTGCCCAAAGATTTTCAAAACTGAATTTTCAACGCAAATAAATAGGTAGTAGCTTTGGTTTTTTGTATATAACTTTTGAACGGTGAGGAAATCGAACAAAGTGGATGGTGATTTTCTGAAAGAGAATTAAATTTCCTACAAATTACTATTATGCACTTCTAGAATAACCGCAATAAAATCAGCAAAAAATTGCCTTCAAATGAAAAAATTGTAAAAACCCGCTTTCAATGTATTTCTTATGAAAAACATGTTTTTTAATTTTTTTACCATAAAAACTAAAAAACAAAAATATCTCATATTTTTTGCAAATCTACAGGATAAGAGCTTTCCAACGACATCTTAAAAATTAAAATCGGTCCAGTGGAACTCCAGATTTGATTGCCCAAAGATTTTCAAAACTGAATTTTCAACGCAAATAAATTGGTAGTAGCTTTGGTTTTTTGTATATAACTTTTGAACGGTGAGGAAATCGACCAAAGTGGATGGTGATTTTCTGAAAGAGAATTAAATTTCCTACAAATTACTATTATGCACTTCTAGAATAACCGCAATAAAATCAGCAAAATATTGCCTTCAAATGAAAAAATTGTAAAAACCCGCTTTCAATGTATTTCTTATGAAAAACATGTTTTTTAATTTTTTCACCATAAAAACTAAAAAACAAAAATATTTCATATTTTTTTGGCAAATATACAGGATGAAAGCTTTCCAACGACATCTTGAAAATTAAAATCGGTCAATTGGAACTCCAGATTCAATTGCCCAAAGATTTTCAAAACTGAATTTTCAACACAAATAAATTGGTAGTAGCTTTGGTTTTTTTTAATAACTTAAAAACGGTGAGGAAATCGACCAAAGTGGATGGTGATTTTCTGAAAGAGAATTAAATTTCCTACAAAATACTATTGAGCATTTCTTGAATAACCGCAATAAAAGCAGCAAAAAATTGCCTTCAAATGAAAAATCGTAAGAACCATTTTTCTTTATTTTTTCACCATACATACTAAAAAAAACATCAAACTTTCATATTTTTTTGCAAATCTACAGGATGAGAGCTTTCCAACGACATCTTAAAAATTAAAATCGGTCCAGTGGAACTCCAGATTTGATTGCCCAAAGATTTTCAAAACTGAATTTTCAACGCAAATAAATTGGTAGTAGCTTTGGTTTTTTGTAAATAACTTTTGAACGGTGAGGAAATCGACCAAAGTGGATGGTGATTTTCTGAAAGAGAATTAAATTTCCTACAAATTACTATTATGCACTTCTAGAATAACCGCAATAAAATCAGCAAAATATTGCCTTCAAATGAAAAAATTGTAAAAACCCGCTTTCAATGTATTTCTTATGAAAAACATGTTTTTTAATTTTTTCACCATAAAAACAAAAAAACAAAAATATTTCATATTTTTTTGGCAAATATACAGGATGAAAGCTTTCCAACGACATCTTGAAAATTAAAATCGGTCAATTGGAACTCCAAATTCAATTGCCCAAAGATTTTCAAAACTGAATTTTCAACACAAATAAATTGGTAGTAGCTTTGGTTTTTTTTAATAACTTAAAAACGGTGAGGAAATCGACCAAAGTGGATGGTGATTTTCTGAAAGAGAATTAAATTTCCTACAAAATACTATTGAGCATTTCTTGAATAACCGCAATAAAAGCAGCAAAAAATTGCCTTCAAATGAAAAATCGTAAGAACCATTTTTCTTTATTTTTTCACCATACATACTAAAAAAACATCAAACTTTCATATTTTTTGGCAAATCTACAGGATGAGAGCTTTCCAACGACATCTTAAAAATTAAAATCGGTGCAGTGGAACTCCAGATTTGATTGCCCAAAGATTTTCAAAACTGAATTTTCAACGCAAATAAATTGGTAGTAGCTTTGGTTTTTTGTATATAACTTTTGAACGGTGAGGAAATCTACCAAAGTGGATGGTGATTTTCTGAAAGAGAATTAAATTTCCTACAAATTACTATTATGCACTTCTAGAATAACCGCAATAAAATCGGCAAAAAATTGCCTTCAAATGAAAAAATTGTAAAAACCCGCTTTCAATGTATTTCTTATGAAAAACATGTTTTTTAATTTTTTTACCATAAAAACTAAAAAACAAAAATATCTCATATTTTTTGCAAATCTACAGGATGAGAGCTTTCCAACGACATCTTAAAAATTAAAATCGGTCCAGTGGAACTCCAGATTTGATTGCCCAAAGATTTTCAAAACTGAATTTTCAACGCAAATAAATTGGTAGTAGCTTTGGTTTTTTGTATATAACTTTTGAACGGTGAGGAAATCGACCAAAGTGGATGGTGATTTTCTGAAAGAGAATTAAATTTCCTACAAATTACTATTATGCACTTCTAGAATAACCGCAATAAAATCAGCAAAATATTGCCTTCAAATGAAAAAATTGTAAAAACCCGCTTTCAATGTATTTCTTATGAAAAACATGTTTTTTAATTTTTTCACCATAAAAACTAAAAAACAAAAATATTTCATATTTTTTTGGCAAATATACAGGATGAAAGCTTTCCAACGACATCTTGAAAATTAAAATCGGTCAATTGGAACTCCAGATTCAATTGCCCAAAGATTTTCAAAACTGAATTTTCAACACAAATAAATTGGTAGTAGCTTTGGTTTTTTTTAATAACTTAAAAACGGTGAGGAAATCGACCAAAGTGGATGGTGATTTTCTGAAAGAGAATTAAATTTCCTACAAAATACTATTGAGCATTTCTTGAATAACCGCAATAAAAGCAGCAAAAAATTGCCTTCAAATGAAAAATCGTAAGAACCATTTTTCTTTATTTTTTCACCATACATACTAAAAAAACATCAAACTTTCATATTTTTTGGCAAATCTACAGGATGAGAGCTTTCCAACGACATCTTAAAAATTAAAATCGGTGCAGTGGAACTCCAGATTTGATTGCCCAAAGATTTTCAAAACTGAATTTTCAACGCAAATAAATTGGTAGTAGCTTTGGTTTTTTGTATATAACTTTTGAACGGTGAGGAAATCTACCAAAGTGGATGGTGATTTTCTGAAAGAGAATTAAATTTCCTACAAATTACTATTATGCACTTCTAGAATAACCGCAATAAAATCAGCAAAATATTGCCTTCAAATGAAAAAATTGTAAAAACCCGCTTTCAATGTATTTCTTATGAAAAACATGTTTTTTAATTTTTTCACCATAAAAACTAAAAAACAAAAATATTTCATATTTTTTTGGCAAATATACAGGATGAAAGCTTTCCAACGACATCTTGAAAATTAAAATCGGTCAATTGGAACTCCAGATTCAATTGCCCAAAGATTTTCAAAACTGAATTTTCAACACAAATAAATTGGTAGTAGCTTTGGTTTTTTTTAATAACTTAAAAACGGTGAGGAAATCGACCAAAGTGGTTGGTGATTTTCTGAAAGAGAATTAAATTTCCTACAAAAATAAAAGCAGCAAAAAATTGCCTTCAAATGAAAAATCGTAAGAACCATTTTTCTTTATTTTTTCACCATACATACTAAAAAAACATCAAACTTTCATATTTTTTGGCAAATCTACAGGATGAGAGCTTTCCAACGACATCTTAAAAATTAAAATCGGTGCAGTGGAACTCCAGATTTGATTGCCCAAAGATTTTCAAAACTGAATTTTCAACGCAAATAAATTGGTAGTAGCTTTGGTTTTTTGTATATAACTTTTGAACGGTGAGGAAATCTACCAAAGTGGATGGTGATTTTCTGAAAGAGAATTAAATTTCCTACAAATTACTATTATGCACTTCTAGAATAACCGCAATAAAATCAGCAAAAAATTGCCTTCAAATGAAAAAATTGTAAAAACCCGCTTTCAATGTATTTCTTATGAAAAACATGTTTTTTTAATTTTTTCACCATAAAAACTAAAAAACAAAAATATTTCATATTTTTTTGCAAATCTACAGGATGAGAGCCTTCCAACGACATCTTAAAAATTAAAATCGGTCCAGTGGAACTCCAGATTTGATTGCCCAAAGATTTTCAAAACTGAATTTTCAACGCAAATAAATTGGTAGTAGCTTTGGTTTTTTGTAAATAACTTTTGAACGGTGAGGAAATCGACCAAAGTGGATGGTGATTTTCTGAAAGAGAATTAAATTTCCTACAAATTACTATTATGCACTTCTAGAATAACCGCAATAAAATCAGCAAAATATTGCCTTCAAATGAAAAAATTGTAAAAACCCGCTTTCAATGTATTTCTTATGAAAAACATGTTTTTTAATTTTTTCACCATAAAAACTAAAAAACAAAAATATTTCATATTTTTTGGCAAATATACAGGATGAAAGCTTTCCAACGACATCTTGAAAATTAAAATCGGTCAATTGGAACTCCAGATTCAATTGCCCAAAGATTTTCAAAACTGAATTTTCAACACAAATAAATTGGTAGTAGCTTTGGTTTTTTTTAATAACTTAAAAACGGTGAGGAAATCGACCAAAGTGGATGGTGATTTTCTGAAAGAGAATTAAATTTCCTACAAAATACTATTGAGCATTTCTTGAATAACCGCAATAAAAGCAGCAAAAAATTGCCTTCAAATGAAAAATCGTAAGAACCATTTTTCTTTATTTTTTCACCATACATACTAAAAAAACATCAAACTTTCATATTTTTTGGCAAATCTACAGGATGAGAGCTTTCCAACGACATCTTAAAAATTAAAATCGGTGCAGTGGAACTCCAGATTTGATTGCCCAAAGATTTTCAAAACTGAATTTTCAACGCAAATAAATAGGTAGTAGCTTTGGTTTTTTGTATATAACTTTTGAACGGTGAGGAAATCGAACAAAGTGGATGGTGATTTTCTGAAAGAGAATTAAATTTCCTACAAATTACTATTATGCACTTCTAGAATAACCGCAATAAAATCAGCAAAAAATTGCCTTCAAATGAAAAAATTGTAAAAACCCGCTTTCAATGTATTTCTTATGAAAAACATGTTTTTTAATTTTTTTACCATAAAAACTAAAAAACAAAAATATCTCATATTTTTTGCAAATCTACAGGATAAGAGCTTTCCAACGACATCTTAAAAATTAAAATCGGTCCAGTGGAACTCCAGATTTGATTGCCCAAAGATTTTCAAAACTGAATTTTCAACGCAAATAAATTGGTAGTAGCTTTGGTTTTTTGTATATAACTTTTGAACGGTGAGGAAATCGACCAAAGTGGATGGTGATTTTCTGAAAGAGAATTAAATTTCCTACAAATTACTATTATGCACTTCTAGAATAACCGCAATAAAATCAGCAAAATATTGCCTTCAAATGAAAAAATTGTAAAAACCCGCTTTCAATGTATTTCTTATGAAAAACATGTTTTTTAATTTTTTCACCATAAAAACTAAAAAACAAAAATATTTCATATTTTTTTGGCAAATATACAGGATGAAAGCTTTCCAACGACATCTTGAAAATTAAAATCGGTCAATTGGAACTCCAGATTCAATTGCCCAAAGATTTTCAAAACTGAATTTTCAACACAAATAAATTGGTAGTAGCTTTGGTTTTTTTTAATAACTTAAAAACGGTGAGGAAATCGACCAAAGTGGATGGTGATTTTCTGAAAGAGAATTAAATTTCCTACAAAATACTATTGAGCATTTCTTGAATAACCGCAATAAAAGCAGCAAAAAATTGCCTTCAAATGAAAAATCGTAAGAACCATTTTTCTTTATTTTTTCACCATACATACTAAAAAAAACATCAAACTTTCATATTTTTTTGCAAATCTACAGGATGAGAGCTTTCCAACGACATCTTAAAAATTAAAATCGGTCCAGTGGAACTCCAGATTTGATTGCCCAAAGATTTTCAAAACTGAATTTTCAACGCAAATAAATTGGTAGTAGCTTTGGTTTTTTGTAAATAACTTTTGAACGGTGAGGAAATCGACCAAAGTGGATGGTGATTTTCTGAAAGAGAATTAAATTTCCTACAAATTACTATTATGCACTTCTAGAATAACCGCAATAAAATCAGCAAAATATTGCCTTCAAATGAAAAAATTGTAAAAACCCGCTTTCAATGTATTTCTTATGAAAAACATGTTTTTTAATTTTTTCACCATAAAAACAAAAAAACAAAAATATTTCATATTTTTTTGGCAAATATACAGGATGAAAGCTTTCCAACGACATCTTGAAAATTAAAATCGGTCAATTGGAACTCCAGATTCAATTGCCCAAAGATTTTCAAAACTGAATTTTCAACACAAATAAATTGGTAGTAGCTTTGGTTTTTTTTAATAACTTAAAAACGGTGAGGAAATCGACCAAAGTGGATGGTGATTTTCTGAAAGAGAATTAAATTTCCTACAAAATACTATTGAGCATTTCTTGAATAACCGCAATAAAAGCAGCAAAAAATTGCCTTCAAATGAAAAATCGTAAGAACCATTTTTCTTTATTTTTTCACCATACATACTAAAAAAACCTCAAACTTTCATATTTTTTGGCAAATCTACAGGATGAGAGCTTTCCAACGACATCTTAAAAATTAAAATCGGTGCAGTGGAACTCCAGATTTGATTGCCCAAAGATTTTCAAAACTGAATTTTCAACGCAAATAAATTGGTAGTAGCTTTGGTTTTTTGTATATAACTTTTGAACGGTGAGGAAATCTACCAAAGTGGATGGTGATTTTCTGAAAGAGAATTAAATTTCCTACAAATTACTATTATGCACTTCTAGAATAACCGCAATAAAATCAGCAAAAAATTGCCTTCAAATGAAAAAATTGTAAAAACCCGCTTTCAATGTATTTCTTATGAAAAACATGTTTTTTAATTTTTTTACCATAAAAACTAAAAAACAAAAATATCTCATATTTTTTGCAAATCTACAGGATGAGAGCTTTCCAACGACATCTTAAAAATTAAAATCGGTCCAGTGGAACTCCAGATTTGATTGCCCAAAGATTTTCAAAACTGAATTTTCAACGCAAATAAATTGGTAGTAGCTTTGGTTTTTTGTATATAACTTTTGAACGGTGAGGAAATCGACCAAAGTGGATGGTGATTTTCTGAAAGAGAATTAAATTTCCTACAAATTACTATTATGCACTTCTAGAATAACCGCAATAAAATCAGCAAAATATTGCCTTCAAATGAAAAAATTGTAAAAACCCGCTTTCAATGTATTTCTTATGAAAAACATGTTTTTTAATTTTTTCACCATAAAAACTAAAAAACAAAAATATTTCATATTTTTTTGGCAAATATACAGGATGAAAGCTTTCCAACGACATCTTGAAAATTAAAATCGGTCAATTGGAACTCCAGATTCAATTGCCCAAAGATTTTCAAAACTGAATTTTCAACACAAATAAATTGGTAGTAGCTTTGGTTTTTTTTAATAACTTAAAAACGGTGAGGAAATCGACCAAAGTGGATGGTGATTTTCTGAAAGAGAATTAAATTTCCTACAAATTACTATTATGCACTTCTAGAATAACCGCAATAAAAGCAGGAAAAAATTGCCTTCAAATGAAAAAATTGTAAAAACCCGTTTTCGATGTATTTCTTATGAAAAACATGTTTTTTTTTTAATTTTTTCACCATAAAAACTAAAAAACAAAAATATTTCATATTTTTTTGGCAAATATACAGGATGAAAGCTTTCCAACGACATCTTGAAAATTAAAATCGGTCCAGTGGAACTCCAGATTCAATTGCCCAAAGATTTTCAAAACTGAATTTTCAACGCAAATATATTGGTAGTAGCTTTGGTTTTTTTAATAACTTAAAAACGGTGAGGAAATCGACCAAAGTGGAAGGTGATTTTCTGAAAGAAAATTAAATTTCCTACAAATTACTCTTAAACATTTCTTGAACAGCCACAATAAATGCAGCCAAAAATTGCTTTCAAATAAAAAATTTGTAAAACCCCGTTCTCAATAAATTTTTTATGAAAAACAATTTTTTTATTTTTTCATAAAAAATACAAAAAATATCAATCTTTCATATTTTTTGGCAAATATACAGGATGAAGGCTTTCCAACAACATCTTGAAAATTAAAATCGGTCCAGTGGAACTCCAGATTTGATTGCCCAAAGATTTCTCTTAACTCAGTATTTTTGAAACGCAAACAAAACTGGTAGTAGCTTTGGTTTTTTGTAAATAACTTATGAATGGTGAGGAAATCGGCCAAAGTGGATGGTGATTTTCTGAAAGAGAATTAATTTCCCTACAAATTACCATTAAGCATTTCTTGAATAACCGCAATAAAGGCGGCCAAAAATTGCCTTCAAATGAAAAAATCGTAAAAACCTGTTTCCAATGTATTTCTTATGGGAAACATGTTTTTTTTATTATTTCACCATAAATACCAAGAAACATTAAACTTTCATATTTTTTGGCAAATCTACAGGATGAGAGCTTTCCAACGACATCTTAAAAATTAAAATCAGTTCAGTGGAACTCCAGAATCAATTCTGCCAAGATTTTCAAAACTGAATTATTATAAGAATAGATGGTATTAGAAGCTCCTAACGGTACCCGGTCATCACTCCTTTCGGTGCAGACCACTCAGCGAAAGTGGTGCCGGTGACGTAATCTTTATAATCTTGATTGAAATTGACAGATGAGTTGGTTTGTTGTTGTGGTTAAAACAGCTGGCGGCGCCGGTGACGTCACTAGGATTTGTTGATCAGGTACCTAGAAGAATATCTAAATGCCTTGAATATTAATTACGTATGTAAACAGCTGTTCTCATTTAAAGTATTGTTGGAAGATTCGTAATAAAATAAACGGTATCAGATAACTGACACATACTTTCTCCCAAGAATATGAAAAGGTGTTAAAAAACTCAAAACATTAATGTCTTGATGGCTCAGTCGGATAGCCACCAGGTGAGCAGCTCGAGTTTTTGCATCCAAAAATAGTTTTTTTTAACACATTTTGCTCTATAACTTTTGAACGCGAATTTTCCCAGAGATGCGGGTGGTGTCATTTTATTTAGCATTTTAATCTTAATAAACCACAAAAATTTAATCAAAATCGTTAGAGCCGTTTTTGAGAAATTTTGGTTTTTCACGTGTTTTGGGGGTTTGGGGAAGTAAACTACCCTTAAAAATAAAAAATTTAAAAAAATGAAAAAACGCCTGGAATTATCGTGGTTTTGAACCTACATACCAAGTTTCACCAAAATCGGACCATTGGGGCATTCACTAGCTCTGTTTACATCCTGACACACACACACACACACACACACACACACACACACACACACACACACACACACACACACACAGACAGACATCACTCTGAAACCCCCTTTTTGGACTCAGAGGGCACCAAAACGGATAAATTTACCAACGACTCAAATTTTTAAATGTTGACAAAACCAATACTTTCTCCACATATACATTTATAGGGGGAAAGGGGGCTCCAAAATGGATATATACATCATCAAAGGAATTGGAAAATTTTTACGAATACAATACTTTCTCCATAT
>CM061534.1:76763642-76799087 GCA_030545055.2 Neoaliturus tenellus | reverse complement strand
GGGAAAGGTAAGTTTTTACTTTTTGACTGTAAATTTTGAATGTGTCCTGGAATAATATTAACATCTTTTGCAGTGTTTATCCTACTCCAATTCATTTGCAGATGGCCAAGGAGTATCAGTCTCGAGTTTTCATACCTGGTGAAACTTCACATTGTCACTGTCAAGCCAAAAGTGAAACTTTCACCTCAAGTTAATATAAGCTCTACCAGTTCCGTTAAGTAAGTTACCTTTGTCTCTTGTGATAATCAGTACAATTAATTGTGTTTGCCTTACTCTGTATACCATACTCATAAAAATATTTTGAATGTATTTAAAAAATTGTAAAACCTGATGAATTATTACTAATAATATATTTAAAATGTTTTTTTCAGCAAACTTATTGACAGTGAGCACATATTGACAGAGCTTTTCCCTGAAGATTTTGGGGAGGACAGTCCCAATGTTGCCAACTATTATCAGCTCAAACAGGTACATATTAGTTTTTTATTAATGTTTGCAGCACTTTTACACATAAAATCGTCTTTAGATACAAAATAAAGAATACTGTATCATCAATTTTATACTTGTGACTGATTAATTATTTGGTTAAAGTTTTAAAACGTGCAGTTTGGTACATAAAGTTTACTATGAATACCAAAGACAAGGACGGACAAAACTACATGAATATACTTTAGAAAGAGTACAATAATTTAGGTTATAAATATATTATCACCAAAAGAGAAACAGAAAAATGAATAGAGGGACATCATTTATCTATTTTATTCAAAGGGCTGTTGTTAAAATGTTTTTACTAAGATATTTTTACATTTATTTAAATTAATTTTATTTAAAATTACGGAATCTTCTAAATTTATGTATGGCAATAAACATTTTATCCATGTAAAATGTGTTATTCAAGTTTTAACACCTGAATATGATTGGTTATCAGGTGGGACTGGACAGATTTGACAGCAGCCAGCTGGGGCTGGCGTACGTCTGGGCGCAGCGGGTTTGCGGGCTGAACTTTGTCTCCGGCCAGGGAGAGGAGCTGGAGGGTCGGCCACCTGTACCACCTGCGCCGTCGCGCCAGGTCAGCCAGCTGGCGCTGCCCAGCGCCATCTCGGCCATCAAGCGGCGCATCAGGGCGAGGTTATCGCTCTGTGCCCAGCTACAAGCACTAGGTGAGTCCACTAGGAAGGTTTGGGCCCCTCAATCAGTTTTGTATAATTAAATTATTTTATCCGTTCCTAAATTTAGTAGGCTAGCACATCACCAGAAAACCTACTTTTAACTGATAATTTCCTTAAGAAACTTATATTTTCAAGTACACTTTTACCTTGCAAATCCCAACACCCATATATACAGGGTATACCTGAATTCTACTGACCATTTTAGGTATTATATGTGGCCTAATGAAAAGCCAAAATATCACATTAAAAATTTCCAAAACTCCATGGTCAATCTCACCGCCGCCCGCCATTTTGTATATCTTAAAGAATAATTTTAAAATTGAGTACGGCTTAATGTAATAAGTTGTAACTTGGTGTTCAGCTTTTTAAGTTTAAGGCCTAATTGAAGAATAAGGTGTTATTCTTATATTCTCGTGTATAAGTTGAGTTTTGATATTATCATAGGAACCGATACACTTGGACATATCTTTTACAGGACAGTTAAACAAATGGTATGAGATAACTGACACATACTTTCTCCTAACAATATAAAAAGATACCTATTAAAAGCCTCCAAACATTAATGTCATGATGGCTCAGTTGGATAGCTACCAGCTGAGCAGCACTAGTTTGACCCTATGCGTGTCTGTGACTTTTAACAACGTACTGCGTTAACCGCTAAACGAAAAATTTAATTTTCTCCGCATGTAGAGCAATAATTTAAAATATTGGATTATTTAGGTTTTTAACTAGTTTTGATGTTGACAAGTAAAATTTATTTCAAGGTAATAATTTTCTAGAAAATCCAAAAAAAAAACTGATTTTTAAACACTCTAAGCTCTATAACTTTCGATGTTGATGTGTTGTCAGCCGGTACATATAACACAAATTAAACCATTGGTATTTAATTTGTACAGTCAACACTCAAGAAATAATAATAAATCAGCGCCAACCGATCATAAAGCTAGCCATTAAACTCAGCCATCCATGCCTACTCCAAAACACTGATTGTCAACACAGCGCAAAGTCCAATGACCCAATGACTCATGTTTGGAATGTGGGAAAGGGAGGGATGCCAGGTAGGGGGCAGGAAGGTATATTTTTAAAACACTGTCTTCCAGTCAGTGGGCGATGGACCATAAACTTCCTTCCAGCCGAACGTGGAGCTTGTTTTCAGAACAATATTGAAGAGCTGAGAGTTGGCATTAGCAGATGCCTCCATGATTAATTTCAGATATCGTATCACAAATGCTTTATTACTATAATATTGTACGTTTTTACCTTCCATAAACTTCATTAAATAACAAAAAAAGTCAAAAAAATAACCTACAAACTACGATTAATTACGTTTAGAATAGAATAGAAGTATTTTACACATTATAAATCTGTTAATTCATGGTATCCGCTTAATCCAAAAATTCGCTTAACCGTACAGGGTCCAATCCCAATTAGTTTGGATCAGCGGGACTCTACTGTACTGTTGTAACTGATTTAGGCTATATCTGCAAAAACAGTGTTGTTCATAATCTTAAAGGTAATTTCTTTATAAAAAAAGACATGAGTCTATTGTACATGTTTTTTTCAAAAACCTTTGAGTTGCTGGCAACATAGCAGTTATAAAGTAGAATATTATAATCTAATCATGAAAAACATCAGGCTTCAACTTATTTTGTAAAAGTATTGTTAGTTGTAACCTTGGTAACATATAACAAAAATTCATTTCTATCTAAATTCTCAGTCAACCAACATTGTTTGTACTCAAATTTCAGTCAAAGATAAATTTATAGTTAAATACATGATAAACATTGTAATGTTCACACTTAAGCCCAATTATTGGTAACATAATCTGCCAACTACTTCGTTCAATGTGTTAAATTAAAAATTTAATGTGAAATTATCCCCTCCAAATCAAAATCTGTCGTCTGGAAAATTGAAAGTGAATTATTCATCTCCAACTCAAAATCTATCGTCTGACAACTTTTACTGATGAATGACCAACTGGATATGAAACTAAAGAAGCGTGACGACTCCCGGAATTGGATTTTTACTTGAATACCCACCAGATGTGTTAACCCCAAGATGTGTCTCTACTCCAGGATTTGAAACTTCTCACCTGCTACTACCTCTTCATATTTTGATTCACATTTATTCTTTTTCTCTATTTTTATGCTTTTTTAATAAATGTATGTAAAAATTATAACTATTATTTTATTTGTAATCATTGAGAAACAAAATGAAGCTGGGTGTAATTGTAGTATTGAAAACAATACTATAAAAATCTTTCACTTTCAATAAATTTTATTTCAAAATTTAGTTTTATATTTTACTCTCAAAGAAAATGTGGTCCAAAAAGCTCCTTGAAAATTCAATGATCAAGAATGGGAGAGCTAAAAGGATATTCTTTTTACTTGATGGAATATAATTAATTTCAAATTCGGTAACTTCTACCTAGTTCTCTTGAAAAAATAAAAATAATTTTGTAATAAATTATAATTAAATTATTAATACAGGGTGATTCACGACGAAGTGCAGACATTTTGGGAGCTGATTCTACACATGAAAATAAACAAAAAAGGCCACATGAACATATGTCCTAAAATCCTTCGTTTAGCCGCTAGCCGCCATTTGGTTTATTACAATAATATTGTTTACAATTCATACTTTTAAACTGGCGGCTGTTAAAATCTTTAACTTTAAAAAGCATAAAAACTATGTAAGATAGCAAAGTTAATGTCAGTATGTGGTTTTTATTAAAATGTTTTTCAAATCCAACGATATTTCAACCTAACTGAGGTTTTGGTATGCATCCCATTGTTGGAGCTGGTACCAAGACCGCACTTTTTATGAGGCAACCTGTGCTAATGCAAGACTATTTGTATTTAACTCGCTCTATCTCGCATATTCATGAACTGATTTCCTTAACTCAAAGGAAGGTACAACAAAAGAATACAGAAACTAACTTTAGGTGTTGTCTCTCACGGCATCTTGGGTTAAGTTTTGCAATCGACATTTTTGGATATGAAATTGCATTTTCTAAAAAAACGCATATTAAATAATAAAAAATGGCGGCTGTGTGGTTAACTTTGGAGTTTTGTAAATGTTTTTTTATTTTGGCTTGACTGCCAGGAATAATACCTGAAAAGGTGGGTAGAGAGTTCTAGGATAAACCAAACCAAATAAATATATATATATATTTGATCCTTAAGAGTCATTGATGTTCAAATATCGCGCCACAATCATCGTACACTCATCTTTCAATCATATTCAGGTTAAAATACCAACTATGTGAGGTCCCTGTCTCAAAATAGTGAAATAGTGACATAGTGAATGTGAATGTAAGGGATTGAAAATTAATATTACATTTTCTGACGGTTTACAGTGGGTTCAGTGTGACTATTGCCTGACATCCTCCCATCTGGGTTGGATTGCCGAACATAGATTAGTTTTATTAAATTAAAACAGCAAAGTTAACTTTTGGTGTGCTTGGCTGTCTCACTCATGAGAAAATCACAAACAATAAAAGGGACAATCTTTTGTTGGGTGATATTTGTTAGTGCCCAGGGAGAGGGTGGTGATAATTTATTCCAGAGATAAGATCTTGATAAGCCTTTGAATTACAACTGCTTAAATCCAAACTGATTGTTTTACAAGACATATGATGGCTCATTTTTCATTGAGCAATTTATTTTAATACAATACAAAAGTTACTTTTAGCTCTAAATCAATGACATCCGACCAATCCAATATTGTGAATATCTTTAATCACCAAAACTAAACGTATTTACATCTGATTATTAACAGATGTTTAAAATGCTTTATTTAATCCCAATGTTATTTAAGAGGGCGTTGGAGTGCCGCCATGTTGGATTTATTTCCCGTAAGAGCAATGCTAAACTTGTCCTCGGCATTTGTCATATAATTTCTTTAGTTTTTGTCCGATTGGTTCGGGATGAATAGCGGTTAAATCTCAATTAAATTCACCGTTCCTTTTGCGAGATCGATTCTTTGTAAATAATTAATAAAATTCTGTAGAAAATGTTTTAAAAGTAGTAAAAAATTTGCTTTGTTATTTTAAGTTAATAAAAAACACTAATTTTTTTTTTTTTAATTCCTCTCGCAAACAAAATCCGCCTTGATGAACCCTTTATTTAGAGCTTTAAACCATTATTTTCTGATTATAAATAAAAGAGTTATTTGACATCCCGTTTAACATTGCTCTTATGGGGGAAAGGCGAAATTTGGATTGACTCCAACGCCCTCTTAAATGGGAAATTTTGAGATTTCAATGGTGAATAGCGCCTTTATTTTCAGTCCGATTCTCATCAGTTTTTGGCGGAAACAACTACAGACCAAGCCCTTTCTAACGACACCAAAAACTTGAAAATCGGTTGAAAATTGTAGGAGGAGTTCTCAAGACAAAAAAAAAAAAAAAAAAAACCCTTAGCGTATTAAATAAGTATAGATTCAACCAAAGTTGTGTGACTCTTGGGACACAAGTTATATTTGTAATGTGTTCTTTCTTTTATTGTTTGAATAATATGTGCTTAAAAGGTGGAGAGAAGTTTTTCCTGCAGGCCTACTTCGTAGTATTTGTAAAAATATCATGTAACATCGATTTGGTTATGTGATAACACTGTTTGGTTAATCCAACAATCCAAATGAGGCCCAGTCCCAATTTTTTTTTATTAGTGGGGACACAGTATCCCCTCCATCTCTTAGCTCTAGTGCAGTATACTCTAATTAATACAAACTAATGTGATGGATGTTCGGTTTGGATGTAAAAAATTTGGATGAAGCGAAGATAGCCTTGAGTAATCGTTTTCGTCATTGGGGTAACCAATTATGTTCAGTGTCTTGTTGAAATTAGGGTAAAGTACTGAATAGGAACAATTTATACAACTGATAAAAAGATCTATAGCAGTTCAACGTAGTGCAGATGCAGTCACAAGACTGACATTTAGGAAGCGGATGTTTACTTCCTGTACCCTACTCCTAATCCCGTGCGAATACTTGCACTGCCTCTTCTAACCCATTGATGGACGCATATTTTAAAGAAGCGCCTAGCAATGCAATAAGTGATTACATTGGTTTACTTGGGCATAACAGTTAACAGATTTAAGGAGTGAAAATAAATGTAATTTAAGTTAAAAAAATCCATGTTATTGGTTTGGGATAAAGCAGATTTCAAATGTCGCCGGGTTGGATGAACGAGAATGTACTGTATATACAACAGAGTCTTTGGTGTGACTGGTTCCTTGTCAAAATAATATATCTTTGTAAGTAGTAAAGTATTATCATGTTATTATTTTATTTTAGTGAGATTACCTCTGTTTGTGTTGTAGGATACATATCATTACAAACATGTCAAGTTTGTTTCTAGTGGCCACCAGGTTGGACGAAGTGAGGGTGCGCAAGTGTTTCCCACCACGGCTGGTGGCGAGACTGACCCACTGGGTGGTCATCAGCTGGGCCCAGTACCAGGCGCTGGGGTTCACCGCACTTCCTCGTTTGTGTCTACACGTGTTTTTTGTGTTGCAGAGGCTGGCAGGTTGGATGAGACGGAGGTGCGCAAATGTTTCCCGCCACGGCTGGTGGCAAGCCTGACCCACTGGGTGGCCATCAGCTGGGCCCAGTACCAGACACTGGGATTCACAGCCTCCATGATACAGAACCATCACGTCTCCGAGCGGGACATACTGTACAAGGGCACGGTGGTCCGCGGCAGTGGTCAGTACTCACATCAAATGGCAATCTTCTGAATTATGTCTTAAAATTAATGAGTATTTAACTACTAACATAAGACATGTGAAAGGTATAATATTTTGATATTTTTTATATTCAGAGAAGTAGTGACTTATTTTTAAGCGACAAGTTTTCATTCAAACAGACTTGATTCGTTCTTTCCATTCATTCGAGGGGGTGGGCCCAATGCCTAGGCACGTCAGCCGCTAGCTTGCATTTCAGAGTTCATCCCAGTTCAGAAGCTGTAATTGCTGTGGCCTATATCCTAAGCTCCTTTTGAGGTAGGAAAGTGCCCCTCCGCAGTCTCCCAAGGGCTCTCCCTCTGACATCCTCCAGCTCTGTATAGACAAGCAGCCGGTGATCTTCAGTTTCTTCTGACTATTACCCACACATCTTGCATACTGACTCACCATTGTAGGGACTGTGCACAGCAGGTGCTTCTTCAAAAGACAATGTGCAATGACCAGCCCTGTTACTTGCCTGATAGGCATCCCCTCTAGCTGCAGTATGTTGGTGGCAATTTGTTGAGGTGGAGAGTCAGTTGAGAATGTCTGGCCCAGATCCTGTGGTGCTTATCCTGCGCCCATGATATCACCGCTTGGCACGCATACTCCTGAGAGAAAGGGCATAAACGCTCCAAGCCTGTAAATTCTGAAGAAGAAACCGCATTGGCGTCTGCGGCCTCATTCCCAGAGATCCATGTGTGGCCTGGGAGTGTTCACATTCAAGGATGCGACATCCTCCATTTTGTTACATTAATACTACAGTACCAGGTTGACCGGGCTTGTTGGTTTTAATTCAGTTTTGGTGTAGTGTGGTAATCAGGCTACTAACTTTACACCAACAACCAACTATACCTCTTCACAGTTAACCCCGTTTAAAAATAATGCTTAAAAGTAGTATTCTTTTTTATCTTTTGTTGTTATTTGTTACCAAAATGGCAAGTTTTTACCAAAGTTACAATTTTAAAACTTGATTTCAGACAAATATCTCTATTGCCTGGGTCTGAGGCTGTTTCAAAACTTATTTTGAGGCTAAAACACTCAATGCAAAGTATAAGCGAAATCTACACGCTAGATTTCAAGATAGTGGAAAATACCACACCACATACACTCCGCATATTATAGTACAGGATTGACTTAAATTACAGAATTTTCATGTTTTTCATAAATTATTAGTTTATTGTAACACGTTTTATTATGGTTAATAAAACTTGGACATCTAAATAATGTAACTTTTTATTTCACTTGGATATTATGGACTATGTTATAAAACACAGTAACATTGCTGATCTGTTACATAGTATTGTTTAAAGCTGATATGTTTTAACTGTTTCCCTCATCTTCCGCTGTGGGACCTTCCCTGAGCTAAGCTCAGCCCTCCATGTAATGACATTCTGTTTGTTTTAGCTCGGCTAACACTCGCGGTGGCCATCAAAAACTGCTACCCCCACCTGCCGCCTGTGTTCGCTCTTCAAGTCACTTATGAAAACAAGACCATCCAAGCATCCAACAATGACTCCATCAGGGTAATTAAGCCAATTCTTTAAACACTTGACTTTAATAAATAGTTTGAACTTTCGAAGACATCCTAAAGTGATATAATAAAATTTCCAAAACAGAATTTTTAATCTGCCTACCCGCTTATTCTTCTTTTATTAGACACTCAATTATTATTATTGTTACAGCAAAAATGTTTACAACATTAGCTTACATTTATTTATGTGCTCTTACAAGAGTTGTGAAAGTTTAAAAATATTTTCTAAATATTACAGTGCTTGGAGAAGTGAAAAAAATTTCACTTAAAGCTGGTTCAGGATACTGACAGTTGATATTCAAAAGTGTTCATCTGATTCCCCCTCCTAACACCCCTGATAATGTCAACTAAATCACATAAAAATTATGAACTGAGTTTGAAATGTCAAGTAATGTATGATGTCTGATAGTGCAAAGTTACTGAAGCCTACATTGCATTGCTAACCAAATATTGAACTATACAACAATATGTTATAGGTAAAACTTATTTTCTTATAATTCAAATTTTTAATTTTGACACCATTCTAACTAGGAGTACGCTTGTTCCGCGCGTATGGGGATGAACGGCAACATAAGACTGATAATACTAGTTCCAAGCTATTAAAAATAAACAAATAAAAAGTAACACATCTATCAAATTAAACATATTAACTACATAGAAAGAAGTTTTAATTTTTTTGTGGTATTAATGAAATATGATTACTAAAACTTTTATTGCTCCCATGATAAAATATATCATTAAATGTCTTCAAAGTAACAAACAATCTTGTATGTAAAGAAGTAAACACTTTTACAGTGCTATACCTATACGATTTTTAGTTTTCTTACACATTTAAGTGTCCTAAATTAAATTAATTACTTACCCAAAAACTTTATTATTAAATTGATTGCGATAGTAAAAATTTCTAGTAAATTTACTCTTAGAGCTGTAAAGTGAAGATATCCCATCGCTGCAGACCTGCGTACTCAGCGAATTTCCAAAGGGATTTGATATTTTGTATTTTCTCCATAAACACTATAAAAATGAGTTTATAGGTTTGCTGCCATGGGATTTCTTTTATGTTAGTTGTTAGGAAATGTAATGGTAAGGTACGGTAAGGTAAATATCAAATTGTATCCCCGTAAACCCTATGGGGATGAGTATGTAGGTTTACCACCATGTGGGTTTTGTAACCAAATATCAGTTAAACTCTACCTTGTGAATGTACATATCACATTTTACCAAGTTACGTCGTTGTGTCAATAAACATGTGAGACAGAGGGTTTTGTTGATTTCCCATAAGAATAACATGGAAAAACTTTTTTGGATTTTCTCCGTAGCCTGTTAAGCCAAGTTAAAAATGCAAAATACTAAATTGTTTGTTTTTTAAGCTTTTTTAAATGGTTTTAGTTAAAATTTTAGAATTTCAAAAATTGAGGTCCAAAAATGCCAAAACCCCATTTTTCACCCCTTTGAAACTTAATAAAACCCCATTTCCATGTCATAAAAACCGGGGGTCCCCTTCTAAAGTTATTATTACAACAGACAATTTATATGCATTTACGCATTTATAGAGAAACATATATATATATGAAAATGAACGAATGTTGTTTTTGGATTCTGGGGACCAAAAAATTAGGGTTTTGGCATTTTTTTGCGATTAATTAAAAAAAAATCACTAAAATTTTAAGATAACATTGAAAAAAACCTTAACATAATAAAAGATTTAGTATTTTGAAAAAATAACTTAGCTTTACTAATTAATATCAGGTAAAATGCAAACCCAGCCTCCCATGTTATCCTCTTAGGAAATCAATAAAACCCTATATTGCTTAATTTTTTAACAATTTTCAATACAATCTGGTACATATATTTATGAGTAACTAATATTTGGTCAAAACCAACCATGGCAACAAATCTGGGTACATATTAAATCCCAAGAAACTTTAGTGGATAATTAATATACAGTTTTGTCTAGTTGAAATGAGTACCAACTCGTGGTGCAAAAATCATTTCCATGAAGTATTTGTCATAGATTTCCTCAACTGAAAGGTATTTTTTGTTTTACTTCTGCTTCAAACTCATGGTACATTTAAAACTCGAAATTCAGCATAACAGAGCACCAGAATTGCTCTTTAAAAATGCTTCAAGGACAGCGACGTGATTAGCGACTATTGCTAAGCGGCTATCGCTCCGCTGACTATTATTATTGGGATTAGGTTGCGCATTTAACATCTGTACATAGCTGTATCCTACAGCTGTAAATAGGTTAGTTTTGGATGAATCAATCACTATTGGATTGGTCGGAGAACTATGTGCAGCATTTTTAGCAATGACATGTCATACGTAAAATTAAATTGCTTGATTTCGAGCAATAAGTGCACTAGTTAATATAAAAGCCGTTTCTAGAAGCTTTTCATCTTCCATTGTAGTTCCGTATTCCTTGAAGAAATTACAATCAACAACTAAACACGTGAAAAATTAAGAAGAAACGCTTGCTTGCTTTGCTCATGATAAGGAGGACTTATTTCACTGAATTCATCAGTTTTTAATAAATCAAAAGATTTTAATAGATTTGTAGAGAATCGTGATGAAAATATTTTTGTTGTATGGCTAAATCATTTATATATAAAATTGTGATTGAATTGTATTAAATATAAAATAACTTTATTCATGAAGTCATAAATGAAATTAAAACTAACACTATAGAATTTTGATTAAATAAAACAATAAAAACACCATAACTCATCAAAACTGTGAATGTTTTGCAAATCAAATATTGGTTTAGTTTCCTCTTTAACTGCAAACTCATTAAAAGTTCTCACCTTGGGCAATATAAATATTATTTCCATGCACAAGATGTTTTTTTGTTACAGTATACAATTAATTCTAGTCTATGCAGATAATACCCATTTCATTCCTATGTCCGTTGTGATTTATCTTTGTCCCCTGACTTAGCAACTTTCTTGTTAAAATGTTTTTGTTTTTTTTTTTGTTTTTTTTTCTCTGGTATCGTAAGATTGTGTGAAAGGTCTTGTATAAAGACTGTTTAAACTATCATAATCAACAAGAAATATTTTCACACATATTTATCCCATTTTAGGTTGAATATAATTCTTAGTGCCATTTTTTGTTGTACAATAAATGTATGTAAGATTGTGTGAAAGTTACTCGTATAAATACGGTTTATATAAACTATCATAATGTCTATCACCAAGAAATATTTCTACACAGATTAATCCCATTTTAGGTGGAATATAATTCTTAGTGCCATTTTTTGTTGTACAATAAATGTATGTAAGATTGTGTGAAAGTTACTCGTATAAATACGGTTTATATAAACTATCATAATGTCTATCACCAAGAAATATTTTCACACATATTTATCCCATTTTAGGTTGAATATAATTCTTAGTGCCATTTTTTGTTGTACAATAAATGTATGTAAGATTGTGTGAAAGTTACTCGTATAAATACGGTTTATATAAACTATCATAATGTCTATCACCAAGAAATATTTTCACACATATTTATCCCATTTTAGGTTGAATATAATTCTTAGTGCCATTTTTTGTTGTACAATAAATGTATGTAAGATTGTGTGAAAGTTACTCGTATAAATACGGTTTATATAAACTATCATAATGTCTATCACCAAGAAATATTTTCACACATATTTATCCCATTTTAGGTTGAATATAATTCTTAGTGCCATTTTTTGTTGTACAATAAATGTATGTAAGATTGTGTGAAAGTTACTCGTATAAATACGGTTTATATAAACTATCATAATGTCTATCACCAAGAAATATTTTCACACATATTTATCCCATTTTAGGTGGAATATAATTCTTAGTGCCATTTTTTGTTGTACAATAAATGTATGTAAGATTGTGTGAAAGTTACTCGTATAAATACGGTTTATATAAACTATCATAATGTCTATCACCAAGAAATATTTCTACACAGATTAATCCCATTTTAGGTGGAATATAATTCTTAGTGTCATTTTTTGTTGTACAATAAATGTATGTAAGATTGTGTGAAAGTTACTCGTATAAATACGGTTTATATAAACTATCATAATGTTTATCACCAAGAAATATTTCTACACAGATTAATCCCATTTTAGGTGGAATATAATTCTTAGTGTCATTTTTTGTTGTACAATAAATGTATGTAAGATTGTGTGAAAGTTACTCGTATAAATACGGTTTATATAAACTATCATAATGTCTATCACCAAGAAATATTTTCACACATATTTATCCCATTTTAGGTTGAATATAATTCTTAGTGCCATTTTTTGTTGTACAATAAATGTATGTAAGATTGTGTGAAAGTTACTCGTATAAATACGGTTTATATAAACTATCATAATGTCTATCACCAAGAAATATTTTCACACATATTTATCCCATTTTAGGTGGAATATAATTCTTAGTGCCATTTTTTGTTGTACAATAAATGTATGTAAGATTGTGTGAAAGTTACTCGTATAAATACGGTTTATATAAACTATCATAATGTCTATCACCAAGAAATATTTCTACACAGATTAATCCCATTTTAGGTGGAATATAATTCTTAGTGTCATTTTTTGTTGTACAATAAATGTATGTAAGATTGTGTGAAAGTTACTCGTATAAATACGGTTTATATAAACTATCATAATGTTTATCACCAAGAAATATTTCTACACAGATTAATCCCATTTTAGGTGGAATATAATTCTTAGTGTCATTTTTTGTTGTACAATAAATGTATGTAAGATTGTGTGAAAGTTACTCGTATAAATACGGTTTATATAAACTATCATAATGTCTATCACCAAGAAATATTTCTACACAGATTAATCCCATTTTAGGTGGAATATAATTCTTAGTGTCATTTTTTGCAGTACAATAATTTTGTTAACATACAACATACATGTGTTAAGCTCCACTCGTTTAACATGTTTGCAGCTAGGCCTAATCGTTTTTTAAGACCCGTCCTCCCATCCTGAAATTTACAAAAAATTGTAATAATCTTACTTTAGAGAGAAATGATGCTACTGGTACATTTTTTAATACTTATGTTTTGTTTCTGGTGGTAAAAAGTGAGGCCACCTTCCATGGATACATTTGTAGCCAATTACAGCACTGCGGCAGTGACTTTACTCTTTGGGTATTAAATATGAGATTTTTTTCTTGGAAAGATTATTTTAGGATAACTTTTGGTGTGTTTACTTTAAAGATTTACTTATGAAAAATTGTCCAACCCATGAAAAAAAAAATACAGATGCATTTTTGGAAGTCATACTTCGGATAATTAGTATCCGACATTTTATGCACCTGGTACCATTACAAAAAACCCCTAACGCAAAATTCCGGCTAAAATCTACTACAATACTAAAACATGGACTAAAATAATTACTTGCGCATGCAAACTGATTTGCGACTGAGTCATGGTTCCAAAGTCAGCAACAGAATCCAGGTGCAGCACTGTTCAGCGGGGCCCACGACAACAGGAAATAGCATCTTATATAGATATCTGTCTAATGCTGTGCGGATTTTCAAAGCCCTCGCTCTAATAACATTGAAACAATGCAATTCGTATAGCAATAGTACATGGCTACAAAATCACCCGGATTAGGATTGAAACCCAGATGGCTACAATTGAAGCCAAGAAGCCACGAACGTGTGAAATTTATTTTTGGACTAATGAGATTTCTGCTTTTGCCTGCTGTAGAAACAATGAAGTTACTTACATTAAATAACAGCAACAGCTCTTGATATTTTTGAAATGGTATATTTCTTCACTACTAAAGAAAGTGGTAGTTATCGGTGCAAGATCGAGTTTCAAGTATGAGGCTTCGCTGAATTAGGTCTAGCACCGGTATACCACTTTCGGACGAGTTATGAACAGTACTTTTCATCATACCACCATTAATAAAAAATATTTTGTATAAAAGTTAATAAATTTTGACCTATCTATATACCAAATTTGACATTGTTTTTGTTTATCTTGTATTTAAACTGATTTCAGCTGTTAAGTATTGACACAGACAAATATCATTAGAGGTTTGTTATTATTTCATTTGTTTCAACAAGCAAAACAATCAGAGGTTTGAAATTAGTACTTAATGGAATAAATGACTGTCAGTAGAATAGCAACGCTCTTCGAGTAAAATCTTGGATGTTTTTTCGGCCTAGTTCCAAAAACCACTGTTTTCCGTTTTCAGACGTTTAAATAGGCCTATTTATTAAAAAATAAAATAAAAAAGACGCTATTTGAAAATTAAAATAAAGGAAAATAATATTTTTCTGTAAATTGAAATGTATACATTAATATAGGCAAGCAAGTTTCATTTCCTCCTTTTTTCTCAGCTCGTGTGCGTCATAGGAGAAGTCCGCGCATATGATTTGAAAGGTAGTGTCCTGTAGATGAGCAGAATTGCATTATAATTCGGATTGGTCCCCAGGGCTACGCCCCAAGGGCTTTCGAAGTTCCAATGTTGATCTTATGGGAGAAGGGTAATTTATTTCATTAAGAGTCATCTTCACCCCTGGGCCAGTAGCCCATTGTTGCGCAGTCGGCAATGTTAATCATACGGCTTTTAATGAAAAACATGGTCTTGTATTCCCCTGTTTCGGACGCCGTTTCTCAACCGATTTTCTTGAAACTTGGTAAGTGTTTAGTTGAATAGTTATACTATGTCGCTCATACCTCGGAATTTGAAAATTTAACAAATATTACTTTCTGTGACGTCGCAAAGTAACTCGATTTTCCTTAGTAATATTTCAAAATTTAGTAAAATTTTCAAAATTCCAAGGTATGAGCGACATAGTATAACTATTCAACTAAATCTTACCCAGTTTCAAGAAAATCGGTTGAGAAACGGTGTCCGAAACAGGGGAATACAATACCATGTTTTAGCATAAAAGCCGTATGATTAACATTGACGACTACGCAACAATGGGCTACTGGCCCAGGGGTGAAGATGACTCTTAATACCAGCATTTTGTACAGACAGCTGTTGTAATAAAAATGTTTATAAAATCAGTAAGAACAGATGTTTCAAATACAAAATATTTGTTTTTCAATTTAAATTGGGTCCAGTCCAGAGCATCTAAAATTTTGGTCGAATGTCGACCAGTAGGCGATCTCTAGTTTATATAAATGGTCCATGCTAGATATTAACTCACACAAGAATCCGTTACAAAAATAAAAATAAAAAGTAAAAAAATGGTGATTGGCAGCTAAACAAAACTTAAATTAAAAAATGGTGTAGAACATTTTTTAATTATGTAAAATGCGACTATGCATAGCCAGTCTCGGATTACTTTAACACTCTATAATCATCAAAATTAAATAAACAATAAAATATTATCAGATACAGTAGAGTTGATTATTTGCGCTAATTTTTTTTAATAAAAAAACTTCCAAATAATGTATAGGCTACAAAAGAAGTCAAAACAAAAATAGCACACATTTCTTTAAAATTTTTGGACCCAAGCGTTATTTTGTACGTTTTGCCATAGGTTTCCCTAATACATTCACTGAATTAGAAGACCGTTCAAGGGTTCGGATAATTGACTGCATAATTAACATTCGGAATTGACTTTCTACTATAAATGTGAATTTATTAAATAATTTTTCAAATAGGAAAAACCCAAGTCAAAGACTGATATTTAACTTTGGTTAAAAACACCGCTTTAAAACTATGTATTTTTGTTTGATAGCACAAATATGATTGCAAAATAGTATTTTGAGACATGTCAATAGATTCATATATAGGCTAGATACCTACAGTCAATTTCCACATTTCTCAAATATAATCTCGGAGTACAGTTAATTTTTTACTTATTAGGGCATGAATCAAGTTCGTGATCTCCTTAGACCTTTAAAAAACTATTTATGATAACCAACAAAACAACCTTGCCCAACTTACTTGACATAATAAGCCTACTTCAAGTTTGGGAACTTTTCCGTTTATTAAGAACTTTCCCCTTTTCACTACAACAGTAGCCGCCCTCTTTTAACCAGCTGCCTTTTCACCGGTCTCCGGTTTAACCGGCCTACCCTGGCAAAAAACATTTTTTTAAACTGACCATGATTTTTTATCTGAACATTGATTTAACTGGACATGTTTTGCCGGAAGCTTTGTTTTCTTATCTATTCACACCTATCAACATTATATCATGATATTGTCAAACCACCTAATAAAATGTACTGTCCTGGACGGTAGTGTGTATGCTAAAGGAAGGAATGTGTTTGGACCTGCTATCCAGTAGACAAAATAGGAAATGAATTATTATTAGTTTATTTTAGTCACGGATTTCATGGGTGTCGGATGTTAGCTATAATTATCTAATATATTTAGATTTGTTTTTATTATCAAGCCATAGTTGCATTTAGGCCATTTGAAATTGTAGGTTGGCATTTTTAAATGTACTTCGGTTTAACTGGTTAAATCATTATCCGGCCGAGGACTGGTCCCAAGTTGGCCGATTAAGAGGGATTGTACTGTACCACTTTTAATTCCCGTTAATTCACTGCCAATTAATATTTAGAGTGAAGCTAAAAAAAACTACTCTAAGCCAATTTTAACACAAAATTTAGCTTTTTTTATGCGCTGAATTATCTTATAGTTAAACAATTCGTGGAACTCATGTACTTTTATATTACGGTATCACAAAACAATACATATAATAGATCGGCCACTGGTCGAAATTCAACAAAAATTTCACTTAATCTGGAGACAATTTGTTGAAAAGTATTTCATAACCAAAACATATTCTCCCTGATTTGCTAGCGTTTATTATTACAACAGATGTCTAATGATTAAATCAGTTACCATTCTTCCATAAAATTAACATTGAAACTTTGAAAGAATGTAGGGCTGGCTGAAACCTACATGCAATGAACCCCATAGCCCTGGGGACCGATATGAATTAAAATACGGTTCTGCTTACCTACAGGACGATACCTTTCAATTGGTACGTACGGTTTTCTCATATAATGTACACAAGTTGAGAAAAAAGGAGGAAAAGAAACATGGTTGCCCATTAACACGTTGGCTACCGACGGTAGGAAATTCGGGTCGCCGAGACTTCCCAGCAGACCGATCCTAGTAATCGATCTCTCACCACAGACCGAGTCATTGTGACTAGCACTAACCCAGAGACCAAAAATTTTGTTTCGCTATTTTAATATAATTTGATTTGTAACATATATGTTTGCTCATAAAAGTTGGGAAAAAATTTTATTTCAGTACACTTTTAGCATTTTTATTGCGTCACATATGTGTGACGTTGGTCTATAGTAATATTTTGTATTATGTTTGTTTGCTATAGACCGACTGTCTCACATATGTGTCATGAGTTGGATGGCTGGGAAATAAATAAAAAATAGTTTTACTACACTAAAAAATACTAAAATATACAGGACAATATGTCACGCAATAAAAAACGCCATCTGGAATGTTTAGTAAACAAACACTAATGACAGCATGTGAGCAGACCATATGGCCAACTTTGAAAATCTGTAAAAAATCATATTGAGATCCTACCCAGAGACCAAGCGACACACATGTGTCACACATTCCTATAGACCGATAAACAAGTTTTAGATCGATTCAGTGGACCAAATGGGCGTAACGAGTCATTTAACTGAACCGTGACTGCGTCCCATATATGTGTCGTCGGTACGCTGGATTTGACCTGAGCGTCCCATATATGTGTCGTCGGTACACTGGAAATACCTTGAGCGACACATATATGTGACGCTGGTCTATATTTAAGGTTTTCTTTTAACATTACGTCACATATGTGTGACGTTCGGTAACCAACGTGTTTTAATGATCCATTAACTGATCTTAGGCTTAACTAATACCGCACAGTGTGCGCAGTTTAGTAGCCGCTTTTGTAATACGTAGGTATCATTGATGGAATGTGGAATTAAGTTAAAGTTAAGTTAAATTAAGTTTTTTCATGTTTATAAATCACAGCAATACAGTCCTAATCCAACCTAACAACCCTAAAAAAAATCTCGAACCAGCCCTACTCTACCCCAACCTAACATAGGTACCCTTCAAATAAAATTGTTGGTCTGTTTAACAGAAAAGTTCCCCAGATTGAATTAGATATGGGAATTATAAAATGTTAGGCTAAGTTATATATTTGACATGTGAAAGAATTTTAATTAGTGAAAAAGATATTTTTTTAAGGGTTCTATACCATCTCTTTGTTGCCCACACTTTTGTAAACTCAACCTTTAGTCCTCAAACGATAATTACAATTGAATCCTCCACATCGGCATAATATGTTACTTATAAATAATTTCCTTTCAACTGACCATTTATAACATATAAAATTTTTTGGTCCTTTTTTGCCACAAAAATTATTTTTGTAGTCAAGTAATTTCCTCTAATCTGGCATCCTACGATTCGGCATAACTTTAAGAACAATTTTTATAGATAGGTATAAAAATAATAGGCCTAATGAATGTTCATTTAGAATTGAAAGTTGTGAGGGGAAAACCCTGTCCAGACAAAGCACTTTGGAATGCTTCGAGGGGAGAAAAGACGTATTCATCCGACATCGTATAATTTCATTTTAGTTTCATAATCATGTACCTTAAAACTTACGGTAAGTTATTTTTCATTACAGTTTGTTATGCAATGTTTTTATATTGTAGGCAGTAAAGCTGTTTAAAGAATAATACATATTTTAATGTAATTTTTTCAAAAAATTCATTTTTCTAACATTTATTCTATAATCCGGAGTATTTTGCAATCCGACATGTGTCAAGTCGCAGACATACCGGATTAGAGAAAGTTTACTGTAGCCCTATTAAGGCTACGGTATCTTTCAAATAAATCTCTGAATTTATATATAGTTGTTCCCATTGAATAATGAAAGTCAACACTCTGGATATAATAAGTAAATGCCTTCGAAAGTGATGTGTTTATCTTCATTATAGAAGAACAGAATACAGTAGGCCTAGAGCTCCGCAAACCCGGATTAATTATTAGGACCAAACGAAGTCTGGATTTGTGAGAATTCCAGGTTATCGGGAAAAGCGTAAAACGTATGAATTGTTTATGTTGTACCTATAAAAAACCATGTACCGTACCGTATTTATTGCATAATGTACATAATACAAAAATAAAAATTGTTAACCTCTTTTGTTAAAACAAACTTAAAGCCCCCTCATCGTGTTCTGGCCAATGCCATTGTGCTTAGCCCCCTTGAAACCCAGTGCACTTTAATGCTCTGGCAGACTTCCCGAGTTATCCAGCATTCCTTCTGGGTTATCAAAGTCCGGGTTTGCATAACTCTAACTTACTGTACCGGATTATACTGAGTTAGGCGTAGGTCATGGATCTCATTGATGTCAAATGTAGCCTACTTTACATTCCAATTGTAGGCCTGTTTCTTTTAAACTCTGACAAGTTCAAAGAGTAAAGCCTACGTTTTTAGTGAAAATTTGAGGAAAAGGTACTGTTTAATCACAAAGTGCCCTGCTGCATTTAATGTATTGTTTTCCTTTAGATTAACTTGTGTAGGCTACTTGAAATTTATAGAAAAGTACAAAATGAGTAAAAACGTTAAGTCAGTTTGTTAAAAGATAGGCCTACAAAATAATTAAGCTACCGGTAGGCCTACTTTCAAATTGTATTTGATGTTAGTGTATTTGACAACTAAATATTCTATTGGACAGTAATTTATTTGATATTTTTAATGGTAGCCAACTTCAGTTTAACCACCAATTCGATAGGCTATCCAGTTTGGATATGACCCCGAAGTGGCCAATTAAGAGGCGATCTACTATAGGCCTAAAACAATTTACTGTATAAGTTAGTCTAGTGTGGTTCTTCTTGTACCGGGAAGGTAGGCGTAACTCAATTTTAACACCTTGCACAAAATATGTGTTGGTGTAAATCACGAGTTTTAAGTTTGAAGTACCGGAACAAGTAGGCCTATGATGTACTATGAGATGCCTATTTACTAAGACTGAAATGTAGGTGTAGGCTGTCTATTATACGTAGGTTGCCCTATCCTGTTATGTTAATAGGTACTGTTGTAGGGCTGGACCTATACGGTAGGCCTAGTTAAGATAAGATGGGCCTTTAACAATTGTGATTGGACTCTAATAAGTCTACTGTAATATAGACCATTTCAAAAGAATTTTTGAAAGTAATAGGTCTATTGCTATCTATGTAGTTTTAATACTGCTTGGTACTACTTTGTATATGGAAATGGATAGGTACTCTCATTTGAAATCGGGAGCATTTAAACATCTAGCCTACCATGGGTTAAATTTGCATTGAACTCAACACTTGACCTTTATAAGATAATTAATATCAAAACAAACCACTTACTGTGTACAAAACACTGTTATATTTTTATTGTTTATCTTTAATTTCGTGAGTAGCGCTATTGAAGTAACAAAACATAACCTCTATGATACACGGTATTTCTGTGACGTTAGTGCCACCGCCATCTACATCTGACATTTGACGCTGATTAAATTTAGTGTTTTTTTTTTTTTTTTTTATGTCATGTGTCAGTTAGAATTATTATTAATTGTTACAAATTTTATTATTTTGGTAAATATGTTTTCTTTATTTTTATTTGTTAGTATAAAATATTATCTTTCTAGTATTTATACCCTATTATAAAAATTTCATAAAAACGAATTGTATTGTATTTGTGCAGTTATAGTACAACAGCCAGAATATAGTTTCCATATAATACATGCTTTCTATATGTCAGACAACAAACAAAAATAGCACCGGTTAACGTAACCTAAACACTGTTATTTACAGCCCACAATGCATTTCTTATGGGAAATTAAATTACGTCTAATTACTTTATTAATGGACAGAATAACTTCAGAAACGAACTCGACCTTAAGAATTACGGCTAAAATCTACTGTGAAAGTTTGAAGTCGATCTGAGGCTTCTTGCGAACGTAATCGTCGGACAACGGAATCGGGATTTGTCACTCTAGTGAGGTTGTAACAGTCATGTATGAGGATTCACTCCTCTTCGATCCGTTCATCCAATTAGTTCCTTTTCGACACCATTTGTGTCTACATAACTTGTAAACTAAATGAAGGTATATTTGAAAGCGATTAGCTAATGTTACAAGTAGAAAACCTAAAAAAGTCAGGTTTATTTAACAAAACGGTCCAAACTGTTATTCTATAAACAAAAAAAGGTATTTTTTCTTTGTTACAGGATATAGAACGAGAGGTGAACACGTATTTCAAGGAACTCATAGAAAAGACCAAATCAGTCCATCATCTTCTGACAGCTCAAGTGCTGCGGATGATGACCAACTTTGACGTTCTGCTAGAAGCCTCCTCCAACCAGGACTTCCCGAGGGATAAAATATTCATCAAGTCACACAGGTAAATGTGTTTCCTCATAAATACAAATATATATATTGTAATAACATATGTGTATATCTATAACAAATACATATTGTGAACCTAAATATATTCAAATTATATTGTGCGGATGTTTGATATGAAAATACCTACATTCGCGGACACCGAATCAGGCCGTTGAATGATTTTGCAATGTTGCCATATTGTCATATTAAATCAGATGTTTTATATTTATGTTATGGTTTTTGTCTGTTTTATTACTTTATTTTATTACTTACCTACTTTATTTATTACATACTTATTTTATTACTTTATTTTATTACTTTATATTTTTGACCTTTTTGTAGAAAGTTGGCTCAACACTTGGACTAGACAATGCTGGACGCTCAGTGTTGCAAGTTGTGTTACAGTACTAGAGTCTCGATCTTCCCTTACATCTCTGGTCCCTTACGTGGGCAACATCGCATTTTCACTCACTCGCCTGATTTTGTAGCAACAACTATAATGATAGTGAAACATTAAATTTTAAAATGTTTTCAGTATCGAAAATGTATTTTTAAAGCAATAATTATTTAATAAAGCATTGGGATAATTAGTTAGACCTGAGACTGAGTGTAACTTGGTAAATCTGCTGCAGTAATTCACTTTTGTTTTAGTACGACGCTCGATAATCCGACACTCTTTGGCCTGATACGTTCCATAATTCAATAACGCCCTGGCGGCAATATTTCATTGAGCGATATATTTCTCAGACTCGAGAGTGGTCTTCGAGTGAACGATTAGAATGACCAACTATTCCTGCAGAAAGTTACATTTTCAAAATTAAAAATGAGATTCTATATAATACAACCCATGAATGTTTGTATTAAAGTGGTTTTTAGTTAGTTATAACACTTGAATTAACAGTTTAAAACTCATTTTTAACCCCTTTCTAGAAGGTTATTCAGCACTTTTATAATAATAGCTCCAGTAATCCATTTTCATCTATAATCTTTCTGTATCAGGGTCCCATGTGTATTAGATTATCGCATGTATTATTACCATTAAAAGCTTTTTAAAATTATCACAATTTTGATAGTTTGGTAGTTTTATTTTGTCTGACTTTGCAGTTTACATCAAGAATACAGATTTGTTGATGGAATGTGTCGGACAACGTAAGGGTGTATTCACTAGTAGGGAATGGAACTTACAAAAATGCCAAAAGAGAGGGGATTCAAATGCTAACCATCGCTTTTATAGTTCCAAAGTCCAGACCTGGTAGGACCCTTCTTTATAGACCTGTTTGTGACCATAAAGTTAGATGTGTATTTCCTTGAAAATCAATGTATAAATTATGGTGTTTGTTTTCAGGGGTCGCAATCGTGCTTGGCCGTTCAAGCAACTGGAACTGGGTGATGGGGAGTTCCACTTCACGCAGAGATAAATATTAAGTGATGCCAAATGTACATTTTGCAATAGGGTATTTTACTAAAAGTAAGTTTTAATTTTTAAGGCCATACTTCACTTTGTGTGTCAATAAGTAAAACCATGAGTTTTGTGTTTGGCCATTCAAGCAACTGGAACTCGGTGATGGGGAGTTCCACTTCACACAGAGATTATTATTATTATTATTGTGATACTAAATGTACATTTTGTAATAGGCTACTTTACGAAAAGTAAGTTTTATTTTTAATGACCATACTTTTCTTTGTGTACCGTATTAAAAAATGAAAACATGAGTTTTGAATTTGTTTTATTAACCTTAACAATTGCATTGAAACTCAATGATCACAGCAACCTCAACCTCAAAGCGATTTTAAATATTCTACACTGTATTGAGTGGTATAGACAAAAATTGTTCCCATGAGGAATAAAAAAATATTAACTACATAATAGTGTAAAGGAGAAAATAAAGTAAAACCATTTATGAAAGCAAATCATGAACCCTGTGCGTTAGCACCAGAGAAACACTTTCAGCTTATTTGGGAGGTTCCTGGTTAAATCCTGGGCAAGCCATTTCACGTTAAGTTTGTAAGTTTCTGTATTCATTTAGGTTTTGCCAAAAATTTTCCCTAAAGGCTATAACCTACTATGATGTTTGTCCTTAACTAAGTCGGGTTTTTAAATATTTTAAACCTTAATGTGAGTAGTACTTGTGCTCCATTTTCTGTGTATCCCTTCCCAAATGCCCAACAATCTCAAGCCCCGAATGTTTTATCCTTATCCATGGAAAGCTATAGAGTTTCCACAAGGTACAAAAGCATTTAATCAGTATAACGTTTACAAAAATGTATGATTAACAATGTACAGCATGAGAAACGAACACTCATGCCAGAGCTTGAGTGGCCTGGATGACCGGTGTAGAGCAGGAGCAAAACTGGGGGTGCGAAACTGAGAATGTGGTGCCTCGCTCACCGTATGACAGAGAGAGCAAAGCAGCTATGCTGCAGCGCTTGAGAGAGAGAGAGAGAGAGAGCAGCAAGGGGAAGGGAGACAGCTGGTCGCTCCAAGCGCACCTTCAAGAAAGGTGCATAGTGAGTGTGCCAGCCCTCTACTGGCCTTCCCCTACTTAGTGGACTCAAACATCACCTTTCTATCCAAAACTTATACAGGGTGTTTGGAAACAATCTTCCGAAACTCCGTGTGGCGATTCCTTGGTTTAAAATAAACAAAAAATATCATGAATACACATGTTCTAAAATGCTTTGTTAGGGCGCTAGCCGCCATCTTATTTTTTACACTTAAAAATTTTTATTTCTGTAACGGATCGTTGCTTTAACCTTTATGGAATCAATGTCCATTTTCAGGAAAATAGTTATTTTTTCCGATGTGTATTTTCAAAATGGGGGCCATTAAAAAATTTTAAACTCAAATATCTAAAAATCGTTAAATGTAATTAAGTAATGTAAGTATTATAAACAGCAAAAAAGATGAAGAATTAAATTATCTAAACAATGATACCAAGTTTGTAAGGATCTGACAACAAATAGAGGAGTAATTGTAATTTTTCTGCATAAAAACATTGATTTTCCTTTAAATGCATGCAAATTTAGGTTATTTTAGAAGAAATATTTCAATAACTACGTTATTTGTCGTCAGATCGTTACAAACTTTGCATCTATGGTTAGATAATTAAATTTGTCATCTTTTTAGCGAATTTCCCTATAGGGAATACGCTATTACGGTAGTAGCCATGGTAAGACCTAAGCCCGGGACCATGTTACTTTTTCATTTTGAGGTCCCCAGAGGCCAAAAATACCGTTCGTTCATTTTCATATATATGTATATATCTATATATCTATATATCTATATATATATATGTGTCCGTGGTACCGATAACTTTTGACAGCGACCTCCGATTTTGATGAAATTTGGTATGAAGGTGTAAGACCAGATCTATTTTCATGAGTTCGCGAACCAGCATGATCGGGTTATGGGAACGGGGTTTCAAAGGGGTCAAAAATGGGTTTTTGGCATTTTTGGACCTTAATTTTTAAAATTCAACAATTTTAACTAAAACCATTTAAAAGAGCTTAAAAAACAAATAATTTAGTATTTTGAATTTTTAACTTGGCTTAACAGGTTACGGAGAAAAGCTAAAAATAGGTTTCCAATGTTAATCTCATGGGAAATCAACAAAACCCTGTATCTAGCTTATTTATCGGAATAACTTGATAAAATTTGGTACGTACATTCACTAGGTAGGGTTTAACTGATATTTGCTAACAACATCCATGTGGCGGCAAACCTACATACTCACCCCCATGGGGTTTATGGGGAAAATTTAAAAGTGTCGAATATTGATACAATGATATTTACCTTACCTAACTATTACATTTTCTATAAAACTAACATTTTCTAACAACATCCAATGGCACCAAACCTACATACTCATTCCTATGGTGTTTATGGGGAAAATACAAAATCTCAAGATCCTTTGGAAATTCGCTGAGTACGCAGGTCTGCTGCGACGGGGGTATTTGCTTTTTATAATAGTTTGATAACATTTACCGTTTTTGAGATATTTGAGTTAAAGCTTTTAAAATGGCCACCATTTTAAAAGTACACATCGGAAAAAAATAATTTTTCCCCTGAAAATGAACATTGGTGTGATAAAGGTTCATACCAAATAACTTAATGCAACCATCCGTTACGGAAATAAAAATTATTAAGTGTAAAATCAAAATGGCGGCTAGCGGCCTAACGAAGCATTTTAGGACATATGGTCACATGATATTTTTTGTTTATTTTGATCCAAGGAATCGCGACACGGAGTTTCGGAAGAAAGTTTCCAAACATCCTGTATCAGGCAATTTAATGCAATAATTTTGTTTTTTTTTTAATTCTCTTGAGTTTGTGGGTGTGGATCCTCAAACAAATGTTTTATGTATTAGCGAATTTCCCTATAGGGAATACGCTATTACGGTAGTAGCCATGGTAAGACCTAAGCCCGGAACCACTTTACTTTTTCATTTTGAGGTCCCCAGAAGCAAAAAACACCATTCGTTCATTTTCATATATATGTATATATATAATTATTAAAAGAATAAAAATTCCAAAGTACCCTTTAAATTTCATTTTAATTCACACAACGCGTTTCGGCATTTATGCCATTTTCAAGTGTGTAAACAGAATAACTTAAAATAAATAAATAAAAATCTTAAATTAATAAAACATATGACTGTAGTATAATGCATATAGACATTTAGAAATTTCTTGTTTTCCTAAGTGGACTTTGTATTTTTATGTCTTTTTTGCATTATTTCTTCAACTTTGTCAAAAATCGGGTTTTCTTTATCAACATGCATGATATTTAATATATTATTAGCTTCTGATTTCTTTTTGCAATATATATGATACTCTTCTAGAACATTCATTTTCTCGCCTTTCTTTGCTAAATTTAATACTTCCATATTTTCTTTCATATTTTTATATTCGTGTAAGGTATCGAGAATATGTTCTGCAAATGAAGATTTCTGTGAGGTTTGATTGTTGGATCTTATTGCTTGAATATGCTCTTGAAACCTGCACTTAAAACTTCTGCCCGTTTGGCCAATGTAAAATTTATGGCAGTCGCTACACTTTATTTTATATATTCCACTCTTGTTATATATGTTATCGTTTTGTTGTTCCGGTTTGTTTGATAATCTTTGTATCATTTTAAATGAATTATTTTTTGTCCGGTAGCTTATGTTAAAATTTGTGCCTTCAAATGTTTTCCTTATTCCTTTGTTTAGCACCGTGTTGTAGGGCATGCACATATATTCTTGTTTCATCTCATCTCTTTTGGTATGTTTGTTATTCTTTTTATTTTTCATTTTATTTATTATGTTATCAATCATCTTTGTCTTGTATCCATTGTATATATATATACAATGTATATATATATATATCTATCTATCTATCTATCTATCTATGTGTCCGTGGTACTGATAACTTTTGAAGGGTACCTCCGATTTTGATGAAATTTGGTATGGAGGTGTAAGACTAGGTCTATTTTCATGAGTTCGCGAACCAGCATTGTCGGGTTATGGGAACGGGGTTTTATGGGGTTTCAAAGGGGTAAAAAATGGGTTTTTGGCATTTTTGGACCTTAACTTTTAAAATTCATCAATTTTAACTGAAACCATTTAAAAGAGCTTAAAAAAACAAACAATTTGGTATTTTGAATTTTTAACATAGCATAACTGGTTACGGGGCAAATCCAAAAATGTGTTTTCCATGTTATTCTTATGGGAAATCAAGAAAACCCTATATCTTGCTTATTTATTGACATAACTTAATCAAATTTGGTATGGACATTATCTATACAAGGTTTAACTTATACTTGCTTACAAAACCCATATGGCGGCAAACCTACATACTCACCCCCATGGGGTTTATGGGGAAAATAAAAAATTGCCAGAGTTTGATACAATTTTGTGTTTACATTCACCAATTATTGATTAACTTAGATTTTCTAACAACACCCAATGACAGAAAACCTTCATACTCGATCCTATGGTGTTTTTTATGGGGAAAGTAAATAATCTGAAATTCCATTGGAAATTCGCTGAGTACGCAGGTCTGCTGCGACGGGGGTATTTATTATTTCCTGGTGAAAACCGTTGTTTATTCTTAAGTGAAAAAATGTGTTTCTCAACTAACACAAAATTAGGTCATTCAATTCAAAACTTTAAGAATAATAAAATTTCTTATGACTATAACTGTTGTGATTTACATTGTCTGGGAAATGTGGATGTTTCTCAACAATATATTTTTTTATTACGAGGTGAATGTATTCAGTACTTATAGCACTGAATTGTACTTATAGGGGAAATATTAAAACATATCAAGCAAATTAACTCTTAAACTAGACGTGTTCTTTCTAAGCATATAGACTTAATTTTTGTCGTACCAAACTTTTGCTAGCCCTTTGAGATCATCATGAAGGTGACGATTCCTTAAATGGTATCTATAAATTTAAATGTCCCGTCAATTTTTCTGCTGAACCCGTTTTATCTGTGTAGGGAACTTGAATACTTCTACTACTTTCTTTAAACACTTTGAAAGAGATTAAGTTAGATTGTATTTTACTGACGTGCCAAGGAAGAGAAGGTGGACTTAGTTGTGTAACCTATGTAATTCTGCAAGTAATTTATATTTTTTTATCCTTTTTAACCAAGAGTTTGTTACACCAGCATTCCCCTTTTCTTTGATTTGATGTATTGATAGGAAACTTAAATGTATTTTGGTAGGTTTCACAGTTTTGCAGAACCTAATAATGCTCCTCAACATAATAGTAATCTGGGGCTCCTCACTGGGGGGGGCGAGTTCTAGAATGTTTAATTTATTACAAATTTTGGTTTTGATAAAAAAATCGTAGATGAATTAAAAGATTAGCAATGATTAATATTATCTTTGATCTATGCTGTTTCCTCAGACCTGTATAATAAAGCTTTCTGAATTATAATTAAATCATTCTTATGAAGTGGTGGCTTGTCAGCATATCTATAGGGCTTTAAAAATTTAAAATAATACTTTTAAGTGTAATGATAAATTTTATTTTAGTATTTGGAAAATAAAACAAGCTGAAAAAGAACAATGGCTTGGCAGAAAATGGTTTGGTTTAATTTGCCTTCAATATTTTGATGAAATCACAAAGCCAAACTTGCTATTTGTTCCAACTATATTTCTAGCTTAAAGAATTTGAAGACACTTTTATGTTTTGAAATTCACTCTCCGGAAACTTCATGTTGAGTGTTTCCATACTCTTTAAATCTTAGGAATGTCATCCACTTGGTCTTTAAGTATTATACAGTACGATGTCATTATACTTATCAATTTAAAAAATCCATTGCGTTAAGTGTATCAAAGAAAAACAGTGATAAAATTACGCGTGTTCATAGACAATTGAATTTACGTGTTAATATTGTTAACTTTTTACTATAGAGAGTCGATTATCTCTAAACTGTTTGAGACCGAGGGTGGTTCGGATAATCAAACACAATTATTTACCATTCATAACTACTTAACAGTTCATTGACTGTTTCTAAAAAAAAGTATTTTCAAATAATCTATATAGGCTTTGATAAAAATAGATCAAAACATATATCAGAACACAGTTTCTTTATTTTTGTGTACACTAGCGCTCTCTTTGCCGTTTTATAAAGAGGTTTTAGTTAACACTGAACACTGAATTAGTAAGTTATTCAGGAGTTTGGATGATTGATAGTCAAATTATCATCTTTCTACTGCAGTGCACGATTCTCAATTTTAATGTTATTTCTATAGAATTTGTAAATAAAAGTATATCTTGATTATTTTTTAACTTACCATTTAGAATGAAAAGTTACTTTCCAATCAACAAAAGAATACAGAATGTACGAGTAGATAAAATATATTCATTGGGAGCAGGATAATTTGAACTGTAAAGAACTGGTGAAAATATTGTAATTATCCAAAGCAACAAATAAATCAATATAGATCCTCCATAACATAATGTGTTACTTATGCTATCACCATGTGGGCAAAAATAATTAAAGACGATTTTGAATTAGAGGAGTTTGAATTATCCTTATCCAGATTCCACTGTATCAAAGTTAAATGTTTAGCAAGACATTCTTCGCACAGTCTAACAAATTTTCCTAACAATTAAGATTTTAGTCTATATTTTTTAAGTAAAATATTTTCCAGGTATTATTATTCTGTTCCTTCACATTTTTACTTTACCTTCTAATTTTAAAACCAAGCCAATATTAATATACTACAGTACTGTATTAACATAAAATTTCCCATAAAAAGCCCATGAGCCAATTTGCATTTTTTGAAGTTAGCCTACTATTTTGACTTTTGACTATCATGATCATCTATATTATGAAAACTTAAGCTGGGTCCACACTTAACAAATTTTCGACAAACATGTTTGACAAACATGTTTGTTGAGGGGTTCAGAGACAAACATAATTAAAAAAGTTTGGACAAACATTGTTCGTCAAACAAAAAATTACTGTTTGGCCAAACATTTTCAACGTTTGCTCTAAGCGTCAGTGTTTCAGTGAGTGCCGAGCTGGTAACATGAACAATATGTTGGTGTACCGTCGTCGACGCCTAGATTTTGTAGCCACGGCCGTGGCGTTTGTAATCATCAACTCACCTCTGGCAGTTCCCATTCCTGACTTTAATATTACTGCCTTTTTCTCTCTTCTGTATTGAACTAAGAGGCTTTCAATTTTTTTCTTGACTTCTTCGGTATTATTTGCACCTAACTCTTTAGCTAGACTATCATAGGAATCTTTCCTCTTGTACTTGTTTTTTGTAGTTTGGATCATTAGTGTCCCAAAGTAACCTATGCGATTCGTACAATTGTATTAACAAAGTTACATTATCTTGCGTCCCAAAGTCCTTACTCATTGTCTTCAATTACCAATTGTAGTAGAAAACACAAAAACAGCAACTCACTCACGGAAAACACTTCAATAGACCTGCCCTCTGACCAGGAATCGCACAGACTGACAACAAACAGTTGCCAGTTGTCGCTATGAGAGCGAACATTCTATCCAAACAAAGATGGCGGCGCAATCTAAAACCCACCTCAAATATTTTGTTTGTGACGCGTCCACACTGACCACGGGCAAACATTGTTTGCCAAACATAGTAAAATTTGGCCAAACTGTTTCAACAAACATGTTTGTCAAACATTTGTTAAGTTGTGGACCCAGCTTTATGTAATTTCTTAAACTAATATTGTTAAGTGAAAATACTTACAATTTTTTGTTGCTAATGATATCCACATTTTCATTTGCTGAATTTTAGTCATCTCTCCAATTTATTTCTTGTCTCAATTCCATCAAATTAATACTACTGTTTTCTTTTTAAATTTTGACTGTTCGCTTATTGATATTTTTTAAAATTTTGTGTCATAAGAATTGCTTTTTCTGAATTTTTCTTTGCTTCGTTCGATTTTATTGTTGATGTTTTACTTCAATTTTTTTCTCTGTCCAATACATTTAATAAGAATTTTGGTTCCACATAAATTTTTATTTCTTAATGATCTTGCTAAAACATTTTCTTGTCCGAAACCCATATGTAAATTTTGTTGTTTTTCTCAATTTCAGTTGGTGTTGTTGGTCGATATTGCTACTAGAATTTTTGTTTCTTTTTTCCCTTATGATTTCACTGAAATTTCGACTTGTCCTAATTGCTTTAACTGGGTTTTTTTACTTCTTTAATTTTGTTCCACTTCAATCCTTCAATAAATTTTGTTCTCTATGTCAATTCTAATTGGTGTTGGATGATATTTTTGAATTTGTTGTCGTCCAAATTGCTTCTACTAGAATTTTTGTTTCTTTAATTTATTTTTTTCCTTTTTGGTCTCACTGAAATTTTGACTTGTCTGATTGCTTTAACTGGAATTTTCATTACTTCTTTAATTTTGGTTCCACTTAATGTGTACTTCTTAATGATCTTACTAAAAATTTTCTTGCTTGTTGTTGACGTTTCACTTGAATCTTCTCTTTCTAATTAATTTTTACAAAAATTTTGTTACAACATTAATTTTTCATTTCTTGTTAACTGTATTAACAATTTATTCCGTCCCATTGTTCAAATAAAATGTTGTTTCTTAGATTTTGATTTCTTGTTGGGTGGTAGTAATTTTTTTTCCTAATTTTTCTTGTATAACTGAAATTTGTCTTCCTTGATTTTGCTTTGTTAAAATTCAGTGTCACTGGGAATTTATGTTTGTCCGAATAACTGTATGGAATTTCGCTGCCTCTCAATTAGTTGATATGGTCGATGTACTTGAATCTTCTGTCTTATAATTCCACAGTAATTTGGTAGCGTTCACTTCTCGGTTTTTGCTTGAATTTGGCCAGTTCTAATTGATCTTGCTGGAAATTTTCTCTCTCAATTTGAATTTTTTGTCAGTTGTTAAGTCTAAGGCCTAAATGATTTCTTTTTCCAATTAGTAATTTATTTAGTTGATGCAGAATTTGTTTCTCCCTAAAACGAAGAAAAAATCAACAACGACCAAATTCTCTACATATTTTTACGGTTTATTGTGGTCCATTTATAGTATGCTATCATAGGTATACTCTATAGTGTAACAGATACAAATGCAAATTGGCTCTTTTAGACGGCTTGTCCTTTTTTAGCAAACTAATAATATAAAATCACGTTATTAAGAGCATGTTTTTATTTAATATAAATTGTTTTTCAAAATAATAATATTGCAAGACATTTTAACAGGTTTTTATTTTTTTTATATACTGTACCTAATTTATTTTGTTTAAGTAGACGTGGGATGGCACTAACCTTTACTGGAACTTGTAGAGATGTACATCGGATCCTTATTCTGTATTGTTCTGCGTTGGACTTGAGAAAAATCAAACCCCTCTTCATCACTTGCCGGTACGAGTATATGAATGTAATAAATCACTTTGTTATCCTTAATATGTACAATGAAATGAAAGAAGTACGTTGTATTATACAATTAATGCATGTAAGTGAGAGGAGATATAGGTGTATCCCTGGTATGTAGAGGGTTCTCATACTAAAAGGACCAGTCAGGAAGTGTCTATACACTGAGAAAAAAATAGTAAAAACGTTCCCTGTTCTAATTTCATTTTTTACCCCAAATTTCAAAAGTAGCTTTTTTAGCTTATTTTGATTTTTTTAAAACCAAAATAACCTTTGTTTATTGATAAGTTGGGGAGTGAAGTTGTTCGCGTCCGCAGCATTCCATTAAAGCTCCTGGGTGGTGCTAAACGAACAACAACTTTTTGGCAGCTGAACTATCACGCGAGTGATCTGTCAGCTATGCCAGCTGCCAGACCAAATTCAAACGGCCCTTTCCAGGCCGTTTTAGAAATGTAGGCTCCGTTTTAAATATATGTCATCTGAACGTAGAGGGTCTGAGCAAATCAAAAAGTGACTGCATCAGCAAGGTGCTGCGAGAAAATAATGTCGATGTCCTCGCACTACAAGAAACACATGTAGAGACTTAGAGAACAGTGCGAGGAGAAACATCACAGGATATAGGCCTGTGGAGGAATAGGACACAGGGTCTATGCGTGGCGACTTACGTTAGGCAAGACATAGACGATGTATCAGTCTCCCACAAAAGTGGTGTGAACAGCATATTTACTATTGCTGTTAAGGTATCTGAGACTACCTTGGTCAATGTCTACAAACCACCGAACATCCAGTGGCCAGATACAGCTCTCCAACTTTTGAACATCCTGTAGTATATGTTGGTGACTTTAACAGTCATCACACACAGTGGGATATTCGTCCGATGATGAAAATGGCACTCGTCTTACAAGTTGGGCTGAAAATAACAACCTTTTCTTGGTATTTAATGCCAAGGACACACACACTTTCCATTCTGCCCGATGGCGTCGTGGTACTCCCCAGACTTGTGCTTTTGTTCTCGTGACCGGTCAGCAACACCCATACCAACTTGCAGGAGGGTCCTAGATGCTTTTCCTCACTCTCAGCATAGGCCTGTTCTGATATCAGTGGGAATCCAAATTCCTCTCGTAAGATCTTTTCCTCGGCCTAGGTGGAACTTCAACAAAGCTGAGTGGGAGGCTTCTCTTCCAGGCTTGAAAAGGCATCAGGTTCATCCCTCCTAAAATAAAAAACTATGATCGGTTCACACGACTTGTTCTGTCTTGCGCTAAAGTGTCTATCCCAAGAGGTTTCAGGGAAAGAGTACATACCAGGATGGAGTCAAGAGTGCGAAGACCTTTACAGTGAGTTCACTGACACTGCCGACAGAGGTGTAGTGGACCAACTCCTTAACTCTCTCGACAACTCCAGGAGAGAGAAATGGGTGAAAACTGTTAAAAAATCTGAACTTCACCGCAGTAGTCGGAAAGCTTGGTCTCTGCTTAGGAAGCTCTCCACTGGTAAGCCAAATGAAAAAACACGCAACCTCACCCTTGTGTTATTGCCAAACGCCTCTCCTGTCTATCTAAACTGGTGCGTACGTCCGCAGATAGGAAAATAAATTTTAAGCTTAATGAAATTAAGGGAAATTCGGCAAGCGCCATTGGAAGTTTCCAGACCTTTCACAGTAGATGAGCTGGATGTGGCGATTGATGCTATGCTAATTGGCAAAGCAGCAGGTATGGATGAAAATCTTCCCGGAGTTCATAAAACACTTGGTAAAAAGGCTAGACTGTGGCTTCTTGCAGTTTTTAATTCCGATTAAGGGAAACCGCAACTTGCTGGTATATTTAGAAGATCGAAAATAATAGCTGTCTTGAAGCCAAATAAAGATCCACAACTGCCAGAAAATTACCGACCCATAGCTCTTCTTAGTGTCTGTTATAAGCTGCTCGAGAGTTGATATACAACAGAATCCTCCCTGTTCTGGATTCCAGCATCCCGTCGACAAGCTGGGTTTAGGCCTGGGCGCAACTGTTGTGGTTCTAGCTCTTACTTCCTTCATCGAGAATGGGTTTGTAGCGAAAACTGAAAACCTCTGTTGCTTTCTTAGATCTTACTGCAGCTTATGACACTGTTGGAGAAAAGGCCTTCTCATTAAATTTTATAACCTGATTCCTTGCCCTTTCCTGTTGCGTCTCCTCAACTCGATGATCTCCAATAGGATGATTAAAGTAATTTGGGACGCAAGGAAAGTACTTTTAGGCAACTAAAAGATGGCCTGCCACAGGGGTCAGTACTTGCCCCACTGCTGTTTAATGGTGTATACTGCCGACATGCCTGACACTTGCTCCTTAAGTTTGCCTATGCGGATGATATTGCACTGGCTTATCAGCACCAGGAATTCCGACATGCTGAGGAAGTACTACAAATGACCTCAAGACCCTCGGTGAATACTTTAAGGCCTGGAAGCTAAATCCAAACCCAACTAAAAACTGAGGTATCTTGCTTTCACTTGAACAATAGATTAGCCCCACCAAAAGCTTAAAATCGTATTTGACGGTGTTTGAGCTAAAGCACAATGATCACCCACAGTACCTGGGAGTCACTTTGGATCGGTCTCTCACATTCAAAAGCCACCTACAAAAGATAGCAGCCAAGGTGAGAGCTAGGACTAACATTGTCCATCACCTTGCTGGCTCCACATGGGGAGCTAATGTACAAGTTCTGCGAACCACTGCTTTGTCCCTGGTTTACTCAACTGAACAGGACTATGAGAGCCATAAGTGATACACTCATGGCAACACC
>CM061534.1:76050579-76087444 GCA_030545055.2 Neoaliturus tenellus | reverse complement strand
AACCTGTTTCTATATGACGTCACTTTCCCCACCTATCTGCCTCGGATATAAAGGGTCCCGGTGGAGCGCGCTGCTCATTATTGTGTGGACATTCACAGAGTGTGCATTCAAAGCCAAACCCTTTGAAATGGCTCTTTGCGACATTTGTGGGGAAATCTTTCAAGACGAAGATCTTTTCACCATACACAGAGAATTACATGAAGAAGAAGATGGAAAAGAAGATATTATCATCGATGAAATAGACTTAGACTCAATTGACCGGTTTTTGGAAGAGCATCAGAAGCAGACGGACTACTACGACAGCTATCTACAGCAAATGCAAAGAAGAAGACCTAGTGTGATCCAATTTGCTGGTGCTGGACCATCCACTACTAGAAGACCTATTGAAGAAGAGGATATGCAAGAAGAGGACACGGAAGAAGAGGACACGGAAGAAGAACTGGAAGATGTGAGACAACTGCGCACCACGGCCTTACCAGGACAAGTTGTAACACATTTTAAAATTGATAATGTGCAATTGGAATTAGATAATTTTATAACCCAGGCCAGAGTACTTGTTGGAAAAACGCTAAAAGAAGAATTACAGAGATTGAACTTCATTAAATTTGGACTGGTGTTAGAATCAAAGTTTACCAATACTGATGGTGAAACGGCATTAAGAGCATTCATTACCAAAAACCGAACCCTTACAACTGAATCTGATATCAATGAAATTATTGAAGAATGTTTGCATGAACTGCTAGTTAAACTGCAAGAACATGAAGGAAGAGGATCCGGCTGGAGTCTGTCATCGATTGAAGGTATGGATGTAAGGGTTCACAAGCACGGATATGGTATAAGGGGTAGTAGTTATATACCTTTGCCAAAGAAGATACAAGCTACCAAATCTTGTATCAATGTGCAAAATGAGGACAATGAATGCTTTAAATATGCTATGCTAACAAAATATGTGCAAGAAAATCCTTGTAGAGTTAGCAGAGCGTATCAAAATGTCCAACACCGCTACAACTTTCGAGGTTTGTCATACCCTGTTAGTGTTAAAAGTATTGGTAATTTTGAGAAACAAAACCCAGGTGTTTCTGTAAATATGTTTGGTTTAGATGATTCCAATAGTGTTTATCCTCTGAGAGTATCAAAAGTTGAGGAAAGAAACCACACGGATCTGTTATTGATAACTAAGGGTGAAATTTCACATTATGTGTGGATAAAGGACTTTGCAGCCTTGGTTAAAAATCAATTATCAAAACAGAAACGTAGGTTAACAGTGTGTAAAAGATGTTTCTGTTTCACATATAAAGAGTTGAGACGTGGAGGATCGGAGTGGTTGTCGGAACACCAGCGGCTTTGTAATGACAACTATGAAGTGAAGATTAGTCTGCCACCACCATCTAGAGCATTTGTCCAGTTCAATAAAACAGTTCACCAATACCGGATTCCACTAGTTATCTATGCTGACTTTGAATCCACGTTAGTGCCGCAGGAACTTCCGGATGGTGAAGTAACTAGAAGAACCAAATATCAATTGCATCAACCTAACAGTTTTTGCTTATTGGTGAAATCTACTTTACCTGAAGAACAATTGCAAGACTATGGCTTAACATCCACTCCGATACTCTACCGTGGGGAAGAAGCTGCTAAGTATTTTGTAGACCAGTTGTATGAGATTGCTGAAAAGGCGGAACGCTTATACGGTAATGTTTTACCCATGGAACCTTTGAACCAAAATCAACAAGAAGAATACATTTCAGCAACAAGATGTTATCTATGTAAGAAGAGCTTCAGTGAAGAAAATCCAAAAGTAAGAGATCATGATCACCTCACAGGGTTATACAGAGGACCTGCTTGTAATTCATGCAATATAAATTACAAACTGCCAAACTTTATCCCTGTCGTGTTACACAATCTTAGCGGCTACGACTCCCACTTCATTATTCCAGAATTAGGAAGAGATAATGGTAAAATCGATGTTCTTGCTACAACATTGGAAAAGTATATCAGTTTCTCAAAAACAGTAGGTAAAATTAAACTTCGCTTTGTAGACTCTTATAGATTTATGGCATCTAGTTTGAGCAGATTGTCTGAGAATCTACGAAGAGAAGACTTAAAAGAAACCAGCAAGATTGTACCTGAAGATAAATTGGACTTAGTATTACGTAAAGGAGTGTTCCCCTACGATTACATAACTTCTACAGAAAAATTTGAAGAAACCAGTCTACCACCGATTGAAGCCTTCAACAGCAAATTAAACGAAAGTGAAATCTCCGTTGAAGACTACAATCATGCTTGTAATGTTTGGAACCAACTAAACATTCAAACCTTAGGGGAATATTCTGACTTTTATATAAAATTGGACGTAACTCTGCTGTGCGATGTGATGGAAGAATTTCGAAACACCTGCTTCTCCGCCTATGGACTGGACCCTCTACACTCGTACACATCTCCAGGATTAGCATGGCAAGCTATGCTAAAGTCAACCAACTGTCGACTGGAACTTCTAACGGATATTGATATGGTGCTCATGATGGAATCTGGTGTACGGGGCGGTTTGACACAAGCTGTAACACGTCATGTCAAAGCCAACAACAAGTACATCCCCGGCTTCGACGAGCAACAACCATCGGTCTACCTTGGCTACTTTGACGCAAACAACCTTTATGGTTGGGCAATGTCAAATCCGCTTCCCTACGCTGACTTCAAATGGATCGACCCGGCCACCATCGGAGACATCTCACAGATTCCAAATTATGGTCCAAAAGGCTATATTTTGGACTGTGATTTTGAATACCCGGAGCACCTTCATGACCATCACTACGACTTGCCTCTCCTAGCCAAGACTGAAGTTTCACCGACAGGAAGATGGCCAAAATTGATGATGACCTTGGAGAATAAAGATCGCTATGTGGCTCACTACTGGGTAGTTCAACAGGCTCTCGAATTGGGTCTACGTATAGTGAGAATTCATAGAGCAATTGAATTCACCCAGTCTTGTTGGTTGAAACCATATATTGATTCCAACACTACAAGAAGAGCTGCAGCGACAACAGCATTTGAAAAGGACTTCTATAAATTAATGAACAATGCCATCTTTGGGAAGACCTTGGAGAACAAAAGAAAACACAAAAATGTAAAATTAGTGAGTGATCCTAGGAAATTGGAAAAATTAGTGCAAAAACCAAATTTCGGAACATCCATGATTATAAACGAAAATCTAGTCGCTGTCAGTATGAAGAAAACAACAATAGTCATGGACCGTCCGTTATACATAGGTATGTCGATTTTGGACATAAGTAAAACCCTGATGTACGATTTCCATTATAACAAAATGGTTAAACACTACGGAAGGGAAAACATTGGAGTCGCATACATGGATACGGACGCGTTTATCTACTGGATAAAGACTTTGGACATGTATGAAGACCTAAGGACTTTTCCATACAAAGAAGATTTCGACTTTTCTGACTATCCGAAGAACCATCCAAATTTCAATGAAAAAAATAAAAAAGTAATTGGAAAATTCAAAGATGAAGCAAATGGAATGCCTTTAGAAGAAATAGTAGCGCTGATGGCGAAATTATATTCATTTAAGATGTACCACGAGAACAACACACCGACAGTCAAGAAAGCAAAAGGAGTGAAGACATCTTATTTGAAAAAACACGTAACATTTGACCACTACAAGACTTGTTTGTTTGAAGATACTACGATATCAGCAACATTCAACAATATCCGAAGCTTCAAGCATCAAGTCTACAGTGTCACCGAAATTAAAAAAGCACTGTCAGCTCGGGATGATAAAAGACATATTTTGCCCGACAAAATCCACACTCTTCCTTTCGGCCATTACTCCTTAAACCCTATCAACTAGTAACCTATTCTTCGTCCTTCTACAACTTCGACCTTATTCCTTTCTCCTTCCGTAAAAAAATGGGGAACACGGCAAGTCCAACGCCGTGTTCCCCATTTTTTTACACAAGTTTGGATGACCTTGACCCATATAAATGATGTGAATATTTAAAACAACATTCATTGTGATTATACATGTGATACAACAAACATTGAAACCTGCAATATGAAGGACTTGAAGCAACAAATTGTCAACGAACTTCATAAACCTGCAAGAAGAAAGTTTCCACGAAGAAATACGGTGATAAAAGGAATTAATGATTTATATCAAGCGGATTTAATCGAAATGATTCCTTATAGCAAACAAAATAAAGGATATAAATACATATTGACTGTTATTAACTGTTTTTCAAAAATGGCAGATGCTTTACCACTAAAAGATAAAAGTGGCAAAAGTGTTACAAAAGCAATGGAAACAGCTATACAAAGAGACAAACATACTATTAAACATTTACAAACAGATGATGGAAAAGAATATTTTAATAAGGAATTTGCAAATTTAATGAAAAAACACAATATAAACCATTATTCAACCAATTCAGAAGTAAAAGCCTCAATAATCGAAAGATTCAACAGAACTTTAAAAAGTGCAATGTATAAAATGTTTTCCAACAGAGGATCGCACATATGGATTGATATGTTACCAAAACTTATAAACGATTACAATAACAAATTTCATAGGACTATCGGGATGAAACCAAACCAAGTAACTAGTAAAAATGAAAACCTTGTATTAAAACGTATAAAAACGAATACTAAACCAAAAGTTGAAAAACTAAAGCCTAAAAAATTTAATGTGGGTGATAAAGTGCGAATAAGTAAATATAAAGGTGTATTCAGTAAAAGATACCTGCCAAATTGGACCAATGAGGTTTTTACTGTATTCAAAGTACAACCTACAGTACCTGAGACATATATTTTAAAAGATAATAAAGGACAATTGCTTGAAGGAGGGTTTTATGGACATGAAATGTTAAAATCAACAGTAGGCGATGTATATTTAGTTGAAAAGGTGTTGCAACGGAAAAAAGATAAGGTCAAAGTACGATGGTTAGGATTTAATAAGACGGAAGATTCTTGGATACCTAAAAAGGATTTGATATAACGATAGAGAATCATTTTAGGTTGAACCATTACAAAGGATGGAGATAGTACCACAAAAAGAGAGTTTTACTATTAATAATATAGATGAACTCACAGTGGATAATTCAGAATTCAATAGTGGGAAACATGGCAATTTGTTACCAAACACCGTTCGTTGTCTGGTTACCGGACCTTCCAACTGTGGAAAAACTAATGTAGTATTCAATTTGATTACAAACCCTAAAGGATTACGATTTAACAATCTATATGTATTTTCAAAATCACTACAACAACCAAAGTATCAATTATTGGAAAAGATACTGACTAATGTGCCTGAAGTTAAATATTTAAAGTTTAATGCAAGCGAGAGTGTCATGCAGCCACAAGAAGCTAAACCATTCTCCGTGTTTATATTCGACGATGTATCTTGTGAAAACCAAAACACAATAAGGAATTACTTCGCTATGGGTCGACATAACAACATAGATAGCATTTATATTGGCCAAACTTACAGCAAAATACCTAAACAACTCATTAGAGACAATGCAAACATGTTAATTGTATTTAAACAGGACGAAACCAACCTAAAACATATATATTTTGATCATGTAAATGCGGATATGACATTTGAACGATTTAAAGAGTTGTGTGGAAAGGCTTGGGCTGAAAAGTATGGGTTCCTAACAATTATGAAGGAACAACCGCTAAACAATGGTCGATACAGGATAGGATTTGATAAATTTATATTAATACATTAAACGCGGTATAACACATTCATTGTTGTACAACACGTCTTGCTACAAACATGGTTAACCAAGAAAAATTAGTAAAAGAAATAAAATCACTTAGTGATTCTATTCGGGCTAAAAACAGAGCATTGAAACTAGGTATTAGCGAGAGGGAGAAATTCCTTGAATCTACTTTTAAACCTATTACTGAACCCTTGAAACAATTAAACAAAAAATTTGCTAAACCTGTATTGGAAGGAGATGCGATTGCACCTATTACGAAGTTTGAAAGAGAAAATGTAAAATCAGAAGAGTTTAGTGATGAAGACCCGGAATCCTCTACATATAGTGGTTTTACCGGTGGAGAACCCGAAAGAGAGCTAGAATCACCGGACTATAGTGGAATAAAAGAATTATATGAAGTAAAAGCCAAAAGAGGACATGAAGTTGTATCAACTGCTAGTGAAGAGGAAAAAGAAGAAGAGACAAGGGAAGGTCCGTCAAACATAAGCTTGTTGGGTGAAAACATTCATAACAAAGGACCTTTAGGAAGGAAATACATGGTAAAAATGTTACTCGGAACAATTCCTAATAAGAATTACCATAGTTATGGAGCGAGATTAACAGAAGACGGTTTAATGATAGGTAATAGCCCGTTAAACGTTGACGAACATGATAATATTGTCATTGGTGATCAAAGGTATAAGGGCACAAAAGGATTATTTGAATTATTATTTGAAAATAAGCCTTCAGTATCGGTAGTGAAAGAAAAAGACATGGAAGCATATAAAAATATTTTGGAACAGACAAATGCATATAGGAGAAAGTATTTACCTGACCAGCCTCCTTTTAGATCTAAGTCTTTAAAATATAAAGAATTTGTATCCAAGTTAATACCAACTAGAAGACAAACAATGCCGTTAACACAAAGAAAACCTGTAAAACGAAGATTTATGGCATCCACTTTGGATGTAAGTGCTCAGGAACGAAGAAAAAGAAGTAAGTCCGTTACGGGTACAGGTTTAATGAAGAAACTATATAACACAAATGTGATTTATTACAATAATATCAATAAATTGGTGGATAGAATGAAACTAATACATGAAGCTAAAGAAGCGGGTCATACTGGATTGGAAAACGAATGGGTGGCTTTAGTGGATGAACTCCGAAACCGTGGGGTAATCTCATAAAAATGCGTTACTCCCTAGAATACTATTCAGTTGCACCATGAGTGTCGACAAGTTCGGACGTTACTCCTCGGATGGGTTATATTATGCCAATAGTTTAAAAAGAAGTGCTGGTTTACCACAAACACCTGATGGAGATTATGATATGAGTAATAAAAGGTTAAAAAACATAAAAGATCCTACGGATGAAAACGATGCAATAAATCTAAAAATATTAAAGGAAAAGATATCGCCAACATTAAGACTACAAAATAACACATATGACGCAGAAGATCATAGAATCATCAACGTTGGTAAACCAAATCAAAACGGTGATGCAATAAACAAAGGTTATTTGTCATCTGAATTAAAAAATACGTTAAAATTCAATGGGAAAACGTATAGTGCTAACAATAAACGTATATCCAACGTAGATGACCCTAAAGATGCAAAAGACAGCGTAAATAGACGCTATTTACATTCTTTGATACCTGAAAAGACAAAAGATGGATTTCCTTTTTATAAATTTGTTATTAATGATATAGGCTATCCAAAAACTGAAAACGATGCTGTAAATCTAAAATATATTAAAGATCATTGCATCATACGTGATGTAGGGGTTATAGATTGTTTTAATAATTGTTTAGCAAATGTTAAAGATGGTTCGGCGCCATCAGATGGTGCAACAGTGGGTCAAATGATGGAAACCTTAAAACAAGAAACAACCTCTTTTGTAAAACAAGATCAAGTAGTATCGAAGCAAGGGGATGAATTTGTTCAAGGTAATGAAAAATTTAATTTATTAACATACAAAAATGATGCTTGGGATTGCATGGATAAAAAGTTATCAAATATGGGATGGGGTTATGAAAAACATGATGCAGCTGCTTTATCACAAACCGTACATCTAGATCCAGATAAATATTTTAGATGGTTTACATGTAATAATAGAGTGATAAGAGACTTGGCACAAGGAAGAGAAGCAAATGATGCTGCAACTGTAGGACAGACCATTACAACATCATTAAAGGATAGTAAAGTGTTTGATTGTAATAATAAACGTATAACAAACCTTAAAGACCCTGAACATGTAGATAATGCTGTCACTGTTAATTTTCTTGTAAAAGTTTTAGGTAATGCGATATTTGATTTACACAATCATTTCACACCGGAAGTTCTTCGAGGAGGGCCAGGTCATAAAATTTGGGATGAAGCCTCGAGAGGTGGTTGGATTAAACGGCAAATTTTTAAAAAGTACTTTATTCACCCTAATACACAACAGTTTAGATCATCAAATTGGGGTGATATTGATATTTAATAAAAGAACACAATAAACAACTTCATTTATTTCCAACTCGTCATAGAGTTAACACATGAGTTGCACATTGCGATTATAAAAGGACAATAATGACGTTCAAGTAGATCAGTCCATATCGAGACACTGCAAGGAAAGGAGGTGGGATCACGTCCACAGCGGTTTCTCTGTTAAGTAAAGCTTTAAAACAAATTCCAGTAGGATCCATAGTAAATAGAGCAATAGACGCATTACCATACGAATTTCATATACCAGGAGGTTATCAGTATTGCGGACCAGGAACTAAATTGAAAAAACGACTGGAAAGAGGCGATCCTGGCATAAACAAGTTAGATCAGGCTTGTAAAGAACACGATATCGCATATTCCACGTTTGCCGATTCAAAAAATAGATCAATAGCTGACAAAAAGCTTGCGGACATAGCTTGGCAACGAGTAAAATCAAGTGACGCTAGCATAGCAGAAAAAGCAGCAGCTTTAGCAGTAACAGCAGGTATGAAGGCTAAAACAGCAGTAGGAGGTGGAAGAAGGAGGAGAAGGAGAGTAAAAAGGAGGTCAACCACAAGAAAACATGGAGGAAATATAAAAAGAAGACGACGATCTACAAGAAAAGGCAGGAAGAAGCCCACCGTGTGGTCAATGGTAAAAAACGGGGCAGGTCTTTACCTAAGACCTTATCGTGCATATTAAATGAAAGAAATCAATTGGTCATACCACATAAAGCATTAACCAATATTGAATTATTTAAATATATTTCCTGTTTAAAAATACCATTTTTTCGCGGTGTGTTTATGAAAGACAGTTTACCAAAGAAAATGTGGCAAAATGAGACTGGAATTGTAAATTTGGATAATACTGAAGGGCCTGGCACCCATTGGGTTTGTTATAAGAAACTAAATAACAATGTATATTATTTTGATAGTTTCGGTAATTTGCCACCACCAAAAGAACTTCAAAATTACTTTAAATCTGCTAAAAACATATATTATAACTATAAAAGAGAACAACCTGATAATACTTCAATATGCGGCCATTTATGTTTGGAATTTCTAGCTAAAAGTATCAGTCACTATTGAGATGTCTTCCTATACGGTATCATTAACAGGAAAATCGTCCACTTTACGAAGTATCCTTTTTCCAGCGTTACGCTTGCAAAAAGGAAGGTTTTGGGAGGCGGCACTATTGGATTTTACAACGTACAACTCTATTCCCAATGTTACGGAAGGTAAAAATAACATATTGCATTATTATAAGGGAAAGGATGCCAGTGGAAAATTTACAGACTTACAAGAGTGCAGGTTACCCACAGGTTCTTATGAAATTGATCATATAAATGAATTTTTGCAAACTAAAATGGGAAAAGACAATATAACATTAAAAGGTAATAATAATACGATGAAAGCTGAAATTACTTCCAAATATTATATAGATTTCACTCAACCAAACTCAATTGGTGATTTATTAGGATTTTCCAACGATGGGCCTGTATTAGAACCAGATGTAACACATTCCGGTAAGAAAACAGTAACAATATTAAAAGTCAATAGTATAGACATAACTTGTAACATTATACAAGGTGCTTACAGGGATGGGGCTAACACCCACATCATACATACTTTTTACCCAAGTGTACCACCTGGATTTAAAATTGTTGAAAAGCCACAAAACCTGGTATATCTACCGTTGAACACCACTTTCATTTCAGACATCGTGTTGAGCGTATTGGATCAAGACAGTAACTTGGTAGACTTCAGAGAAGAGCCTATTACGATTAGATTACATTTAAAATCGACACTTTAATACAAAACCATGGGTTTAACATTTAAAAGCGAACAACCTACGGGAAACCGCATTAGTAGCTCTTCAGCTGTGGAGGAGTTAACACGCGAGAACATTCGTTTCTTAGAGAGAATTGGATTAAAATTAACCGAGTATGGATATACTGGATATAGCGCAGGGTCCAACATTCGACGAAACCCTATGGGAAAAAGAATATCACACCCACAACCCTTACACTTCATCGAAATTAAACAATAACGATGAAATTCGTATTCCCATACAACACCAAGACATTTACACACTACCATGTGAAAGTTACTTGTATATTGAAGGACAAGTTACTAAAAAGGACGGTACTACTGCTGGTACAACAGTTCCATTTATAAATAATCCTATGGCTTTCCTGTTTGATGAAATTAGATATGAAATATCAGGTGTAACAGTTGATTCTACTAAAAAAGTAGGTATTTCAACAACTTTAAAAGGACTAACATCTATAACACCCAATGAAACCAATTTACTTAAACCTGCCGGATGGGTATTACCTACAATTGACACGATCACTCCAAATTCAGATGGATATTTTGATTTTCATATTCCATTACGTTTGTTGCTTGGTTTTGCTGAAGATTATAGGAAAATAATATTAAACGTTAAACAAGAGTTAGTTTTGTTGAGGTCTTCTAACGATAAAGACATTATTAAAGCTGCAGATAATACGACTGATGCAAACCTAGAATGGAAATTAAAATTAGACAAAATTGTATGGAGAGTTCCACATGTTAAATTAGCTGACGAGCATAGAATGCTACTTTTAAGAAAATTAAAAGCCGATCGTGATATTGTTATTCCATTTAGGAGTTGGGAATTCCATGAGCATCCCAGTTTACCTACTACGGATCGACACACTTGGACTGTTAAAACATCAAATTATGTAGAACGAGCCAGGTATATTATATTTGGTTTACAAACAGGTAGAAGAGACGACATCACTAAACATGCAGGACAATTTGATAATTGTGACTTGAAAAATATTAAAGTTTATTTAAATTCACAATTCTTTCCATACGACAATTTAAATGTGTCATTCACTAAGAAGAAATACAGTATATTGTACGATATGTACGCAAGATTCCAAAGTTCATATTACGGTAAAGCAAATACACCTTTATTATCACCTGACAAATATTTCGATGCCTACCCAATAGTTGTAATCGATTGTTCTAAACAAAATGAATCAGTAAAGTCATCAAGTGTGGATATAAAAATAGAAATGGAATTCAACAATGCTATACCGGCTAATACAACTGCATACTGTTTAATTCTACATGATAAAATCGTAACATACACACCTTTAACTGGAATTGTTAAAAATGTATTGTAAGAACCGGTTTTGTTTCATTCCGCGAGTATAAAAGCGGAGCGTACAGACCGCTCCTCATCAGTTTGTTGCCTACTGTTGTATGGGTAGCATCGTATTCAATATGGCTTCTCCTAGTGGTACACCTGAAAATGTGGTAGATATTGAGAAGGAGATATCTGAGTTTTTAGATCCTCAAGGTCACCAGGAAGGAGGTGAACAAAACATTTGCGGACAACTTCACGCCAGTAATAATGTTGAAGAAAAAGGTAAAAGAAGAAAGACTATACAAAAGAGAAAAAGGGATATTGAAGATAATATTTCTCCAAACATATTAAGTGAGGTATTTTTGCGAATATTTTACCCAATCTCTTCCAGTTTGGATAAAAGTGTTTTAATCGGTGTTATGAAATCTACAGATTATTCCCCTACTGTAATTTTAACTCATGGACCCAAAATGATTTTGTTTACGGACAGTGCTTGGGAATCGTTTATGAAACATTTGCATCTACTAGAATGCTATTTAAGTAGTAACATGTTTGGAAGAAAGACAAGGGTAGGACTTTTGGATTCAAATGTGGAAATTGATATTATTAAACAACGTGGTGATCATCAGCTACGGTTTAGAGACACAACAAGACATGATAACAAAATTCAACTTAATCGAGAGGAGTTTTTCATTTTAACTTGTGCTACTGAACCTATAACAAGATACTTGAGACAACTGGTGTTTTCAAGTTCGATTATTAAAGATTATTTGGAAGACACTTTGGACAAACAACCGGACGCACCTATATTATACGGACCTGTAGATACTTCTATATTTAATAGAGTTCCTCATGAAGTACAGATGTGGAGACAATTGGAAAAGTACGCTCAACTACATAAGAAATCAGTAAAACAGGAAGAAGAGGAAGATGGAGGAGAAGAATCAAGTGTTAGTGATGAAAATGAAAACAAGGAAAATATAAAGATGGAAACTTAAATAACAATGGTTAGTTTTTAAAACAATAACCAAAATCTTGTGGGGTTAGGCCTATTGGGGACGGTGCCCACGTTAAATATACACCAACGCGCCAACAACTGTACGGCCGGGTATAAAAGTAGTACCTACCGTGGTGTGGAAATCAGTTGACCTCCTGACTTCGTAATGAGCAGACGTGTGACCTTCAAAATGGACAAGGGAGAAGAACAACAAGTAAAGTCCAAGCCTGGTATTATTGAGTTTCAAGCGTTTCGTGGTAATGATGATAGATTCATTATAAAAGAACTTGTGTTTTTGGACATGAATACAAGTGTTCCTTATTCGTTTTTATTTCAACCACCATGTTCTTATTCGTCTTTAACTAGTAAAGCCGCTACTACCAACAGATGGATTTCAAAACACTTCCATCATATCGATTGGTATGATGGTTTTACAAGTTACACGGACTTGTATCACATTATGCATCACTTTTCAGACAAGTTTACCAATATTTACACAAAGGGGCTGGAAAAGAAAAGATGGATTGAAGGATTTACTCATGTTCCGGTTAATGATGTGGAATTGGATAAGAATTATCAATACATGCTGGAAACCATATGTATTTGTACAAAAAGCCCAGAACATGATAAAGATAGACATTGCGCTTTGAAAAATGCCTATAAACTCGCCTCTTACCTTCAAAATGGGGAAGTGGGGAGTGGTGGGGGTAACGGAGAGTATATAAGCGGGGAGCAGACAGGGACCTGGCATGAGTATTACTCGAGATTCCGAGACGACAACATCTCCGAGCAAGAGGACGATCTGTAACCTGACCATGGCATCTCACCAGTTCCTTCAGACTTTGGTCGAGCAGTTCAATGCTCACTCCAAGTCAACAATATTACCTGTAAAGAAGTGCTCGGAACTAAAAGACGAGAAGCACTACATAATCCATGCTATGAAGAAGATGGAGACTACAGTTGGGGAGGCCATCTGCTGCAGTCTCAGCGAGGCGCCGTTTACTCCGGGGGATGAACCAAAGTTCCAGGTGTACCTGCCCAAGAGATTCGTCCATCTTCTACAAAACGAGGATCTTCGCTCTATTCAACCCGGGTGTCTATACCTGGTGTCGCACGGCTGCACGGGTAGCAATTCTACAGAGTTGACCATCCACATCGCTGACAAGCAGCAGTGTTAGATTTAAGTTTTAATGTTGTACATATGTTGTTGTTGTAATGTTTTATAAATAAACGAATCATAAAAGACAAAAAAAATAAAAAAAACAAAAAATGCAACATATCAATATGTGACAAACTTCACGTATTGATATGTTGCATTTTTTTTAAACTTCGCGGGTGACCTTGACCTTTGACCTTTGCATTTCACAACTACCCCCACTACCGTAATTACCCCCACTACCGCACTAGGATTCAAACCTGCTTGGATGCGAAAAACGGTCATTCTGTTGCCAACTAGCAAACGATGAGCACCTTGTACGAGCTTTGCTTACAACGAGTTATAACTGACGCATCTTTATTCCAGACGGCTTTACGAGATAATATCCCTATAACAGTAAAACAGGATATCGAAGAGTACAAGAAAGATAATAGAGGGTATTCGGGATACTCCTGGTATAGGTTCCAAGACGGGGAAAAGTTTTGTAGGCCTTGTGGCAATGCTGCCGTCAGAGACCTTCGACGGTTCGTACAGGAAGGTGGTAGAAAACAGTTTGGATTTCTAGCACCAATGTTTAGATTTGAAAACTACAAGGACACCTGTGCTATTTGTTCCATCCCTTTGTATCAATGGAAAAAGTTTAGAAGTGTTTAATTGCATCTTCCATACCCCCACCACCATTACCCCCACCATTTTTCCATGTACCTCCAAACGCTGTGCCTCGGCTTCATTTCTACTCCAGCAGCCAACCTAGCAACATCAGGATGTCTCTCAACGTCAGTTGCGCAAGTTACGAGGAGGTGAGCATCAAGACTCAGCAGGAGCTAAACGACTTATACAAGGAGTTGCAGCTGATGGTGGCACGAGGCTACCGTATAAATGTGCAAGTTTACGCTTGCAATATACGGAACACCCGGCAGTCAAAGGAAGAGCCTGGACACTCCTCAACGGCTTCCTCACCAGCGTCCATGAAGACCGAGCCAGACAACTTGGACTACTTCAGCTGACTAGCAGTTGTATTTCTTGTCCTAACCATTGTAGAATATGTATATTTTTTCATTATATTAAAGAAGTAAAAGAGCAAAAACACCTATCTTGTTACTGACATATAAGCTCAGTAACAAGATAGGTTTTTTTAAAACACAATTTGGATGACCTTGAAACTTCCCCCTCCACTGCTTTGTTACCCCCACCACTTGACTATTGGTGTACATGGCACATCGCAATTGGAAACCTCATTCCATCTTCAACAGCCACACCGACAACATCAACAATGGCAAACCTACCAACAGATGAAAGATGTCCTCACGCATGTTGTGACTTCGTCCACGAGTTGGAGAAGAGGATGCAGGAGAGGGCGATAAGAAGAAAGCAGATCCACTCAGAAAATATCATGATAGTCAACGGCTATCTTTTATTGTTCGGCCTTATTATGGTTGTACTTTTCATACTGTATGGCATAGTCACATGTGTCGGCAAGGTTGCGGAAGAAAACGCCCGCCACCATCAATTGGAAAGTTTTAATGTTACTTTGTAGGTTTTCCTTTTTTTTAAAACTCCGTTTGGATGACCTTGAAACTTCTCCCACTACTACACCACGCCCCCCACCACTTCACCATGTTCCTGCATGAGCATCACATCAACCGTCATTCCTTGTCCGACAAGCAACCATGGCAGACAACACCATCAGCCAAGCTGACTCCACTACTGATGTCGGTACAAGTACGGGTTGGACACTGTCGATCGATAGTGTACACTATTTGGAGTCGATTTGCGAACGTATGAAGGAAATACTGCGGGACAACCCTGGGATCATAATACAAATGAATTTAAATTATGATTGGTCCCAAGTTAGAATGCAAGGGGACGACAACAACGGTCAACAATCTCCACAATATTCGCCCATGTCCCCGATCTACCCTTACGGCGAGTCTGACGTCGATGAAGATGAGGCTGATGAAGATGCAGGGGACAACGAGGCTGAAGAGGAGTAAGCTTCATTCCTTTTTTTTTTAAACCTAAATTGGATGACCTTGAGAATTCCCCCTCCACTATTTCCTTTTTTTAAAACCCAAATTAAATGACCTTGAAAATACCCCCTCTACTTTTCAATACTGTTACCACAGTCTGTAGCTCACATCATTCCTTGCTTAGCTATCATGGCGGACAGCACTCTTTCTCGAGTTGACTCCACTACGGATGAAGAATGGCCATTTTCCTGGAATGTTCATTTGCAAGACTCGGCAGAAGTGGATATGTTGCATGAGAAATTGGTGTATGTATTAAACGAAAACCCCAACATTGAATGTAGAATGACTATGGATTTCGATGCGACAGGGGTCCACACTCAACCTTCCACTTCAAGCCAGCCTGAGCCTCAGCTTCAGCCAAAGAACTTTACACATCTTTACACTCCAATACGGCCGGAGGATGTGGTTATCAGCGAGGCGGACTCTACTACAAGTTATATTGAGCCAACAAATTGGAAGCTTGTTGTTGACACCTTACACAAGGTCGACTTAGTATGTGACAAATTAAAGGAATTGATGATGCAAGATCCTGGTCTTCGTTTTAAAATTGATTTGTTTTTCATCTGGGGAGCACCTGCACGGGGCTCTTCGTCTGACAGCTCTCCAAGTACAACGGACGAGGAGTAGGAGGACGACTAGTTATCTTTTTTAAAACTCCGTTTGGATGGCCTTGACCTTTCCCCCTCCACTGAGTTTATTTAAAGTGCACTCTCACTGACTGCAGCATCATTTCATCGCGCGCCTTCACTACAGCAACATGGAGAGTCAACTCAACTACTGTTGCGAACAGAAATGTTTTTCATGGCCAAATGACATTGATATGGTGGATGGCCTGGCGTGTAGAAAATGTGAAGCTTTTGGTCAGTGCATGTGCAAGTGCAAGTCTTGGAAGAAGCCTAAACCAGAGTTGAAGACATTCCATGTGTACCAGATGAGAGGGCATAAGTACACTTGTTGCCCTGAACGTTGCATTGAATTCACACTAAGACAGCTAACTGGCTGCAAAATGTGCAACAATCATTTTGCAGGTTTTTGCAAACATTATTTAGGAGCATGCCAGTACAGATCAACTTGGCATACCGAAGCACTCACTATCAATGAAATCGCTATAGACTCACAAGAGTAGTCTTTCTACTCTTTGACTTTTTTTAAAACTCCATTTGGATGGCCTTGACCTTTCCCCCTCCACTCACCTTAGTTTATATAAGCTCCATTCACGCTGACCACGGCATCACTTCATCTTGCTCCCTCGCCGAAGCAACGTCAAGTATGGAAACTAAGCGTGTCTCATGTTGCGAGCATAGGTGTTTGGAGATACAAGGCGTCACGTATTGTGCAAAGACGCGTTGGGAGGAAGAGACGGGGACAACCTATTGCTGTGAGGATAAGTGTTTCCTCTTACCAAAGTGGCACGTGGATGGGCTGGCCTGCGGCAATGCGAATGCTTCGGATGTTGCAGGTGTAGATGCAAGAACCAACAGCTGCCACCACCTGTACTACAAACTTTCAAAATCTACAAATCCAAATACTTTTATACTTGTTGTCCGCAGCGGTGTATTAAGTTTCACTTCTCCAATCTTACCAATTGTCGGAAGTGCTACGGACAACCTGATGGGTGGTGCACCTGTTTTCTGGACTCCTGCCGCTACAGATCGGATTGGTTTACAAGTCCGTTAGAAATTGATGAGGTCGCCCAGGAGGCACAAGAGTAGTCTTTCTACTCTTTTACTTTTTTAAAACTCCATTTGGGTAACCTTGAGATTTCCCCCTCCACTTCCCCATATACCTAGAGTACACGGAGCCTGACAGTCAGTCACTCGGTGGCTGTCGTGGGGTGCGCATCGGTGTCGGCGCTCTGTAGTTGTTAAGTGTTCAAGGTCGCAGTAATATGAAATTGCGGATGTTGTGCTTGTTCAATGGCCTCTGAGGACTAGTGGATGACGGTTTAAGCAAGGTCATGTCGCAAACTCGAGTTTGACTTGGCACTTTTTGCTGTTTCTCATCGCAAATTCGCTCCAAGTCGTCAAGGTCACGTGGACTCTGACTGAAACTCGGAGCGTAGTGCGAGAAACGGCAAAAGTGCCAAAAAATTTTGAGTTTCGGCGTGACCTTGACCTTAAAAGTGTCAGTGACGTCATTTTGATGATGTAATGGATGATGACGTCATTAGCATGTCATTTCTGTGACGTCATGGGTGTGACATCACGGAAATGACGTCATCGATGGTGACGTCATCAATTACGTCATCGATGACGTCATTTTGATGACGTCATGGGTATGACGTCATCGATTGCGTCATCGTCGATGACGTCATCGATTACGTCATCGATGACGTCATCGGGGTCGTTGACCTTGGCGATGACGTCATCACATTCCTCAGAGGTCATTGAACTGAGCCAGCAACCGCAAAAACACACTACTAATGTGGTTTACATTATGTTTTTGTCTTCCCACTTTTTATGAATTAATATACACAGATATCACTGAATTTCGTAAAGTACTACACCGGACATCTAACAACCACTGACATGTATAAAACTCCAAAAATAAGTGCAAAACACCAAATAGTACCTTATACTTAGGTATCGATTAAATTTTACTCGAGTTTAATTTATCAAAACATTTAAAATCAATTGTCAAACAGAAATAACAAGCAAACTCATGTAAATAGTTTACGGAAACGGTTACGAAAATATGATAATATATTTCAGAAGAGGAGTTTCAACATAAATATTTTTCTTGCTTACTAACGAGTCATAAAATTCTTTCAATTTGGTTAAATTAAAGAAGTTTCTTTAGCTCTTACGATGATGAGATCCTATTCTTTACAAACATTTTGTAGGGATACGGTAAGAAATGGTTTCTGTATATAATTTGCAATTGTAAATTATAGTATAGTTTATGCGAAGTTTATGTCTGTTTTAATTACGCGTAAATATAAATAAAAAAATATTCTAAACATTTGTATTATTATTTTTTGTAAGATAAACCAAACATTTCCATTATAATTTAGACGTAACTTAGATTTAAAATAAATATCCGTCCAATTTTGAATCAATTTACAGTGTGATGTATATAAGTGTGTCAGTTATTTTATTGTAAATCGTAAAAGGAATTGGAAAAGTTACAGAATAAAAGTGCATTGAAATCGTTTTCGTTTTAGAACATTTTATAAACAAAATAAGCTTTTATCCTTAAATAAAGTTATTTTAAAATATATCGGACTGATAAATATATATAATATTAATATAAATATAATGACACAGTAATGTAAAAGCAATGTTTTTAACAAGATTTTTAAAGACATTTTATATTAGTATTTTTTATTTTACTAAATGATTTTTAGGTAAAGCCATGGAAGTTGTTGGTCCTATGTTATTCTTACGGGAAAACCAATGAACTTCAGTTGGTATTACCCACCTAACGGTTAAGGCATAAATTTAGATATAAATGTAAACAAAATATAAAAATCATGTATATAAAATGACATATATGGGGTTTTTATTTTAAAAGAAAGAATTTGGCTACTGCATACAAAAATGGTGGGCACAATCAAAATGTGAAAATTACTGGTATAGATACGATTAATATAAGGGCGTAGTGCAGCTCGTATTGCAGTCACTATTGCCGGCCGAGTGGAGGGTTGTAAATCCGTCAGAAGTACAGGCAGGTCAGAAAGTGCCAAGGTGGCCCTGGTCAAGTCGTCCCCGTAGCCACTAATTAAAATAGTAAAAAAAATTATCTTTGTACATTCTTTTAAATACTATATTTGATACTCTATTTCTTTAATACCTTCTTAAGGTTAAAATTATAAAAAAATATATGAAAAATAATTTCAGACTATTTCTAAACTTAGTTGTTAAGTGCTTACAGAGCAGCATTATGCTTTTAATCATTCTTGCTCGATGACCGTTCTTGTAGTGGTTTCAAAATAATTTACTTAAAGCAGTCAACTAGGATTAAATAAAATCTATAAAATAATGCAGTATAACATGTCATCTGCCTCAAACACATACGTTTTGTAGGACTTAGAAATCTTATTTTAAGTTTATTACCATGCCCCGTTACTTTTATATTTTTATAATTTTAAAATTGCAGGGTTTTTTATGATTTGCATTTGAAATTTTGATTTAAAAGATTGTTCATATTAATTCTAGTTCAGTAATTTCATTTTCAACTATAGATTGTGCTATCTGAGTGGTTTTCTTTTTAGGTAAGGAAAAGCTATTTTTTAGTAACTATACTAACGTTTTTAATCACTGATCATTAAAACGAATTCGTTTCGGGGTTTTTTCTGATCCCGCCTTCAGGTAAAAAATACCTAGAACATGTTAAGTTATTAAAAAAACAACAGGCGACCCTGGAAAAGTCCATAGCCAAACCTGAAATCAGGAAAAGCAGTTACAACGAATAAAACACGAATAAATGCAAAAAAGCATAAACAGAGAACTGTGAAAGTAGTGAAAAGTAAACACAGAAATTAAAAATGCATACAATTTTAAATAGTGCACAAATTGAAGACAGCACAAGGGACCCAACCGCACGCTAGCATTCAATGGCACGTAATATTGAAGAGCCAATTTGGTATGAACTGCAAGGGGCCATTTTTATTGTCAATTTTATATTTGTTTTAGATGTATTCACAAATTTAGTTTTTAAATTACTTCAAAAAAGCAGTTAACGTACAAATGTTGTCATTTGACCATTTTTTATTGAAAATACACACAAAAGGAACAAATAGATAACCAGACAATAAGTGATGAATTTTGTTTCTTTTAACGCCTAGAAGTCTAGAAACAAATATATTATCTATTTATATACTAACAAAATATTTTCATTTATGTAATGTTTAATGTTCATTTGAATTACTATGATCAAAATGAAAGTGAGCAATTTGGTTTGGAGATAAGAGGACAGCTAGCCCGCTCAAGAGTGACTGACAGTTTAATTGCTTGCAATTCATTATTAAAACCACACAATCAAATTTAAATAACGTCTAGACAATTACCTTTAAATGTTATAGTATGATTTTCCACTCACGTAAATAAACTTGTTAAAGTGATCAAAAATACAACCTGACAAAAAATGATCTATTTGTAACAATCATCATTTACGACTTGTCAATAGATTTATTTGTGTATCGTTTTTTAATAAAATAATTTAACATTCTTTTACCGATTTACTTGACAAAATTGACACATCCAATCAAAATAGAATAATGGAGAGATTTCTTTCCAGCACAACATTAAACCTCATTCTTAAAGCAAATAAAATAAAAATGGTAGATTATTGTTTGTTTTAATTTATATATTTTTTGCACGGTGAATTAATAACATTCTATCAACTGTGCATTGAATAAAATGGTGAAATTTGTTATAATGGTATACTTTATTACTGTTTATTTAAATACTTATCTTTTTTAATAATTTTTATTGATATAAATGTAAATAAATCATGTCAGGTTACCTTAATTTCAATTAATTTTTAAATGTATAAATGCTTTTAAAAAGTAACCAGTTTTGGTTATTAAAATTTAAGTAACCACATAATTACAAAATAGATTCCGAAATCACCTTTGTAATGTGACGAAGTTACATTAAGTTAGGGATCAAAGTTTGATGTAATGGGTTAGAAAATACAAATTATGTTTTGAGAGGATGTAGGGCGTTGTTTCTCAGAAATGCATTGCCTCCGAGGTACCAAACGCGGCTCATCCCCACCAAGACGGTTATGTAACGAAGCGGTTCCTCCTTAGGTGGCTTTATACACTGTAGTTTGTTTGATGTTGACATAGTAATTGAAATGTACCAAAGTTTATTTTGTAAACTAGCTTCTCTAATATTTTATGCTTATTTTTTTGTTAGAACTGTTTGATTAATGCCTGTAGGGTCATATTTAGAAAAATTAAAACAATTCAGCATTTATTTACTCACTTACTAGCTCCCCATAAAAAAAAGATCAACGGAAAAGGGACAACTGGCGTGCTGTGACGTCTCACCCTCACATTATTAACCTCAATGCCACTGTAAACATTTTGTAACATTTTACAACATATCTATATTCTATAGAGTGAAGCTCGGCTCCCCGGTACTACTATATTACACAAACAAATTTACTTTTGCATTCAAATTACACTACGAGAATATATTTTTAACATGAGAATATATTCCAACTAAGCTTCATTGAACGAGAAAAAAATACATGAACGATACACCCAAAACAAAATAAACATAAGCCTATTTCCAGATAAATATATTTTTATCTCTATTGACTGTTTAGATGTAGATTGTGTTTTTATTGAACTCCTTAACATCTCTTATGGCATCTGGCTAGCCTAAGGGTTAGCATCTTGGACTTCGGTTTAAGAGATGAATGAACTTGGACTTTGGTCCAGGAGATGGTGGATTTAATTCCTGAGGTGGCCGCCAAAGTTTTATGGGTTTAGACCCCTTTCCCAAGAAAGCCTTGTGTAAACCAAGTAGGGTACAAATCTTCTTAACAAAATGCATTTGGCGTAAAAAATAAGAATAAACACCTAACATGTACTAAAAGCTTGAACTAAAAGCCACAACACCAAAATGCATCCCTTACATCAATCTACCCCCTTAACATTCTGTTGACGTTTACCCAGAGTTTCAGAGTCAACCAGTAAAGAGTTTCCCAGACCACCATCAGGCTGAACCCGTTGAACAGACCGAAGATTCCCAAGCTGTAGGCGATGAACTCTGACGAACTCATGACACTGTACCGGAAGTTCGTAGGGAATTTGAATGTCTTGTATGAGATGCCAAGAACCAACTGACCTTCCCTTTTCACGCTAGTTTCAATTTCGGTGTCGTACGATAGATATATACAGTCAGGGGGACAGATGCAATTACAAATTTGAGTATATGAGTAATTGGCATACGTATAATAATGACACTCATTTGTTTTTACGTAACCACAGATTCTTAGCGAGGTGTTATAAACAGGAACTGTATAATATAGAATACATCCGCAATGGTTCATTATGCAATTTAATTTGCATTCGTAGAGGCAGTTACGTTGGGTGTAAAATTTAAAAAGGTCCAATTTTATTTCATCAGAGAAAACACAGCCCCTTTTTTTTGGAACTATTACTGTAAGGTCTTTTCCTGCAGGGACGAGTCTAGGGATTATACTAACTTTCACATTGTTATATTTTGGTAATTGCTTTACGTTCTCTTCAAAACGAGGGTAGTTGGCCGGGTAGTCTATGGATAACACAGGCCCCACATCAAACATATCTAGTCTGTAGTCGTAATAGATTTGATCATTGGGTTCATCAGGTAGAGTAATGTGCAAGGAGTGTGAAGTGTAAATAGGCAGTGACCCAGTCCTACAGTTGGGGTCAAACATGTTTTCTGGAGTCCACAAACAACGCTTTGCTAAGTTATGAAATACATTTTCACCTATGTTGTTCTCTTTTTTAGCATAGATTTCCATGTACTGAGGACCATGAAAAACACCATTGTATATTCTGCATACCGATACTCCTCGAACTTCAGGAAATGAAACATAAATTTCCGGACATATATTTTCACTGCAAGGAAAATGGGGGGAAAGATCTTAGATTGTCTATTACTAGGTTTCCAATTCTTTTTAACTTTTTCAATAAGTTTAAGGTATTCCAAACCACTAAACGTTCTGTTTGAATAGAATTTGTATCTTAACAGTAGTTCTTCATATTCATAATGTTTGTCAATGAGTGCTTCTACGGGCAAGAGGATATGAGTGAGTTCTAGAATATCCAATTCATCATTGCTACATACCCATTTGGTTTTATTGGCAATGCACCTTTCCGCGGTATCAAACACGTTATCAACGCTACGAAGTGTTAAGGCCTCACACAAAGTAACGGCAGGGAAGGGAATTTCATCTGCTCTAGTCATCGTATTGTTGATACTTTGGACAGTTGGGTAATTTTGCAAAAGATTATAAGCATCTTGTATATGAAATAGACTCACCAAAATCGCTGTAAGATGAATTATTAGGTCTACCCATAGACTTCTGTGTAGTTTTGGTTCTGCTCTGTCCACAATATACCGCAGTCCGGCCACGCTTATGTTACTACAGAACTCAGTAACGTAAGTCTGTTTTATCATCAGGCCGTTTTGTGTCCTTTCCATATATATTCCTCCGCCTTGTTGTGTAGTAGCTTCTTGAGGTCTATCAGTAGATTCAAGCTTACATTTCAATTGGTTCCCGTCCATATCCTTAAATTTTCTATCTATCATTCCAAAACTATCTGAAATAGACACTTCCATTTCCAAAAGCTGTGACTTCAGCTCTGTGAACAAATCTCCCAAAAGCTCTGTATCCCATTTTGTTTCTCTCTCTTGCACCGTGTGTTCGTTATGATATATTTCGGCTGGATTCATAATGAAGATATCGTCTAATGTTTATTCGGTTGAAGCATTGAGTTTGGAAATATCCTATTTACTGGAGTGAAAAGCTGTTGAATAATTACTTATTAGCCTAGTTGATTATTAAATATGAACTTATGAATATTGAATTAAACTATTACAGTTACTATAAGCTCTAATAATTAAAGCAGCGAAAATTGTCAGTGCACTTTATATTTATAGTGTCACGACCAGAATGAAAGTGACTTGCCATTTAATGTTATTTATAGATTAATGGTAGTATACATAGCAGGTCACATAATTTTCATGATCACTGTAGAAAAATATATGAAAAACTTCAGGTACTGCTGTAAGACTGGAGGTATTACATTCAAAGATTTGCTTACAAGATATTTAGATTGTGAATATAACTGAATGAAAAAATAAGTTGACAAAACAATTTTTTTTTTAATTTCAATAAAATCTATATATTAATAGGCAAGCACGTTTCATTTCCTCCCTTTTACTTTCTCCACCTATACCATAGTATATGGAGAAAGTATTGTATTCGTAAAAATTTTCCAATTCCTTTGATGATGTATATATCCATTTTGGAGCCCCCTTTCCCCCTATAAATGTATATATGGAGAAAGTATTGGTTTTGCCAACATTTTAAAATTTGAGTCGCTGTGTGTGTGTGTGTGTGTGTGTGTGTGTGTGTGTGTGTGTGTGTGTGTGTGTGTGTGTGTGTGTGTGTGTGTGTGTGTGTGTGTGTGTGTGTGTGTGTGTGTGTGTGTGTGTGTGTGTGTGTGTGTGTGTGTGTGTGTGTGTGTGTGTGTGGACAGTGTCCCCTATATTTGTGGGGCCAAGTGTAAGAATTTCACGTGAGTGTGGGGCCTTCTGAAATTGCGGGGCCCCAATTTACACACGGCCCCATAATTTATTTTGAGCTAAAATTCCACGTTTTACTGTTAGAAAAGTCAATAATGGTTAGTTTAGTAGGTTAGGTTAAGTTAGGTTAGGTTAGGTTAGTTTAGGTTAGGTTAGGATAGGTTTTTTGTACGGCCCCACAATTCCAAATGGCCCCACAGTACCTGTCAAATGCACACACACGGGCCCCCAATAGGTGTGTAATCCCAAGGCCCCACAAATATAGGTGAACAAGACTGTGTGTGTGTGTGTGTGTGTGTGTGTGTGTGTGTGTGTGTGTGTGTGTGTGTGTGTGTGTCAGGATGTAAACAAAGCTAGAGAATGCCCCAATGGTCCGATTTTGGTGAAACTTGGTATGTAGGTTCAAACCCACGATAATTCCAGGTGTTTTTTTCATTTTTTTGAATTTTTGATTTTTAAGGGTTGTTTACCCCCCAAAACCCCCCAAAAAACGTGAAAAATCAAAATTTCTCAAAAACGGCTCTAACGATTTTAATTAAATTTTTGTGGTTTATTAAGATTAAAATGCTGAATAAAATGACACAACCCGCATCTCCGGGAAAATGCGCATTCAAAAGTTATAGAGCAAAACGTGTTTAAAAACTCAATTTTTGGATGCAAAAACTCGTGCTGCTCACCTGGTGCTGGCGATCCGAATGAGCCATCAAGGCATTAATGTTTTGAGGCTTTTAACACCTTTTCATATTCTTGGGAGAAAGTATGTGTCAGTTATCTGATACCGTTTATTTCTCAGCTTGTGAGCATCGTAAGAGAAAACCGTGCATACCGTTAGATAGGTGGTGTCTTGTAGATGAGCAGAATTACATTTGAATTCACATCGGCCACCAGGGCTACGCCCTACACCGGCTTTCAAAGTTTCAATGTTAATCTTATGACACAAGGATAATTGAAAGAATCATTAAACAGCTGTTGTAATTGTGACAGGGTGGCCGAATAACAACACGCAATTAAGCACAAATAATTAATTTATTACAACGGCAATAACAATGGCAGCAGATTACTAAAACAGTACAGAAGTAAAAGACAAGAGTTACCAAATAGGTCTAACGTTACAATTATTCACGACAGCAGCGGAGGCCGAAGAATTAGATTACAAGTTAGAGTTAAATGATTTAAACTGGGGAAGGTGTGATATGACCGAGCTTTAACCGTTAACCCGTCCCGGGGCCGAAGCCCCGGGTGGTCGATATGTTAATTAATTTAAAGTTACTCGCGGTTCGCGGACTGACGACTGACGATAGTCCAAAGACAACCTCTCTTGTGTCCACCACCTCTCCCCTCCAGGGAGGGGGAAGGTGCTCACCGTCCGGTGCTGCCCCTAGCGGCTAAAATCAACATTACTGTCGCTTATTGCGCAAGTCAGTCCAGTGTCCAGGCCATACGCTGAGACAACGTCAGCTCATTCCAGACACGCGCCGCTACAATAAACTAGGCCGGTCACCAGGGCATGGGTTGAGTCCCGCTGACGGTATCATATTCTGGAAGCCTAGTACGCTATTCCATTTGAGGTCAAAGCAATTTCAACATACCCAACCCTATATTTTACTAATAATAAACAGATTCAATCTAGTGACGGTAAAAAGGCTTATAATAGGGTGGGTGTAGATGCCTCATGGATTAATAGTATTTAAACGGTCTAGGGGTTTTTTGGCCCGTCACATTCCTCACCCCCTTAGACCATGCTGCCCTCAGCATGAGGTAACAGCACGAAGCAACTGGTGAAGAAGCGCTGCACATGGCAAGCTCTCAACCTTCACAACATGGTGTCCTTTTTTCCTCGCTTCCAGCCAGCCAGGCTCAACATGGTGCCCTGGTCCAGTTAAGAATCCCCCCCAATTTAAATATGACAAGCAAAAAAACAGAAAAAACAAAGAACGATTGGCTTCGAGCGTTGCCACCTTCCCCGTACATTCGTGTGTGATTAAGTAAGTACGGTTCATACATAAAACACTACAAATACATCACAAATCACTTGCTCAAACGTTCTAAATTAAAACCTATTGTACAAAATATGACCTCGTCTTAACATATACAAATTCTTTAAGATCTTGAAATGGGACACACAAATTCATATCACGTTTCACATTACCCTAACATCTGGGAACACCCGAAAATCTCAACAATTCCTTAAACCTAAAAATTCTTAACAGATCTCAACAAATTGTTAACTTACATCTAATGATTCCCATAATAAACACGACAAATAGTTTACAGCAAATTAACATTCAACAAATAAAGAGCAAATGAATGAGTAAGCAATAACTCATTAAATGCTAGCAAACCAGGAAAAACAGATGCTTCAGTTATAACATATTGTTTTAATTAATTGGATCCAGAGACGGTCCAGATCATCTGAAAAAGATTTGGTTGAATTTCAACCACGAGGCGATCTCTAGTATACAATATCTCTATATACACATAACTAATTACATACACGCATTATGTATATAGTTTTTACTTAGATGGTTTTGTTTAAATGGTTTATTCAAAAACTCTTTTGGAACAATAACTGGAACAAAAACTCTCTCTTCAAAAACAATATTTGGAAAAATGTTGCTTGAACACTAAACTGTTTCAAATTTGTTCAAAGATTAAATTACTTACAAAGAAGTGCGTTAAAGGAATTGAGTGTGTTGCATAATATTTTCATTTTTCCATCAAGGCTTTTTACATGATAAATTCACTACTAATAAACCGGTATAAGAGATAACATTTCATCTGTAATATATACAATAAACAAAACAATTTTTACCTAGGGGAAAAATCTTTTATTTTACGTGCAAAATTAAAATAACTCCTGCAAGAGGTTTTTACACTACATATTTTTACAGTAAAGAGTAAAGATTTTTGTGTATGTATTGTGAAGGGAAAATACAATTTAAAACTTATTGTTAAACATGTCAAGGTTTGACATGTTGATATGATTCTGATCATGAAATCCCCGCACAATATTAAATGGAGAAGATGTTTCATTTGCCAACATCTCTCGTTCAGGAGCCTCGTGTAAACATCGTGAATAAATAACCAAACTTTTCAATCTGCAGTTTGGCAGATTACTTCGATAGAAAGACCTCCAAGGATTAATTTTAATGCTTTTTCTTATTTCAAAACACCAAAGCTTTCAGAACTTTAGTTTTTTTTTTTTTTTTGTTTTTTAAACGCAATGATAACACATATCTATGACACGTTTTATTTTTATTCACATGTATTACGACTGTTTAAGGGATTTAAATTGTATTTTTCTCACCTTTGGTCTTCAATTTGATCACCGTTTACTTATACAATTAATGGTTCTGTTTCGTAAATTCAATATTAAATTGTTCTTAATAAGGACTCACTAATTTTACTTATTTGTTCTTCGATTATTTCAATTCCTGAATCTTTGATGCTGTCCATATTTCGTGATTTTAAGTTGTTAATTACTTTTCGTAAGTTCTATTGAAATTCGCTTGATTGAAACGATCTCTATAAACAAAACAATCAAAGATAATTGACAAAATCTCTAGGTTACAGAAAGCAGTTTTAACATAGTAAAAAATAAAAGTTTTATGTATTTTTCTGGCTGAAAGTGTAAGAAAGTAAATTGAACATTTACATGTTATAGAAACTTTTTGTTGCAGATAATTTATTGGATAGGTCTGTCCCAAATTGGGTACGAAATCAAGACTTATATGAGTATATTAAATAGTTCTCCAAGATTAAACAAAATAGGGCAAAAATATTTCAATGGCGAATATCAATTTGACACCTCAATGTTTATAGAAGCAAAATAGAAAATAATATACTGAGCCCCATATTATAGGGGATAATAAATGTCAATCAGTGAAAAATATGGTATGTTTTTTATCCGTTTCTGAAAATCTATATTGAACAACCTACAAAGTAGGCCTATATCAAGACAATACAAATTACAACTTAAGAGCACTTCTAAACTTAACGTAGGCAGATTCTAATATCATATCCAAAAACAACCCACATAATCATTTATTTAAATGACATAACTTTCAGAAAGAATTTCATTGCCTTCAGAAAGAATTTCATTGGTTGAACATCTTTGATGACAAGGCTATTTTCATCCTTTCCACGCCGGAACCCACGACTGTAGCGGAGAATGATGAGGCTCGTTGTAGAGGGGAAACGCGGTGTTTAGCCTCGGGAAGGGAAATTGAGGTCGACCGTCGAGGCGAGTTAAAGAGAGGCGTTCTAAAGTCATGATTATATTATGAGTATAAAATTTCATATGCTTCATTTACTTCAAATTAACTAGTTACTATGGATGCAATTTACAAAAGGGATTAAAATCATCACAAATGAAATGTCCATAAACATATTTTTGTTGAAAGTAGTTTGATTAGTTTTCAATTTTTATCTTCACCTGTGAACGAAATTAGTTAAATAGTTTTGGTTTAGAAACTAAATCTCAGATAGGTTCTATCTTACAAGTAAACCAATTCAGTTTATTGTATATAAATTGTAAAATACATCCTAATTTTTATAATTGTAATTTCTAATATTGTAAATGCTCTTCTGTTAATTAAATCATATTAAAATGTTATATTAACTCAAACTGTATCTGTATTTCTTATAAAGTTGTTTTATTAAATAAAGAAATTTACACATGCCTTGAGTAAAACGTAATGATTAAATCAGTTAGAGAAATATACAATTTAGAGCTTTTGTTTATGAGCGAATACAGTATGTTAAAATAAATGAATTAAATAAATTTTTAAAATTAAATGAAAAAGGTACCAAAAATATATTCAATTACATAGTATAGCAATAAATTAAAACCTAGGTTAGGTTTCAACCATCTTTGGTTTTTATTCCAGGATTATTGAGAAAATAAAAAGAATAATAATAATAATTAATTACTGTAGTACTAAAAGTGAAAGCTGATGTGCTAAGGAAACCGTTGGTTTTCTATTATGCTTTTGAATGTGCAAAATTTTAAAAGTCCTTTGTCTTAAAAGTTTTCTATTAAACCTTAATAGGAGCTTTTATTATGACGTGTAAAAGTAGATGAGGTTTTGTTACAAAAATAATTGGTTTAATCAACATGATCTCTGCTATAAAGCCAGGTCATATTCCTTAATTATGAAATTTCTAGCTTAGCTCGGAGTATTTGAGTAAAATAGAATATTCAAGGAGATAGTGAAATAAGTAGTTAAGAAATAGAACAGAGACAGTTTATTAAATAAAATAATTATATTCTGTAAGAAATTTCTATAAAATTACCAATATAATTGAACAACTAAAATTACGAAATTGACAAACAATTTTACGAAATATAATTAGTTTACCTTATAATTTGGTGCATGTTGAGATATTTGTTATTGATTAATACAAATATATATACGGTATTTAAAAAAAAATCTGTGACTAAATAAGCATATTCATATTTTTCATATAAAATTGAATAAAAAATGTTCATAAAAAGTTTTTTTCCGATTTGTTTAACATCTATCCGCAATTTTGTTTTTACACAAAATACATTTTATTTGCGTAACGGATCATTCAATTAAGTATATATTTAGTATGAACTTTTACCACACCAATGTTTATTTTTAGGAAAAAAAGTATTTTTTTACGGTGTGTATTTTCAAGATGGCGACCAATAAATTTGTTTTATCCCTGATATCACAAAGCCGGTAAAATTTTGAAAATAAAAGTTCGGCAAACTTTTGCCTACACGGGGCAAGACAAGCCTGGAGATACATCTAATTCTTTTTTCTGAATCACACAAATGCTCCTTAAATTCAATTTACAGCTTAGGCCCCAAAGTACTATGGAATGCACAATATGACTCTCAATGAGACTGAAACTGATTTAGAAAAAATATTGTTAAATAGCTACGTTTCTTAATATAAAAATGCTTCAGATGAGGTAAGCTTATCTACGTGATTCTTTTATGGTAGAATATCTTCCAATCTCATTCCCACATCGTCCATGAAGCGAGATTCTTAAAAAACCTCACCACCTAAAAAAACTGAGGGAAATAAATGATTTCCTTGTCAAGATGTGTCTTTTTTGGAAAAGTAGCCATAAACATAAAATTCTTTTTCTTTAAATTTATATTTTAACAAATATAAAAAATATTGTGCCAGGACATTGAGACTGGCACACGTTTCCCTTTCGAGATCAGTCATGTTTTTGTTTCTAATAAATAGAGAAAAATCTTCTGCAAACATTTTTGAAGATTCGGAAGGCTAAGAACCGTAACTAGAAATATCGGTAATATAGACACAAAAAATATGGGGCCAGGTATGGAACCTTGCGGAGTGAGTTACTGAATTATTGGCATCTGTGGAGTGAAATTGTATTCTTAAAACCGAATTAGAAATGATCGTTAGATTAATCGTTGTTTCCTGTCTTATATCGCATGAATTGCATCGAATAGCACCCGTGAAGTTTTTGTAGCATCCCGTATTTTTCTTCTGTACTGTCATTTTTTTAAGTCATTGTGTTCAGTCTTTTTCTTTTACACTTGTTCGTAACCCAGTCGGAATACAAGTCCGTCATCTTTATTTTAATTTTTGCTATTTCATCTGTAAACCATGCTAAGTTTTTCGCAGTCAATCTTTTCCTAATTTTCATAACAGTTCAAGAAATGTCTAAACAGTAGGAAGAAGTTGCCACAAAATTATCATAAATCCTATCTATGGATGTAGCTGAAAATACATCTTCTCATTTTTCTGAATATTCTGAACTAAAAATCTCAATATTTAATTTAATTATAATTGTTTTTAGGCAAAGAAAGTAAAACAACATCATGATCGAAAACAAAAGGCTGAATGACGGAGCAGCTAACATTATTAATACAAGTTAAAAAATTATCTAAACAACTAACAGTTTATATAAACAAATTTTATTACTCAGATATTCCTGCCGACTAATGGTAACTAACTGAAGAGAGTTTATTAAAAACTTTATTGCTCAGAGCTGCAATTTATTTTCAATTAAGTTAAAAATTCATATTAAAATATATCAAACCTCTTGCAAAAAATTTATATTACATTTATTTTGTATTTCACAGACGTTCGTAACGAGAAAACATGTTTTTATTACGAGTAGTTTATTATTAAAATACATTTAAAAATATTTCGGAATATTTTAGAGGCATATTTCCATCATATTCTTTTGTCATATCCAGTGTAGTCCAGAAAAACACTCCATATAGCTAATAGTAGTTATTTACAATAATAATAAAGATGGTTAAAATAAAAAAAAATAGAAGGATATGTCCCCACACTAATCTTTTTACAATTTTATTTGGAAAATTGTCAATTCATATTACTTTTAATAATGTCCAATTTTTAATACATAAACAGATACAAACTATCGAACCCAAGTAGAATCCATGCAGCTGAATGATTTTGTGTAATTTGCTTACATATATGAAAATGAATCTCTAGTAAGTTTTATACTATAAAATTTAAAACCACTATTAAAAATAATGTAAAAAAATAAAATAAAAACAATCAACCAAAATGTATTCTCTCAAAATGAAAGTATTATTACATCTCTTTCACTATATTTTGTAAAATTACAGGACGTAATAGAGTGGTTTTGTTTTATTCCGTACAATTTAAATAACAAAGCGAGCTAGTTAATTTATTTATCCAATTTTTACCAATAAAAAATATACTATTCAATAATTAACTTTTTAGTAATTTGTACTTTGATTAAATAACTAAGAAACAGCAATCTACACAGTTTATTTCAGTCATCAGTTGTAGTATTTATAGCTTCTATATATTTATATCCAATTACTTCCTGTCAAATTTATAATTGGACATTAAATCGATTTGAAGTCCATGTAGAGTGGAAAGGTTATTCTTATCTCAATTTTACTTAAAATGAAGGTAAATTTGTTCTTCAAGAATATCGATTATTTTCTATAATAAGAACTGAAGGTTTAAAATTATTTATAGCGTTTTTACAAAAAATTTACGATTGACTAAATAAATATGCTTTTACTTTTGGTAAAAAAATGAAAAAATAATTTTTTTGATCATCAAGAATTTAGGACAACTAATGTGGTATTGCATTTGTTAATTCTTTTGTAATTTTGCCATCTGTACAACGTAAACAATGTATAACTTATTCTGAATTAATGTCATGGAAAAAGCAATCTAACAATTCACAAGATATAATAATAAGAAGAAGAAGAAAACAACACCCTTAGGCCGGCCGCACACTGGAGGAGCAAACTGCTTGAAGCAAGTGTCGCGAGTCATTTTGTTTCTACGATCTTGTCGGACACCTACTTCTGCGTGTATTTCAATGGGCCGGCGTACACGGAGGGAACGCTCGTTTTGAGGCGCCTCGCGACGTCGCGAGTCGCTTGAAACAGTGTCGGACGCCTAGTTGAAATTTTATGTCTCGCAACAAACGTCGGAAACAAACTTCGCATGCGCATGCGCACGACGGCACCTCCAATCCGTGTATTGTGCGGCCGGTCTAGGTTTGTTTGTGTTGTCTAGTGTAACGTGTCCCGTTCAAAATGTCAACAGTAGAAGGTCAAGATGAATTAGTAGATGTGGCTAAAATGTTGGTATAGGTGGTCTTCAACTATCTTCAACAGTGCCTCTAAACTCCTTACACTCATCCTACAGTAATTATAAAACTTGTTTGGAAAACTTTTTAATTCGGATATAAACGATCTAAAATATCCCTCTTTTCGTTAATAGGGTGGACCTTGGTTACTTTTCGGAGCCATACCCAACATTTGCACAAACCGCCATAAGCACACAGCAACATTAACCTCTTCTTCAGCATCTGCACTCATGATGTTATCGGTGTGCGAAGAACGGGCAACTTTTTCTTTCTCGAGTCAAAATGTCTCTTTGTCGCGAGATATCACACACTGGAGGAGCAAACTGTCAAAATGCTTCCAACAAAATGGCTCGCAACACTTGCTTCAAGCAGTTTGCTCCTCCAGTGTGCGGCCGGCATAAGCCGACATCAATCCTTTATTTGTCTATAAAAATCTACTTACCTAGTTGCCTGAAGATATCAAAATATGTTTTGTTTAATTCTTAACATGTTTCAGGTTCATTACAACACATCTTCAGCGGCAAAAACTTCCAGTTAAAAATCAAGCCCATACTATTGGTAGTTTACAAACAATAATAAATAAGTAAGTAACACAAATTCACGAGACATACAACACATAGTTAAACAGAAATGCTGCTCAGCTCAATTACTATCACGGACACTGTTCACCGGCCGGTCACCGTAAGAATACTGATTTTGGAAGGGTACTAAGGTTAAGGATGCGTCATTGCCTTGGTTCTAATCAAAGCTGTCTGGATGGTGCTTGATTTAGCCAACCTGTTATACATTTCTAAAGTAATTCTATTATTCACTTCCTTTTTGTATAGTAAAATATCTTTACCATGTGTTACATTATTATAAATAAAATTTTCTTCCCAAACCTTAGTTTTACTTCCTTCATTAGATTTCTTTACGTCTTCAAAGAGTTGGTAAAGTTTATTTTGTGGCCATGGTTTTCTTTCAAGTTATGGCCAACTTTTGATGAAGGATTATTTACTGTATTATGTTCTTTTAATCTTTCCGAAAAATTTATATTTGTATAGCCAAAATATACTATTTATCACAAGCCACCCCTCCTTTACCTTCAATCATGTACACTCCTTTGGCCTGTGTTTTATTAGTATTTTTCTTTTTCTTGATATAGCCCAATGAGTTATTTTAATTAACTTTATAACCAATCCACAAGGTATTAACACGATACCAATATGTAAATTTATCAAGTCTGTAAAAATAATACCTTTATTTTTGTTTAGATCATTAATATTAGTACATTATCTATCGTTACACTTTTTCTTCTTCGGATCCAAATTGAAAATGGCCGAAAAATGTTGACTAACATGAACTTAAAACCAATACAGATATAAAGAATATATAATAAACAAAAAAGACATACCTTTTTTTAATGACAACTGACACAAAAGATTATTCTACCCTTGAGATTGGCTTATAAAAATTTTGAATTAACTTCATTTCGGTTCAACTTTGGAATTAGGAAATTATTGTGTAAATTTAAAGTCTCAGCAAGTAAAGATTTCTTAAGTATAACAAGTTAAAGAGCAATAACGAAAACATTTATAACATGTTAAAATATCAAAATGAAAATTGCATATCAAAATATTGTAGGTCTACCAATAGACAGTTTTTATTTAATTATTTCACACATCCCAAAAGTTAAATCATTCAATAAGTGAGTATAACGAGGGATTGTAACGCACAATAAGATGTAATTGAACATCGAGTTTCCATTTATAATTTTTTCTAACTACAGAGTTTTAAGTTACTGCTTAATAAGTGTGAAGTTAGAAATCGTTGCCCTTCCCCTCGGTATTCTGTAAATAATACACTGATTAGAAAAATTAGAATATATTAACGTATTCGGTGTTAAACGTAAGTGTTAAGTGAATTAAGGTAAACTATTTCCGCTCTAGTAATATTACAAAGTGACTGATATTAAAGGGAATAGGAGCTGAGCAGGGTTTTCCAACAAGATCCTAATTCTGAAAAGCGACGTCTTTAATCCTGTCGTAGTAATTCCTCTTTTCCGCTTGGTAACGTTATTTTGTAAGAATATTTCCAAGTAAAACATTTACTATTTGCTCAGTACTCTTTGTATAGAATTTGAGTTTAGTTATAGCATAATGTAAACCGTCAATTACTTAAATGTTTTTCTTTTTTAAGTAGTTAATTAAAGTACCCTTATATTAAAAGTTTATAATAAAGCTAAAAGTGAGGAATATTATTGATAGAAAAATCTAGGACTTGAATAAATTTGGTGCCAACTGTGTCATAACGACTTACATACAGTTTTCATTTGTTCAAACAATATTTTGAAATAATGGATGAGCTGTTTCATATTATAAAAACACATCTTACTAAATTAAATTGTATTCTAAGAATCCAATTAATGTTTTAATGAGTTTGAATATAACCATATATGATAATGTAATAAAATAACCATTTTTATTTCAAACCAATCTTATCAATACATAAATCTACATAATTCATGCATACACCTGGTAACACTTTATTAGATTGTGTACAGAATCCACTGTACTTGTGTACAGTGTCGAACACATACATACATTTTAGTATGTATAATAAACCGACAAATTAATACGATTTTTTTTAATTATTAAAAAAAAAACTAAAAAATTATATATTTTTAAATATATAACAATTTTTGCTAATAATAATTAAAACTTTATTTTCAACCCCAAAATCAAACGTTTAATTTTTTAGATTTTGAACATTTCTATCTCTCCTCGCAGTAATTCGATAACCGATAGCCGAATTATTAGCAAGATAATCATTAATACAACACTAATCACTAAGGGGAAATTGAATGCCAGCCCCCAGTTCAAGTTTCAGAGGCTTTCATATTGGATTACACGGTTTCCTGTTGGAACCAGTGTCAGTTCTACACCTTGTCGATTGGTTTACTTGGTATTTAATCAAATCCTCCCTCTGCATAAACTTAGTTAAGAGTCGGTTACGGGATCCAATTAGTTCATTCGCACCTCATAAAGTTTTCGGGATAATTATGTATCCAATTAAGTCCTATTTCAATTAGTTTAATTTATTATAGTACATTAAATCAAAATGTACATCGTTTCTGTATCTTGTCCTAAACTCAAGTAATTAAAATTGTGATTAAAGAAAGAAGAAGGTTTTTGTGACAACCACAGTAACATTTATTTATTTTTATAACCGTTCTAAATAGCTTGGCTTAAAATTTGAATAGCACATGTTCCAAGGTGTGTTTGAAGAATAACTCATTAAATATAGATAGTTAAAATGTTATAACCTAAAAAATAGCAACATTTTTAACAGCTTTGAGTAGATAACCTTCTTCTTTCTTTAATCACGATTTTAATTACTTGAGTTAAGACAAGATACAGAAACGATAGTACATTTTGATTTAATGTACTATATTGAAAAAGCCCCTGGTCTATGTGAATGGTACTGAAATGAAACATTATATTTCGTTACTAG
>CM061534.1:75954682-76050479 GCA_030545055.2 Neoaliturus tenellus | reverse complement strand
GTTAAGGGAAATTTAATAGCTCTATATTACCGTGAATCTATATCAAAACTGAATTAAAACCAACGAGCAAGGCTCGCTTAACTTGGTACTACCATTGACTGTGTACACTAACGTGAGTGTACATAGTCAATGGTACTACTAATATAAATTGCGCAATTCGCATATCAGCTTATTGTTCCATTACGATTTAAGTTTTGGTTTTCCTATGTGGCTAACCTCAAAAGAGTGTGATCTTATGTGAGTGAGGAGTAACTTATACTAGATCATATTATACAGGGTGGTTCATGACGAAGTGCAGAAATTTCTGGAGCTGATTCTACAAATGAAAATAAACAAAAAAGACTATATAAACATATGTCCTAAAATCCTCCGTTTAACCGCTAGCCGCCATTTTATTATTTACACGTAATAATTTTTATTTCCGAAACGGACTGATAGATTTACTTCATATTTGGCATGGATCTTAATCACAACAATGTTAATTTTCAGAAAAAACTTATTTTTTCTGATGTGTATTTTCAAAATGGCGGTCATTTTAAAGTTTTGAACTCAAGTTTTTCAAAAACGGCAAATTTCACCAAAATTTTCTTGGACATAAAAAAGTTGACACATTAAATCATCTAAACAATGATACCAAGTTTGTAAAGATCTGACAACAAATAACAGAGTTATTGAGATTTTTATATTAAAAGTACCAGGTTAACCGAGCCTTGCTCGTTGCTTTTAATTCACTTTTGTTATATAGTGTCATGGTAATCAAGCTATTAAATCTACACCAGACTCTTCATAGATAACAGCTGTTAAAAAAAAACTGCTTAAAATTAATGGTCCTTTATTTTTGTTTACTTTTAGTTGTTATTTCGTAACCAAAATAGCAACCCATAAGACCAATGTTGAAAATTACGATTTTTAATCTTAAATTTATACTAAACTCGATTTTTCCTGGGATTGAGGCTGTTTCTAAACTTATTTTTTGGGCCAGAACACTCTTAAATGCAAAGTTTAAGCAAAATCTACCCGATAGATTTCGAGATTGTAGAACACACATCCCTTCGGACATTGCTCGTATTATAGTATAGGATAACCAAATTTGCCTTAATTATAATGCAAAATCCATGTTTTTCTGCAAAAAATCTCAATAACTCCGCTATTTGTTGTCGGATCTTTACAAACTTGGTATCATTGCTTAGATAATTTAATTTGACAACTTTTTTGTCGCTTATAAAATTTAGGCCCCGACTATACGGGCGACTTTGTCGCCGCGACTTAGTCACTGACGTCTATTTCCCTCAGTACTCAATGAGGGGCGGGGGCAGTTCAGACAGTGTTACCAACACTATCATTGCTAGTGTCAGCTAGCATTGCCCGAGTGTCCCTTCCGTGCAATGTATTTGCAGTGTTGGTAACACTGTCTGATCTGCCCCCGCCCCTCATTGAGTACTGAGGGAAATAGACGTCAGTGACTAAGTCGCGGCGACAAAGTCGCCCGTATAGTCGGGGCCTTAGATGAAATTCGCCGTTTTTGAAAAATTTTAGTTTAAAATTTTAAAATGGCAGCCATTTTGTAAATACACATAGCAAAATAATCAGTTTTTTCTGAAAATTATCATTGTTATGATAAAGGTCCATGCCAAATATGAAGTCAATCCATCAATCCGTTACGGAAATAAAAATTATTACGTGTAAAAAACAAAATGGCGGCTAGCGGTTAAACGAAGGACTTTAGGATATAGGTTTACATAGTCTTTTTTGTTCATTTTCATGTGTAGCTCCCGAAATTTTGTCGTGAATACTCTGTATAATTCTAGATATCATGGTTAGATCAAACATCGGGAGTGGCTACGTTTCGTCATGCCTGACCACCTAAAACAAAAATTTTCGACATGTTTATTTCTTTAGTTTTACGAATTTTCGTAGTAGTGCAAAAGTAAGGCTGCTGGCTCACTTCAAGGTCACCTGAGCGATGACGTCATCGAGGTCAATGACCCCACCGATGACGTCATCGATGACGTCATCGATGACGCAATCGATGACGTCATCACTAATGACGTCACATCCATGACGTCACACCCATGACGTCACAGAAATGACGTGCGGATGACGTCATCACCCCTTACGTCACCAAAATGACGTCATCGATGTCACAAAGGTCAAGGTCACGCTGAAACCTAAAATTTTTCGGCACTTTTGTGGTTTCTCGCTCCGAGTTTTAGTCCGGTTCCCATGACCTTGACGACTTGGAGCGAATTTGCGATGAGAAACAGCAAAAGTGCCGAGGAAACTTGAAGTTTGCAACGTGACTCTGCCTAAACCGTCATGTGACACCGCTCGGGTGACCTTGAACTAGCCCAGCTGCCTTACTTTAGACCAGTACTACAACCGCGATGTGCACCCTACGACAGACACCGAGCGACTGACTGTCCGGCCCCGCGCACTCTAGGTATATGGGAAGTGGTGGGGGAAATTGTGATAACCTTGGGAAACTTGAAAATGTCAAGCCGGGTAGCACCGTTTCGGTGCTACCTTAAAGTTACATGCTAAAGTGTGATGACCTTGAGTTAAAACATAGAAATACTACAAGTTGATACCTTCCCAGAGTTAAAGTGTGATGACCTTGAGTCAAAACACAGAAATAATACAAGTTGATGCAGTCTCAGAGTTAAAGTGTGGTGACCTTGAGCTAAAATACTGAAGTACTACAAGTTGATATTGCCCCAGAGTTAAAGTGTGATGACCTTGAGTCAAAACATAGAAATACTACAAGTTGATACCATCCCAGAGTTTAAGTGAGATGACCTTGAGTCAAAACACAGAAATAATACAAGTTGATGCAGTCCCAGAGTTAAAGTGTGATGACCTTGAAGTTGTAGAAGTGTGGTGACTTTGAACTACCCCAAATTGTCAGGAATTGGAGTAGCAACCGCGATGTGCACCCTACGACGGACACCGAGCGACTGACTGTCCAGCCCTGCGCACTCTAGGTATATGGGAAGTGGTGGGGGAAATCTCAAGGTCATCCAAATTGGGTTTTAAAAAAATAAGAAACTCTAAACCTCATGCTCCTCTTCTTCCCTTTCCACCTCATTTGTAGTATATATGGTTGACGATGGTAAATTTGACAAATACTCCAGTGATTGTTGATCGTCTTGCTGCAGTATAACTTCAGACCAATCATAATCTAAAGTGACCTTGAGCTTTATTCCCGGGTTGTCGAGGAGAATAGACTTCATCCAATCGCAGATGGTTTCTAAATAATGCACGTTGTCGATTGTCAATTTCCAATTCGTATTGGGTACATCTTCGGTGGAAGACATGGCATTGCAAGCAGGTGTGTCCGCCATGGTTGTTGGAGGAGGAATGATGCTTGGTGCAGCGAGCAATGCTGGTATTACAGAGTAGTGGGGGAAATTTCAAGGTCATCCAAATGGAGTTTTTTAAAAAAAGGAAACTTTTTCTATTTACTTATAACATAACCACTTAAAACTAAAAGGATTGGGATCAACAGTACGTTTAATCACCATATTCGTTATATTCTTCCTGTTTCTCAGTTTTCACCTCCGCCCGGATAGTACCTCCACTCTTTAGCTCCTTTTCGGCTTCTTCTAGTTGCTGGGTAATCGCCATCTGACATTGAAGTTCAAAATCATCACGCGGCACAGATCCGCAAATATCCATCTGAGCCAACCAGAGCTGCCTGAGGTTCTTTTCCTTTTCCTCGACAGCTTCGACGGCTGCATGTAATTCCTTTTCTGTAATAGAGGAGTCCCACAATTGTTGATCATCGGTTTTGTTGACAACCTCCTTTTCAGACTCCTTGTACAAATTGTTCAGCTCCTGCTGAGTCTTAATGGTTACCTCCTCGTAACTAGCACAACTTACATTGAGAGACATCTTGATGTTGTACGGTTGACCGTTGGAGTTGAAATGAGGCTGAGGCACAGCGCTTGGGGGTACTATGAAAAAGTGGTGGGGGAAGTTTCAAGGTCATCCAAATTGTGTTTTAAAAAATCCTATCTTGTTACTGAGCACATATGTCAGTAACAAGATAGGTGTTTTTTTCTCTTTTACATCTTTAATATAACAAATAAATAAACATATTCTACAATGGTAAGAAGAAGGAAGACAACTGCTAGTCAGCTGAAATAATCCAAAGTCTGGCTCGCTTCAGTCTTCATGGACGCCGGTGATGAAGTCGCTGGAGAAGAGTAATGTTCAGACTCTTCTTTTGGGTGTCGGAGATTGCGTATATTGCAAGCGTAGACTTGCACATTTATACGGTAGCCTCGCGCCACCATCAGCTGCAACTCCTTGTACAAGTCGTTCAGCTCCTGCTGAGTCTTAATGGTTACCTCCTCATAACTAGCACAACTTACATTGAGAGACATCTTGATGTTGTACGGTTGACCGTCGGAGTTGAAATGAAGCTGAGGCACAGCGCTTGGGGGTACTATAAAAAGTGGTGGGGGTGTTTGCATCGAAGCAGGTTTAACCTTTAGCTTGGTGGTGGGGGTAACTGTGAAATGCAAAGGTCAAAGGTCAAGGTCACCCGCGAAGTTTTAAAAAAAAAATGCAACATATCAATATGTGACAAACTTCACATATTGATATGTTGCATTTTTTGTCTTTTATGGTTTATTTATTTATAAAACATTACAATAACATATGTACAACAGTAAAATTAAAATCTAACACTGCTGCTTGTCGGCGATGTGGATGGTCAACTCGGTGGAATTGCTACCCGTGCAACCGTGGGAAACCAGGTAGAGACAGCCGGGTTGGATGGAGCGCAGATCCTCGTTCTGGAGGAGATGGACGAACCGTTTCGGCAGGTAGACTTGGAACTTGGGCTCATCCCCCGGAGTGAACGGTGCCTCGCTAAGACTGCAGCAAATGGCCTCTCCAACTGAAGTCTCCATCTTCTTCATGGCGTGGATAATGTAGTGCTTCTCGTCTTTAAGTTCGGAACACTTCTTGACGGGTAGTATGGTAGATTTGGAGTGAGCATTGAACTGCTCAACCAAAGTTTGCAGGAACTGGTGAGATGCCATGGTTGAGTTAAAGATTGTCTTCTTCTTCGTCTTCTTGCTGGGAGATGTTGTCGTCTCGGAATCTCGAGTAATACTCATGCCAGGTCCCGGTCTGCTCCTCACTTATATAACCCCCGTCACCCCCACCACTCCCCACTTCCCCACTTTGAAGTTAAGATGCGAGTTTATAGGCGTTTTTTAAAGCGCAATGTCTATCTTTTTCATGTTCTGGACTTTTAGTACAAATACAAACATTTTCCATCGTATACTTGTAGTTTTTATCCAAGTCCACATCATTAACCGGAACATGAGTAAATTCTTCGATCCATCTCTTCTTTTCCAGTCCTTTTGTATAAATATTGGTAAACCTGTTTGAAAACTGATGCATGATGTTATATAAGTCCGTGTAACTTGCAAAACCATCATACCAATCGATATGATGGAAATATTTTGAAATCCACCTGTTGGTAGTAGCGGCTTTGCTAGTTAATGATGAATAAGAACATGGTGGTTTGAACAAAAATGTATATGGAACACTTGTATTGATATCGAAAAACACAAGTTCTTTTATGATAAATCTATCATCATTACCCCGAAACGCTTGGAACTCAATTATACCAGGTTTGGACTTTACTTGTTCTTCTTCCTTGTCCATTGCGAAGATCACTCGTCTGCTCATGACGAAGTCCAAAGGTCAACTGATTTCCACACCACGGTAGGTACGACTTTTATACCTGGCCGTACAGTTGTTGGCGCGTTGGTGTATATTTAACGTGGGCACCGTCCCCGGTAGGCCTAACCCCACAAAGTGTTTGATATTGTTTTAAAAACCAACCATTGTCATCTAAGTTTCCATCTTTACATTCTCCTTGTTTTCATTTTCATCACTAACACTTGATTCTTCTCCTCCTTCTTCCTCTTCTTCCTGTTTTACTGATTTCTTATGTAGTTGAGCGTATTTTTCCAACTGTCTCCACATTTGTACTTCATGAGGAACCCTATTAAATATAGAAGTATCCACAGGTCCGTACAATATAGGTGCGTCCGGTTGTTTGTCCAAAGTGTCTTCCAAATAATCTTTAATAATAGAACTTGAAAACACTAGTTGTCTCAAGTATCTTGTTATTGGTTCAGTTGCACAGGTTAGAATAAAAAACTCTTCTCGATTAAGTTGAATCTTGTTATCATGTCTTGTTGTGTCTCTAAACCGCAATTGATGGTCACCACGATTCTTTATAATATCAATTTCCACATTTGAATCCAAAAGTCCTACTCTTGTCTTTCTTCCATACATGTTACTAGTTAAATAGCATTCTAGCAGATGCAAGTGCTTCATAAAAGATTCCCAAGCACTATCGGTGAACAAAATCATTTTGGGTCCATGAGTCAAAATTACAGTAGGTGAATAATCCGTCGATTTCATAACACCGATTAAAACACTTTTGTCCAAACTGGATGAGATTGGATAAAATATTCGCAAGAATACCTCACTCAATATGTTAGGAGAAATATTATCTTCAGTATCCCTTTTCTTCTTCTGTGCATTCTTTCTTCTTTTACCTTTTTCCTCAACATTATTACTGCTGTGGAGTTGTCCGCAAGCGTTGTGTTCATCTCCCTCCGGTTGACCTTGAAGATCTAAAAAGTCGGATATCTCCTTCTCAATATCTACTACATTTTCTTGTGTACCACTAGGAGAAGCCATATTGAATAAGATGCTACCCATACAAGAACAGGCAACAAACTGATGAGGAGCGACCTGAACACTCTGCTTTTATACTCGCGGAATGCATTGGAATGTAACAAAACCGGTTTTTTACAATACATTTTTAACAATTCCAGTTAAAGGTGTGTATGTTACGATTTTATCATGTAGAATTAAACAGTATGCAGTTGTATTAGCCGATATAGGCGCGTTGAATTCCATTTCTATTTTTATATCTACACTTGATGATTTTACCGATTCATTTTGTTTAGAACAATCGATTACAACTATAGGGTAACCATCTAAGTATTTTTCTGGTGATAGTAAAGGTGCATTCGTTTTACCATAATATGAACTTTGGAATCTTGCATACATATCGTACAATATGCTGTACTTTTTATTAGCGAATGACACATTTAAATTATCGTATGGAAAAAATTGTGAATTTAAATAAACTTTAATATTTTTCAAGTTGCAATGATCAAATTGGCCTGCATGTTTGGTGATGGTGTCTCTTCTGCCTGTTTGTAAACCAAATATAATATACCTGGCTCGTTCCACATAATTAGATGTTTTAACTGTCCAAGTGTGTCGATCCGTAGTTGGCAAGCTGGGATGTTCATGAAATTCCCAACTTCTAAAAGGAATTACAATATCACGATCAGCCTTTAACTTTCTTAATAGTAGCATTCTATGCTCGTCAGCTAATTTTACATGTGGAACTCTCCATACAATTTTGTCTAATGTTAATTTCCATTCTAAAGTTGCATCTGTTGTACCGTCTGGAGCTTTAATAATATCTTTATCGTTTGAAGATCTCAACAAAACTAATTCTTGTTTAACGTTTAATATTATTTTCCTATAATCTTCAGCAAAACCAAGCAACAAACGTAACGGAATATGAAAATCAAAATTTCCATTTGTATCTGGAGTGATTGTGTCTTTTGCAGGTAAAACCCATCCTGCAGGTTGTATTAAATTGGTTTCATTAGGTGATATAGATGTTAATCCCTTTAAAGTTGTTGCAATACCTACTTTTTTAGTAGAATCAACTGTTACACCTGATATTTCATATCTAATTTCATCAAACAGGAAAGCCATGGGATTATTTATAAATGGAACTGTTGTACCAGTAGTAGTACCGTCCTTTTTAGTAACTTTTCCTTCAATATACAAGTAACTTTCACATGGTAGTGTGTAAATGTCTTGATTTTGTATGGGAATACGAATTTCATCGTTATTGTTTAATTTTGATGAAGTGTAAGGGTTGTGGGTGTGATATTCTTTTTCCCATAGGGTTTCGTCGAATGTTGGACCCTGAGCTATATCCAGTATATCCATTTTCGGTTACTTTTAATCCAATTCTCTCTAAGAAACGAATGTTCTCGCGTGTTAACTCCTCCACAGCTGAAGAGCTACTAATGCGGATTCCCGTAGGTTGTTCGCTTTTAAATGTTAAACCCATGGTTTTGTATTAAAGTGTTGATTTTAAATGTAATCTAACCGTAATAGGCTCTTCTCGGAAATCTATCAAGTTACCGTCTTGATCCAATACGCTCAACACGATGTCTGAAATGAAAGTGGTGTTCAAAGGTAGATATACCAGGTTTTGCGGCTTTTCAACAATTTTAAATCCAGGTGGTACACTGGGGTAAAAAGTATGTATTATATGAGTATTTGCTCCATCTCTGTAAGCTCCTTGTATAATATTACAAGTTATGTCTATACTATTGACTTTTAATATTGTTACAGTTTGTTTACCGGAATGTGTTTTATTTGGTTCTAAAATCGCTCCATCTTTGGGAAATCCTAATAAATCACCAATTGAGTCTGACTTACTGAAATCTATATAATATTTTGAAGTAAGCTCAGCTTTCATTGTATTGTTATTACCTTTTAGCGTTATATTGTCTTTTCCCATTTTATTTTGCAAAAATTCATTAATATGATCAATTTCATAAGAACCTGTGGGTAGAGTGCAAACTTCCAAGTCTGTAAACTTCCCACTGGCATCTTTTCCTTTATAATAATGTAATAAGTTATTTTTACCTTCCGTAACATTGGGAATAGAGTTGTAAGTTGTAAAATCCAACAGTGCTGCCTCCCAAAATCTTCCTTTTTGCAAGCGTAACGCTGGAAAAAGGATACTTCGTAAAGTGGACGATTTTCCTGTTAATGATACCGTATAGGAAGACATCTCAATAGTGACTGATACTTTTAGCTAGGAATTCCAAACATAAATGGCCGCATATTGAAGTATTATCAGGTTGTTCTCTTTTATAGTTGTAATATATGTTTTTAGCAGATTTAAAGTAATGTTCAAGTTCTTTAGGTGGTGGCAAATTTCCAAAACTATCAAAATAATATACATTACTATTTAGTTTCTTATAACACACCCAATGGGTGCCGGACCCTTCAGTATTATCCAAATTTACGATTCCAGTCTCATTTTTCCATATTTTCTTTGGTAAACTGTCTTTCATAAATACTCCGCGGAAAAATGGTATTTTTAAACAGGAAATATATTTAAATAATTCAACATTAGTCAACGCTTTATGTGGTATAACCAATTGATTTCTTTTATTTAATATGCACGATACGGTCTTAGGTATAGACCAGCCCCGTTTTTTACCATTGACCATATTGTCGGTTTTTTATTATTTTTCCTCGGAGAACGTCTTTTTAGTCTAATATTACCACCATGTTTTCTCTTGGTTGATCCTTTTTTATTCTTACCCCTCCTTTTTCCACCTCCTACCGCTGTTTTAGCCTTCATACCTGCTGTTACCGCTAAAGCTGCTGCTTTTTCCGCAATACTAGCGTCACTAGACTTTACTCGTTGCCAAGCTATATTCGCTAGCTTTTTATCAGCGATTGACCTATTTTTTGAATCGGTAAACGTGGAATATGCGATATCGTGTTCTTTACAAGCCTGATCTAACTTATTTATGCCTGGATCACCTCTTTCCAGTCGTTTTTTCAATTTAGTTCCTGGTCCGCAATACTGATAACCTCCCGGTATGTGAAATTCGTATGGTAAAGCGTCTATTGCTCTGTTTACGATAGATCCTACTGGAATACGATTTAAAGCTTTACTTAACAGAGAAACCGCTGTGGACGTGATACCGCCTCCTTTCCGTATAGTGTCTCGATATGGACTGGTGTAATGAAACGCCATGATTGTCTTTTATATTCGAAAAGCGTAACCCATGTGTTACCTCTATGACAGGTTGCACATAAATGATGTAATATATGGTGTTATTTAATTAAATATCAAAATCACCCCAATCTGATGATCTAAACTTTTGTGTGTTATGATTAAAAAAATATTTATAAAGAATTTCTTGTTTAATCCATGTATTTCTCATTTTTTCGTCAATAGGTTTATGTTGTCCTGCTGCAATATAATTATGCATATCAAATAATAAATTACCTATTACTTTAACAAGAAAATTAACAGTTACAGCGTTATTGGCATAATCAGGGTCTGCAACATTTGTTAATCGTTTGTTATCACAATTCCACCATTTTTTTCCAGTTGGCTCTAATTGTATTATCTGTTCATAAGTAACAGCATCACCAGGCTTTTCACCAATACCTAAATTTGTCAATAACTTTCCTTTACCATCCCAAACATAATTGTTTTCTTCAAGCAAAGTAAACTTTTTATTTCCTTGTACAAATACATCTCCTTGACGTGTTACTACTTGGTTTTGTTTCACAAAACCGGAGGTTTCTTGTTTTAAAGTTTCCTTCATTTGACCCACCGTTGCACCATCTGATGGTGCAAAACCATCTTTTACATTCGCTAAACAATTACCAAGACAGTCAATAACTCCTACATCACGTGTAATACAATGATCTTTGATGTATTTTAAATTTACAGCATCATTTTCATTTTTTGGATAACCTATATCGTTAATAACAAATCTATAAAAAGAAAACCCATCTTTTGTCTTTTCAGGTATTATAGAATGTAAATAGCGTCTATTTATGCTGTCTTTTTCATCTACAGGGTCTGCTACGTTAGATATACGTCGATTTTCAGCATTATACGTTTTTCCATCGAATTTTAACGTATTTTTCAATTCCGATGATAAATAACCTCTGTTTATTGCATCAGCGTTTTGATTTGGCTTACCGACGTTGGAAATTCTATGATTACCCGCGTTATATGTGTTTTTGTCTAGTTTCAGTGTTGGTAATATCTCTTTTTTTAATACTTTTAAATTTATTGCATCATTTTCATCTGTGGGATCATTAATGTTTTTTAACCGTTTATTACTAATATCATAATCTCCATCAGGTGTTTGTGGTAAGCCAGCACCTCTTTTTAAAGTATTAAAGTAATATAATCCATCCGAGGAATATCGTCCGAACTTGTCAACACTCATGGTGCAACTGAATAACATTCTAGAGTGTAACCCATTTTTATAATATTAGTCTCGATTTCTAACCCATATCAGTTTTTATACAAATTCTTAGTCTTTATCAGTTACATTTTCATCGCTCCCGGGACATTTAAAATATTTAAAATTTCCACTAACTAATGCTCCGTCTGATTCATTTCGAAACACATGATTTTTATGAATAAATTGTTCACCAGACAATTTTCTAAATCCGCTAAATGAATTTGGATCTGCAATTAATATATTTTGATAATCATTTACATCCATTAATTTAAATCTTTGCTTATTATAAATAAACTCTTTATTTGCACTGTCATATTGTAATGTTTGTCCTACAGTTGCAGCATCATTTGGATCTCTTCCATTATGCAAGTATTTTATTACTTTATTTTTACATGTAAAAAATCTAAAAGAATGATCTGGATCTAGATGTACGGTTTGTGATAAAGCAGCTGCATCATGTTTTTCATAACCCCATCCCATATTTGATAACCCTTTACCCATGCAATCCCAAGCATTATTTTTGTATGTTAATAAATTAAATTTTTCATTACCTTGAACAAATTCATCCCCTTGCTTTGATACTACTTGATCTTGTTTTACAAAAGAGGTTGTTTCTTGTTTTAAGGTTTCCATCATTTGACCCACTGTTGCACCATCTGATGGTGCCGAACCATCTTTAACATTCGCTAAACAATTACCTAGACAATCAATAACTCCTACATCACGTGTAATACAATGATCTTTTATATATTTTAAATTTACAGCATCATTTTCATTTTTCGGATAACCTATATCGTTAATAACAAATTTATAAAAAGAAAAACCATCTTTTGTCTTTTCAGGTATTAATGAATGTAAATAGCGTCTATTTACGCTGTCTTTTGCATCTTTAGGATCATCTACGTTGGATATACGTTTATTTTCAGCAGTATACGTTTTTCCATTGAATTTTAGCGTATTTTTTAATTCTGATGATAAATAACCTTTGTTTATTGCATCAGCGTTTTGATTTGGCTTACCAACATTGACAATTCTATGATTACCTGCGTCATATGTGTTTTTCTGTAGTCTTAATGTTGGTGATATATTTTCTTTTAATACTTTTAAATTTATTGCATCGTTTTCATCTGTGGGATCTTTTATGTTTTTTAACCTTTTATTAGTTATATCATAATCTCCATCAGGTGTTTGTGGTAAACCAGCACCTCTTTTTAAATTATTTGCGTAATATAACCCATCCGAGGAGTAACGTCCGAACTTGTCGACACTCATGGTGCAACTGAATAGTAATCTAGGGAGTAACGCATTTTTATGAGATTACCCCACGGTTTCGGAGTTCATCCACTAAAGCCACCCATTCGTTTTCCAATCCAGTATGACCCGCTTCTTTAGCTTCATGTATTAGTTTCATTCTATCCACCAATTTATTGATATTATTGTAATAAATCACATTTGTGTTATATAGTTTCTTCATTAAACCTGTACCTGTAACAGATTTGTTTCTTTTTCTTGGTTCTGGAGCACTTATATCCAAAGTGGATGACACAAACCTTCGTTTTACAGGTTTTCTTGGCATTATCGGCATTGGTTGTCTTCTCGTTGTTGGTATTAACTTGGATACAAATACTCTATATTTTAAAGACCTAGATCTAAAAACTGGCTGGTCAGCTAAATACTTCCTCCTGTATGCATTGGTGTGTTCCAAAATCTGTTTATATGCTTCCATATCTTCTTCTTTAACTAACAATTCTAAAGGCTTTTTTTCAAATAATAATTCAAATAATCCTCTTGTGCCCTTATATCTTTGATTACCAACAATAATATTATCATCTTCATCAATGTTTACCGGGCTATTACCAACCATTAAACCTTCTTCTGTTAATCTTACTCCATAACTATGGTAGTTTTTATTAGGATTTATTCCAGCTAACATTTTTATCATGTATTTCCTTCCTAAAGGTCCTTTGTTATGAATGTTTTCACCCAACAAGCTTATGTTTGACGGACCTTCCCTTGCTTCTTCTTCTTTTTCCTCTTCACTAGCAGTTGATACATCTTCATGTCCTCTTTTAGCTTTTACTTCATATAATTCTCTTATACCACTATAGTCTGGTGATTCTAGCTCTCTTTCAGGTTCTTCACCGGTAAAACCACTATATGTAGAGGATTCCAGGTCTTCATCACTAAAATCTTCTGATTTTATATTTTCTCTTTCAAACTTTGTAATAGGTGCAATTGCATCTCCTTCCAAAACGGGTTTAGCAAATTTTTTGTTTAATTGTTTCAAGGGTTCAGTAATAGGTTTAAAAGTAGATTCAAGAAATTTCTCCCTTTCGCTAATACCTAATTTTAATGCTCTGTTTTTATCCCGAATAGAATCACTAAGTGATTTTATTTCCTTTATTAACTTTTCTTGGTTAACCATGTTTGTAGCAAGACGTGTTGTACAACAATGAATGTTTTACATCATGATCAGTGTATTAGTATAAATTTATCAAATCCTATCCTGTATCGACCATTGTTTAGCGGTTGTTCCTTTATAATTGTTAAAAACCCATACTTTTCAGCCCAAGCCTTTCCACACAACTCTTTAAATCGTTCGAATGGCATATCCGCACTTACATGGTCATAATATATGTGTTTTAGGTTGGTTTCATCCTGTTTAAATACAATTAACATGTTTGCATTGTCTCTAATGAGCTGTTTCGGTATTTTGCTGTAAGTTTGACCAATATAAATGCTATCTATGTTGTTATGTCGACCCATGGCGAAGTAATTCCTTATTGTATTTTGATTTTCACAAGATACATCGTCAAATATGAATACTGAGAATGGTTTAGCCTCTTGCGGTTGCATGACACTCTCGCTCGCGTTAAATTTAAAATATTTAACTTCAGGTACATTATTGAGTATTTGTTCCAATAACTGATATTTTGGTTGTACATATAAATTATTAAAACGTAATCCTTTAGGGTTTGTAATCAAACTGAATACTACATTTGTTTTTCCACAATTGGAAGGAACGGTAACCAAACAACGCACCGTGTTTGGTAACAAAACACCGTGTTTCCCAGTATTGAATTGAGAACCATCCACTGTGAGTTCATCTATATTATTAATAGTAAAATTGTCTTTTTGCGGTATTATCTCCATCCTTTGTAATGGTTCAACCCAAAATGATGCTCTATCATTATATTAGATCCTTTTTAGGTATCCAAGAATCTCCCGTCTTATTAAATCCTAACCATCGTACTTTAACCTTATCTTTTTTCCGTTGCAACACCTTTTCGACTAGATATACATCACCTACTGTTGATTTTAACATTTCATGTCCATAAAACCCTCCTTCCAGCATTTGTCCTTTATTATCTTTTAAAATGTAAGTTTCTGGTATTGTAGGTTGCACCTTAAATACAGTAAATACCTCATTTGTCCAGTTTGGAAGATATCTTTTACTGACTACACCTTTGTATTTGCTTATTCGCACTTTATCACCAACATTAAACCTTTTAGGCTTTAGTTTTTCAACTTTTGGTTTAGTATTCATTTTTATACGTTTTAATACAAGTTTTTCATTTTTATTAGTCACCTGACTTGGTTTCATACCGATAGTTCTATGAAACTTGTTATTGTAATCGCTTATAAGTTTTGGTAACATAACAATCCATACGTGTGATCCTCTGTTGGAAAACATCTTATACATCGCACCTTTTAAAGTTCTGTTAAATCTTTCAATTATTAATGCTTTTACCTCTGAATTGGTTGAGTAATGGTTAATGTTGTGTTTTTTCATTAAATTTGCAAATTCCTTATTAAAATAGTCTTTTCCATCATCAGTTTGTAAATGTTTTATAGTTTGTTTGTCTCTTTGTATAGCTGTTTCCATTGCTTTTGTAACACTTTTGCCACTTTTATCTTTTAGTGGTAAAGCATCTGCCATTTTTAAAAACAATTAATAATAGTCAATATGTATTTAAATCCTCTATTTTGTTTACTATAAGGAATCATTTCGATTAAATCCGCTTGATATAAATCATTTATTCCTTTTATCACTGTATTTCTTCGTGGAAACTTTCTTCTTGCAGGTTTATGAAGCTCGTTGACAATTTCTTGCTTCAAGTTCTTCATATTGTAGGTTTGAATGTTTCATGTATCACATGATTAATTCACACACAATGAATGTTGTCTTAAATATTCACATCATTTATATAGGTCAAGGTCATCCAAACTTGTGTAAAAAAAATGGGGAACACGGCGTTTGACTTGCCGTGTTCCCCATTTTTTTACGGAAGGAGAAATTAATAAGGTCGAAGTTGTAGAAGGACGAAGAATAGGTTACTAGTCGATAGGGTTTAGAGAGTAGTGGCCAAAAGGAAGAGTGTGAATTTTATCCGGCATAATATGCCGGATATCATCTCGAGCTGATAGTGCCCTTTTAACTTCAGTGACACTGTAGACCTCATGTTTAAAGCTTCTGATAGTGTTGAACGTTGCAGACATTGTAGAATCTTCAAACAAGCAGGTCTTGTAATGGTCAAATGTCACATGTTTCTTCAAGTACGATGTTTCGACTCCTTTTGCTTTCTTGACTGTCGGTGTGTTGTTCTTGTTGTACATTTTAAATGAATACAATTTTGCCATCAGTGCCACTATTTCTTCTAAAGGCATTCCATTTGCTTCATCTTTAAATTTTCCGATTACTTTTTTCATTGTTTTTCATTTACTCTTTTCATTGTAATTTGGATGGTTCTTCGGATAGTCAGAGAAGTCAAAATCGTTTTTGTATGGGAAACTCCTTAGGTCTTCATACATGTCCAAAGTCTTTATCCAGTAGATAAACGCGTCGGTATCCATGTATGCAACTCCAATGTTGTCTCTTCCGTAGTGTTTAACCATTTTGTTGTAATGGAAATCATACATCAGAGTTTTACTTATATCCAAAATCGACATTCCAATGTATAACGGACGATCCATCACTATTGTTGTTTTCTTCATACTGACGGCAACTAGATCTTCGTTTATAATCATGGATGTTCCAAAATTTGGTTTTTGCACTAATTTTTCCAATTTCTTAGGATCACTTACTAATTTTACAATCTTGTGTTTTCTTTTGTTTTCTAAGGTCTTCCCGAAGATGGCGTTGTTCATCAATTTGTAAAAGTCCTTTTCAAATGCTGATGTTGCTGCTGCTCTTCTTGTAGTGTTGGAATCAATATATGGTTTCAACCAACAAGACTGGGTGAATTCAATTGCTCTATGAATTCTCACTACACGTAGACCCAATTCAAGAGCTTGTTGAACTACCCAGTAGTGAGCCACATACCGATCTTTATTCTCCAACGTCATCATCAATTTTGGCCATCTTCCTGTCAGTGAAACTTCAGTCTTGGCTAGGAGAGGCAAGTCGTAGTGATGGTCATGAAGGTGCTCCGGATATTCGAAATCACAGTCCAAAATATAGCCTTTTGGACCATTCTTTGGAATCTGTGAGATGTCACCGATGGTGGCCGGGTCGATCCATTTGAAGTCAGCGTAGGGAAGCGGATTTGACATTGCCCAACCATAAAGGTGTTTGCGTCAAAGTAGCCAAGGTAGACCGATGGTTGTCTCTCGTCGAAGCCTGGGATGTACTTGTTGTTAGCTTGACATGACGTGTTACAGCTTGTGTCAAACCGCCCCGTACACCAGATTCTATCATGAGCACCATATCAATATCTGTTAGAAGTTCCAATCGACAGTTGGTTGACTTTAGCATAGCTTGCCATGCTAATCCTGGAGATGTGTACGAGTGTAGAGGGTCCAGTCCATAGGCGGAGAAGCAGGTGTTTCGAAATTCTTCCATCACATCGCACAGCAGAGTTACGTCCAATTTTATGTAAAAGTCGGAATATTCCCCTAAGGTTTGAATGTTTAGTTGGTTCCAAACATTACAAGCATGATTGTAGTCTTCAATGGTGATTGCACTTTCATTTAACTTGCCTATTGAAGGCTTCAATCGGTGGCAGACTGGTTTCTTCAAATTTTTCTACAGAAGTTATGTAATCATAAGGGAACACTCCTTTACGCATTACTAAGTCCAATTTATCTCAGGTACAATTTTGCTGGTTTCTTTTAGATCTTCTCTTCTTAGGTTCTCAGACAATTTGCTCAAACTAGATGACATAAATCTATAAGAGTCTACGAAGCGAAGTTTAATTTTACCTACTGTTTTTGAGAAACTGATGTACTTCTCCAATGTTTCAGCCAATACTTCGATTCTTCCATCATCCCGTCCTAACTCTGGGATAATGAAGTGGGAGTCATAGCCGCTAAGATTGTGTAACACGACAGGGATAAAGTTTGGCAGTTTTTAATTTATATTGCATGAATTACAAGCAGCTCCTCTGTATAACCCTGTCAGGTGGTCGTGATCTCTTACTTTTTGATTTTCTTCACTGAAGATCTTCTTGCATAAATAACATCTTGTTGTCAAATTGTATTCTTCTTGTTGATTTTGGTTCAAAGGTTCCATAGGTAAAACATTACCGTATAAGCGTTGCACCTTTTCAGCAATGTCATACAACTGGTCTACGAAATGCTTAGCGGCTTCTTCCCCACGGTAGAGTATCGGAGTGGATGTTAAACCATAGTCTTGCAACTGTTCTTCAGGCAAAGCTGATTTCACCAATAAGCAAAAACTGTTAGGTTGATGCAATTGATATTTGGTTCTTCTAGTCACCTCACCATCCGGAAGCTCCTGTGGTACTAACGTGGATTCGAAATCTGCGTAGACAGCTACTGGAATCCGATATTGGTGAACTGTTTTGTTGAATTGGATGAACGCTCGAGATGGCGGCGGCAGACTAATCTTCACTTCATAGTTGTCATTACAAAGTCTTTGGTGTTCCTTCAACCACTCCGATCCTCCATGTTTTAAATCTTTATTTGTAAAACAAAAGCATCTCTTACACACTGTCACTCTAATCTTCTTTTTGGTTAATTGTCGTGCAACCAAAGCTTCAAAATCTTTTATCCACACATAATGTGAAATTTCACCTTTAGTTATCAATAATAAATCAGTATGGTTTCTTTGCTTCACTTTTCCAACTCGTAGTGGATACACATTGTTCGAATCATCTAAACCGAACACGTTAACAGAAACACCTGGATTTTGTTTCTCAAATTTTGCAATTTGATTAAGACTCACAGGATACGACGTTCCTCGGAAGTTGTAGCGGTGTTCGTTTTCATAATATTCCCTACCAACTCTACAAGGATTATGTTTTACATACTTAGTTAGCATCGCATACTTAAAACATTCATTATCCCCATTTGTAACATTTCTGCAAGAGTTGGTGTCTTTAATTTTCTTTGGTAGAGGGATAAAGCTGCTACCCCTCATACCATATCCATGCTTGTGAACCCTCACATCCATACCTTCGATCGATGATAGCGTCCAGCCAGATCCTCTTCCTTCATGTTCTTGGAGTTTCATTAGCAGTTCATTCAAACATTCTTCTAGAATTTCGTTGATATCAGATGTGGTTGTAAGGGTTCGGTTTTTAGCAATGAATGCTCTCGGTGAGTTTTCACCATCGGTATTAGTAAACATAGCCTCCAACACCAATCCAAATTTAATAAAGTTCAATCTTGCTAATTCTTCCATCAATGTTTTTACAACTAAATTTTTAGCTTGGGTTATAAAGTTTTCCAATTCCAATTGCACATTATTAATTTTGAAATGAGTTACAACTGGTCCTGGCAAGGCTGTGGTGCGCAGTTGTCTTATATCTTCCACTTCTTCTGTATCCTCTTCTTCCATATCCTCTTCTCGGGTACGCAGTTGTCTTACATCTTCCACTTCTTCTTCCGTATCTTCTTCTTCTTCCATTTCCTCTTCTTGAATAAATCCTCCAGCTGTAGATGGTCCAGCTCCGGCAAATTGAATAACACTTGGTCTTCCTCTTTTCATTAACTGTAAATAGCTACCCCAGTCCTCCTTCTGCTTCTGAGGTTTTTCCAAAAACCGATCAATCGCATCCAAGTCTTCTTCACTTACTACAATCTCTTCTTTTCTGTCCTCTTCATGATGCAATTCTCGGTGTAACTGTAGATAGCTATCCCAGTCGTCCATCTGCTTCTGGTAGTTTTCCAACAACCGATCAATTGCATCCAGGTTTTCTTCACTTACCACAATCTCTTCTTTTCTGTCCTCTTCATGATGCAATTCTCGGTGTAAAACAAAGATATCTTCGTCTTGGAAAAACTCACCACATATATCGCAAAGAGAAATTTTTTTTACAGTTTGGCTTTGAGTGTGCACTCGGTGAATGTCCACGCAATAATGAGCAGCGCGCTCAACCGGGTCCCTTTATACCCGAGGTTGAAGGGTGGGGGGAAGGTGACGTCATATACATCCGGTTTATCAATCATGTAGTAGATTTGGCTTTTAAACACCCATTTTCAATATATTCTTCAACAGGCTTGATAAACCAATGATGTTTGATCTAAATCCACTACTTTGTACAAGTTTTTTCAAAGATGTCTGTTTGGGCAAGTTTATGCGGAACAAGGTCATTTGGAATTATTATTTTCAGTGGGGATAGAGCACTGCAATGGAGCCATGGTATAAAAGTGGTGTATCCATCCAATTGGTTTGGCCTTTTTATACCTCCACAAACTATGAATTTATGTGGGTCAAGGTCGCGTAAAGATACCCTTTGAGCGGGGGATAAACCACTAAGCAACATGCTAGTCCATTGCCGCAAAGTGATCTATCCCCCACTCTGTTCTACAAAACCTCAATCAAGTCCAAGTTCAAGTCTTAGTTTAACACTTGATTGGGAGAATTACATTAGTTTGATACTTATTTCTACCGTTAAGCTTGGTCCACACTTAACAAATGTTCGGCAAACATGTTTTACAAACATGTTTGTTGAGGGTTTCAGAGACAAACATTTAAAAAAGTTTGGACAAACATTGTTTGTCAAACAAAAAATTACTGTTTGGCCAAACGTTTTCAACGTTTGCTGTAAGCGTCAGTATTTCAGTGAGTGCCGAGCTAGTATTTACTCGAGTATCAAATGCAGATTTTGAAATACTTGCTAACATGATTGGGCCCATGATTGCTAAGAAAAATACAAACTGGCGAGAAGTGATAAGTGTAAATGATCGATTAGCTATAACTTTAAGATTTTTAGCAACTGGTGATTCTTACCATTCTTTGATGTACTTGTTTAAAGTATCGAAGCAAAGCATATCCCAAATCGTTCCTGAAGTGTGTTCTGCCCTTGTTAGTACATTGAAGGACTATGTAAAAACTCCTTGCAAACCAGAAGAGTGGAAATCGATTGCAGCTGATTTTAAGCGATCTTGGCAGTTTGACCAATGCATCGGTGCTCTAGATGGGAAGCATATTGTGATACAAGCTCCAGAAAACAGTGGCTCTACTTTTCTCAATTATAAGAGTCACCACAGCATTGTATTGATGGCTCTTGTAGACTCTAACTACTCATTTATCTATGTGAACGTTGGATGCCAAAGACGAATATCTGATGGTGGTGTTTTTAAAAATTGTAGTTTGTGGAGAATCATTGAGAAAGAAACAGGTCTACCTAAGGATGAAGCTTTGCCTGGAAGATTATTTGCTGTTCCATATGTGATTGTAGCAGATGATGCATTTGCCTTACATAAGCACATAATGAAACCGTTTCCAGGCCACCAAGAAAAGGGAAGCAAAAGAAGGATACTAAACTATCGCTTGTCTCGAGCTCGCAGATGTTCTGAAAATGCCTTTGGAATTCTCAGTTCAGTCTTTAGAGTACTAAGAAAGCCAATGCTTCTAGACCCAGAAAAGTCGACTGTTGTTACCTGTGCGTGTGTACATTTACATAACTTTTTGCTTAAAAGTAAGTCATCAGCAAATGTGTACACACCTCCTGGTTCCCTAGACAGCGTAGCTCCAGATGGAAGTATTGTTAATGGAGATTGGAGGAAAGACAACCATGGATTAAGATCATTCTATCCACTTCCTCGAATAGGAAGAAAACCCAGTGAATTTGCGAAAGCTGTGAGAGAAGAATATGCAACATACTTCGTCTCAGACGTTGGTAGTGTACCATGGCAAAATGACTACCGGTGGTACTCATGAGCAGTGTAGCAAAACTGCTTCCTTTTGGTATACTCAACTAAACAGACTTTAAGTATTACATTAAGTTTGTGAGTGGAAAATACGTCAGTTTAATAATATTCGAAATTTGGACATTTAACACAAAGGCTCTAGGTAAATATAGAACTAATCATACATAATTTAATCCATGAGATTTGACGAAACACCTTTTTTTATAACATCAGTGTGTTAATCATTAATAGCTGAGCTTAACTTAAACTTTTGTAGAAATAATGAGTTTGATGCTATAATATATAAGGTAAATTAAATAAAGGCTACTCACATTGTAAAAAGCTTTATTTTCTTTAACAAACCTGAATTCATCACTGTTATTAAGAAAGTTATAAGTTCTCAATCTCTAAGTATTCAGAAACTGCATTAATTGATGACGCAATCAATGAAGAAAAATTCCCGATGTCTTCTGTATCCCCTTGTTCCCCAAAAGTTCCTGATGGTTGGCCAGATGTTTTTTTCTTAGGATTTTCAGAAATTGCTTTATACTCTTCCATTTCAGCTTCAAAAAGTATATTATCTATCTTGTTTTTAATGATGCAGAGTCTCATGGGTTTTTTAATTTTTCTCATTCGGTTAGCAACACACTCCCCATAAACTGCATGCTCATCTTTTGTTGGTTTTGGCTCTTGCTGCATTTCGTTAAAACAAGTTGTCATCATCTTATACGCTTCATCAACTTGTTTTCTTTTCTTTCCTCGATTGGCAACCGATTTACTACCGAAACTACTGCTCGAAGTGCCACAAAGACTAGCAGACGATAAAGGTGTACTGCTTCTTGAAGGGCTAGTAGGGGGAGGTAAATCTTCATATTCACTCATCAGTGGTTCTTCAGAAACGTCATCCTGTGTGTCGCTTGACACTGTTTGTCTAGGTACATTTTTGTTACTTAAAAACTGAAAAAATGGTAAACCCCACCAAGGTTTTTTCTTGTCGGCAGTTCCCATTCCTGACTTTAATACTACTGCCTTTTTCTCTCTTCTGAATTGAACTGAGGCTTTCAATTTTTTTCTTGACTTCTTCGGTATTATTTACACCTATAACTCTTTAGCTATACTATCATAGGAATCTTTCCTCTTGTACTTGTTTTTGTAGTTTGGATCATTAGTGTCCCAAAGTAACCTGTGCGTCGTACAATTGTATTAACAAAGTTACATTATCTTGCGTCCAAAAGTCCTTACTCATTGTTGTTCACTTACCAATTGTAGTAGAAAACACAAAAACAGCAACTCACTCACAGAAAACACCGCAACAGACCAGGAAATCGCACAGACTGACAACAAACAGTTTGCCAGTTGTCGCTGTGAGAGCGAACATTCACTCCAAACAAAAATGGCGGCGCAGGAAAAACCCACCTCAAAATACTTTGTTTGTGACGCGTCCACACTGGCCACGGGCAAACATTGTTTGCCAAACATAGTAAAATTTGGCCAAACTGTTTCAACAAACATGTTTGCCGAACATTTGTTAAGTGTGGACCCGGCTTTACACTTGCTCCATTCTCAAAAAGATATAAATAATATAATCCTGGGTACTGTTTTTTTTCACGTCCTGCATGTTCCTTAATAAAGTTGAAGGCCAAACTTTTTGAATATTCATTATGAAACACTTCTCTTACACAAACAAGAATTTTTTCTTCCAGAAATTTCACTTGTATTGTTGTTAGTTTGCTTACATCATCCTTGTCTATCAGGGGTAGCTTGTAGGTAAAAGTATTTGGCGGTAGTTTGTGCGTTCTATCAAGTAAACAACAAAATTTTTTATACAATTTCTGCTCATTGTCTGTAATACTATTAATACCAAACAGATTATAGTACGAAGGATCATAAGGTATACGACTATACATTTTCAGAACCGGTCAGCATGAGAGCTGGAGCTAAAACGAGAAATGCGTGCAACCCGGCCGCCTTAAATCCCCACCGGGTGACCACGCCCAAGGTACCCGGATGGGGGGAGGGGCACTTCTCGTCCGGAGCAAAAAACTTTTTGGTCAAGGTCAAAAATTTTTCCCAAAAAAAAGTTCGGGGGGGTGGGGTAGGGGGTGGGGGAGGGGTTTGGGGAGGGGGTGGGGGAGGGGGTGGGGGAAAAGTCGGTGGTGGGGGAGGGGGGGAGGGGGGGTCATTACTATATTTAGGTCAAGGTCACGAAAAAACTTTAAAAAAATTAAGCCCCACCTGGGGCATTTAGGTTGCCATCGCTGTAGCCTCCTAAGAGACAAAACTATGACAACAGGAAACATCCAATGTTGTCTAACCTTTACCACGCAAGACTTGTAAACATTTACTGCATTGTCTTTTCAATAGCTAAAAAAGATTCATTTATATAATTTTGAGTTTCCAGGAGGAAACAAACTGAGGACACCCTAATGGCTTGAGTCCTCGGTCCGAGTGCAGAGGCCGCCGCAACCTTTTGCATGCCAGCGTAGAAACGGACATACTCCCAAACCCCAGCCGCAACCTGTTGCATGCCTGAGAGGAGCCTAACAATACTTCAAAGTGGCTTTACACGGGGGCCTACTCCCGTATTCTATCTTTACTATTTTTAATTTAGCAATGCAGTAAATTTTTACAAGTCCTTTGTGGGTCAAGGCCACACGAACATTAAAAAATTTCGGCCCCCGTACATCCATGGCGAACCACGAATGTTCGGGGGCCTTGGGGACTAAAAACACAAATAGCTAACAAAGATTCATTTACATAATTTTGAGTTTCCAGAAGGGAAACAAACTGAGGACACCCTAGTGGCTTACGTCCTCGGTCCGAGTGCAGAGGCCGCCACAACCTTTTGCTTGCCAGCGTACAAACGGACATGCTCCCAAAACCCCAGCCGCAACCTGTTGCATGCCTGAGAGGAGCCTAACAATTATGAAAAGTGGCTTTACACGGGGGCTTACTCCCGTTCCCTATCGTTACAATTTACTTTGAGCTGTGAAAAACTCTCAAGGGGAAATGCTAAAACAAGCGTATACACTTTAGATAAATATAACACACTTACAACACACAATTGAGCTCAACATGGTAAATGCTGGAACAAGCACATTAAACACATATGACAAACAAGACACACAGGATAAAAGACAAGCAAGACACACAGGAGATATAGGGTAAAAGTGAAACACTCTCATATAAAACACTTCCCAATACCCAAACGCAACCGCAATATCTTAGAAATAATACAAGTCTTAAAGTTAGAGTAGACTTCGCTAAACAGTGAAGGCGCCATTCAGTGTTTAGTGAGGCCTATGGTGGTCCGTCCCGATCGTTCACGTTCAACGCGCGGGAGCGGACTGCGAGCCGGCTGTGGCCGGGCCGCCTTATATCCCCACCGGGGCTGCCACGCCCAGGATATCAGGGGTGGGGGTGGGGGAGGGGGGGGCTCACACTTTTTGTCGGGGGGGGGGGTCACTTCTCGTCCGGAGCAAAAAACCTTTTGGTCAAGGTCAAAAATTTTTCCGAAAAAAAAGTTCTCGGGGGGGGGGCTCGCTAAACTTTTTGTCAGGGGGGGGGGTTAAGCGGGTCAAGGTCACCCACAACACTTCTACTCTAAGTGTTGGCTATACCCCCCACCACACACAACTGAGTCCCTAGGCTGCACAACACCGCTTCGCCAGTATGTCTCCGGCTTCCATACGGTGCGTCTCGCTGTTCTCTAACTCTCTATATGTAAGTATTTTTACAAGTTTTGAATCTAGGTCACTACAATTTACCTCTGGGACGATATCAACTTATAGTATTTCAGTGTTTTGACTGACGGTCATCACACTTTAACTCTAGCACGTTGGTTATCGTACCAGAGGTGCTCAATAACCTAATGTAATGTTTAGGGTGGCGTTTGCACGTAATATCGCCATGAGTGTCCAGTCCAAATTTTAAGTTAGATTTATTTTACTGTGATCTTTTCCATTTCCAATTCGTTTTGCCTAAGAGTGAGATGTCGCTTTATAAAATGGTATTTCTCTAAAGTTATTGGGGATTGCAGGGATACAATTACTTTATTTAGACGGCTCTTCACCTTAGAGTTTAACATAACTTCCACTTTAACTTTTCTTCCTTGCCCCCTCAGAGCCTAAGCTGTACAGTAAGGTTTCTTCTAGTGCCAACTCGGGCCAAGAGAGCAGTGTGTTAACTGTAGGACAGCTCATGGTGGAGTGATGCGATACCACAGCGTACAACCTCACCTTCCCCCACCACTGTGACCTTCCCCCACTCCGGCTGTTTCCCTCACCACTTTTTCCTTGGCTCATGCGCTACCAACAGTCTCTCAGTATTGTGCGGACTTTTGTGAGGGGATGCCATGTCGCAGGACACTTTGGGTAAGAAACTTTCCCGTGTTAAGTCTTTATTAGTTGCTCAATGTACACCGCTCAAGGTCAAGCGGGTTTCCACTTTAGCTAAGTGGCGACAACAGTTGCGCGGACACCCTAAGTTTTATACCAAACAGACTAATGTAAGTTTTACTGATGAGGATTTGTTTAAAATATTGGATGAAATGACTTTTCCTTGCAAAATTCAGTTAGTTACTCCCATTCCTGACGGTTTAGAGTCTTAGTCTCTTGAACCAATATACCTAGAGTGCGCGGGGCCGGAAAGTCAGTCGCTCGGTGTCTGTCGTAGGGTGCACATCGTGGTTGTTGTACTGGTCTAAAGGGGGCTGCTGGCTCACTTCAAGGTCACTCGAGCGGTGTCACATGACGGTTTAGGCAGAGTCATGTTGCGAACTTGCAGTTTCCTCAGCACTTTTGCTGTTTCTTGTCTAATTTCGCTCCAAGTCGTCAAGGTCATGGGAACCTGACTGAAACTCGGAGAGTAGTGTTAGAAACAGCAAAAGTGCCGCAAAATTTTAGGTTTCAGCGTGACCTTGACCTTTTGTGACATCAATGACGTCATCTTGGTGACGTCATTGGTGATGACGTCATCGATTGCGTCATCGATGACGTCATCAATGACGTCATCGGTGAGGTCATTGACCTCGATGACGTCATCGCTCGGGTGACCTTGAAGTGAGCCAGCAGCCCCCTTTTTCCACTACTGTTTTGTAACAAACCAATAAGCATCTGTAACTGGCAATAATTGTATTGAATTGCCAAAGTATTAACAAAAAATAAATATAGCCTCAAGTGCAATGAAATAGAAGGCAGAAGTTTTTAACGAACTAATGTAAATTCAAGTTAATTGTTATTTACCCACGACCAGACTGTCCAAACGTAGATAGCAACAACACTGCCACGTAAACAGCGACTGTCATTAGCCGCCTCACTCGACTCTCCATAATATTTATTTAGTTTTATCCAGCTATTTACACTTTTCAAGTCATATTTTTATTAACTGTCAGTAATAATGAGTATAGATGTAATGCAAATAAACATCTATATAAAATAAACATGAAAAAGGGTGGTTCATGGTGGAAAAATTGGTTAAAATTCCTTAAATAAAAAATTAACCTTAAATGTAAACACACATAACAATCCAAGATGAATACTGCTTGTGTATTTTAAATTTTCAGCGTTTAATATAAAAACAAACAAAATTCGTTGAAACATACCTGAAATATACAAATTCATTCTACCTTTCTATTTAATGGTTGTAGTACGCAGAAATTCACAGAAATACCTGTTTTCTGTAATCAAAAAATTTTAGGAGAAATAGTTTTTATGGGGATAATATTATCGATTAATGTTTGTGAATCATCAGGTCTACCTTCAATCATCATCTAGCTACCGTCATCAACTGTACATACTGATGACATTGGAAAAACTAAAAAATTGTACATGTGATATTTCATTATAGAATGTATTGAGCAAATTTGTCCGTAAATGTAAAAAATATGTCTTTAGTAACTTTAAAACTACTTTACAATAACTTTAATTATTGGATATTTTTTAAAGTGGTTGAATGCTTAAATTTATGATTTTTTTAAATATGTATTGCACAATTTACGCTGCAATACGTAAGTTTAATAAATATCCTTATGATGCCAAAGGTATGTGAATTACCCTTTTCAATTTTTATTTATTTTTATTTATTTATTCGATTTTTAACGGCATCGCCCTTTTTACAAGAGAATACAATGTTAATACATGCAAACTTATCATAATTCTACAATAGCACAAGCAAAATGGAGCAATTCACGATGGTAAAGATATTAAATTAACATAATAATTGTGATCCGGCGTGCTGACATGCGCAATACTACAGGTAAGATAATATAAATTTATGCAAAAATATAATACAACGAAATAGCTTATTTTATACTTTTTCGGAGGGTAATTAATGATTTAAAACTATTATTATTGTTATAATTAATAATATAATTATTTATAAAATAATTTATATTATATTACAATAATATACAGGGTGGAAAAAAGTCTGGAAACGGTTCAATATTTTTAATCGTATTTAAGGAACAAAAGTAAAACTTTGCAAATTGATTTCGAGTGACTAAGGTTACTTCCTAAAGTACTTATTGACCTGGGACCTCCAATGGGGGACGGTCCACAAGGAGTTAGAAGAAAATCTTAAATGTAAGCATAGGTCAATATGTACATCAAATTAAAGGTCTCTAATAATAGAGAACAATGCCGCAAACCCGATCTCAAAAGAATGACTGAGTCAAAAATGGCAGGCGATCAAACTTTGCATTAAAATCATATTCTTTAAAACAAAAAATGCAATAACTCCTGATCTACTTGACCTTTGAGGTCGGGTTTGTGGTAAATTAATCAGAATGCAAAACCCTTTAAAATGATGTATCATATGACGTAGCCCAAGGCAGAATCCCTGACGACCTCCACTATGGACGTCCCTAAAAGAAGTCTTAAAAAAACGTTATTGGCCTACGTCATATGGTACATCATTTTAAAGGGCTTTGCATTCTGATTAATTTGCCACAAACCCGACCTCAAAAGGTCGATTGGATCGGGAGTTATTGCATTTTTTGTTTTCAGCAACATGATTTTAAAGGAAAGTTTGATAGCCTGCCATTTTTGACTCGGCCATTCTTTTGAGATCGGGTTTGCGGCATTTTCTCTATTATTACAGACCCTTAATTTGATGTACATATTGCCCTATGCTTACATTCAATATTTTCTTCTGACTCCTTGTGGACAGACCCCCCTTGGAGGTCCAAGGACAATAAGTACTTAAGGAAGTAGACTTAGTCACTCAAAATCAATTTGCAAAGTTTTACTTTTGTTACTTAAATACTTTTAAAAATATCAAACCGTTTCCGGACTTTTTTTCCACCCTGTATATAATATAATTTTATTATAATTATTTAATTAATAATACTACAAAACTATTGTTTGACTGAGTAATCAGAAACACATAAATAATAAATTTGCTGAGTACATATGCCTGATTATACGGGATATTTTAGTAAGTATAAAAATGCATTACCTTATCTGACAATTAGACGGGTGTACCTCTACCTAAGGTTTTAACTCTTGGACACATTTGAGAACAAATCTACATTAAAAAAACAGCGTTGGCTGTATATACTTAAGGGTGCGCTCTATCCATCTGCCGCGCGCGGATGCAAGGGTTTAGGATCTCCCTGTTTGTCGCCCCAGTTGTTAACCGATTTAAAATATTTTGGTGTCATTCTTTTCGTAATATAATTCTGTACTCCGCTATCGTCTTAAAATTTCGATATTAATTTAAATTACTAAGCTGGGTGCTTGCTAATAATGTTGAAATAAGCGTTTTTGTATCAAGTTTTAACGTATTAAAAACAATTTTTTGAGAAAAAATAAGACGATACACGAGTACAATATAATCTTAAGAACAAGAATCTGCAATAATATTGGTAAAAAGTTTATAGATAACGATGCAAGAAGGGAGATGCGAAAGGTCTGCAATTTCAAAAACTTCGTTATTAGACCACCGATCGATTTCGCACTGAAACAAAAAAAAGCATTAAAGTAACAAAATTTAAAATCACCCGTCATATATTTTCCAAAATGTGAGTTTCCGCGTATAGCGGCAGTTAACAGTCTCGCTCGACGATTTTGACGCCGAGGTAGAGCGCACCCTTAAAGGAGACTTTTTAACCATAAAGAAAGTTACAATATTTGGTTGGGGGCAAGCCATTTGGCCGAAAAGGCGTTTGGTACCCAGTAGCCTCGAACACACGCTCAACCAATCAGAGGCGAGTAGCAATTGACCCCCAGTCGAGACTACAGCCCGTATGTTTCCTGGCCAGGTGTGCCAACGTTAAACACTAGTGACCAAAACACGAAATAACTCAATGCAATGTTTATTTTATCTTATCTATTGATGTTTTACTCTTAGTTTTTTATCTGTTAGTAATATTTATCTAGACACCAATATTATTATAATTTCATCCTCTAATTAAGCTAATTATTGTGCGCTCCTTATGAATAGAAAACGATGAAAGGTCTTGATAGCTTGATCGCACAATAAAAAATATTCCTAAAGCCGAATTTCCACTGTATTTAAAAACATTTAGTCTGCAATTCTTCGTCTGCAACATTTTGAAAACCAAAATTTAGTTGCAGACAACCCAAATCTGTCTACAATTTGTAATGTTGCAGAGAAATTAGAGATATGTTTTCATCTACGCAACAAAAATCGGCAATATTTTGCTGTTGGTAGAAAGTTACATCAATCCTAAAATAGCCTACGTTTAACATAGTCTATTATGGTTTTAAATAATCAAAATTTTTTGAGGGAACCAAATAAATTGGTCAAACTAACAAAACCAAAGGTTTGGATCAACAAAATGGTTTTGGTTATAAAATTTGATATTACCAGCAAAATATTTTGTTAACCCACATAGCGCAGAATATTGATTTTACTTCAAATAAACGTTCAAAATGTCAACTTATATCAAATAAAAAAAATTATATTAGTGAACATTTACTTGAAAATGTGCTAAGCCACAGTAGGCCTAACTTATAACTTTGTTAATGAGACATATTACAAAGTGAAAAGAAACCGTTAACCTCTTCAGGGAACTTCATATAATATTTAAACTAAATGAAATTAAACCCAAATATAAAGTTCAATTTATGTCAAATAGAAAATTTCTTGAGTTTATCAAGGTTCATTAATTGGCCTACACAAGTTTATTTCATATTCTTGTGATGGTAAAAATATTAAATTATAATTAAATTACATTTTTCGACAGTCTAATTTTTTAACACCTTAAAATGGTCAATTTGTAAGTTATTTCAAATTTTGGCCAAACTTTTGGCCGAGTACAAATTTCTGAGTAGTAAATAATAACATTTTTCACAGCTCCGGTGGCTCAAATGGTTAGAGCGCTAGGACAGTGAGTGAGAGGTTGTAGGTTAACATCCCGTCACGGGCGTTAACTTTTTGCTCAATTTTATTTACATTGTTTATAATCTGTTATTCACCACAAACAACTTTTTGGTACATTTGGTTATTGCAGCAATATAAAAGACTAAAGACATTTAACAAAAGGATTTTGTCTTCCCAACAGAATATTTTTGTCCCTATTTTCTGTGATATACTTTTATTCAATATTTACCTATTGACGTAGACTTTTATTTAATAAAACATCCTTCCAATAATACAGTTGGTGAAAAGAAATCAATTTACAGCTATGTCTGTCTAGCTTCTAAACTATGAAAATAACATGTGGAGAGTTTTAATGAATCAAAAGCCAAAAAAGTAGTTGAGTTAATGACGTATTAACGAACATATAGCATAGGCCTAAGTTACTCATTACACTTAATTTTCATTTAGTTCACAAGATAACATTTCATGAATATTGAACTATTATAGTTCAGGAAATTTGTTATAGGGCCTAGCGTTATTAACAGCTCATCTGATGTGTATTAACTTGTAGGCCTACGGTGTAGTAAAGTTTATAAGTTGTCAATTAATGACAATTATTGCATATTAATTACTTTTCACATCAAACTGTAACAATTTCTTTATAATGTTCTTCATAACTTAACACTGAATGTAGGCCTACATCAACGGTCAAAAATTCATTTAGGGCCTAATTCGGGTAAGAAACCAACTTATAAAATGCTTTAAAAAGCAAATTCAAAAGTATACATAACTTAGATATTAATAAATAAATATTAAAAAAAAATTGTCTAACGGCATATATGGCCTACGTTTAGATATAACAGTTGGTATTAAAATTATAATTCTTATACAGAGTTATCTGGAGAATTTACATTTAGTTGTCACAGCAATCTCATATATACAGATAGGCCTAGTCCCTTTATTGCGTAGTCAGATAGACTATAAAGTGGTATATTATCCACCCAATGAAATTTTCAACACTGTTCCGACTGATATCGTCTTTAATTTTCACCTCACATAAGTACAACATTAGAAGATGTTATATTCAGTTAATGGATTAAACTCTTAACGTGTTAAAACAAATCTTAGTAGGCCTAATTATTCAAGACAATTTATCTAAAGTTAATTTATAAGCCTACGATTGTTACTTTATTCCCAAAACTTCTCAAATCATATACATAACTTATTTTAAACATCAAAAGAAGTTGAAGAAATAATATAGCCTATATCGGAATAAATAAATTTGGTTTCAGAACTAGCCTATATATAAGTTAGTATTTATAGTGAAATACTGATTCATAATTAAGACCTTTAATCAATTTTTGCTCTTTTGTAGACACATACTTAAAACTTATAATAATGACCAATATTTGGATTGATGGTACAGAAAAAATCTTCAATTTCTTCTTTGAACTTGTTTAATGGCCTTTTTCCAACGACAAAAATGCATTTCAGTTACCAAACATGTCATTTACTGGCACTAAAAACAGTACTAAAAATGTAAAATAAAGAATTTCAATGGATATCATATTAATAAAACATATTTATTACACATACATCACGTCATATCAGAACACATATGCTAAATGATTTCTAATTAATTTCAACAATTTAGTCTTAAATCAGACTAAAATCTCATTTCTTCATAAAATAAGGAGTAGCCTGATGTTCTATAAAAACTGAAGCAAGACTGATAATCTAAAATATAAAAGTATAACATGTTTTTAATAGTAATTATTGCTAATTGACAATCAATATTTTAAATTGTAGTTTTCAAGACCGTTATTATTATTACGGACTAGTTGAGTAATTTGTTTTTAGAAAGAACGGTAGTTGGCAACAGAGATCCGTGTTTCCAGTTTTGTGTAACTTTATATTCGCGAATTTTGCTATTAGCCAATGGCGTTTGACCAGTCAACAGCTCGCGCTCCTATTGGCTTACACGGAATTTCGCATTAAAAATTCCAAACTGGGTACCAAACGCCTTTTCGGCCAAACGCGAGGATCCCATTTGGTTTTATTAAGAAAAATCATAATTGAAAATCATAATTATAATTGAATAGAATTTGTTAGTTATGAGTCAAAAATATGTAATAAAAATGTTGTTGCTAGTTCATAAATTTGTAAAACATCATGAAATTCCACTACGTAATTTTAATATGTCCACAAGAACGAAAATTTGTTATTTGTACTGTTTAGTAGAAAATATTCATAGATATTATTACCAATTCAAGTCAATAAGGCCCACTTGGAGCCACTTTGATGTTGTATGTTAAAATTTATATATTTTAAGAACATACATGTAATGCTGATTAGAAATGTTTAAATGTTCCTTTATAAATTTGTTATTTCAAAAAGTTTTGGTAAATATGAACCACACATGAAATGGTTTCAAAGACCGCTTTATTTCATATGGGTAAGTTGACAAGGCTTATTAGGTTTTATTTGAAAAACTTCCTATGAGGAAGTCTTTGATAACACTTTATTTGATTTTCCACATCATACAATCTTAAACGTCTTTAAAATTAGGGCAATATGAAATAAACCTTACCTTACTAAATATTTTTCTAACTCTCAAGGAATTTTATTTTTTATGTTAAATTATTTGTTGAAAAGATAAATATTTTCCTTTTCTTTTTCATCAATTTAAGGTCCGGTTTGTGGCATTGTACTCTGACAGGCGAGACCAACCAATAACATAATTTCATATGTATAATAAACTACTCATCCTTCTAGAATTTTCCTTTTACACCTTTTAAGTGTCAAAATAACCCAGTCAAAAAGTTGTTATTCGTAAAACTATAATCGCTTCATTCATTACAATTATGTTATATCGAGGATCGTTTTCTCAGTTAAAATGTTTAACACAAAACATGGCAAAACCTAACGGTACCTGCAGAATGTAGAATTTAAGGTTAAAAATTATTTATTAAGTTTCTGTTTTAATCTTCAACCGCTTATGAAATATGAAAACAGTTCGCCACTTTTCTAGTACCTATATAGAATGTTTCATTAATAAATTGCTTTAGTCCCCGAAAATGTGGTTTTATTTATAGAATATGTAGTAACCAAGTATTTTTGGGAAACCGAAGAAATTTTCTGGGAGGTGTGTCATAAGATGAGCATAAAATATTATTTTCATTCAACCAAAATTATTTTGTATTAAAATTAACTTTTACTTTAAATTCTATATGTCTATTAGGATTACATCACTCAAATATTCAATATACATAATTATCTACTCTTTTGTCTCCTTAATGATACAGTTATGTGTATATAACAAAACAGTAATCTAAATCAATAATCCGCAATCAAGGGCGATCTTTAACTCTTTTCATTTTCTACAAACAATGATGTTTTAATTATAGTAACTACATAAAATAAAAGAAATATTGAAAAATCAATGTATTTTATGAAGGAAATTATAAAAATATGTTTAGTTATGATAACAACAGACTTTTAGTTTATCAACGATCAACATTTATACTGGAAGTTAAACAAAACTAAGTTGATTCATCAAAGGTATCCTGGGGTTTAGCTGGTTTAGGATACGATAAAGTTTTCCACCTTCTAAAGGGCTGATATAAACTTAACTGGAAGTCCAATGTAAATTAGATGTTATTTTATGGAAAAGGAGTTAAATAAATAGGCCTAAGAAAAATAAAGTACTCTTGTTTAATAAGTGCCTTTTTCGTGCCTATACTCAGTTTCAAATAAGATGTAAGAGTAAATTTTATCCGTAATAATTCGAAAGGGTCATTTTTATCACAATATAAAAAACAATATCGTACGGTGACATAATTTTATTTTAATATTGAATTTAAGGTGTGTCGGTTTGTCAATTATGGAGGAATATTTAATATAAAACACATAATTGTAAAATTATCATTAATGTTTAAATATATTATATTATAATAATATTATTTCCTTTTTGTAAAATAAAAATAAGGGGTGAATACAATAAAAGGACTATTTAAATAAAAATATGTTTATCTAATAAATATTGCTGGTAATATATTATGAAATAAAAGTGATAAAGAAATAAAGGAAAATGTCCTTTAGTTCCTGTTGAATTTACATACAGAGAGATCACGTAGAAAATGCCATATATTGAGGACACGTTCTGGGTATCCAGCTCTTGTGATATTTTACAATCTTTGCATATAAATATGTTGAAAAAACATGCAATGAAAGAATGAAATTGTTTCAAACATTTAAAGTTACATCACATTATTTCCTACGATTGTGATTTATTAATATTGCTTTAAGTTCAAATTGAATATACTTTTTAGACAATATTAAATATTTTTGTACATTATTTTCATACCATTTAAAGATGCTATAAGAACTGTAAAAAATTTTAGGAAGTATATAAATTGACTAAATTACATTCAAATTTACAACTTCCTACATAACATTTGTTAAAATAAAAATTAAACGATGGTAAATTAATAGTTAAAATATAAAAATCCTTCATAAGTTACAAAATGAAAAATATTGAGGAAAATCTATAAGAGGGATATGCCACGTTATTAGGTTCCTGTACAAATATTGACAACAAACCCTTTCTATGGTGAGGACTTCGCTATCTAAATAGCCAGCTTAACAATACTCGGTGAAAAGTGTCACAGCCCACAGAACAAAATTAATTATTGAAGTAATGTCTGTTCAGTAACAACAAAATTTCTGTTTTTTTTATGTTAGAAATTTAATTGAATTAAAATTAATCATCAATTCATATTAACTAATCAAGTACTTACACTTTTGAATAATTTTTCAATTATTATTATTTGTAAGTTAGCAAAATTAAAATATTGGAGTTAAAGATGTGTACATTGAGTTAAAAATGATAATTTTAAATATTAAATATTTACATTTCATTAATAATACAATACACATTTGCTACACAATTACTAAATCACTATTTTGAGACAGTCACCTCACATAGTGGGTATTTTAACCTGAATACGAATGAGAGATGAGTGTAGGATGATTGTGGCGCAATCTAGAAGTCTTGTTACTGACTAAGGCCGACATTCTCCTTAGGCAGGACTGTTAATTAATAGCCCAACAGCCATTGGTATCTAGGGAAATACAGTTTAACGTGGGATCCGAACCACAATTTCAACCTCATACATACGAATTGGTTTAATTATGAGGATGGTTTTTATGGATGAACTAGTATTCACTAGTGCGGATGTTAATCCCCACTAGGAAATATCGCATCCATAGGCCATCGCTTATAACTAACCACAGTTCGTGACCTCCAAATAGCTGGATTACAGGACGTCCCCACGGTCCCAGTCAACTGTAGTTGATTAAATTATAACTGTATTCGATTAAATGTAACAATTAAACCGTATTCAGTATAGAATATCTTAAAGATAATCTTGCAAGCAGGAACAATTAATAAATATTTTCTCTTAGACGTATACCCTGATTAACTATATCCTCATAAATAAACTCTTACGTTTAGTAGAAAAACACACAAGTGAAATATCAGGAACAAACTTTACATGTAAAATGCTTTCAGGTGCAAAGTTTAAGAGGTGAACTTCCGGAATGTAAATTTCTTTCGGTTTCTACTTCAACTGGACGGACAACTTAGAAAATATATCTATAAAATTGTATTACCAAGAGTAAATTTTAATGAAATTTAACTAATTTCCATTGAATAAACTTTCATGGAGAAGAGAATAAAAACTTTTACTGTAAAGATGCCAGAACAGAAACTTTGTTAAGAGAGTTAGTTGCATTAATATAATGCTAAATAACTTCTAAAATTCAATTTCTTGAAATATGAATATACTCCATATGAATAAATTCCTCTGTTACAGCTTACTAAATAATACTATGTTATAACTTGGCTTATGTAGTAACATTTATTTTGAATTCAATTGTTTGTAACAAATTTATGAAGTAATATACTGTAATATACAGTAACAAATACTGTACGTTAGACGTACAAAATACCTTAAAAATATGAATAACACACTCAATTTATTACATTTTATGTACTAAAATTAAATATACAATTTGTATTAAATGAAATTGGTCCATAGAATTGTCTAAGGTTTAAATTAGTATGCTGAATCAACCCAATCTATTTTCCCTTAGGATTGTGATATTGAGACTTATTTAAAATGGAAGGGAGAATATTCAAAGCTAAGGGTCAAACGCATAATGTCGCTTCAAAGAGACGTTTATTTTGTATATTCCTCCCCTGTCGAGCTCAAGCAATGTGCGAAATGAAAGTAAACCCGGTGGCCTCTACCCAACACCTTTGATTTTGATTAAAAATTTTAATATTTTAAATAAAATATTAATATTGACAAGTTTTCAAAAAAAGGCTTTTAACTTCATTTTACTACATTTGAACATTACAAATTTGTAAAAAATTGGCATGTATCACAGGTTTCATGTTAGCAGTTCCTTACAGTAACGACTACACGAGCCTTACATTCTTTTATATAAAAATGAAACATGTACACAATACATACATACTGAGAAAACGTCATGTAGGCATTAAACTTTTTCGTATACCCAAAGTTAATTACAATTAGGCATTGAAATACTTTTTCAAGAAATACTTTTTTATAATTGCTTTATTATAAATAATATTAGTTTTTGTATTTTTACTGTATTTCATTATGTAATTACCACATATAAAACAGATAATTGACTATAACATTTTCCTTAAGATTTGATTTTGGTCAGTTTATTATAAATTGGCGATAAAATTCAATATAATCTTTCGTTGAAAACCTGTGATATTAAATAACTTCTTGATTAGCATTATACGTGCTGGTACTGATATTCAGGTTGAAATAATAAAACGTCTTCCAACACTACTCAATATATTTACACTTATACTGTAATTGTTTACAAGACGGTAAATATATATATATATATATATATATATATAAGATCTTATAATGGCGATCGATTTCGACCAGTCACACCGGTCATCATCAGGCCCAAGCCGAGACTGATTGGGACTGATTGGGAGTCTCGGATTGGGCCTGATGATGACCGGTGTGACTGGTCGAAATCGATCGCCATTATAAGATCTTTTATATATATTTACCGTCTTGTAAACAATTACAGTATAAGCGTAAATATATCGAGTAGTGTTGGAAGACGTTCTATTATTTCAACCTGAATACCTGTGATATTGTACATAAATATTTGTCCAAAATTGTCTTAATTGTGTAATGTTAATATACGTTTACTTTGTCAACGATTCAAAATCAAAACACATATTCTTTATGCATGTTACAAAACTTATCAGTGCCTTGAACAAGTAGTAATGATGGTGTGTCATAACTTCAGGTTTAACATATTGCGTATTTGGTTTACATAATATGACCTAAGATAAGAGTTCTATTTTCATTAATAAGTCATAATCGTGTAGATTTTTATTTAAAAGTAAAAGACTGAATCGTTATTTCGAGCGGAATTCACGAACCTCCCTCAAACGTTTATCACCTCTAACCTTCCTCTAATCTCATTAGCCATGTGAGTGAGGCCTGTTTAAGGAACAGCTGTTTATAAACACAGTAATATACAACACAAAATACGTGAGGTTATTTTGTTAACAAACGTTGTTTGTCTATCAGTAGTAAAAAGGAAGGTTTTCTTTGAAACAATACAATACAATACAATGAACAATACGTATTAATTGTTCTAATTAATACGTGGATTAATTAAAAACAATTTAATTTAACCCTGCATTTTTATTATCAATAACTTATTTATATTTTTCCTTTATTAAATATATACATTGTACAGTAATTTTCTTTGTGGGCCTTTAACATAATATTGTAGAGTGATGTTTGTACAAAAAAAAGTCAAGGTATAAACGTTGTAGCAAAAATAGAAACGGGACATAACAGTAATAATTTAGAATATACGGGAAAAGGTGAGCAGTGTTCGATTCAACAGCTTATTTAGATCTTTTTTCGTTGAAATAGTATGAATTTTGAGAAAAATTTTTAAAATTATAAGACAGCATTTATTATTTTGAGAAAGTGAAGTCTTACTTGGTGCATGTAGGCTACCATCAATTCTTTAAAATTTCCGATTAAGATCGATCAAATCAAACCCGGCCATTACAATCTTATCAGGTGAAGTTGCCCCAAAAACTCTAACAAAGAAATTTAATTTTAAATATTACTGTTTTTAAAGTTTAGGAAAATATATAAATTATGCACAAAGGGTGTTTTTGAATCATTTAAAAACTACTACAAAAAGTCATCGTTTAACTGCAGCTCCAATCACCTGTGCCGTACTACTACTTGAAAGCCGATGACTGTTTCGAGTTTTTGTGAAAGTTCACTATCTTATTTTGTGTAATACATCATCCAACTGCAATTTTGCCGCATACTTCTACATCTATTGCAAAATGCTAGGCATGAAAGTATTTCTAGGGAACGAAGAAAAATTTAATTTTATAATTATTTTACATTTAAATGTGATAATAAAGGTATTCAGAAATGTGCTTCTATAAACCTTGCATATAGACTTACAATAAATAGGTATGAACAAAGAGTTGTAGTTGGTATAATATTTTTGTGACAACTGAATATCCCATTTAATTTAATAATATGCCGCATAAAAGTAAGTAAGTAAATACTAATTAATAAAACATATTTTATCTTCTCGAAATGAATCAATATCGTTCAAAGAGCAACATAGGCCTACTTTATAGCATTTCCTGGACTGCTGGCTAGTCTACACTAAATTTGGAATCAAATATTGGGAGGTCAGAGAATGGTTTGAGGAGGGGTTTGTGGATCCCGCTTTTTACCATGTAGTAAAAAATTACTACATGGCGTTATTTATTCCTCATATTTATTTGCTATTGCACTCTCTACGTCTAGGCCTTTTCTTGTTTGCCTTGTTTAAAAGGGTTGATCAGTGAAGCTTTCATCAAGAAATTATCAAGTTGTTATTAACAAATTGATGAGTGTAAATTAACCATTCGAAACAAAACAAGGATTGTATTAAAGTTATTTCCTGAAGTAAGAGGTGGAATGTGATAAAATGGACATAGAGTAAAGGGGCAAAACTTTCTACCCTGTAGGCAACCCGACTCCAAGACTGACATGACAAATCTTTCATTAACATTTTCAACTTTTGGACTTTCATCCTGAATATTTGGATTCATTAGCTAAAAATTACAAAAATATCTATTTTTATAAGTTTTTACAATCGACTAAAACTTAAATCTAGTTTGCATAAGCTAACTCCATTACTATTATAACTATTACTATTTAAACTACCGATACACTCTTAAACATGATTAATTTGATAAATATGCCTTAAATTAAATTTGCAGAAGCTAACTCCGTTACCATTATAATTATTACTATATAAATTACCGATAAACTCAAAACATGATTTATTTTATAAATATGGCTTTTCTAACCTGTACTGGTTCGACAAATGACAAATAATGTAAAGGGACTTTGGTTAAATTTGGATTTGGAATAAACATGGTGAATATGTCCTGAGTATATTATAGTGTATGTATGTTTACCAGTTTGTATCGCAATGGTTATATTTGTCTATACCTCCTAAAATACACCATCCTATTAATAGTTCATAAAATATCACAAAATAGTTCATAAAATAGTTCATAAAATCATAAAATAGTTCATATCCATATTATTGCATTAGCTCTATTTCTCTTACATCAACATTTTTAATTTTTTCAAGCTCTTAATTAACATAAACACAAAGCAGTACTCATGAAGGCTGCATTGATATACATACGTTACATATACATATACGTTACGTTACATATACATACAATAATATACATACGTTTTATATTTTTATAAGATTGCAGTATATAAAATATCTAACTAAAAAATGACTTTTAATGTTATTAAATAAAATAAAATGTGTCAAAAAATTCCAAAAAAAATATTCTAATTAAATAAAGTTCAATTAAATTTTATGGATATATATTTCTTTCTTTTGCATTAAAAATATATAACATTCTATTCTTACACCATTTATAGGTTATACTACGACACTTTTACTTTATATGTGAGGAGATAACAAAAAGACTCGTGAGTAAAAGAAGTGTGAGTATAAAGAATTATTTTCTTCTGTAGGGTCAAAATTGAAAAGGGTACTAGCACAATATTTAGGTGAAGAGTTAACATTGGCTAGTAACAAGGGTCGACAGTTGCTGGCATTCGGCCTATTTATGGAAAGTCAGCTTATAATCAGCTATCATCCATACTTCATCAATGTGTTCTTAGTTAATAAATATGAATAAACAAACTGCCACTATAAAAAACTTAAAGCTATACAATGTGAAATAATCATAATGCCCAATCATGCATTTTTCAAGCCGTATTATTCTGGGTTTGAGACATGCAGAATTTCTGCTCTGCACTCTACTAACGAGCAAGTATAGCGAGTGAACCATATTGGAACTCTGAGCTTATTTTGGGTCACTAGATCACGCCCTTCGATCAGCAATTTGAGGAGAAACTCAAGTTGGCTTGTGCACCAGAAAAATTGTTACAGTAATAACAATTTCTAAAACGCGAAAAAATCTGACTACAAAACATAAAGATCACATCAGCATAAAAATATGGTACTTTTATTAGTTATAGTAACCAAACCAAAAAATTTCAACAAAAAATGTAGGTATAAGTTTATATTAAATAAATTATTTTTTAAACCATCGCATAAATTATCCTTCATTAGTAATATATAAATATAAGTTTGCGAGAAAATTTTTAAAATGTTACTCATGCCAATGTTGTGGATTATTCTTACCATCATTCGTATTCACTATTCTATTGTTTAATTCAATAGTTTAATAGTTTATATTTATCATTTATAAACAGCAATCTATTTAAATATGGCATATTCATACACAGCTTTTTGGCAACCCTGTCATGCATGCATAAAGTATAATGCTACTCTAACAGTTGAATTGATGAATAGTTTGATTGAATTATCTTATCTACAGAGTGTTTCAGAACTCCCTACCAATTTTTAGGGCATTGTTCTTGGGTTAAAAACATATCTAAATATCATATTTAAATTGTCCGGAAGTCTTAAGTTACTCACACAGCCGCCATTTTGTTTTTTACACATAATAATTTTTATTTCCGTAACAGATGGTTGTATTCAGATCATATTTAGTATAAATCTTTATCATACCAATGTACATTCCCAAGAAAAAAATTAATTTTTTCCATTGTATATTTTCAAAATGGCGGCCATTATAAATTTTCAAACTCAAATATCTCAAAATCGGTAAATTTTATAAAAATTTTACAAGACACAAAAAAGTTGCCAAATTAAATTACCTAACCAATAGTGCCAATTTTGTAAGGATCTGAAACAAATAAACGGAGTTATTGAGATTTTTCTTCATAAAAACATTGATTTTGCTGTTGAAATGGCCTTATTTGCATTAAATTCAATGCAAAATCCGTGTTTTATGAAGAAAAATCGCAATAACTCCGTTATTTGTTGTTAGATGCTTACAAACTTGGCACCATTGGTTAGGTAATTTAATCTGGCCATTTTTTTGTGTCTTGTAAAATTTTTAAAAAATTTACCGATTTTGAGATATTTGAGTTTGAAAATTTAAAATGGCCGCCATTTTAAAAATATACAATGGAAAAAATAGTAGTTTTCATCACTAGGAGCAAAAGTGGGTCTTTTTGGTGCGTAATCGTGTTTTAAAAACGAGGCGCAGCCGAGTTTTTAAAAACGATTAAGCATCAAAAAGACACTTTTGCTCCGAGTGATGAACAACGTTTTTTATCATAATGCGAAATTAGACTTTTGATCATTAAAATATTAACTATAAAGATGTATTTTCGAGGTTATATTTACAAAGTTAGTGATATGCAGTGTTTACATTCATTTAATTTACAAACAATGCTCTTTATAACGTTTGAATTTCAAAATTCTGCTCCTCAACATTAATAAATGAATAATAATTTACATAGCAAACAGCTGACTTTTCAGTACTAGTCCAGATTTCCAGTACTTTTCCAGTACTGGAAAATTCTCCAGATGATTTTTCAGTCCTAGGACAATAAAGAATCGGTTTTGGTACAGTTGAGAGAACAAAAAACAGGCTGATTTCGTGCAGAATGATAAAAATTAATTTTTTTCTTGAGAATGTACATTGGTATGATAAAGATTTATACCAAATATGATCTGAATACAACCATTCGTTACGTAAATAAAAATTATTATGTGTAAAAACAAAATGGCGGCTGTGTGAGTAACTTAAGACTTCCGGACAATTTAAATATGATATTTAGATATGTTTTTAATTCAGGAACAATGCCCTAAAATATTGGTAGGGAGTTCTCTAACATCCTGTATCTATACTTGTTTAATACGCTAAGGGTTTTTTTGTCTTGAGAACTCGCCTACAATTTTCAACCGATTTTCAAGATTTTGGTGTCGTTGGATAGGGCTTGGTCTGTAGTTGTTTCCGCAAAAAAATGATGAGGATTGGACTAAAAATAAAGGGGCTATCCACCACTGAAATCTCAAAATTTCCCATTGAAATAACATTGGGATTGAATAAAGCATTTATTTAAACATCTGTTAATAATCAGCTGTAAATACGTGTAGTTATTGGTGAATACAGATATGCACATTGTTGGATTGGTCGGATGTACCAATCCAAAAATTAGAGCTAAAGTAACATTTGTACTGGATTAAAATAAATTGCTCGATTTCGAGCAAAACGTATACTAGTACTTATTTAATACGCTAAGGGTTTTTTGTCTTGAGAACTCCTCCTACAATTTTCAAACCGATTCTCAAGTTTTTGGTGTTGTTGGATAGGGCTTGGTCTGTAGTTGTTTCCGCCAAAAACTGATGAGAATCGGATTAAAAATAAAGGCGCTATCTACCATTGAAATCTCAAAATTTCCCATTATAAAATAAACATTTGGGATTAAAAAAAGCATTTTAAACATCTGTTAATAATCAGCTGTAAATACGTGTTGTTTGGGTTATTAAAGATATTCACAATAGTGGACAAGCCGGATGTCGTTGATTTTGAGCTAAAAGTAACATTTGTATTGTATTAAAGTAAATTGCTCGATTTCGAGCAACACGTATACTAGTTACTATTATTACACCAATTAAAAGATTAAAAACCTTGATTTGTAATGTAACATGTTATGCATATCCCTATAAATAAATTAATAAATAATATAGTTATTATCGTATAATCTTTCATAGTTATTTTTAAATATAGAAAATTTACGTAAATACACAGACCTTAGGAGCAAATAAATCCCCATAAAGTATTTAAAGCCGTTACAAGTTTTCTGATTCCTTGGTTAAGACAAACTACCTTTATAGTGTGTGATTGGAATTTGTATTGAAGACAATTAAAGGAAAACATTCTCCCGACAACTATAGAACTTTTAAGCCTTGGTGGTAAATAAGAGGAACTGCTGTCCTTTATTAAAACAAATAATATAAAACAACCGTTTGTAAATTTGTATATAAATGTACCTAAATAAAAATTATATATTTTATAACCACATGCGATAACATAAAACAACACGTTCTGGGTGCCTGACTATCTCCCATTAGTGGTACAGGGATACCCGAGGATTAATTTGCTGAAGGATCATTATCTGTTTTATGAGTCTGAAGAATGCAGTAGAACAAAATAGGTCACCACCGGAGAAGGGCAAGTATCTATTCTCGCCAATGACCTGCGGATTGTCTCGTTTGACGGCTTACTCGTTTAAAGATACTACACACTGTATTAATTTTGTGTTACATAAATTATTTAGCTGCAGACATCAATGCGAGGACTCCTGAGATGACCCGGCTTCTCCTTAATCAGGGAATGATCCTGTACACTTATGGGTGAAGAGCTAAGGACTCAAGCTTGCTTTCACCAAGACCAAGATCGTGATAATCATAGACGAATATTAGCCACGGAAGTCCTTATGACCGTTGGGTACGTCAAGGTTCAGACGAAAACTGCATCAAAATATCTGGGACTTAACTGTCGTCTTCGGTTTTGGGAGCATATCCTGATGGTTTTTAACAAAGTAGCAAGTTTTATTGAATCTCTCACCAGTTTGTTGAAGAACGTAGGAGGACCAAGATCAAATAAAAGACGGTAAACGCTACTCGTCAGTACGTCGCAGAAGTCTGGTTTGGTGCCATATGGGTCAAAAAGTACAGCAGGAGAGTGCTATCCGTCCAGCTCGGGGAAGCATTTGAGCGTATCGCACGGTGTCTGTCATTTCCCTTAATCATTTCCCGCCATTGAGAGACAGCAAATCCATTGACACACTTCGGTATAGTAGCATAGAATGAGCAGTCACACGAAGTGAAAAGATACAGTCTTGGGAGAGAATATGAAAAGAATGCGAAAATGTCGTCTGGACTTTGCGGTTGATCTGATACCTCAGTGAGTGGGTTGCTGAAAAATGTACAACGCAATTTGCCGCACCCAATTTTCCCCCTCAAGTCGCATTTTTCCCTCTGTGTCGGTCTGTGGTGGGTCATGGGTTCTTTAGAATGTATTTTTACCGGATATGGATGGTAAGATCTCACCATTAGAATACTGCCTGAGGAGGAGAATGATGTCCATCACTCCTTCTTCGAGTGTAGTCGTTTCATCGAAGAAGAAATAGTGCTCATCAATACTGAAAGGCATAACAACCTGTTTTCAATTCAAGGTGGATTTACCAGTCAGGGCTCAGACATGTGGCCGTCTCATAAAGTTATCCGAAAGGTTTCCATCCTGGATCTTCGTGTCCCGTATGGGATCTATTGGATTTTACTTGGTCTTTGTTTACAATGTCGAAGAATTAGATGGGCAGGACATGTACTAAGAAGGAGTGAAGAATGCAGACTGAGAAAAGTATTAAAGGGCAATACTGCTGGAAGGCGGTCCGAGGAAGACCAAAACAGAGTTGGTGGAAACAAGTTAAAGCAGACATGGAAAGAATTGGGGCTTTAGAGGAAGATGCGGAGGACCGGATAACCTGGCGATTATTTGTTGGTGCGGCTAAATATCACCTGCAACATAAATGGCCCCGGGAGCATGAGTAAGTAAGTTGTTTACAATGTTAGTCCTACATTTCTTCATCTTGCTCCTAGTGTAAATGGATACTCCTTAAAATATTTTATTTTATTTTCTATGTGCGAATAATATTAATGAAAATAGTAACCTTCAACAAAATATAACAACTTATACAAAACATTCAAATGAATGACTTGTTGGCTGTGTTGATAACGTTTTAGCTATAGTTAGAAATTAATCTTTAATTGGAGGCCTTATGAAGGATCGACTTGAAATAGTCGGTTACTTGAATAGTTTTTATAGAAATTTCATAATGGTAATTTGATTCTATAATTTAGTTTATAATAACACACGTTTACATAATGAATAAAGCAACTTACATAGTTCTTAGTACAGAATTGTAGAACCCTATACTAAATATTAAAACAAGGCATAATTGATCTGTGTTACTTTTGTACCAGGTTGCAAAGTATTTACTTTAAAGGCAAGGCACGACAAAACTTAAACGGATTCATCAAAAGAGCGCAGACTTTTAAGTTAGTTGGCAACTCGAGGAACTTTGTTATCCCCGCAACTACAGAGAGAAAGCTTGTCGGCTACCAAGTACATGTAAAATAGTGTTCTTATATGTACAGTTACGTCCGTGGTGAATTGTTATAAATATATTTTTTTAATTCACTAATTTACATTTATACAGACTAATTTATATTTTATTGAGCTTATTTTTTATTTGCAATAGATTTCAAAATAAAAGTCAAATCATAATTTTTATTATGATAAAAATTAATATTTAATGTGGTTATAAATTTTATTAACGTTAAAGATCTTTAATTTTAAATCAGTAATTTCTTAATCTCTAACTGAATTTTATTTCAGTTAAAGATTAAGAAAGATTAACAAAATTTTATTTCATAAAACTTGCCTGTCACCTGGGACATAATGTATAGAAGAGTTGAAGCTTCATTTCAAGCTAATAATAAAATCTTAACCAATTAGTGGTAAAATTTTTTGATATTTTATTTATTGGTGTATGAAACAAGTAGGTGAAGAAAACATGCTGACGATCCATGTGGGATTTTCATGTCTTCTACCGGAAGAATAACATGAGGTATTTTTCAAATAACATGAAATATTAATAAAAATATATCAAAACGTGTATATTTATTTACTAATTTTGTATTCATTATTCGTCAAAGATAGTCTATGAAAATAATCAATTTTTCTTTTGAGTTCTGTCAAGCTATGAACTGTTATCTGAAGTGGATATTCTTATAAAAATCTATAAGTAAAATTGTGTTGAATCACACTGACCATGGCTTACATAGCTTTCCCGAATGAGACCTTGAAAACATTTTTATATCGTCGTACTGACCACAAAATTAACTTTTTTTAAATAATGCATATTGAAATATAGCTTTATCATAAATGTATTATAATTGTAATCTGCACTGAAGTAGTCCAACATCAGTATGCATGACCACATCAGAAGTTAGTGGACGTTATTCCGTTCGTTGGCCAATGTGTGTGTTTTAACTCAACAATATGAGTAATAATAATATACTTCACCTAAATGTTACCATATTTTTTTTATTTTTAATAACATTAATGCTTAAGATGTTGTTTTTACAGAAATTTCTATAGGCTAAATCTGTTAACATAAATATGATGGAAATTAATGTTTTTATTTTAAACGATATAAGAAGTATGCCAATTATTTTTTTACCTAGAAAAATCATTAATAATCTAAAATTTTCTATGACGTTTTGATCAACTTTACACGTGGATGGCTTGTGGATCTATTCACAGATATGTTAAAATTTGTCATTTGATTTATTAATTCTCTTATGATTTGTTCAACGGAAACCTAAGTCAGTTATTTAAAACAAACACAAGCTTAATTCCGGTAGGACTTTTATTACAAAACCATTTAGTTCAACTAAAATTATTAATCTTCCCAAAATGCAGTTTGACAAAAATATCAATTGGTTTGGACCCAGTTATTTTTAAATACTTTAAAACTGAATATTTTTTTAAAAATTTTCTTCCCGATTTGATAGAATTTGTTATTACAACAGCTGTCTAATGGTTTAAACAATCACTACCTTTCATCCATAAGATTAATATATAGACTTTGAAAGCATATAGAAGTAGATGTTAATAATAATTTGATTCTGTACATCTACGGGACATTACCTTAAAACTATATTCCCGGGTATCTCCAACGATGCACAAATGAGCTGAGAAAAAAAATTAAAAAATATTCTTGCCAATAGTGTATAGATATTAGTTTTAATTGACACATTATTTGTTAGAATTTGGATTATTATTTTTTTTATTTTTTAGTTATTGTAAAATGACTTGTCAACAACATGGCAATAATTGTCGGTCCGGGTGAAGGAAGGAATGCCATTATGGTAATGGTGACGGCGGCGGTTTTGATAAATCTGTTTAAACTGGAGAGACAGTACCGGGATCCCGGAGGTCGGGTTCAATACAGATGACAAATCATCTTTTATACTACTAATAACTTTATAGCTAATAAATATAGTAAGAGTTTTTTATGGAATATGTTTATTTCTTATTTGATTAAAAATATACACTAACTCATCCTTTGAATAACATGTTATAAATTTAGCCGCAATAGTTTAAGTAATTTAAAGAATTAAAAACAAACAAACAAACAAACAGGGAAATCAAATTCTTAATCGGTAAACATTGACCATACAAAGTGTAAAACTTAGTTACGGCCTTGGTTAAGCAGCCCATAAACAAAAGGATTGTCCAACGTTAAGAGGGTTAAAGTTTCGGGATAAAATCATTACCAAAATAATTTAATAGCCAAAGCCGCCTGAAGCACTACCACAGCCACTTTACCAAACATTATTTATAGTATGAATAAATTTTGAAGAGGTTGGTCTTTTACAAAGGTAACTAATCTTACCACAGATTGAACGTATTAACAAATCATGCTATCGAATCGACTATAACTGAATTTGAATAAAAAAAATACAGAATCAACAAAAGTCATAAAAATATTATGGTTTTGAAATTAATGTTAAAAAAATGTTATGTTCCAATCTCATTAAAAGTAAATATCATTTTAATTACGTCTTCTACGAACCCCATGTGTTTCTAATTTGTCAAACGTGTTTTATAATGTTTATAACTTAATAGTTCTCTCAATTATTTAAACTTATATAAATCTAAACGCATGCAGCTGATAATAAAATCAATCCTTTGTTTCTTTCAATAATCTATTCAGCTTTTTTCCCGCGGCTTCGCTCGAGTTACTTGTCGTCAGGTTTAACTTGTTCGATACGCTCACTCGCCGACACGCCCATCCTCCGTTAGTTTTAGGTCATTCGCTATGCTCATTCGCTGTCACGCTTACCCTACATATAGAAGAAATCGCTGAATTCCCTTGTATTCAAATTTTCATTAAATTTTTTGCTTAGCAACAAACAATTTTTATTGTTAATTGAAAATTTTAAATTTGTATTTAGTTAAATTTTTTTATATAAAGTATTATATGTTACTTCTGATACCTCCAAGAATATGTTTATAAAGTTTTATGATGATCAGTTGAGTAGTTTTCCCCAGGACATTCACATTTATAATATTAGTGGGATTTCCTTAACACATTAAGAGATAAAGTTTCAGTGGCATGCCTACATTAGAAAGTAGTTATCCATAAATATTATTAGAATGGGATCACCTTTACAATTTATTTTATTAATTTAAATGTGTGATAACCAAATTGTTCTGCTTCCTGCAACTGTTCGGCAAAAATCTATTTGGTCACTCCAAAAAACCTTTAAGAAGCATTCGTTCATACATATGTTCACTAACCTAAAACAGGGGTTTTTCAAGTAAACGGAGTTTTTACCTCATTTTTCTGTACAATACATGTAAACCGACTGAAAAGCAAATTAATGGCGTAACATAAAAATTCCCATTTCAACTGCCTATGCTGCTGATTACCGTTGAATATCCAAAGTTTTCTCCATAGTTCAACCAAGTAATTCAAGAGTTGCATTATAGAAACTAGTTTGCAAAACTGAATCAAATTATATACCAAACCATATTTTCCTTGAATAAAATAGAGCTGTCAAGAATTAAGGAGCGAAGGTGGATGTCTTTAGGGATGGGGAAGATAACTAGGGGAGGATGACTAAGGCTTTACTGTCGGTAGTCCACAACATAAGGTCCAGTATACTCCACGATAGTTTGTGATGTTCTATTGATGGAGGTACTACGTACTAGCCATGTTATAGATAACTTGAACATCATTGCCCTCAGTAACTAGGGTAAAGTTTCAATCCTTAATACCAGGATGCAAATTCTCACCCCACAAACAACTACTATTTATAAATATAATATCATAAAATACATTGGTCTATGACAATAAACTTAGTACAGTAAACAATAAACTTTTATGAACTTTAAATGACAACCAAGCAAATGTTTGAAAATTAAGGGGCTAACAAAATAAGGTTGGTACAATTTCTGGGGAATATTTAATTAAGTGGATAATAATAAATAGTCTTTGACTGTCTTTAATGCTCCGGCCTAGCTACAGTTGATATATATGTTGACTCTTAATATCAGGGGGTGTTGGATCGTGGGGACATTCTCTTGTAAAATTTCCAAAATATTGAATATAAAATAATAAAATAATAATTCTGGATATTGATTTTAATTCTAAGTTATTTAGATATTAAATTTTGATTGGTCTTTAATGAGATTAAACTGGATAAAATTTGGTCATTCAGGTTCAGCTGTAGGCTATCACTATTTGAATGGAAATTATATTGAATCTTCTTGAAAAGGTTGAAAAGTCTATTGATTTAATAAATTTAGTCTCTTGATAAGGTTCTAATCAGTCCGTTGAGCTACTAAATTCACTGGATAAGCTTAGTCTGTTGTATGGATGGCAATTACCAACATTTAGTTCTTCACCAATAACCACTTCAGTAAAGTGATAAACAATTTAGCGAAACACAAACTGTGTCGAATAGATAATAATCTAGACCAAGTATAACACCAAATCATTAAATGATGTAATAATTTCTTACAAATCAAGAAGTTAGTATCCGTAGTTATAAGTTGTTCTGTCAATCATTGTTTGTTAGTTAAGTACAAGTTCATTAATAGTTCTTAATTAATGTGTTCAAACATAATTTATTCACTGTTTATCGAAATGCCATACTACATTTCATTTCATATGCCATTTCTGCGGAGATATTGCAACAGTTTACAAATTATTTTAGTAAATAAGCCAATAAATGAACAATTCAACCCTGATCCACGTATAAATATTTATAAAAAATTCCAGATAGCCTATATATTGTATTTAACTTACCCGTCATAGATATTAATTAGGCCTAATATAATAATGATGTTAGATATTCATATTGATCCATTCATCACCCACCTAAAAATAATTATAGTCTAGTCTCAGGAACTATTAACTTAAAAATAGCCTAATTTAATTTATTTTATAATATAAACAAATACAACTTCAAACACACACAAAATTTAATATTCTAAATAAACATGGCCATTCTAATTTCATATAGTGTGATTTAATAATAGTGAAATAAATTCAGTAAAGTGTCATGAGTTTCCAAAGAAAGAATGAAGACCTGAAGACTAAACATATGATCACTACATTGATGCTGAGCATCAACTCCAATTTCTCTCTCTTGCAATTATGGTTTAATTGTGTTAACTTCACCTTTAAACACCTAAATCAGTATTTGGGTCTAATACATCCCAAATTTTGTATTAGGAAGCACTAGCACTACTCCTTTTGTTATTTGGCCAAAGAAGAAGTGGTTATTGGTGAAGAACTAAATATTGGTAATCGCCATCCATACAACAGACTAAGCTTATCCAGTGAATTTAGTAGCTCAACGGACTGATTAGAACCTTATCAAGAGACTAAATTTATTAAATCAATAGACTTTTCAACCTTTTCAAGAAGATTCAATATAATTTCCATTCAAATAGCGATAGCCTACAACTGAACCTAGACTGAATGACCAAATTTTATCCAGTTTAATCTGATCAAAGACCAATCAAAATTTAATTTCTAAATAACTAAGAATCAAAATCAATATCCAGAATTATTATTTTATATTCAATATTTTGGAAATTTTACAAGAGAATGTCCCCACGATCCAACACCCCCTGATATTAAGAGTCAACATATATATCAACTGTAGCTAGGCCGGAGCATTTAAGACACTCAAATACTATTTTTTATTATCCTCTTAATTAAATATTCCCGAGATATTGTACCATTCTCATTTTGTTAGCCCCTTAATTTTCAAATATTTGCATGGTTTTCACTAAATGTTAATGAAAGTTGATTGTTTACTGTACTAAGATTGTTTATTCATAGACCGATGAGTTTTATCATATTATATTTATCAATAGTAGTAGTTTGTGGGGTGAGAATTTGCAAGGAATATTAAAGACGCCTATTCCATACACAGAAGCTAGATCATGAGATAATTAATAGAATTAGACAGGGGCGGATTAAAGGGGGGGGGCGGGGGGGCGTCCGCCCCCCCCGTCCGCTGCAGAGATTGAAATACTGTTTTGGCTGTCGAGTTATCAAAAGCTATAACAAGTGTATGATTATAGTTTTAGTGTAATATTGTTAGAGATAAATTATGAAAAAATAAGGATTAAACTAGGTATATATAAAATAAAGGTGATACCTATAAAATAAAAATAAAAAATTGTTTCCGAACGCCGCGCCGTCGCGGCGGGAACCTCACCACGCTTTTACTGAGTACGCCTCACGCCTGCTGCTGCGGCACTGCAACTTGCAATAACTTGAGAGGGCCGAGGAACTTCACAGGCGTCTATTTCCCACTTTGTCATTTTGTGGAGGGCAAATTCGGAAGAGGAGTGGTAGCGCCGACAGTGTTACCAACTCCGCAAATACCACGCACGGCCATCACGGACAATGCTGAACATCTGAGGACCTTGTTTACGATTAAGAGAGACGCAGACAAAAGAATGATACCAAATATCATTATTATTATTAAATTTTAATATTTAATTATTTTAATTAGAACAGTTTGTGGATTTGTTATGTTTTAAAATGAAAATTTAAAACTTTTCCGTTATGTGCTTAGGCGATAACACATGATGTAGGTAATAGGCCTATAGAATTTAGAGGAGGAATATTTTCAGAACAAACGTAAAACAAATACGTTTTAAATTAATTCTTCAGATTTCTAATATTAATAATTTTATTGGGTTAACACAACAAAAATTATTATTATTAGAAATCTGGAGAATTAATTTAAAACGTATTTGTTTTACGGTTGTTTTGAAAATATTCCTCCTCTAAATTCTATAGGCCTATTACATCATGGGTTGTCGCGTAAGCACATAACGGATAAGTTTTAAACTTTCATTTTAAAACATAACAAATCCACTAACAGTTAATTAAATTTTAATATTTAATTATAACAGTTACTGTTATAATTAAATATTAAAATTTATTAATAATAACGACCTTCCGGTATCATTCTTTTGTCTGCGTCTCTCTTAATTAATAGTATTACATCATGAGTAAACACGGCCCTCAGATGTTCGGTACTGTCCGTGATGCCTGTGCGTCACGAATGTCGTCTGAAGGATTGGCGATGTTGTACATCCATCGGGACATCGACGTGGACGAGGAGAATGTAATCAACAAATTTGCCATGATGAAGGAAACTAAAACTTTTTAGTTTCCTTCAGGATTATTATTATAATAATGTTATTATAATAATGGTTCTGTACTCAAGGTGTTTAGTTATTTTTTTACGTTTTAATTGGATTAATTCTGTACCCAATTACTTTAGTTCATCTTAATTTTCTTCTTATTTTAAATGTGTTTTATCTTTTGTAACAATACTTATTGTTAAATTCAAAATTTAGTTAATTTAAAATAAAGAAGTTTAGGATCATCACTTTGGTTGTTCTATGTAACCTCTGTGCCTTTTAATAGCGAGAATTTTGTGAGAAATCAATCCTAACCTAAAACGAATTACCATAGGAGTGTCTGTAGCGATCTGTTTATTATATTATTTTATATAAACATCCATGGGTAGATTTTGTTTATAATTTGGATACACCACGGTCAGTGAGTTGGTAGTTAGTGTAGGCCTAAACTTAATAGCCTATTTTTACAATGATACTATGACAAAAGTTGTGATTAAAACCAACGAGCAAGGGTATAGCGGTCGATGCGGTCAATTTGGTATTAGCCTACAGCTAAATCATTAAATTAAATTTAATTAATATGGTATATGATAGGAAATAAACAATTATCTTTAACATGTTTTAAAATATGTTTAAAATACCCCCCCCCCCCTAATAATTCTTAGTCATTCAACACCTTTCTTATCCACGGCAAAAAGGCCTATATTTTCGAAACCGCCCCCCCCCAAAATCATATCCTTAATCCGCCCCTGGAATTAGAAATTTGTAGATTATGGGGAGTCCAGTTGGTTGCACCCCTTTTTGGGGTAATTATAATGAAGGCTGGTGTAAAATCTTATATGTAATCTTTAGAATAAGTTTAATCGTAATTTTGGATTGAAAATATGGTTATATTTTGGAGTTTAAAGCCGTAGTGGCACATACACAGTGAACAGTAGTAAAACTGCTACTAATTAGTTTCGACTGAGGTGCAAATATCAAAGAATCAACAGATCCCGTCAACTTCCACACAAGCCTGCCACCGTTTATTTTACGTGGGCCCTCCTACTATCGTTGCCACATATCGGTTAACCCTTTTTAGAGTTGCACCTCCAGGCCAGGTTTAGACGTGCGCGGTAATCAAAGCTGCGTCGTCCTGTCCAAGGTGCCTACGACTTAGGCATCTGAGCTATCACTCTAGTAGTCTTGACAAGTAGGGTTTTGAATAGTGCGTGCTATTAGCCGGTTAGTGTGAGTCAGTTTGCTACGAGAGCGCAGAAATAAACCTATGCACTCAATTTAAAATAAATAATTTGGGATAATATCGGTTAATCAGATCACTCAAAGTATCATTTTTACTCATATCGCAATATACTCATAAAACATCCAAAATGTTACATAATTTGAAATGAAATGAAATACATAATTTGCATTTGTGATGAAATCCCTTATTTTCATAAAAAAGACGACGAATAATAAACAAGTCACTTCAAAGACCACCAAAAGAAACCAGACGAAACTAGGTAAAACATATTACATATTAACTACGACAAGCTATGTTGAAATATAAACCAGCAGTTTTAAACAATACGTTCAAGCCATAGAAACTTGGGAAACTTTATTATAATATTAAGAGTTTTTGTAGTATTTAGAGCTGCATAATTTGTCAAAAGATGTATTTTACATGATTAAAAATTAGTAGTGCAGTTTATTATTTTCAAAGTTTTATTAATGAGAGGTGAATTAACTACGTAAAATAAAATAGAACGTTTTCCAAGTTATTTCATGATGAATGAAGTAGAAATAAATTATACAGACCCAATGTAACACGACGAGCCTTCTAGCCCCTAGGCACACCGACTCCGAGTCTGACAAATCTTTGATGAAACCATTAAATATCTGGGTTTTCAACCGGAATATTTAAAATTGTTGGATAAAATTCTCAGGATTTCATTTAATAATATAAATTTTATTTGAATTGCTAAAGGAAAATGTGTTTTTTTATACATAAGACCATACACTTTTTTGACCTGTATATAATATTCTTCTCTTCCATCATATATTTTTTTGTATTTATCTTATTATCGTTAACAAACAATTGATTCTGAAATGTTATTAACTCTATAAATTAAAATTGTTTACATTTAAGTTTTGTTTAAACACTGCTAACACTAAGTAACACTAATTCTAAAAATAAATTATATTATTTACTAATGTTTATAATACATTTTATTCTTAAAAAACACTACTTTTTTCTGTTGTCATAGAAACATAATTGAAATAGCATCTTGCCCTGAATGAAATCAAAATGAATATATGTTGTTTTAGATGTTGTGAGCGTTAAAAAATTTTGTACTGTAGTTTTTAGAAGTTCTATGAGTATAACTGCCTGGAAATTTAGTATCAACTTTGTTAATTCAAAAAAAAAACCTAATAGCACATTCAAATGCATAGTCTACTCAGTTTGATTTAGTTTTAAATATTATTTCTTAAATATCCTAACGAAGATAGGACGGATGGTTCTAATCTTTCCTCAATTTAGGTATATATATTTTTTGTAAGGTTCATTTAACGGGCTTTCCTTAGTAGGATAAATAATAAAACCGTACCATATTGTACCATTTTTAATGATGAATGAATCTTTATTTATAAACTAACAGGTTCCCTTCTTCACAGTCATGGCTTCTCCCGTGATTGAATTTATTTTATAGGTAATATTGGGTATCCTTTAGGCTATATCATGTGGTTTTTAAAACACATTATTTGGTTTCATCTACAAGCCTACAAGAACAATGGTTAATGTTTTTGTTGCTCAAAACGGAGGCCACACAGTTTAAAATTATAGAACACACAAAACACATATCGATAATTTTTAGTACCATTACGTTCCCTTTGTGGTTGATTTTTAATGGATTACTCCATTGAACGAGGTCGGACAAACTTACAATCTTTCACAGTAACACTGAACACTATTCATTAGATAACTTCACTTTAACCTAGAGTAAACTTTTAACTGTATACTATTACACGAAGAGACAATGAGAAACAACATAGTAGGCTAAAACCTTCAAAACCACGGTGTAGGTGTGTCGGGGTTGAGGTTAAGCACTCGTCACCGCCAGATTTGTTTGTGTAAATGTGCGCTAGGGGGAAGATGGTTATTAGTACCAGTTTCTTGTACATGGTACTAGATGTTCTAGTACAAAATATATGATATGCAATAATATGGTTGATAAAGCAATGCAGCCACAATCTTCATTGTTATTGGAAACAGAATTCTTGTTAACAGAGTAGCAATAATATTATTGTAAAGATGGCACACGTTATGGTATCGTATTACACTAATTATTAAGTGTATCAAGAGAAATCTATTAGATGTCATTAGAATTCTGCTTGCAATACTATATTATACACTGCAATCATATCATTTCTTTCAGTGCTGGAATACCAAAAATTAGAATTTTTCATTAAACTCATTGAACATGCAATACACATATTAAGGTAAACATATAAATTATGTATTCAATAGAGTACTCTTTGTTATAGTACCTTTAAGACATAAACTAAATGGTTATAAATACATTGAATCAGTACTGTAAAAAGCAGTAAATAAAAACCCATTGAGGGAACTATTTACAACCACTATAAATTTTTCTGATTCCTCTCAAAAGACAACTTACCTTTGAATTGTGTGGTTGGAATTTTTATTGAAGAAACTCGTAAAGGAAAACATCCGTATTACATCTAGCTTAGAACTTTTCAGCTTTTTTAGTAAACAAAAAACTACTCTTTATAAGCGAAAACACCTACTCTTTACTATCATTAAAATAAAAAGATTTAAAACCATTTTTGTCATTTTTTATTTAAAATAGCATAAATATTTTGAAAAATAATCAAATCGACATGTGGTAATTTAAATTTAATAATCCTTTTTCCATTAGGTTGAGTTTTCAATATTTATATACAGGGTGATCCAACTAAAATATAGTACTAAAATTTAGTACTATATTTTAGCATATAAAATACCCTCTTTGCTCACTGTAAGTACTTATTTAGATTTAAAATTTGCAAATTACAATATATGGCAAATTTGCATCTACAAATTTATTGTAAAAAATTATATCTAATGAAAACGAATAACTTATTAGACAAATCACCTCGTACTTTCATACTTTCGTATCAAACTTAATCAGGATCATATTCTATTCTTTAAAAAAATAGATGGTAACACGAGGATTTAAGTTCAAAAATATACTTTGGCTTATTGAGTTAAAGGAGTAATAATAAAACCAATTTCCCCTAAAGCCAAGGAATTTCCCCAAAGACAAGGTAAAATATCTCACCGTCTATTTTGGTCTGATGTTGAAATTAAATTCTTGTACAAGCCTTCAAAACATTTGACTTATTTTGACATAAATCAATGGTTAACAATGAATAGTTAAATGTATATAGTTCATAAATCAGTTTTGAATATGATATTTTATTTTTATGCTACTCGTAGTTATCATGTGCTGTTGGTTACTGTTGTAATTCAAAGTCTATGATGTTAACAACCATACCATAAGTGCAATAATGTTTATCAATATTTATGTAAATAGAATAAAACTATTTATAACTGCGTATATGCTTATGTCATTTTATTAATTAAAAACTTTTAACTTCCATGTGTAGGGAAATGTGTGTGTGTGTGTGTGTGTTATAAAATATATTTTTACTCAACTATATACTCCACATAGTTCATGGTATTGAAGAGCAGTGTATTAATTAGTCAAATACTGCATAGGTAATCATTTACATTTTTAATGGGTGTCACATTATCTACTTTAAAGCCAAAAAACATTGTGAAGAGAAGCATTGTGTGTTAACTACAGTTTTGGATTTAATAAAATATGGAAAACATGGTAGTTTAGAAAAATCACCCAGATTGCTTTTAAGAGAAATTTAGAGCTTTTTGTAACTAGTTTTCAAGTACTTTTAAGTATTTTTAGTCATTATAGTCGATTAAATCGGCTTCAAAACCTTTTATTTTTCTTTGTGAATACTAAGGATTATTTATTTAATAAAATAAAAATAAATATTTGTTTGTTAATTTTATTTGAAAATAACTGAAACGTTCATCGAAACTCATCTTTATAATCATTCATAAATTGTTCATGATAAACAACGTTTATATTTATACAATTAATTGTATATTTTATCATCGTAAATATAATATTTATTTTTAATTTTATATTTTATACACTGATAATTAAGCTTTAATTCACAGAAAAGAGAACAAAACCAAGTGAATCTAATGCTATGTTATTATAAATATTACAGGAATCTTCGTTCCATTTCAACTTAATATCAATCAAACTTTCTCATAAATAGGTTCAACAATTTGATACCTACATGGTTCTACGCAAGCTGATTTGATTAATCATTTCTCATATTATTCTTAAAATAATGGCTATTGTAAGAAAGTAAATTCTTATAGGAATACTGAGACTATTTATCATGTTTTATTTGCATTTATATTATCTAATTAGCCTGAGGGTATTTGTAAATTCACCGATGTGAAGAGATGTATGGTTTGATTCTGTATGTCCTTATGATTTGTTATATGGAAACTGTTATACGATAGGTGAAATTAAAATCAAACAATGGCACAAATGTCCGGTACTTCGTTTAGTACAAAACCTGCTGAACTGAAATACTCGTTAAGTTTATTTTTATAACTTTGCCATTCAATTATTTTGTTGACAATATTGTTACTTTTAACTGATTTGTCAACAACATGGCAATAAGTGTCGGTCCGAGTGAAGGAAGGAATGCCATTATGGTAATGGTGACGGGGGCGGTTTTGATAAATCTGTTTAAACTGGAGTGACAGCACCGGCGATCCCAGAAGTCAATAAAGCTGATACCTAAATCATCAGCTATATAATATTTAGATAGTTTTGTGTTAAATAGGGTTTATAAATGGTTTTAACTTATTTTTTGTTAATAGAAAATTTCAAATACACAATTGACCTCCCTATCGAACGGTTCCAACCAAATTATTCAATAGCTAAAGTAATTTTAGTAATAAAAACAAAGAAATCTGTGTAAAAAAACAAAGTATAAAAAACAAAGGAGGAATGTGTGTTTTTTTTTTTGTGTAAAATGATCTATCTGTGTTTCAAGATTGGAGTTGTTAAAATTGACCTCCTACGTATGCCCGTAGTAAGAGCGGTTTTTTTCTTCACGCGTTATTTGTTAAATCCTCAAAACACTAGTTGAATCATATAAGCTATGTTACAATAATTGAAATAGATCAGTGCCTTTTAATGGGATTCTCTGAATATATGAAAAATATCAATACAAATGGTGTTTTGTATCTTTTTATACGCAATTTTATATTGTAAATTTTCTATACAAATTTTAAAAACCAAGCAACTTCTTTGCTAAACAGCCCATAAACAAAAGGATTGGCCAAAGTTATAATTAACAGGTAATAGGCTATAATGTTTGTTTGTACAGTAAGAGGTTTTAGCAATTAAATCTATTTATATTTATTTCCTAACACTACCTTAGAGGGTTTAATCAAAGATTCGAATGCAAAATTTATGTAGTGTATGGATTTATATGTATGTCTATACATATCCGTTTGTCCCTATCTTATTTATGAAAATGTAATTAAATTTAGGGTTGAATATCTTAAGCACGTTCACCCCCCCCCCCCTCCCTATTCTCGTGGAATAAGCGTTCTCCTATTACTATAGAGTCAACGTATCGTGGTATATTGTACTACTGACTATGCATACGACTACATCAGAGTTAGAACCAAAACATACTATCAATCGCATATACAGGGTGAACAACTTAACTGTGCCACCATTGGCATATCCTAAACTATGTGATTTAGAGAAAACTTTAAAGGGGGAACATCAACAATTTTTTCAAGGCAATAAAAATATGAATTCCATTTTCTTCTAAATGGCCGCCATTTTCCAATATGGCGGCCAACTTTAAAATTTCTTATGGAACACCCTACATTTAATAGTGTTTTTGGAATGTTGATGTAATTTTAAGACATTTTTATTCTTTGACCTTTTTCTTTAAACCTAAGGGTTAGGGAGCTATAGGTAACTAAAGTTCATTTTTAGTTCCATAAGAATAACATGGGGCAAACTTTATCTGCCCATATCTCGGAAACCAATGAGTAAAATCAAAAATACTCAAGTATAAAAATGTCTTAAAATGACGTTTCAAGAACATTTCACTCATAAAAATTATCATTTACTCATAAATTAACTTATTTCCAATATGGCGGCCAAAAAATAAAATTTGTTAAAAAATTGATGTTACTATGAAATAAATGACATTAAAACATCAGTTTAAGACATTTTTATAATTGAGTATTTTTTATTTTACTGAATGGTTTCGGAGATATGGGCAGATAAAGTTTGCCCCATGTTATTCTTATGGAACTAAAAATGAACTTTAGTTACCTATAGCTCCCTAACCCTTAGGTTTAGAGAAAAAGGTCAAAGAATAAAAATGTCTTAAAATTACATCAACATTTAAAAAACACCATTAAATGTAGGGTGTTCCATAAGAAATTTTAAAGTTGGCCGCCATATTGGAAAATGGCGGCCATTTAGAAGACAATGGAATTCATATTTTTTATTGATTTGAAAAAATAGGTGATGTTCCCCCTTTGAAGTTTTCTCTAAATCACATAGTTTAGGATATGCCAATGGTGGCACAGTTAAGTTGTTCACCCTGTAGATATCGCCCATATGGTGATTGATAAATCATGAGCTATATAATAATACTTATATAAGTTTGAGTTAAATACTGTTTGTAATTTTTATCAAAATTATTTTTGAAAATATTATATAATATTAATAACATTATCTTATTTTTTCCAACTTATTGATATATAGTATATCCAACTTCTCTTAAAATATTTCTTTAAACAAACCTACCTATCCTAGACAAAAAATGTCTTAGTTGGACTTTCCTTTTAAATCATTCTCTATCTAAAGTTTTTACCATTATTTATTTTATTTTCCATAAAGTTTACAATATGGCAGAGATTAGTGAAAATGTATTTAAAAATAAAGTTAATTATGTGATAGACAGTATTTGATAATGGAACATTTTTATGAGGTTCATAAGAGTTTCATGCTTAAACAGTTTTGTTTCACTTAAAAGTTTTAGAATTAATGGCTGTGAAATATTTCCAGTAAAATTCCTATAGGAAAAACTTAAGATTCAATCTCTGTTTTCTCCTTAAATGTTAAGATGAGAGGTGAAATTTAAATTGTTAAGTTGTCTTAATCTACCTGTAGAGTCAAAAAATGTCAAAACAAGTAGGGATTTGTATTTGAAATTACTAGCTCCTCTGGTCGGCATAGGCTACTTCTGTCACAACCTATACATTGAAATTTGTGTCAATCAATAGAGCTTGACAGGTTTCCCTAAAATTTCACTATTTGTTTTTGTGAAAAAATCATTCTGTAACTTTATAACAGTGTATTGGTGGTCCAGGACACAGGATACCTTAGGATCACCTCTTCATATTTATTCATCAGCCATCAAAGTTTCTCAAAGTTGTTAGAGATGGAAGCAAACTTCCTAGTGGTTATCAAGCAACATTAAGGGGTGTCGGACTTGATTTTGGTCAAAATTTTGGATTTTTTGTTTTTTATTGTTTTGAGTCCTATGGGTTTTCAGCTTTAATTTCATACCTCATTTATTGGATTCTGACAATTATTTCCTTTTATACAGCCAAATATACAAATGAATGTAATACGAAGTTAGAACGCTCTTGGCGCTCGGCGTCTTCGTGGTCACTCGATATAGTGCTCCTTTTAGTTTATAAGAATTATATTTTATTTTCTATGTTGGTAGCACTGGTTTTCCTTTGCTGCTGCGCCTTTGAATGAAGCCAGCTGTTTCGTTTGTTTGTTTATTTTAAAGTTGCAAAATTGTTTCTGGGAATCTATGTAACAGTGGTTGTGTTTGTTTTTGTGGTTAGACTTACAACAATGCTAAGATTTCAAGTGAAAAAACGTTAAAAAGTATTTACTGGTGTTCCTAGGCAACAAATAAAAAAGTGTAGGCCTAACTCAAATGATGAACCTATTGAAAATGAAAGATCTAGTGTTCCTAGTGTTAGTGGACCTATGAAAATGTAAACAGTCCTAGGCCTAGTTCGGACCTGTTTCTTTGCGTTTTCCGAAAACTACTTTTTTTTACTTTAGGAACACATATCTCAAAAACTAAAAGAGATATCTTCATATTTCTTTTTTTGTTTTGATCAACTCATTCTGTTCTACAATATAAGCAGAGGGTTTTGTTCTGATAAATAAAGAAAAAAATTAAATAAATTTAATTATACTTTTTTAATTGATTTTTTTTTTAATTTTTAAAAATCCGTAAAAATTTTGAACATTGACATTTGTTGAAACCTTCCGCTTATTTTATAGAGTACAAAGAGATAAACAAATTTAAAAAAGTTTGATGAAGATATCTCTTCTAGTTTTTGAGATATCTGTTCCTAAAAATTAATAAAATAGCATTGTGGAGATAGGCTGTCCGACGCCCCGCTACACCTTTGATAATTTATTCCTAAACATTGCGCTAAAAGTAAGGTACATTCAATATACAAAACATTGTTATTAATTTGAAAACAATTAATACTAAATATTGCATTTTTTTAAAACCCTTTTAAAATCTATTTGAATAGAAAACTAGTTTTTGTTTCCATACTGAATATTTTCTGATACTAAATTGATTTACTGCTTGAATAATGGAATTGTAATAATTCGTCTAGCAGTAAATCCATTGAGTAACGGTAAACTGATAACGTTAACAGTAATCCGGTTTGGTGTCGGTAAATCATCTCCCTGACAATTATTGGATCTCCAGCTAAGGATCATTGACATCATCGACCTTCCTGAGATATATAATGTTTGAACTACACCAGGTAAAAAAACTACTAATTTGCAATTTGCAAATATCAAAATAATGCACAACCAAACTTATGTAATCAAGAAAAAAAATTATTAATAAAATTTAAATACCCCTGTCGCATCAGACATGCTTATACTTAGTGAATTTCCTCCATTGTTTAATCAACAAAATATTAGATTTTATGAGATGTGCTTATCAAAGTTATTGATAAAAAATCAAACTGATACACCATTTATACATGATTCAAAAAATATATGCATGATTCATAAACATTCATAGTTGACATTTTACAACAAAGGATTTTTCTGCGACTGAAAATAGTATATTTCGATACAAGGGCCGAAAATGGGGTTTTGACGGCTTCGAGATCGTGTTTCAAGTTTGAGACGAAGTCAAGAACTTTAAACGATCGAGAGCAGGCAAACCAGTTTTGGCCGAGTTACGAATGATATTTTTCATCACACTACACAATTCAATAAATTCTAAACGGGTAAAAAATTTTTTTCGTTCATAACCAACAAAACATAACCTCAACTAACCTATCAAGATGTACTGCTCGTGTTTCTGGTTGGTAGGCAACCACTTTACATCAGCTAAGGCCACCGAAACTACAGCTGATTCCAAGGAAAGGCATTTTCCCATGTACCTCATATTTATTTGACAGTCGCTATCAACCGAACTACCAACTACGTCACTGATTTGTTATATATTGTTGTTGTTGTTGTCACCTACCTTATTATATTTTAGATTTCTTCGCTACCGTTTCCATTACCGTCCTAGGCCGAGAAAACAGGTGTTTCGTTGGTAGAAGTGAGGGTCGAAAACAGGTGATATTGATGTAGTGTGATGATTAATACCATACATCTTCATGCTCTCAATTTAATAGTAATTGCATTAAAAACACAACATTATTAAAATGATACTGGATTTAAAATTTTTTGCAACTCTGGGAGGTGGAATTTATTTGCTTGTTGATGAAATCAAGACCTTTTATTGTGTCTCTAAAGAGGAAAGGATATTTTAATGAATTGGGGCCTAACCTACAAAATTGCAAAATCCTATACCATACAATACGAGCACTGTCTGAAAGGATGTTTGTTCTAACGATCTTGAAATTTAGAATGTAGATTTTGCTTGAATTTTGAATTTAAGTGTTGCCACTATAACAAAAAGTGAATTAAAACCAACGAGCAAGACTCGGTTAACCTGTTACTGAATTTAAAATTAGAGGGTAAAAGTAATACCCTTTATTTTTACAAACTTAGTAGGTCTAACATGGATGGTAAGTTTAAAACCTTAAACATACTCATTCTCATGTTTATAAATATTTTTGTCAAATTTGATCTTGTTATGATTACGTGTCCCTAAATCATTCTCGTGCTTTACAACTAGCATGTTCTGGCGTGCCTTTGCTTGTTAGGTCTCAGATATGGGTGTCAGAAATGACTAATTTTAAAATAAAAATCCTCAAATATCCCATAAATAAAAATTTTATTTGGTAAGGCTTTTCGTATTCAATGAATACATCATCAGACCATTATCGACTATTATCAAATAATTTTGATGATGAAATTGATGAAGAATATTTACTCTCGATTTTTTTTATGTAGTAGAACGTTTTTCTATTTCAATATAAATATTACGGGCAGACATTTGGAAGAGCAATGGGGAACCTCCTCTCATGTTTTCTAGCCAATATATTTTTCAGCAGCTTTGAAACAAATGTCAAATCCACACTGAATTATTTTCTTAGGAGTTGGTATTATAAAGCCTTAAACATCTTACCTCATATTTCCCTGCATTTTCACACTTTCTTAAATCATAAAAACTTACCCCTGCATTTTTATACAATAATTAGAAAAATTTCACCAGTCCTATGAGATTTGAACAATCATAATTCTACACTGCATTTAAAATCGGACTATTTACATATAACTTATTAAGGAAGTATAAATAGATTTTCTATGCTTCCCTTAGTGTTAGGGGCAGCCTCTGCCTTTACTTCCCCTCTGCATCGATCTCTTAAAGATACTGAAAGATAAGTTTTCGTTCTAAAAGATACTAAAAGATAAATTCGAATTCCTCCTACAATTTTCGTCCGATTTTCAGGGTTTTGGTCTTGTTGGATCTTGGTCTCGATAATCCGTAGTTGTTTCCTCCAAAAGTTTATGACAATTGGACTTAAAATACAAGCAATATCCACATTACAATAACTTAACGTTTTGCGATTGTATTGAGCGTTTTAACATCTGTTAGTTTACAGCTGTATATAAGTGTAGTTTTGGGTGATAACTGATAATCACAATATTTGATTGGTTGGATGTAATTAATTTTAAACTAAAAGTTTAAAATTAATTGATAGACTGATTAATTAATTAGTTGATAGACTGAATTAAATTGCTTAATCTAGAGCAACAAGTAAGTTACACTAGTCAAAATAGACATTACTAGTGGCTCATAGGTTCATAAGCCCCTAATCATAAAATTAATATAGCATGAACCATAGTAGATCACCAATTCTTTACTATGAAAGTTTACAGAAAAATTAATTTTTATTTTTTATTATAAGAATACCGTTTGAACAGGCTATTTGCCCCCAAAGCACTCCTTACAATCCTGTACTATTAGGCCACCCGTTTGTAAATGCTTCACTCTGTCTGTTGTTAAACTTATATCGATCTATGATAAAAATAATTTTTCCAAGAAACCATAGTTCCTTTATCTATGACGGCTTTTTAAAATAACATATAAAATCGGCAATGAGAAAAAATATGACGGATGTTCAGCACCCATTTCAGAGTCAGTTTACTTCCAATACTTTGTATCATACCCATTTCATTGTCTTGTTTGTCCTAAAATTGAATAGATCTTAGCTCCTGTCAGTTTTTTTATTTTTGTCTTCACCAAGTTTAAACACAGCCGCTCAAAATAGCTCATCTCTACTCCATGTTAATATTCGTCCCTTAAAATCAAAATTCATGATTTTGTGTAAACAAACCAGATAAAAAAAAAATCACTATACATGGAGAATCTCTTAGGAGAACCTTTCAGAAAATAATCTTTCTTAAATATCTTTCTTAATGTCTTTCTTTCCCACTTTGTTATAAAGTATTTGACCTGCTACTTTTTTCCTTAGTATGTAGGACAAACTACTATTATTTTAACTCTCTCCTAAAAACTCTACAATCTATGAAATGACCAAAGGGTTTCTGAGAAAATTCAACTAACAGAATACCAACCTTCCGATGACTGATATACTTTAAGTTTCAATTAATGTATCATCGCCACTCAATATGATCATTTGACACTTTTCATCATAAAATAAAACCTAAACCTGTTTCAATGTAAATAAGGTAGGCGTTGTTTCTCAAACCAAAATTCATCGCCCATTGCGTCCCCATTACGATCAGAATTTATTTCATTATTTGCATACAGGCTCAGTTTTTTACAATTTAAATTATTATAACACAACAGTAAAAAAACGCAGTCCATTTTTAATAGTTTGTGAGGTTGGTAACGCTCCTAGTAGAAATTTTAGTTGCACAAAGCCTCAAAATGTCCTTTTATAGTATTACCACTCTACATATATTATGTCATTTCGTTATTAATAGTTCTTCACTCAATAGACCTATTATCATCTGTCCCTCGTTTTAAATATAAAATCATAAAATACGTTTTAATGTATACAAAGCAGTCGGTTTTCGAATCCCCTAGCCATTCTTATGGAGGACGTTTTACGCTATTTCTTATTTCCTTGTAACTTTATGGATACGCTGATAATTTCCCCTCATGCATGGGACCGAAACCTTTAATTTGAGACCCCTTCCATCTTCCTGCGAGTTGCAAAATGCTCTCAATTTCACTCAAAAAATTTCGCTTTCAGAATTATAGGCTATAAATAGATTGCTTCTCTTTTGGGGTGAATTATTTTATCATCTTCACTCAATGTTATCATTTGTGTCTCGTTTTAAAATTAAACCATAACACATGTTTTAATTTACACAAAACAGACGTTTTTCGAATCCCCATGCTATTATTATGGAGGACGTTTTACGTGATTTCTCATTTCCTGTTAACATTATGGACACGCCGATAGTTTTCTCTCTTGTATGGGACCGAGACCTTTAATTTGAGACCCCTCCCATCTTTTTTACGATTTGTATAACGCTCATAATTTTGCTCAAGAAATTCGGCTTGCAGAATTATATATGTAGATAAATGAAAACTATCAAATTGAAACTATCACTAAACTAAAATGATAAAGCCGATTCGCATTTTGTATAAAACATCAAAATTACTTTTTTTTTAAATAAAAGGAAATAAGTCAATCAGAATATTAATTGTTGAATTTACCTATTTGACTTAAACAATATTTGACGTATTTACAACTACACAGCACAGGAATCTTTAGTTTCTCTTGAAGACCGAATTGGATGTTACTGCTGCTGTGTTTCATGGAATTCCTCGTAGTTGTTCACGGCCGAAGTGGATATATTACTGCTAGGTTCAGGTGTTGGTTGATGTTGAAGACTGGAATTCCTTGTGGTTGTTAATATCCGAAATGGATATAATACTCCTTGGTTCAGGTGTTGGTTGATGTTGAAGACTGGAATTCCTTATGGTTGTTCATGACCGAAATGGATATAATACTGCTTGGTTCAGGTGTTGGTTGATGTTGAAGACTGGAATTCCTTGTGGTTGTTCATGACCGAAATGGATATAATACTGCTTGGTTCAGGTGTTGGTTGATGTTGAAGACAGGAATTCCTTGTGGTTGTTCATGTCCGAAATGGATATAATACTGCTTGGTTCAGGTGTTGGTTGATGTTGAAGACTGGAATTCCTTGTGGTTGTTCATGACCGAAATGGATATAAAACTGCTTGGTTCAGGTGTTGGTTGATGTTGAAGACTGGAATTCCTTGTGGTTGTTCATGTCCGAAATGGATATAATACTGCTTGGTTCAGGTGTTGGCTGATGTTGAAGACTGGAATTCCTTGTGGTTGTTAATGTCCGAAATGGATATAATACTGCTTGGTTCAGGTGTTGGTTGATGTTGAAGACTGGAATTCCTTGTGGTTGTTCGTGGCCGAAATGGATATACAGTATTATTGCTTGGTTCAAGTGTTGGTTGATGTTGAAGACTGGAATTCCTTGTGGTTGTTCATGGCCGAAATGGATATATTACTGCTTGGGTCAATTTGGTTGATGTTGAAGACTGGAATTCCTTGTGGTTGTTTATGTGACTGCTTGGTTCACGTGTCGGCTGATGTTGAAGACTGGAATTTTCCTTGTGTTTGTTACTGGCCGAACTGGATAAATTACTGCTAAATTCACATGTTGGTTGATGTTGAAGACTGGAATTCCTTGTGGTTGTTTATGTTACTGCTAGGTTCACGAGTTGGCTGATGTTGAAGACTGGAATTTTCCTTGTGGTTGTTACTGGCCGAATTGGGTAAATTACTGCTAAATTCACGTGTTGGTTGATGTTGAAGACTGGAATTCCTTGTGGTTGTTGATGGCTGAATTGGATATATTACTGTGGAATTCACGTGTTGGTTGAGGTTGAAGTCTGGAATTCCTTGTAGTTGTTGATGGCTGAATTGGATATATTACTGTGAAATTCACATGGTGGTTGATGTTGAAGACTGGAATTCCTTGTGGTTGGTGATGGCTGAATTGGATATATTACTGAGGAATTCACGTGTTGGTTGATGTTGAAGACTGGAATTCCTTGTGGTTGTTCATGGCCTAATTAAGATCACTCTGATTGCCTGTACTACTAATTTCTGGAATCACAATATTTTGTAACAAAGTCGTAACACTAAACAAAGTTAATGTTTTAAACCGATTCATAAAAATGTAAAATCATTCAGTGTATGAATCGGCTCACTTACTGCTAGTTTCAATTGTTACAGTAATACTATTTTGGAAAGGTCATACCTGAATTTTAATCTCATTAAAGTTGCTCCATAACCAGTCATTTCATTGTGTATTGACGATCTCGGTTGTTTATTGTACTCACCTGCTTTTGCTCGGATACATAGGCCTATATTGTGAGATATCAACCACTGCGTATCCTTTGAAATCAACATAACAACATCATAAAAAATTTTTCTTTCAAGTGAAGACTTCTATTGATTGAAGAATATCCTACTAATATTATAAATGTGAACTTCCTGTTGTTTGTTAGACTTTCACGCGAAAACTACTCAAACCGATCATCATGAAAATTTGTCTACATTTTCTTGGAGGTTACAGTGGTAACAAAGAATACTTTTTATTTTAAAAGTATAATTTTATACGAAAGATTTAAAAAGTTTTTATAAAAAATGTGAAATTCGATTTTATTTTTTTATCGGTTGCTAAGAAACAAATACAGTGAAAATTACAATTTTACAGGGTGAGTTTCTTAAAGTGATCCAATAGCTAACTTTATTCTATATCTGACAGTATACTTCTTATGGGGGGCCCCTTTACTTTTTTATTTTGCTTTCAGGTATGTATTTCACTTTTCAATATTTCCCGCCATTTTTTCAATATGGCGGCCAACTGTAAATTGTCTTATGGAACACCCTACATTTTATGGTGTTTTATAAATTTAAATGTGATTTTAAGAATTTTTTTACTCTTTACCTTTTTTTATTTAAACTTAACGGTTAGGGAGCTAAAGGCAATTAAAGTTAATTTTTAGATCCATAAGAATAACATGGGGCAAACTTTATCTGCCCATACCTCCGAAACCATTGATTAAAATAAAAATACTCCAGATTAAAGATTTCTTAAATTGATGTTTTAAGAACATATAACGCTAAAAATTATCATTTAAGCATAAATTAAATTCTTTACAATATTTCGGGCAAAAAATTTTTTTAGTATTTTTTTGCTGTTATGAAAATAATGTTTTTAAAACATCAATTTAAGACCTTTTTATTCTTGAGTATTTTTTATTTGAATCAACGGTTTTGGAGATATGGGTGGATAAAGTTTGTGACATATTATTCTAAAAATGAAATTTAATTGCCTCTAGCTCAATAACCGTTATGTTTAGAAAAAATTACAGATAATAAAAACGTCTTAAAATTACATGAAAATAAATAAATAAATAAATAAATAAAAACACCATAAAATGTAGGGTGTTCCATAAGAAATTTTAAACTTGGCCGCCATATTGGAAAAATGAGGGGAAATTTTGAAAAGTGAAATACATACCTGAAAGCAAAATAAAATAAACGGTATCAGTTAACTGACACATACTTTCTCCCAACAATATAAAAAAGATTTTAAAAGCTTCAAACATTAATGTATTGATGACTCAGTCGGATAGCTACCGGCTGAGCAGCGCTCGTTTGACCCTACGCACGTCTGTGACTTTTAACAACGTACTGCGTTTACCGCTAAATGAAAAATTGAATTTTCTCCGCAACCACTTGACGTAGAGCAATAATTTAAAATACTGGAATATTTATTTTTTTGAGCTTGATTTAATGGTGATAAGTAAAATTTATTTCAAGACAACAGCGATTTTTAAAATCCAAAAAATTGATTTTTGAAACACTTTTTACTCCATAACTTTTGAACGCGCATTTTCTCGGAGATGCGGGTGGTGTCATTTTATTCACCATTTTGAACTTAATAAACCACAAAATTTTAATAAAAAACGTTAGAGCCGTTTTTGAGAAATTTTGATTTTTGACAATTTTTGAGGGTTTTTGGGAGTAAAATACCCTTAAAAATCAAAAATTCAAAAAAATGAAAAAAACGCCTGGAATTATCGTGGATTTGGACCTATGTACCAAATTTCATTAAAATCGGACCATTAGGGCGTTCTCTAGCTCTGTTTACATACTGACACACACACACACACACACACACACACACACACACACACACACACACACACACACACACACACACACACACACACACACAGACATCACTCCGAAAACCACTTTTTTGGACTCAGGGGGAACCAAAATGGATAAATCCACCATCAACTCAAATTCAAAAATTTTGACGAAAACAATACTTTCTCCATATACTATGGTATAGAGGGAGAAAGTAAAAGTATCGGAATCATAATCAGAATTTTTATTGCCATTGGTCAATCATTAATTCATTAATTAATTGATCAATACGTAATAATTAATTAATGCAATTCATTATGATAGGCCTTTTCATGCTAATTAAAGTACAAATACGTTAAAAGGGTGGACTATACTTTTGTGAGTTTGGCAATATCGCAAAGTGCAACCAACCTTTTAAGCGATGAAACTTTTTCCTCTGATTTTTGCCAAAATGTATTCAGGAATGTATAAACTATAAATATATTATACAATACTATAAAAACTTCGCCAAATAATGGGTAAAAATCTTTAACTACGAATCCATTCATATGGATAAATAGATAGATAAATAGAACATATTTGTAAGTTATGATCAGTAATATTTCTAAAACTATATTATTAAACATAAGTTATTAGTGGTTCGTGTTGCCACTTAACCACTTCAATACCGTTATAAATATTATTTACATAGTGATGTCGTACCACACAAAAGGTGGTTCTGTCAGCTTTTCTCTCTCACATGGTCTTTTGTTCACTCTATCTCTATCTCTCTCTCTCCCTCCCTCTCTCTCCCACCACCCTCTCCTTCTCTGTCTGCAAACCTCATTACGAGCATAACATTACAGTAATTGATTTCGTCTTCAGTGATTAAATTTTCATGGTGTCTTTCTTACATGGTTCTCAATCCTCGAATCGTTCAGGGAAAATCACTGTTGAAAATGGTTTATACCGGAAAGCCGAACATATCTTTCATAATCTCTTGAACCCAAAAAATCTGCTGGCTGGGATGATATTTCACCTTTCTTGCTCAAAAGATGCTCCCACTTATTGGTTAAGCCACTTACTTATATTATCAATCGCTCCTTCCAACAGGGCGAATGCCCAGACTTACTTAAGTTCTCAGTGGTCAGAGCGATCCCGAAGAAGAGTAATTTGCACACTCTAGACAATCTGAGGCCTATCTCTTTGTTGTCCGTCTTTTCCAAGGTTATTGAAAAGATTGTTCATTCTAGACTCTGTGAATTTTTTGAAGATAACAATGTATTATCATGTTTTCAGTTTGGGTTTCGTAGAGGCAAGAGCACTGAACATGCAATTTATGAGTTTGTCAGTGGGGTCGCTGCTGCTGTGGATGGGTCTCAGTTCACTGTCGGTGCCTTTTGTGACCTTTCTAAGGCTTTCGACACAGTGAGCATTGAGATACTTGTCGAAAAATTAAAATTTTATGGTGTGACTGGCACCTCTCTAAGATGGTTGAAGTCCTTCCTGGAAGGAAGGCTGCAGAGAGTAGAGTTGAATGCGGGTGCTCAGAGTGACTATCGCAGTGTAACTTCTAGAGTTCCCCAGGGCTCCATCTTGGGGCCTCTTCTGTTCCTTGTTTACTGCAATGACCTTCCTGATATTTCAACTGATTTTAAGATTTTGATGTATGCTGATGACACTTCTCTTGTTGCTTCAAACAAAAATAAAATTAACCTTTCTCAATCACTTTCTGAGGTCCTGGACAATATCAATTCATGGTGCATAGCAAATGGTCTAAAACTTAATCCTTCAAAAACTGAGCTTATAAATTTTTACACCAACCATAGCAATTCATCTCATTCTGACTCGTCACACCTACCCCCTCAATTTAATTGTGTTCATTCAACAAAATTTTTAGGCCTGAATATCGACTCAACTTTGTCTTGGCGACAGCATGTGAACACACTTCTTCCTAGACTCAGTAAGGCATTTTATGCTTTGCTATCCTTGTCCCAATCTGTCAGTCAAAATGTTCTGAGGCAAGTGTATTTTGCGTATTTCCACTCACTAATCTCATATGGTCTCATTTTTTGGGGCAACTCCTCTGAATCAATCAGAGTCTTCAAAATGCAAAAAAGGGCCATTAGATTGTTGTCCGGTATTAGTCCAAGAGAATCCTGCAAAATACATTTCAAACGGCTTCAAATTCTTCCACTTCCTTCATTATTCATACTCGAGTGTCTTATGTTTGTTAAATCTAATCCAGAAAGTTTTTTTGAAAATAATCATCTTCATCAATACTCCACCAGAAATTCCAACATTTTGCAATACCCAATTCATAGAACGACTTTTCTAGAAAAATCACCTTCTTACTCTTGTTTAAAGATCTTCAACAGTTTCCCCCGAAGTATTAAACAGGAACCTTCAATTAAAAAATTCAAAAAGCTGGCTATAGATTATCTTTTTCAGAACTGCTTCTATAGTCTCTCTGAGTACCTGACACACAGCACAGGCGGGGCTTGACAGGCTCATATGCTTCCAGATCATGTCATGAGAGTCTTTCCCAGTTGGTGGCATTTGTTTTCTTTTATTGTAAATAGTTTTTGTCTGTTTTAACCCTCACGAAACAAGATTTTTGTTATGTAGAATAAGCATTTAGGCTAAGACAATATTGTGACAAATCTACTGCCCAGGCAATCAATTGCATGTAAGGGCGTCACTAGATACTGTAAATAAATTAAAAAAAAAATAAATAAAATAAATAAACCACAGTATTTTAAAATTTTTTAAAATAAGCTCTAAATTCAATGACAAGTTTAAAAACTGATAATCCGCAAATAATCTAGCATATAATAAAATAATTTGTTAAATTTAGACACTTAGACAATGCTAACACAATTGAAATTGTTAAACTTAATTGGAGAATTACTTAAAATATGTCACTTTGGTTTGCAAGTAGCTGAATTTAATTAAGATTTTTTTAATGGCTGCACTTATCTCCTTTCATTTCTCTTTTATTTTTCCAATTCTTTAATCTTACAGCAATGAAGTTTGAATATGTATTGTAAGACTAAATGCCACCAACGCATTAAAATGTTAAAACAATTATTCTATTTATGTATTGAAATAAGTAGCCCAAAACTCTTTATTTTGACAGCACAAAAATGTTTAAATTCAACTTATAAATGGGATTGAGGATTGACTGCTGAGCTTACGTCCGGGATATTAGTTGCGAAAGTCCAGCAAGGCAATCAATCAAATAATCCTCTTACAGTCTGAGAAACTCCTGGTTTCAATTCTAGAGTAACTACTGTAGTTCCCGGCCAAATCGCATAACATACAGTAATTGATGCATGCAGTACATTTTTTCTCTTCATGTCTGTTAATTTTTTAAAGGTTTACTTTTTCATAAAATATATTCTTAGAACAACTAAATTATTTTAAAATCTCTTTTATTTCATACTTTTGAATTTTATACTTTTTTAAGAAATCCTCGGATTTTATCAACTTAGAAGTGGCTTTACTGCTAAAATAATATTGGTAACTCGAATTTGTAGTTTAATACTACAAAACTAGGCACACATCGTTACAATAGGTCAATGAGTCACGTTGCAAGTAATGAAGGTGCAATAAGAAATTCCAGGAATCTTGAAAAAATAAACCACTTGGCTACACAACACCAATAAACTACGCCCTCGAGGACTCCCACACAGTTTTATTTATATAAAAATAATGTCCATAAAATTGTCCATGATGGAGTATCGTATAACATACATTTTAATGTATAACAAGTTTCTATTATTTTTAAAACACGATTCATGAATCCCGATTTATTTTACATTCCCTTATAGGAAAACCACGTCACAATATTATGTATGACTAAAACCTGTATTTTAAAACGATACTAATATAAAAGTACGTGTCTTTGACTAACCAACGAAATTATTAATTAATTAGCATATAAACCTAAAACATGTTAAAATTTAAAATATTATTAACACAAACCTAATCAGTACTACAAACACCTTTTAAAACAAGTTATGCTCCAACTCCGCCATTGTGAATTATTAAATCGTAAAATATACAGTAAATTACAGAGAAGTAAATTAAAATTTATAACACAATGGCTGCTAAAGCGGTTGTTGCAAGTGTGAACCATCTGCCCTCCAGGCAGAATAAAGAGACCTATGTAGCTTGGCTAGAAAAAAATGACATGATTAGTGACAAAACAATAGTAAATTAACTTGCTAATTTTAAATTAAGTGGCTAATAATTAATGTCAACAAAAATATTATTAATATGGTTTAAAGAAATATAAAAGACCTACGTAAATCTTCCTTAAGAATGTATATTTTTATTAAAGCCATGGTATTGTTTATGTTAGAAACAATGACCCATTAACTCAATTATACTTCCTAACTAATAGTTACAGTTTAATTTATAAATAGTTATAATAAAAAAGCTTGTTTAATTTTGTATTTAATTTAATATAAATAAACAGATGGAGATGTTGTATTTAATTTCATAAATGCATTCAAATCACATAAAAGGATCTCTGAGGAAACCTTTCCTGTCAAACTCACAAAAGTAGATACATCTCTGGGTTCATTACTGGAATGCTTTAGACATATGTCATGTTAAATTTGACTTCAAAGGAACGTGGAGTGTTCCCCGTTTAACGACAAACTCAGATTAAAGAAGTCATAAAAAGTGTAATTTAATGGTTAACGAGATATGGAAAAACGTATTTAATTATATAAATATTATGAAGTATAAATTTAAATGCATTAAATATTTTTTCCATTCGTAATAAACCTTTGATTTTAACAACTGGTTTTTATTTTGTTGATTGTGTATTTATTCTTGCTGTGATAACGAAGACTAATCGAGATTGAATGTTCAATAGAGATAAATACTGCAAAATAAAATATTTTGAAATATTTTGTAGAATGTCATATGAACTATATTGTTTTACCTTCATCGTCATAACGTTAATCCTTTACTATAATACGAGCAATGTCTGAAGGGATGTGTGTTCCACGATCTTGAAATCTAGTGGTTAGATTTTGCTTAAACTTTGCATTTAAGAGTGTTTTTGCCCAAAAATAAGTTTACAAATAGCCTCAATCTCAGAAAAAATCCAATTTGGTCTAAGTTTAAGTTTTAAAATCAAATTTTTAACATTGGTCTTATGGGTTGCCATTTTAGTAACGAAATAACAACTAAAAGTAAACAAAAATATAGGAACCTTAATTTTAAGCAGTTTTTTTACAGCTGTTATCTGTAAAGAGTCTGGTAGATTTAATAGCTTGATTACCATGACACTATAACAAAAGTGAATTAACGAGCAAATTAACCAACGAGCAAGGCTCGGTTAACCTGGTACTTTAATAAAATACTTTTAATGTGTTGTATGATAACAATGGACCAGATAAAAGGCTATTTGTAAAATATTTATTTTATCTGTATAACTAATGAAAAAAAAACTAAATTTTTATTTTATGTAATTTTATTTTATTTTAGCTTTATGATAATGTATACGATTTTATAAGTAGATAACTACAATGCAAAGTGTTTAAATGTTTTTTTTTTATTTCAATGGGAAAAAACTATTTCTGTATTACTGAATGGAACATATTTTCTTACCTATATATGAATCGTAAAATCAGTTGACTAATTCCAACGCTTTAAAAAATATCTGGGTGGCTAAATGTATAAGAACCATAATACCCGCTGGGTTTGTGGGTGGTTTTAATTAATATACACAAGCAAAACCTACAAGACCTTTGAATGCTCAAAGGGATTGTGTCGAGTATGAAGTAGTTATATTAAAACATCTTTTCCATTCACCCATTATTTTGTTGCTTATTCTGACTAGTAAAATAAGTGTTTTTTTATTCAAGTAAATAATAATTCAAGTAAATTTAAATTTTTATAAACTTGACACCAACGAACACTTATAATTAAATTATACTTTTTATAAGAAGATGTAGAGAAACAGTTAAGAACAACTGTATCAGAAATCTGCTAAACTTACACGTTACAGCAAGACAAATGGTTCATTCCAACTTCGTTCAAAGAGCAACAGTCAATCACTACTATAGTTAATTACTAGTTTAATGATATGGTATTCTGCTAAGGAAATAAAACCATTGAACATTATTTGCATATATTTAAATAAGTATCGAGTTAGATTTAAAATAATTTAACAATATAAATACGAACAAGGTACCTCACGTGAAATTATTTTGGAATTCAAGCCAATTCATTGGCGTGCAAGGCAATTCAAGAAAGTTCATTATTGTATGAATCGAGTATTAATATCAATAAAGTCTGTTAGTTGATGTGATGCAAATCGTCTTCTAACGGATGACTCTCTCCTCACAATTAAAAATTAACACTATATTAACAAAAAATTTGTTCAATTTCAATCATTAACCAAATTATATATTATTATAAAATGCTTAATTTAAAAAAATAAAATACAACAACGAATATTTGTGGATGTGTTAAGATAATTGGAGTGATATAAGATAAAAAGTTACAAAAATATACATTATTTTACAGGAAATAAAAAATAGTAATTTGACCTATAAGATAAATTAGAATATATTTATTTTATTCTATTTTATATTATATTATATACTCTAAATACTAATTCCTTAACGCCATGTTTAACGTATTTACATTTATAACACTTACGGTGGCGTCACATTTTTTTTGCATATAAAAGATTTTTTCTTGCAGTAAAATTCAATATCACATTTCAGTAGAATATATTCGTCATAATTCTTATAAATTTGAAAATGTTTTTAAAAGTATTAAGAGTTAAAACTTTTATTTTATATGTGAGAATAGCTGAGTAGTGAATTTTTTTTAAATATTGATATTAATTTGAACTGTTTTGTATTATTATAATTTTGAATTTATATTGTAATATGCTTCACTAAAATACGTCTGTCTTCGTCGTCTTTAACCCCCTTTTAAACATTCATAAATTACGGTGCTTGTTTAGATGTTTGAAATAATATTCTTACTTTATCCTATTATATTAAACGAAAAAGTTTTGTAGTGGGGTTTGTGGTTGGAAATTATTTCGCGAAGTACAAGCGCTAGAACGTTCCGGATGGAAATTAACTATTCTTGGGTACAAAATAATGGTAGTTTAATTCATCAAAACGCTCGAAATATTTAGTAAAATCGTTAATAAAAATAATTTTTCTCCATAAGAAAAGTATTGGAGGGATCAACTGATTATAAAATTTTTTCCGAAACGTAAGTCCCATGTTTTAACCATGTAGCCAGTTTGTGTATTAAAAACGAGAAAATTTCTTAGTTGTGTTGGGGTTGGGCATAATCTTCAAAAGCACGAGTGGAAACCCAGTATTGAGCGATTAATTCTAGGGTATAAAATAACAGGTAGTTTAATTCATCAAAACACGAAAAACCGTGGATTACATAGTAAGATAATGAATCAAATTTTTGCCCTTAAGAAAAATATAGGTGCAAATCATATGATTATAATAAAATGAAATGCTTTAAAGTCAATTGAAACAATAACAATGTTTATGACAATCGTCAAAAAATCAAACTAAGGTTAGTTTGTTACATAAAAACTTAACCTCAAAAAACTCTTCAGGTTTATACAATGAAACTTTTGTTAAAACAGTTTTTATAACATTCTTCAAATTAGCTCTAGATACATTTCTTATGTTAACAGGCTAAGCATTATATTTTTTATGCCTTGATAGCAAAGGCTATTTTCAGTAGTTGAAAACATGCACCTTGACGTGGAAATATTACCTCTAAACCTTGTGGAGTGGCTGTGAACATTTGATTTTTTGGTTAAATTTGGCAGATTGTCCTTGACAAAAAACATGACATAACAAACAATGATCGTAAGTATTTTAAGAGCAATCAAGAGTGGCTTGCAATGTGTTTGGTGAACGCCACACATTAATCTTACGGCCTTTTTCTGCAACATGAAAATTATTTCAATGTCAATGGCATAAGAACAGTAAGCCCACACTGAGGTTCCATATGACATAAAACTATGGATGTATAACACAAAGAAAGACATCGGCAGAAACACTAGCACTTAGTGATCTTATCATGAATATCCATCTCAATTTTTGAAGCCAAATATTCAATGTGTGTTTGCCATTTAATATTGGACTGCAAATGAAACCCCAAGAACTTAAGTGATTTGACATTGCTGGATCTACTGCCCAGACACAGTGTTACATCCTGAACCTTCTCAGCATTCATGCAGGGTTTCTTTGTACTGCACCTCTCAGTAATAGGGGTTGACTAGAAATAACAACATCATTGACCTCATTTAGCGAGCTACATTGTGGACTTAGGACACAATCGTCTGCAAAAAAATGACATACTGATCATTAAAAAAATGTTAAAAAAATGTAAGTAGCGTCCATGAAGGCCTATACACAAACGAATAAGCAGAGACATCCTTATGGGAAAGTAAGGCTTAACTCTAAGGCCTGAATCAGTTTAACAAAGTCAGTATCAAAGATCTTCAAGATATGTTTAAGAGCTTCAAACCCAAAAACTCTGCAGGAATCGACCAAATATCAAACAAAATAATCAATTATTGTCAAACAGTAATAATTTTGCCCATATAAACATTATTAACTCCTCCATAGAACAAAATGAAATTCCTGAAGCAGCCCAAATAGAATTAATTTACCCTAAATGCAAAAAAGGAGAAAACTCCAAAGCATCAAATTACCGACCCGTATCAGTGCTGCCCACTTTATCCAAATACATTGAAAAAGCAATCCACAACCAATTAATCTTCTCACAAACCGGAAGCAAATAGTGGAAATAGAACACCTCAACAACAACTATGAAGTCAAATTAAGATCGTCACTCCAGAACACTACACAAGGAATTCCCCAAGGATCCATCCTCGGCCCACTGCTTTTTCTCATACACATAATTCCTTTCCTAACCACCTCACAGACCAGTCTCAAAGAAATCAATAAGGCCTCCATGTTTAAAAAGCAACTAAAAAATATCTATTGGAATGACCTTACTACAAACTAAGTGAGTTCATAGAAGAACACTCCCATAAAAGATAAAATGCACCACACATGACACACACACACACAAACACACTCATGCAAGAATTGACGACTCTTCCTCTCTTCAAGGACTGCAGAGATGACTTCGATGGTAAATGGTGTAAGAACGCCACATGTAATTTTTATTTACGAATTACCAGTCTACTTGTTGCTCGGAACCGAGCAATTTATTTTCATACAATACAAAAGGAACATTTAGTTCTAAATTAACGACAACCGACCAATCCAATATTGTTAATATCAGTAATCACAAAAAACTACACGTGTTTACATCTATACATTAACAGATGTTTAAAATGTTCAACCCAAACCCAATGCTATTCTAATAGGAAAATCTCAAATTTAATTTGTGTAAAGCGCCCTTATTTTATGTCTGATTTTCATCGATTTTTAGCAGAAACAACTACAGAAGAAGCCCTATCTAACGACACCAAAAACTTGAATATCAGTTAAAAATTGTAGGAGGAGTTCTCAACACAAAAAAACCTTAGCGTATTACATAAGTATAGATGCTGCAGATTAGTTGAATGGAAAGAGATGGTCTAATAATTTTGCAAAAGTCAAATTACCAAAAATAACAAAATAATCCAGTGCCGTGAAGAATAAACTTTAACAGCTGTTTATTTAGCCTATATTAATAAATTGAATTAAAAGAATAAATAAATTTGAACAAAACTTGCCCAGTTTTAAGTTTTATAGTTATATTGTATACACGTTTAAATTTCTTTGTACAATACATATGCAGGGTCAATAGGGCAAAGCCCAGAAGCTTATAAATAACAGGAATAGGCCTATCAATCTTTCTGCTAGATAAAAAAGTATAGTTTTACAAAACCTCAGGTCAATCGGTCCAGTAATCTTTGCGACTATTCAAGACACACAAAGCTTTCGTTTTTAAAGATACATACTTTCATTTTTATAGATAGATTGAAAATTTTATTTTAGGAAAATGCTACTCAAAAACCTCTATCGTAAGTTTAAGTTCTTTGTTTACATTTTAAATACTTTTCTCCCACCCCAACATTCTCGAGGAGGAAGTAAAAAAGACCTATAGAAAAGGGAAGACTGAAGGAGTGCTCTGACATCTCACCCTCACTTAATAAACTTAAATGTAACTTTAAACATTTTGTAACACTTTACAACATAATTATAGAGCGAAGCTCGGCTCCCCGGTACTAAAAAGTTACACACAAAGTTCAAAATCTCTTTAACAATTTAAAAATCCAAACAGAAAATAATAACGAAAATAAGTAATACTTAATTGAAAGGTGAGTTTTCACCGGATTTAACTGCCCGTATAAATTAATTTAGCGTCGATATTTATTTAATTACAGTTAAATAACCTCTTCGTTGCTATGGAGCATTTGATTTCCACTTGATTAAAATAAAATAATTACTGCACTTAAATTAAAATCTATATTAATGACTAAGTCCTTTTATGTTTAAGAAATAAAAATGTATTGATTAATCAAAATAATTAATTGATTAATAAGTGTAATTATAAATGTCTTATGTAGTTTATTGAATAACTTATATTTATTTAAGATTATGAAAACTAATTTTACTTTTTGTTGTTATGTTTTACTTTATCTCCTAGTTAGTAAACTTATTTTGTTAGACCATCCGTATGAATGAAAAAGGAATTGTCACTTTGCTAAATAAAAACACTAGCTATGTTTAATCTATATAGCTTCGAGCAATCTATATACAATCTATAAATCGCCATATAGACTTATAATAGCGTAATTACCAATGTCCTTTTTAAAAGCCGTGTTGCCAGGGGGCAAGTATTTTTACATATTTTCCGTGCTACTTTTCTGAACTTAATAAAACGCCGAATGAATCATTACACACAAAAAAAGTCAATTGAAACCAATGAACATATGTAATACTGCTACGTAAACCAATAACGCTATATATACAACACCATGATATCAAACTTGATAATTAAAAACTACTTAATATTATCGCTGAAAATATTTCTCAATCAATATAACGAGTTTATTATTTAAAGAACTTTATGAGCATTATAATATTTTTTCATGAATAATTAATGGTATCAAAAACATACTACGCTTAAACTTCTGAATTTCTAAGTGTGTGAAATCAAGCACAAGAAGGATCTGTTTTTATGAACACCTTTTCCAATCGATTCATCAAACATCAACAAATTTGATCCTGATGGTAATTAATATTTAACTAAGGTGGCCAATAAAATTTTTAATATTTTATCGTTTGAAGCTCTGTGGTCGAACGGTTGATACGGAAACAAAAGTTTACATATCCGTTAATCTACACTCTTGATTTATATTTCAAGAGTATTGAGATAAAACAATTTTATACAATTTGATTTAAAAACAGTATATTTTGGAGTAAAAACAATTTATATTGTGTAAGTACCGCTAAAGTAAAAAGAAATTTGAGACAAAATATAACGAGATTATCACAGGTAGAGTCAATATCGGGAACGATCACTCCACTGACTCAATACCACGAGTCAGTTCACATCGGATAGCTCACAAGTCGTGGGTTTTACGGATCAGCGGGTTTCTGCAGTGTAATGTTGGCAAAACTGTTGTTTCCGATTTTCCCGATATTATTTGTAAAATTTGAAATGGTCATCATATTCAAGTTAAATTTTTATGTATGGTAATGTCATGTAAGTGTATGTTACACTCAATTGCCGATTTTTTTTGTTTTTTTTTGACGTGCCTAAAATTTTTACCCACTCCACGACCACTGCGGATTACCCACATCGTGTAGTGAACATTTTATTCGGACATTGGCCGAAGCAAAATACCCAGACCATGGAGTGTCTTTTTTCCTGTTTATTTTTTTCGTAATAATTATAGTAGTTAGATTTGGTCACTTCTGGGACAGGTCAGCTGCCCCGGAAGCCACGTGCCGGGGCACATAGCTTCCGGTCGTATATTAAATGAGGGGGAGGTATGCATAAATTAAAAGTTAGTTCAAAACTGAAATTCAACTTGATAATTTGGTTACGGAAAGTATGTCAAGGTCATCCCGAGTAAGTTTTAAAAAAGCCTATCCCGCTAGCACAGGAAATAGTTCTGAGAGTTGAACTATCCGGTGATAGCGGGATAGGTGGATTTAAGTTTTGAACTTTATTCGTAAAAACAAATACAATCAATGTGCAAAAACAAATACAATCAACGTGCAATAAATACAGGTTGAATTCTTGTGATGAAACACGGAGTTGTAGAAGCAAACGCCGACGACGAGGATAAGGTACAGGCAGAGTCCCCAGATGACATACTTGACAACTTTGAAGAAACGTAATATCTCGAGTTGGTTTTCCCGTTCCAATTCCAATCGTTTAATTTCTAATTTCAATTTTTCTTCTTTCATTTTTTCCTCTTCCATCCTTGTGACGAAGGAAACTTCATCCATCATATCCATCATTAGTGTTGTTTTTTGGTGTTTGAAATTTTGAAACAAGTGATGTTGATAGTTCAAATGTTGGAGACGGAATGAGAAGTGAAAGCGAGGAACGTTAGTTAAACGAAGAAGTGGTGGGGGGAAGTTGAATTACAAAGAGGTGGTGGGGGAAGTTGAATCACAATGAAGTGGTGGGGGAAGGAGGTTGCTCACCATTTGCTTCCGTACTTGTTGTTGTCGTGTCTGATTGTAGAGGTGTAAGTGGAGTAAGATTCAGCAAACTATCTTCATCAGAACTTTCAACCTTATCACAAATAGGACAGGCGTAAGTTATTTCCAGATTCATTTTAACAGTGTTAAATTTACTAACAATTTCGTGTAAAGTATTAAATATTTCTTGCAAATCTTCTTTGGAATTTACTTCGAAACTAGAATTCATTCGTGCCAACGGAGAGTTGTTCATTGAGAGAGTCGGTGATTGAATGAAGATCGGCGCTTAGGAAGGACGCTTATTTGTCGGTGAGCATGAGCTTGTGACCAAGTAAATAGCTAAGTTCCTCTTCTTCGTCTTTCAATTAAAATATCTTAGCTGAAGTAGTAGGCGTTGTTTCGTCTTCACTCGATGATGAAGAAAATTGAAATATCCTAGCTGAAGTAGTAGTGGTTGTTTCGTCTTCACTCGATGATGAAGAATCACGAGGACGTAAATAGTGAACATCAAGTCTGATCCATCTCATAGGATATCTATCCATGACAGAAAGCAAATTTTGAAATATTTCCTCCAATTCTTCTCTGTCAGTTATTATATGTTGAAACTTGACGAAAGGCGATCCCATGTTGTTAGTTAGAGTGTTGGAAGTGAAATAATTCAAAGGTGGATTCAATAAGATACAAAACTTAAACTAATGGTGGGGGAAATCTAAAAGACTTATGGTGGGGGGAAGTCTAAAAAACCAATGGTGGGGGGAAATCTCAAGGTCATCCAATTGAAGTTTTAAAAAAGAGTGTAAAACTGAAATTACACATTCGATGGTTCTACAGGATCGGAATACCAATCTGACCTGTATTTACATCTTTTTATCATATGTGTACAAAAATCATCTTGATGAGACATGGTGCGTTGACAATGAGCTAGATCGAGAGGATGAAATTTGAAACATCTTTGAGGACAGCATGTATGAAAATATCTTGATTTGTAAAATTTGAAAGTTCGCAATTCCGGTGGCGGTAGTTGTTTTGTTTTGCACTTGCAGTAACAAGATCCAAAAAATTCACATTTAGTGCAAGCTAACCCGTCCACCATCATTGGTCCTAAATCTGTACACTGTTGTTCACAACAGTAACGAGGTTCGTACTTGTACTTTTGTTCTTCCATGTTGACGCTGCTGAGTCCAGTGAAAGAATAAGAGTGTATAGTGTTGAATAGTCAGTTTTATGTACTACAAAAAGTGGTGGGGGTAATTTCAAGGTCATCCAAACGAAGTTTTAAAAAATTATACCTTACTAATGTAAGGAATATTTATACTTAAGAAGTTTATTTCTGTTTATCTTCTTCAGACTTTGTCTGTTTCTGTTTGTTTTCTTCAGCCTTTTTCTCTCTCTCCGCTTTAGCCATAGCGATAAGTTCTTCAGTCGATAGTGGATGTACTTCAGGAAATTTTAAAATTAATTTAGCTTGATATCCTTCTTTAGTTAATATATTTATATCTTCAGTCATTTGTTCAACGGTGTTGTAATCTTTTCCATAGATTTTTCCATCAAGTTCGATCATCATTCTGTATAACATCTTTAAAATTAGGTGTTGACGCAGCGAGAGTCGGGAAGCGAATGATTAGTTATACAAGTATCTTTCCCTTTTTATCAACTTGACATTGATCACGTGATTCCTTAGTTTTATTTGTTAAAAGTTATTTAACATTGGTAATACTTGTGGAACTTGATGTTATGTTGACCAGTTGGTGATGAAGATGTTGTAGGTTGTGTTGAAAGAAATACTTCATCATCACAGTATTTTGTTTTAGTAAACATCCTTACATTAGTAGCACTAACATCAACAGTTAAGTGATAACCACCGGTAAGTAAAACTCGCATTTCGTTGGTTAAATCTTCAAGTTGTTCAAAACTCGTAATGGTGTTGGTATCGTAAGATGCACACTTGACCTTTAGGGACATGTTGAAGTTTTGTATTTAGTTATAGAGAGCGAGATGTGTACGGTACGAAAGGTAGTCGTAGACTGATGAATTTCACAAGTTGATTTTCACTTTTATTATCACACAAAATTGGGTCAAGGTCATCCCGTGGAATTTTTTAAAAAAAAGCAACATATTGCTATGTACAAAGACATAACAATATGTTGCTTCTTTTATTTTTTTTTTTGTTTTATATCATCTTTATTGAGAAACCATTACAAACATATATATTTACAAAGTTATGTACAAACTAGTTAGTAGTAGGTGTTACATGAATAGTTAGTTCAGTTGAGTTGTTTCCACTCGGTCCGTGTGAAACTAAATAGAGTGCGCCAGGTTGAATAACTCGAAGATCTTCATTTTGTAGAAGTTGTACAAACCGTTTCGGTAGGAAGATTTGAAACTTCGGTTCGTCACCAACTGTATACGGCGCCTCGCTCAATGTGCAATTAATAGCATCACCAACTGAAGTGTCCATCTTCTTGATTGTATGTATTATGTAATGTTTTTCTTCTTTTAGTTCAGAACATCTCTTCGTCGGTAAGATTGTTGATTTTGAATGAGCGTTGAATTGATCAACCAAATTTTGAAGAAACTTCTGCGATGCCATCTTGATGTTATTGTTAATCTTCTTGTTAATAATAATGTCCGTCGGAGGTGTTGTCTCTTCGGAGGTTCGAGTAATACTCATGCTGCGTCATGGTAGCGCTCTCACTTTTATTACCGACATTACCCCCACCATTCTGTTGAAGGAAATTATTCAAGCGGTAGGCATTCTTCAAAGCGCACTGTGACCTTCGATGTTTAAAACTCTTTGATGAAATACAAAGTTCATTGAAATAGCATTGGAAATCTCTATCTATTATTGCATTTATCACTTCGTTGCTTGTAAATGATTGTATCCAATTAGCTTTTTCCAATCCTCTTGTGTAGATAGTTTTGAACTCTTTGCAGTAATGATTCATAATGTGCGGCATCATGTTATAATTAATAAAACCTTCATCCCATCTTAAGTTGTGAAAATGTTTGTACAACCATTTGTTTGTAACTTTCGCTTTAGTTGTTAGTCTATTGAATGGTAATGGAGGTTTGAATAAGTAATGATAAACTACAGATGTGTTCATATCCAAAATTACTAATTCTTTTATAATAAAATTTCCATCATTTCCTCGAAAAGCTTGAAATTCAATTATACCTTTTTTAACTTCCATTATATGTGGCGCATTAGAAAACGAAACCCGTTTGTTCATGATGAAGTCTCGTCAGCAACTGACTTGTATTACAAACACGATTGTTCTTCTTTAACTTCTTGCGCTTCTTCGTCGATATTAAAGTTGGTGTGATAGTTGTTCAATTGTCTCCACATATCCACTTCTTGAGGTATTCGATTAAAAATTGAAGTATCCACGGGACCGTATAAAATTGGAACGAAAGGTTGTCTGTCCAATGTATCGATTAGATAGTCTTTGATTATTGCACTTGAAAATATTAGTTGTTTCAAATATCTGGTGACGGGACCGGTAGTACAACTTAAAGTGTAAAATTCTTCTTTAGTCAAATGTAATTTTACATCATGTCTAGTTAAATCTCTGAAGCGAACCATTTGTCCCCCACGATGTTTCACTATATCAACTTCAATATTTGATTCCCATAAACTTAATCTTGTTCTTCTTCCAAATGTGTTGTTACTCAAATAACATTCCAAAAGATGTAAATGTTTCATAAATGATTCCCAAGAAGTTTCAGTGAATGTAACCATTTTATTTCCATGATTTAAAATAACAATCGGTGAATAATCCAATGATTTTAAAATTCCAACTGAAATAATTTTCGTCATGCATGATGAAATGGGGTAGAAAATCCGAAGAAATACTTCTGTTAAAATATTAGTTGTAATGTTAACTTCAACCTTTTTTTCTTTTTACTTCTTTTTCAGCTTCTCCTTCTTCTTTTTCTTCTTCTCTCTTCTTATGTTTGTTAAACTTGAGGAACTCATCCATTTCTCGTTCAACTTGTTTTTCTATATCTGAACTATTCTCATCCATTAGAGGTGTATTTTCTTCTCCGTTAGTAGAACTCATCTTGCGAACGATGTTTCCCATACGACGGTCGAATATAAAATGAACTTTCCACTCATGATTTTCTCTCTTTTATGTTTTTCGTGAAATCCTTGAAATTTATACAATCACATAAATGTTTTTTTTCAACTTGTTTTTCACAAACGAAATTCTAACCTCAAAAATTGAAGCAGATAATTCTAACCTCAAAAATCTGCAGTCGTTGTACTAATTCTTTTTAAAGTACATTCTTCACAATTCCGGTCAGCGGTGTGTAAGTAACTATTTTATCATGTAGAATTAGACAGTATGCTGAAGTTCCATCCGCTACTGGTTGTTCAAATTCCATTTCAATTTTTATATCCACACTTGATGATTTTACCGATTCATTTTGTTTTGAACAATCGATTACAATTATCGGAGCCTTGGAATAATACTGGTCAGGCGATAATAGTGGTGTATTAGTCTTTCCATAATATGACGATTGAAATCTTGCATACATATCGTATAAAATGGAAAAACGTTTTTTGCTGAACATGACATTCAAATTGTCATACGGAAAGAATTGAGAGTTTAAGAAAACTTTACAATTCTTTATTTTACAGTGATCAAATTGACCGGCATTTGCAGTGATAACATCTTTTCGCTTAGTTTGAAAACCGAGTATTATGTACCTTGCCCGTTCCAAATAAGTTGATGTCTTGACGGTCCATGTTTGTCGTTCTGTCTGAGGTAGTGTAGGATATTCATGGAATTCCCAACTTCGGAATGGCATCACAATATCACGGTCAGACTTTAACTTTCTCAATAATACGATTCTATGTTCATCGGCCAATCTTACATGAGGTACTCTCCAAACAACTTTATCCAATTGTAGTTGCCATTCCAGTTTATCTTCCGTAGTTGCAGGGTCTGCAAGTATCAAGTCCTTGTTAGTTGAAGATCTGAGTAATACCAATTCTTGTTTGACATTTATTATTATTCGTTTGTAATCTTCAGCGAATCCCAAAAGCAATCGTAAGGGTACATGAAAATCAAAGTGACCGTTGGAATCCGGTGTTATAGTGTCTTTATCAGGGGCAACCCATCCGGCGGTGACTATTGAATTCTTCTCATGCGGTGTTAATGATGTTAATCCTTTCAATGTCGTTGTTATACCAACCTTTTTTGTCGAATCAACTGTCACCCCTGATATCTCATATCTTATTTCATCAAAAAGATATGTCTTCGGGTTATTTATAAAAGGAACTGTTGAAGCAGTTTTTCCATCCAATTTTAATACCCGTCCTTCAATGTACAAATAACTTTCACACGGTAATGTGTAAATATCTTGTTGTTGAATGGGAATCCTTATTTCATCGTTATTGTTTAATTTTGATGAAGTGTAAGGGTTGTGCGTGTGATATTCCTTCTCCCATAGTGTTTCGTCGAATGTCGGTCCTTGAGATATATCCAGGATATCCATCGTTGTTAAGTTTCAATCCAATCTTCTGTAGAAAACGAATGTTGTCCAATGTTAACTCTTCCAATGTCGAGGAGCTACTGAGCTCCCGACTCTTCCGTTGCGGTTTAAATGATAATCCCATGTTGACCTTTATGTTGCCGCTCTGATGTGTATCCGTATAGTTATCGTTTCTCCTCTAAAGTCAACACTAACACCGTCTTGATCCAATATGTTCAGTACGATGTCTGAAATGAAACTGGTGTTTAACGGTAGGTATATCAAGTTTTGTGGCTTCTCAACAATTTTAAAACCAGGAGCCACTGTTGGATAAAACGTATGTAAAATATGCTGATTCACTCCTTCTCTATACGATCCGTGTATAATATTACACGTTACATCGATACTATTGACTTTCAATATTGTAACAGTTGTATCACCTGAATGAGTAGTTCCAGGAGTTAATATATTCTTTTTTGTATCTGTAAATCCAAGTAAACTGCCAATGGAGTTTTTTCAAGCTGACATCGATATAATATTTTGAAGTTATTTCTGCTTTTAAAGTATTATTGTTTCCTTTAACGGTGATATTTTCTTCTCCGAGTTGTTTTTGTAGTAATTGGTTTATATCATCGATTTCATAAGCTCCAGTAGGAAATGTAATTATTTTCAATTCTGAGTATTTTCCTGAAGCATCCTTAGTTTATAATAATGTAGTAAATTGTTCTTTCCTTCCGTATCATTGGGAATTGAGTTGTAGGTAGTTAAATCAAGTAATGCCGCTTCCCATAATCTTTCCTTGGATAGACGCAATGCTGGGAACAGCGTACTTTTCAATGTGGATGAATTTCCACTCAGTGACACTGTATACGATGACATCTTAAAGCTGACTGACACTCTTCGCTAGAAACTCCAAACATAAATGCCCACATATTTCAGTATTGTTAGGTTGTTCTCTTTTGTAATTGTAAAAAATGTTTTTGGAGTTTCGAAAATAATGTTGCAGTTCTTTCGGCGGTGGTAGATTGCCAAAACTGTCAAAGTAGTAAACGGTTTGTCCGAGCTTTTTATAGCATACCCAATGAGTGCCTGGACCATAGGTGGAATCCAAATTTACTATTCCAGTTTCATTTTCCCATATTTTAGTTGGTAATGCATCTTTCATAAAAACTCCTCGAAAAAATGGTATTTTCAAACATTTTACATAATCATTTAACTGATGATTTGTTAAGGCTTTATTTGGAATTATCAATTGATTCTTCTTATTTAGTACACACGGTACGGTCTTAGGTATAAACCTGCTCCGTTTTTTACCATTGACCAAATAGAAGCTTTCTTTACTGTTGCTTTACGAGTTCTACGACGTCTCTTCTTAATGTTTCCACCTCTTTTGGGAGCTCTTCTCTTTGCAGGTCTTCCTCTGCGACGACGTCTTCCAGCACCAAATTTAGCTTTCGTCTTCATGGCTGTAGTTACTGCCCAAGCCGCTGCTTTTTCTGCAATACTTGCGTCACTTGATTTTACTCTTTGCCAAGCTTTTCCGCTAGAATTTTATCCGCTATTGATCTATTTGTTGAATCTTTATACTTTGAATATGCTATATCGTGTTCTTTACAAGCTTGATCTAATTTATTAATTCCAGGATCTCCTCTTGCTAAACGTTTTGACAACTTAGTTCCAGGTCCACAATATTGATAACCTCCGGGCAGATGTAATTCGTATGGTAAAGCGTCTATCGCTCGATTCACAACAGCACCAATTGGAATCCGTCTGAGCAGGGATAATGCAGCTGATGTTAAACCACGTCCTCTCTTGCCGCTGTCTTGACGACGACTGAGCGATACGGTCTTCATTATGCTGTTTTATGTAACCAACGTCTTCACTCTATGAAATACTTTATGATAATGAATCCTTTTTTTGTGTATTCTATACTTAAATATTCATAAGTTTTACTAGTATCTATCAATGATTTCATCTTTAATCCATTGGTTTCTTTGAGAATCTTCGATTTTATTGTGTTTCATCGATGCATTAATCAAATGATTATGCATATCAATAACTACATTACCTACAAGATTCATTACATACTCTACATTAGTAGCATCTTTGTTACGTGTAGGATTATCAAGATTTGTGATACGTTTACCATTACATGTATACACAGATGGATCGTTATTAGAGGTTGCTATAACTTGATTAATAGTAGCAACATCATTCGGAGCTATTCCTGCTGATATGTTAGATATTCTTCTATTTTTTCCATCATATAAGCTATTTATTTTATCTAAAACTATAGTTTGTTTTACAACAACACAATCATTATCATCTTTACCAGATTTTACATGGGTTAATCGTCTACCTCCACATATAAAGTTAACACCAGTAGCTGATAGTTGTGGCACTTGTGTTAAAATAACAGCATCATGTTCTTCCGTGCCTAAACTTATATTTGACAATCTTTTATTTTTTCCATCCCACTTGTTATTTTGTAGTTGTAGTAAGGTAAACTTTTCACTTCCTTGCATAAACTCATCACCTTTCTTTGACACCACCTGATTTTGTTTAACAAAAGCGGATGTTCCTTTCTTCAAGCTTTCATTCATTTGTCTCACGGTAGCAGCATCCGATGGAGTTGAACCATCTTTCAGATTGGACAACACATTTCCATGACAATCAATAACAGCACCATTATATAAAATACAATTATCTTTAATGTATTTAATATTAACACCATCACTTTCTTCTTTAGGATATCCAATATCGTTTATAGTATATTTATAGAAGGAAAATCCATCTTTTTTCTTTTCTGGTATTACAGAATGCAAATAACGCTTATTGATTGTATCTGTATCCTCGGTTGGATCTGCCACATTAGTTATTTTATAATTTAAAGCATTGTACTTTTTTCCACTTTTAGTCTTTTCCAACAGTAAAGCGTACTCCATCGCAGATAGAAAATAGCCTTTATTAACAACATCTCCATTGTTGACTGGTTTTGCAACATTAATAACCCTGTGAGATTTTGCATCATACAGTTGGTTGTTGTCGAGTTTTAAACTTGTAGATGTTTCCTCCTTTACTGTTTTTAAATTTGTTGCATCTCCATCTTCTTCTGGATCCTTAACAAACTTTAAACGTTTATTATTTATGTTATAGTCACCTTCGGGTGTTTGCGGTAATCCACTTCTTTTTCTGTTTTCTCCAACTTGCACTCCTAACGCGGAGTATCGTCCGAACTTGTCGACGCTCATGTTAGAACTGACACATTATACGCCTGCAATTCTTATATATCCGCGGACAATTATACGATTATGCCGCGATTCCTGAGTTCGTCAATCAGAGCTACCCATTCATTATTTAAACCTGTATGACCGGCTTCCATGGCTTCATGCAATAGTCTCATTCTATCAACCAATTTATTGATGTCGTTGTAGTAAATCACATTCGTATTGTATAGATTTTTCATCAATCCTTTGCCAGATGTTGAAGTATCTCCTTTACTCTTTTTACCATGTTGTTCAAGAAGTGATAAATCCATAAGTGATAAAGATTTTCTTTTCAGTGGTTGTCTCACCGCTGGTGCAGTACGTAATGTTGGCAATTTTCGTGGAGGAAACAACTTTTTTATAACAATGTTATATTTTGTTGCACGTGAACGATTAATCATTGCATCCTTTAAGTAGTTTCTTTTATGAGCGTTAGTATTTTGTAGAATTTCCTTAAAAACACTTAAATCTTTGGATGAATATCTTAGTGGTATGTTTTTAAAAATTAATTCATAAAGTCCTTTTGTTCCTTTATATTTATGCTCACCAATAATGATGTAATCGTCTTGTGTTATTTCAAGCTTTGAATCGCCGATCTTTAATTCATTCCCATCAATTCTTGCTCCGTATACGTGTGATCTACTCAAATTCGGGTTTGATTTCATGTCATGTAGCATTTTCATTATATATTTTCTTCCAAGAGGTCCATGTTGTAATATATCGCTACTCAATTGAGTTAAATTTGGAATAGATTGTTCAGCTTCAGGTATTGGCTGTTCTTCTTCCTTTTCAACAATTGGTTCTTCTTCTTCTTTTGTTTCTTCTTGCTCACTAGCACTTGTATATGAATCATCATCTTCTTCTTTTTTTAATGCTTGTACTTCTTGTTTAGAAACTGGTAGTAAAACATCTCCTTCATAACGAGGTTTACCAATAGTTTCTGATATCTGTTTTAAAGGTTCCGTAATAGGTTTAAATGTAGTCTCTAGAAATTCTTCTCTTTCACTTAAACCCATCCTCAATGCACGATTCTTCATCCTAATAGAATCACTGAGTGATTTTATTTCTTTTAATAGTTTTTCTTGATTCACCATGTTTACACTGTGAAGTTCAACGTGTAACTAGATGTAGCATCGGTAGTTCAACGCATAAATACAAATTTATCCAACCCTATACGATATCTACCATTTTTAATATCTTCTCCCTTCATAATAACGAGAAAGCCATATTTCTCATTCCATGCTTTGCCACACATTTCTTTAAATTTCTCAAATGGCATATCCGCATTTACATGATCATTGTATATATGCTTTAAATTTGTTTCATCTTGCTTGAAGATGATCAACATATTTGCATTGTCTCTTATGAGTTGTTTTGGAATCTTACTGTATGTTTGACCAATATAAATGCTATCGATATTATGATGTCTTCCCATAGCGAAGTAATTCCTTATAGTGTCGTGATTTTCACAAGACACATCGTCAAAAATAAAAATTGAAAATGGTTTTGCTTCATTTGGTTGCATAATTGTTTCACTGGCATTAAACTTGTAGAAATGCACTTCAGGTACACTTGCAAGTACTTTATCCAATAATTGATATTTTGGTTGTTGCAATGATTTTGAAAAAATATATATATTGTTAAAGCGCAATCCTTTAAGATTAGTTATAAGGTTAAAAACAACATTTGTTTTTCCACAATTTGAAGGACCAGTTATTAAACATCTTATTGTATTTGGTAGTAATTCACCATGTTTACCATGATTTAACTTATCATTGTCAACCGTCAATTCATCAATATTATTGATATTAAATCGATCTTTTTGTTGTACAATCTCCATCTTGTGTCAAGGTTAAACACACAATGAGCTATTAAGTTACTATACCAGGTCTTTTGAAGGAATCCAAGAGTCTTCACTTTTATCGAATCCTAACCACCGGACTTTAACCATATCCTTTTTCCTTTGTAAAACCTTCTCAACAAGATATACATCACCGACTGTTGATTTCAACAATTCATGTCCGTAGAATCCACCTTGAAGTAATTCACCCTTGTTATCCTTTAATAAGTAGGTTTCAGGTATAGTTGGTTGCACTTTATAAACTGTAAATACTTCATTAGTCCAATTTGGTAGATATCTTTTACTAAATACACCTTTGTATTTGCTTATACGAACTTTATCGTTGACTTTAAACTTTTTTGGTTGTAACTTTTCCAATTTAGGTGTTGTATTATTTCTGATGCGTTGTAATACAACCTTAGCATTAGCGCTGTTTACCTGGATAGGTTTCATTCCGATGGTACGATGATATTTGTTGTTATACTCTTTTATAAGTTGTGGTAATATGTCATACCACACGTATGATCCTCGTTTTGAAAATTGTTTGTACATCGCTCCTTTTAATGTTCTATTGAATCTTTCAATTATTGAAGCTTTAACTTCAGAATTTGTAGAATAATGATTTATTTGATATTTCTTCATTAAAGCTCCAAAGTCTTTATTAAAATATTCTTTTCCATCATCGGTCTGTAGATGTTTGATTTTGAATTTATTTCTTTGTATCGTTGTTTCCATAGCTTTTGTAACACTTTTACCAGTCTTATCCTTCAATGGTAAAGCGTCAGCTATTTTAGTAAAACAGTCTATAATTGTTAAAATATATTTGAAACCTTTGTTTAATTTACTGTGCGGTATCATTTCAATGAGATCAGCTTGATACAGATCATTCATTCCCTTAATAATTGTACTTCTTCTTGGAAATCTTCTTCTTGCTGGTTTATGTAGTTCATTTACAATCTTGTCCTTCACACTTTCCATCTTCAGGTGTTGCTTGCACATCGCTTGTAAAAATACTGATCCGTACAACAGTTCATTCTCTTTTATATAGTTTGAATATAGGTCAAGGCCATTTCATATTAGTGTAAAAAAGAGGGAACATGGCATTAGGCTTGCCATGTCCCCTCTTCTTTACGGAAAGGAAAAAAGGAAGAAGGTAGAGGACGAAGAATAGGTTTACTGGTCGATAGGGTTTAGAGAGTAATGTCCAAATGGCAGAGTTCTTATGTTGTCTTCAAGGATGTATCTCTTGTCATCCTTATAGCTCAATGCCGATTTGGTTTGCTTCACACTGAAAAGACGATGGTTGAAGCTTCTTATGGTGTTAAATGTTGCAGTTGTTTCAACATTTTCAAACAAACATCTTTTATAATGTTCA